>JARQOC010000002.1:562960794-563560794 GCA_033576535.1 Allobates femoralis | reverse complement strand
CTCTCCCCCTGTCTGACCACGTACTAACATTCTCTTCCTTCTTCACTCCTAGTGTGCAACGCCCACTACACAAACTCATTCATCCTCACAGAAATCTCAAACACCTCAATTTACATTCACTCTCTAACTCCCTCGAGGATCCATCTCTCTCTCTGTCTGTGTTGCTTTGATTGTGCAGGATTTGCCCTCCCCACTCTCTGTCCCTCACAGAATGCAAATCATTAGTCCTTCCTTCAGCTCCACATCACAGCAGAAGCTGCACAGAGAGGGCTGGATCATTCAGGCTGCAAAACAACACGCCCTAAGGGCTAAAAATTATAGCTCCTGCTAATTATAATCCCTAATGAGTAAGTATTAAAAGTTTTAATGCACTTTCACAGGATGCTTTTAGGAGATACAATGAGTGTGAGATTAGTGATAGGATGCCGAAGGCAGTGGCGTAGCGTGGGGGCAGGCGGAGGGGGTGGTCCACCTCAGGCGGCACATTTGTGGGGGCGGCAGCAGCCTGCAGGTGATTCAACTCAGTGTGGTATGTCGCAGAGGATGGCGGCTGCATCAGGGACCCTGCATTCTGGGGTGATGGGCGCAGCCTCTGATTGCTAGGCAGTGTCACTCAGGGCTATTTTAGCCTGTCCAGCAGAAGAGACAATACCATGGAGCAGCAGGACCTGCGATGGTGCCACAGGCATGTAACCCTGGTGGGCGGAGCCATGGAGTTTTTCCCACCGTGAAGGAGCAAAATGTCATACAAGAAGCTGAAGAGATGGGGAGTGCAGGAGGATGGGGACTGCAGGAAGATGTGGAGTGCAGGAGAATGTGGAGTGCAGGAGGATGTGGAGTGCAGGAGGTTGTGGAGTGCAGGAGGATGGAGAGTGCAGGAGGATGTGGAGTGCAGGAGTATGGAGAGTGCAGGAGTATGGAGAGTGCAGGAGGATGGAGAGTGCAGGAGGATGGGGAGTGCAGGAGGATGGGGAGTGCAGGAGGATGGGGAGTTCAGGAATATGGAGGATGGGGAGTGCAGGAATATGGAGGATGGAGAGTACAGGAGGATGAAGAGTTCAGGAGGATGGGGAGTGCAGGAGGATGGAGTGTGCAAGAGGATGGGGAGTGCAGAAAGATGGAGAGTTCAGAAGGATGTAGAGTGCAGAAGGATTGAGAGTGCAGGAGGATGCAGGATGGGGAGTGCAGGAGGATGGAGAGTGCAGGAGAATGGAGGATGGGGAGTGCAGGAGGATGGGGAGTGCAGGAGGATTAAGAATGTGGAGTGCAGGAGGATTATTATTATTTATTTATATAGCTCCATTAGGTTCCATGGCGCTTTACATGAGGATAGGGAAGACAAGTATAATTACAATAACTCTAGACAAGCAGGACATATAGGTACAGGAGGGGAGGGGACCCTGTCCACAAGGGCTCACAGTCTACGAGGGGCAGGTGAGGATACAGTAGGCTGGGGGAGTGTCAGTTATGGGGCGGTCGCCTGGGTCTCATGGCAGGTTGTAGGCTTGATGGAATAGGTGAGTCTTCAGGTGACACTTGAATCTTCTCAAGGTTGGAGAGTGTTTGACGTGTTGGGGCAGAGTATGGCAAATGCCCGGGCGAAGTCCTGAACGCGGTTGTGCAAAGGAGGATAGAGAATGCAGGAGGATGGAGAGTGCAAGAGGATGGAGAGTGCAAGAGGATGGAGAGTGCAAGAGGATGGAGGAAGGAGAGTTGAAGAGGATGGAGAGTGCAGGGGATGGAGGATGTAGGGAAGATGTAAACTGCAGGGGGATGGAGGATGTAGACTGTGGGGGGATGGAAGACAGAGACTGCTGGGGGATTGAGGATAGAGACTGCAAGGAGATGGAGAGTGCAGGAGGATGGAGGATGGAGACTACAGGAGGATTGAGACTGCAGGGGTATGGAGAGCCGGTGGATGGAGGGTGCAGGGTGGTGATAGAGGATGCAGGGAGAATGGAGAGTGTAGGTGGATGGTGTCTGCAGGGGGATGGAGAGTGTTTTGTGGTGGGGGAAAGAGGGATATCCTACAGATCCCAAATATCGCCAGCATACAGAACATTGTATTGCCATCATGGATAACAGTATGATAACAAAGACAGAAAAAATAGATCTGTCAGACTAAAGTGAATCAAATGTTCATCAGTCTCCAAATGAAAAAGTGTATTGGAGCGATTGTGCTTTACATCTCCACATATTAACTCTTATGGCCCCTTTACACGCAGCTACAGGTAACAGGTTTTCCACAGGTAACTTACTGGTTGCAGTGAAATCATGGACATATAGTTCCATTTGTACACAGCAACAAGATAGAACCATGTCTCCATGATTTCACTGCAACCAGTAAGTTACCTGTGGAAAACCTGTTACCTGTAGCTGCGTGTAAAGGGGCCATTACAAGGGATTTCCCAAGTCAGTTGTGAGAAACAATATATGGGTCATGGATAGATGGTGACAGACACTATATGGGTCATGGATAGATGGTGACAGACACTATATGGGTCATGGATAGATGGTGAGAGACACAATATGGGTCATGGATAGATGGTGACAGACACTATATGGGTCATGGATAGATGTGACAGACACTATATGGGTCATGGATAGATGGTGACACTCTATATGGGTCATGGATAGATGTGACAGACACTATATGGGTCATGGATAGATGGTGACAGACACTATAAGGGTCATAGATAGATGGTGACAGACACTATAAGGGTCATAGATAGATGGTGACAGACACTATATGGGTCATGGATAGATGGTGACAGACTCTATATGGGTCATGGATAGATGGTGACATCGGTGTATTAATTATAGTACACTTTTCCATTTGAAGATGCTGGATAACATCTTGCTTCACTTTGAATGTTGTTTAATCTGAGGGGCTGGGTGTTGACCTAGGAGAAGAAATGTGTGAGAAATTGCTGATTGTAAATAACAGATTCCATAATCAAGTACAATAAATAAGTAGATTAACAAGACACACTGAAAGTGTAGGGCACAATACACTTCTCACATATTTTTAGTAAACAGAGGCCGAGAAATATGTAATGTAAATGTTTATGGTCACTGTAGTGTGGGCCCCTAGCGTCATCTCCACTGGTGGGCCGTAGGCACTCCAGTCCAACCCTGGATAGGACCTCGGAGATCCCGAGTCACATGATCGCAACACGTGACCGCTACCCGGCCGGAAGACGGAAGAGAAGACACCTCCGGCGGCGAAAATTGGTCCGACCTCGGGCCCTCCTTGAGTCCTGCTTGTTGTCATACACTGGGGTTGTGCAGAGGTAGCGGTGCACAGTGACAACCCCAATAGGTGAGTGGCCATTTGGGCCAGTACTTGGGGGCAGCAGCCGTGGCAAATTTTTCGACCGCCCAGGGCGCCACAAACAGTTGCTACGCCACTTGCTGCAGGGATGTGTTTTGGTAGTTTAGGAGGCGTTTTGGAGGTGACAGGATCCCTTTAATTCTCTCCTCTGTCTCCCAGCACCACCTCCCTCCCCTCTTACCTCTGCTGAAGACTTTGCCTCTTTCTTCAAGCAGAAGATTGATAATATCAGAGAAAACTTTGGCCTGCAGTCCCCAGAACCCCCCTCATAACCACTCAGCGCTCTTCTTTCAAAACCAGCTTCTCCACCATGTCAAAAGATTGGCTCACCTCTCTTCTGTCAAGATCCCATCTCACCACTTGCACGCTTGACCCACTCCCATCTCACCTCATCCCCAACCTCAACACAATCTTCATCCCAACCCTGCAAGAGAAAAGAGAGAGAAAGGGGCGCAATAGTGCGGTTACCATGGGGCTTTTTTTAACGTGGCGTACTAATAGGTGGCCACTCACCTTATCGGGTTGTACTGTCCCCGCACAACCCGGTAATACATTTGATAAGGCTCCCTTCACAGGCTCTAGCTCATCCGCACACCGCGTGCTCCGGGGCTCCGAGCATCCGGTCACGTCACCACAGGTCCTTAAGTTAAAGCTCCTGTTGCCAGGCGATGCCAGGTCCTCACGTTAAGCTGCACTCTGCGCCTAGCTGCTCCCCGCCGCTTTACCCTCAGAGAGGGATTTATATTAGAAGGTAAAAAAACTATAAGCGGTCTAATTGGAGGCGCTCAGGCACAAAGGCAGCAGGCACTGGGATGTTTTTTCCACAGACCTTTATTCAGGCTCCCCTCCTACTCCACAACATGTTTCGATAGATTCTCTATCTTCCTCAGGTGGTCACCTGACCAACTGAGGAAGATAGAGAATCTATCGAAACATGTTGTGGAGTAGGAGGGGAGCCTGAATAAAGGTCTGTGGAAAAAACATCCCAGTGCCTGCTGCCTTTGTGCCTGAGCGCCTCCAATTATACCGCTTATAGTTTTTTTACCTTCTTCATCCCAACCCTAACACATCTCTTCAACTTATCACTAACAACCAATGTCTTCCCCTCATCCTTTAAACATGCCTCTATAACACATATCCTCAAAAAGCCTTCTCTCAACCCATCCTCTGTGTCTAGCTATCACCCCATATCACCTCTCCCTTATTTCTCAACACTGCTTGAACACCATGTCTATCTTGAACTGTCTTCCCACTTCTCCTCTTGCTCCCTGTTTGACCAGTTTCAATCTGGCTTCCAACCACATCACTCAACCGAAACTGCCCTAACTAAAGTCCACAATGACCTACTAACTGCCAGGATCAAGCTACACTACTCTGCCTCCCCCTCCTGGACCTGTCTTCTGCCTTTGACACAGTGGATCACTCCCTCTTGCTACAGATTTTCTCATCTCTTGGTATCACAGACTTGGCTGTATCCTGGATCTCTTCATATCTAACACACCCTACATTAAGCATCTCCCTCTCCTGCACCACCTCATCAGCTTGTCCCCTGTTGGTGTTCCCCAAGGCTCAGTTAAGACCCCTACTCTTCTCCATCTACACCTTCTGACTGAGACAGCTCATAGAGTCCCACGGCTTTCAGTATCATCTCTGCGCTGTTGACACACAGATCTACCTCTCTGGACCTGACATCACCTCCTTACTAACCAAAATCCCTCAATGTCTTTCTGCTATTTCATCTTTCTTATCTGCTCAATTTCTAACACTAAACATGGACAAAACAGAATGAATCATCTTTCCCCAATCTCACTCTACCACACCACTAGACCTGTCCATCAAAGTCAATGGCTACTCACCGCAGCCCCTCATGATCTCAGCCTCAGAGTAATCCTTGACACCACACTCTCTTTCAAACCACATATCCAAGCCCTTTCCACCTGCTTATGTCTCCAACTCAAAAATATTTCTGGGATCCGTACATTTCCTGACCAAGAAACTGCAAAAATACTCGTGCGTGGCCCTCATCCAAGACCTCAACTACTGCAACCTCCTGCTCTCTGGCCTCCCCTCTAGCACACTTGCACTCCTCCCATCTATCCTAAACTCTGCTCTCTGACTAATCTACCTGTCTATCCGCTATTTCCCAGCCTCTCCTCTGCCAAGCCCTTCACTTGCTTCCCATTGCCCAGAGACTTGGTCTCCCGGTACTGACCTTGATGCAACCTGTGATACTCTTAAGATCTCCTTCTCTACCCCCTCTTATCTCTTCTTCTCACAACCGCATACAAGATTTCTCCCATGCATCACCCATACTCTGGAACTCATTGTCGCAATACATCAGACTCTCGCCTACTCTGGATCTGAAGACCCACCTCTTCCGACAAGCCTACAACCTGCAGTGAGCCTCAGTCCACCAATTGCCTCCTTGACCAGCTCTACCTTCACCTCACTTGGCCTTCGCCTACTGTATTCTCACCCATCCCTTGTAGACTGTGAGCCTTCCTAGGCAGGGTCCTCTCTCCTCCTATACCTGTGTGTACGTTGCATTGATCATTATTGTACTTTTCTATGTATGCCCCTTTTCACATGTAAACGCCATGGAATAAATGGCGCTATAATAATAAATAATAATAATTAGTCAATGCAAATAAAAATTAGTCAATTTTTGGGACCTTACATGGGAGCATGTGATATTGCTAACCTCTCTTTCAGATCGGTAAGAAGGGTCTGACATCCAGTACCCTATGTTTAACTCTTGTGAAAGCCGATGTAAAAAGTTAACTGAGCCGCAATAGCACAGCTCCTTACAATGTGTAGAGGTTTGTTATACTGTTTTTTCTGTGGTCTAGTTATGTGTGTGATGTGAACGCAGTCCTACAAACCAGGTCACATTGTGCCCTGGCTCAGTTGCAGTTTTTCATTTATTCTCTTGTTTAACAAGACAGTGAGTGCCCCACCCCTGCTTTTCTGAGCCAGGCACATAAAGTGCTGTCTACTGCACTGTGTCCATATTGGTTTCTGGCCATCTTCACCCTGCATCCATGAGGTATATTTATACAGGGTCAGGTTTTAAATTAGTTAGATAGGACCATTCTGATTCTAATTCTCTCTATTAAATTGAACCATTCTGATAAGGGTCACCGTGGCGAGGTGAAATGGCTTACGTCCATTTTTTGCAAAAAACGTATTAACTAAGTACCCTGTTTTTGATACTGTTTTTAACTAAGCACTTGCTTTTTATTATTACCATTTTATAGCAGTGTACTTCCACACGTTTGTTATACTGTTTTTTCTGTGTTCTAGTAAGGTGTAGTGGTCGCAGCAGAGATCTGCAGCTCATATTATTCAAGTGAATAGTAGCTAAAAACATATATATTTCGATTTGCCAGGAAATTATAAACCAGAAATCATAAATTATTTTTCCTGTTAAAAAGGTAAATTTTATTAAGCACGTATGCTGTAAATCACACCAAAACCCGTTAAAAACTGAGTGCACAGGTGATAGTAAGGAAGGAAGGGACTAGCCCTATAGGTACAAGTCTCCCTCCTCACCCTACCTGCCAGCGGAGGTCGGCACCCTAAAGTCGATATGACGCCCCCACTCCTCGTCGGCTCTTACTACACTCGCCCTATACTCACCCTGAAAGGGGGGAAGATAGGTGCTCCCCACCCTAGGATGGTATCACTAGGTCGTGTAGTTTGTACCTGCGTCTCAGTGTTAAAAAGAACTGCTCCCCACAGCCAAGTCTATATCTGGTATGATAGGATGTATAACCCAGATGACCTCATTACCTCTCCATATACAGTCATTAACCTCTCCCATAGATAGCATAGATGTTAAGGTCAAAGACACAATGCAAGAGGAATTATTATAGTACTTAGCTTATCCCAGGGTCACAGGTCGCTCCCCGCGCGCCTCGACGCGTTTCACATCATCAGGAGGCCTGATAAGGAGGTTCCATAACTGTGAATACAGCAGGTGCTCACAGTGTTAGTATGATAGAGGGAGTAACCGCCATGATATCGACTGCTCCCTTATATCTGGTCTAGGTGTGATAAGCCACGCCCCCATACCGGGCACTTCCTGTACCAATTGCCTCAGGTGGAGCGCCCCATTAAAGGCCTCATAACGGCCCCCATAAGGGTTAAAACAACCTATATGATCCCCGGTCCCCCCCACCAACACCCAAACACCTACTACTCGCCGCCGGCCGGCCCGTCTATACTGCTGACACGCACGCTACAGTCGCCATCATGGCCGCTGGAACGCACGCGTCATAATAGATCGACGCTGCGGACCTACGCGCATGCGCGATGACATCATTGGCATAGCGCGTCATTATCGACAGCGCCACGCCACTCGCGCATGGCCACTGTATAATAATACAGTTACCTGCCGTTGCTAGGCAGCTAAGGTGCATTGCTAGTATAGGGACGGCTAGATTTGTTTTCAGCAGCGGGAGGTTAAAGGTTAAGGGGGAAATGCTACCAGGGGAAAGATTTGTTAATGGGGAGCACACGGACAGTATTAAATTGGTACCATAATCCCATAGGACCAAGGGACAGCAATACCCTCAAGTCGCACACAGGTGACAGGGAAGAAACCGGTACCTGGGGGGGGGGGGGGCAATCACAAATAACGACTCAGACATAAAATATCGATATTTAACTTCATATAACATGAATAGTTCCTAATTTTCTACAGGATCCAAGTACTCATAACTCCTACAGAAAACATACAAAAGACATCTGTTCATTCAGCCCATTTGGAGCCAGGGAACCGAACCTAAAAATCCACTCAGTTTCCCTCTGCAAGATACTGCGGTCGTGATTACCACCCCTCGGGCCAGTTTTTACCACCTCCAATATCCTGAAGGACAGTTTTTTCGGATCTCCACCATGGATCAAATTGATGTGCCGCGCTATCGGGGTATCCCTGCTCTTCCGTATATCCCCTAGATGGTCACCCACACGGCGCCTGAACTCCCTAACGGTCTTCCCTACGTAATCAAGTCCGCACGTGCACGTAGCAACATATACCACGCCGGACGTTTTACAGTTGGCAAAATCACGTATGAAGAAAGTTCTACCGTTGGCCGTACTCCTCACTGACTTGCATGGTGCCATAAACCCACAAAAGGAACAGTCACCACATCTAAAAAACCCTACAGGTTTAACTCCCAGCCAGGTGGATCCACTGGTTGGTGCCCTGTAGTGGCTATGTACAAGTCTGTCCTTGAGCGACCTCCCTCTCCTATAAGTGACGCTGGGTGATGGGGAAACACTTCCCCTCAGATCAGGGTCTGAAGTGAGAATATCCCAGTATCTGCGCAACACTGTCATGACCCTTTTGTTCTGGCAGTCAAAAGTACCAATAAACCTAGTTAGACCTGAATCCACCTTAGGACGTTTCCCACACTTAAGCAGCAAAGCCTCATGATTCTGCTGCTCCGCGTGCATGCGTGCTGCCTGTAGCACTGAATGCGGGTACCCTCGTTGTATAAAACGTCTTGTCAGATCGTCTGCTTGAGCCTGAAAGTCTGACATCCCCGAACAATTCCGTCTCAGTCTTAAATATTGCCCTTTAGGAATGCCTTTCTTAAGGGGTGCCGGATGATGGCTCTCCCATCTTAGCAGGCTATTCGTTGATGTGGGTTTTCGATAGGTCCTGGTGGCTATAGACCCATCCTCCTTTTTTTGTATAAACACATCAAGAAAGGGAAGACCTGAGGGATCGCTCTCAGATGTAAACTGGAGTCCGATGTCATTATGGTTCAGACATTTAACGAATTCTGCAAAACTCCCATCTGGGCCAGACCACAGTAGAAAAACATCATCAATGTATCTGGCCCAGAGGGTAATGTGGGGCTCCCACCAGTTCGTGCCATCCCTAAATACAATGGTTTCCTCCCACCAGCCCAGGAAGAGATTAGCGTACAATGGGGCGCAGGAGCTCCCCATCGCCGTCCCCCTGAGCTGGTGGAAGTACTTCCTATCAAAAAGAAATGTATTATGATGAAGTACAAATCTCAGCAAGTCAATGACAAAAATATTATGACTCCGGCAGATAGTCGTTCTTGTATTGAGATAATAGTCCATAGCCCGCACCCCAGATCGTGAGGGATGCTACTATACAAGGCCTCAACGTCAATTGAGGCCAGTATGGTCTCACGTCCCAGGTGAACCCCATCAAGTTTTTTCAGCAAATCTGCAGTGTCTCTTGTATAAGACGAGAGGCTTGTCACAAAAGGACGCAGAATAGTATCCACGTAGATACCTGCATTTTGGGTGCAGGAATCCACCCCCGAGACAATTGGTCTCCCCTTCAGAACCCCCAAACCCTTATGCACTTTGGGAAGGGCATAAAAGGTTGGGGTTACAGGATGGACGGTATTGATGAAATCATATTCATTCTTTGTAATGAGGCCACCCTCTCTAGCATAATCCAAAATGGAAGATAGTTCTAAGACATATCCTTCAACAGGGTTTGAGGGTAAAACCTCATACGCAGAACGGTCGTTGAGAATTCGATGACACATCTCACGGTACTTCTCATGATCCATCAATACAATATTCCCGCCTTTATCTGATGGTTTTATGACAAGACCCTGCTCCCTCTCAAGACTGGAAAGGGTCCTCTCTTCTGCTTCGCTAAGATTGCTGTTGAAATCCTGATTGATGCATGGGATCTTTTTGAGATCCCTCTCTACTAGATTCATGAAAATGTCAACACTAATCATGTCAGAATTAGGTGGCATCTTTTTACTGCCATTCTTGTGTCCCGTAAAGGGACCAAGTCCTCTCTCATTACATCCGCTGATCTGGTGAGCCAACCGTGACATATCATGGAAACAATCAATATCCTCCTCATCCAAGCCTATCTTTAAACACTCCTCTCTGTTGTGCTTGGAGAAAAACTTCTTCCATTTTAACTTTCTACAAAACAGATTCAGATCTTTCACCCAACCAAAACAATTGAATCTGCCCGATGGAACAAATGAAAGGCCTTTTTTGAGAACATTGTACTCATGAAGGTTCAACTGGTACGTGGATAGATTAATGATCTGCCCACCATCCAGCTGTGTCACTGCTGTGTCTGTGATATGCCACCCCTGTTTCTCAGCGGATAGTCCCTCGGAATTTGCCCCCCTAAAAAAGGAACACCAGGGATAGAAGGTAAGGATGGACCAGAGGGCAAGAAGATACCAGCAGCCCCGCCCGCACTTCCCCCTCTTGCTCCAACTTGTCCAAGCCGATTTTGTGGCATGGCCAGGCCCTGGGTGTTCGCGGGATAGTTTGGGGCTACAGGACCTTGGGGTATCAATGGGTGGGAAGGTATTACAGGTAGCTGTGGTGTGGGTTGACCTGGATTGCCATGGGGGCCTTGGGGACCACCGGTGCCCCATTTCCCACCTCTCGGTCTCCTATGCCTTCCTCTGCCTCTACCGCCACCACCCCCTGCTCCCCCTCGAGGGCCCTCTGGGTCAGAATCCCCTTCTGATGATGACCCCTTAGGTCTCTCCCTAACAAATGAGTAGGCAAGGTTATCCGAAAACTCTTTAAAGTCTCTCTGAAATTGAAGATGCTTCCTCTCTTTCAAGAACCCTTGGTATTTCTCCAAGGAATTCTGGAGAGTACTCTCGCGTCTACTAAAATCAGGATCAGTCCTAGACTTTAAGATGTTCTCGATTCCCTGATTTAATTTACTCGTTGCCACCTCAAAAATTTTTCTCTCTTCATGCAAAAGAATGCTCATGAAGCGAAGGGAGGATCCTACTGATTCCTTTTTCCACAATTCCAGAAGTTCAGGACTTGCTGTACGTGGAGATGGACAAACGTTGATTCGTAGGCCCTTGGGAACTATACTGTGTTTCAGATAGTTCTCGAGGGTTTTGATCTCCCACCAGGACCTTGTGTACTCCTTGTACAGTATATAAAGATCATTAAACTGTACTTTGAGAGAAACTATCCCTGTTACACCATCTGGGTTTACCGTAGTACAGAATGCCTGATTGGCATCTTCTGTCCATGAAGCTGAGTTTACTGGACCTGTCAGAAAACTAGCCATATCAAGGTAGAAACATATATATTTCGATTTGCCAGGAAATTATAAACCAGAAATCATAAATTATTTTTCCTGTTAAAAAGGTAAATTTTATTAAGCACGTATGCTGTAAATCACACCAAAACCCGTTAAAAACTGAGTGCACAGGTGATAGTAAGGAAGGAAGGGACTAGCCCTATAGGTACAAGTCTCCCTCCTCACCCTACCTGCCAGCGGAGGTCGGCACCCTAAAGTCGATATGGCGCCCCCACTCCTCGTCGGCTCTTACTACACTCGCCCTATACTCACCCTGAAAGGGGGGAAGATAGGTGCTCCCCACCCTAGGATGGTATCACTAGGTCGTGTAGTTTGTACCTGCGTCTCAGTGTTAAAAAGAACTGCTCCCCACAGCCAAGTCTATATCTGGTATGATAGGATGTATAACCCAGATGAACTCATTACCTCTCCATATACAGTCATTAACCTCTCCCATAGATAGCATAGATGTTAAGGTCAAAGACACAATGCAAGAGGAATTATTATAGTACTTAGCTTATCCCAGGGTCACAGGTCGCTCCCCGCGCGCCTCGACGCGTTTCACATCATCAGGAGGCCTGATAAGGAGGTTCCATAGCTGTGAATACAGCAGGTGCTCACAGTGTTAGTATGATAGAGGGAGTAACCGCCATGATATCGACTGCTCCCTTATATCTGGTCTAGGTGTGATAAGCCACGCCCCCATACCGGGCACTTCCTGTACCAATTGCCTCAGGTGGAGCGCCCCATTAAAGGCCTCATAACGGCCCCCATGAGGGTTAAAACAACCTATATGATCCCCGGTCCCCCCCACCAACACCCAAACACCTACTACTCGCCGCCGGCCGGCCCGTCTATACTGCTGACACGCACGCTGCAGTCGCCATCATGGCCGCTGGAACGCACGCGTCATAATAGATCGACGCTGCGGACCTACGCGCATGCGCGATGACATCATTGGCATAGCGCATCATTGTTTCCCTGTCACCTGTGTGCGACTTGAGGGTATTGCTGTCCCTTGGTCCTATGGGATTATGGTACCAATTTAATACTGTCCGTGTGCTCCCCATTAACAAATCTTTCCCCTGGTAGCATTTCCCCCTTAACCTTTAACCTCCCGCTGCTGAAAACAAATCTAGCCGTCCCTATACTAGCAATGCACCTTAGCTGCCTAGCAACGGCAGGTAACTGTATTATTATACAGTGCCCATGCGCGAGTGGCGTGGCGCTGTCGATAATGACGCGCTATGCCAATGATGTCATCGCGAGACTTGTACCTATAGGGCTAGTCCCTTCCTTCCTTACTATCACCTGTGCACTCAGTTTTTAACGGGTTTTGGTGTGATTTACAGCATACGTGCTTAATAAAATTTACCTTTTTAACAGGAAAAATAATTTATGATTTCTGAATAGTAGCTAAGCTGCAGTCCTTGACAATAGCATGGAGTGAAGCTCTGCTTTTTGGGCTCAGTTCACTGTTGATATCGTGCCAGAGCTGATAACATCTGACCACTGGGGGCCCAGGTAGAATAGGTCATCAATATCATAAGAAAAACATCCCCTTTAATGTAGGCTGTTGATTACATCAGTTTTTTGTGTACTTTTTGATCCAAGGTATGGATTGGAAAATATGGATTAAGTACAGTTAAAAAATCCCTGATAGATTTTTTAGGGAGTCTGTCACCTGGTTTTCCCCATGTAAAGTATAGTCACCACCTACTGTATATGCTCTTATATACAACACTAGATGGTGGCCAGATTCTAACGTGTATTCTAGAATATGTATGTAGTTTATTTATGAAGATTTAAGAATAATGTAATGAATACACAATATCTATCAATCATCTACCTATGTGTCTATCGTGTCTAATGAATATTCTCCTGGGCTTGCCTTAGTTGGTAGAGCATTTGTGTTGTATGAATGGAGCGAACATGTTGTCTGTTTGCCCTGTCTTCTGGAGATTAATACAGCCGAAACGGTCTATGAGATTCGTCATCTTGGGCTTGTCTGGCAGCAGTTTGTTGTGGTGTCTCCTGTTGTCGACGACGTCTGTGAGATGCCGCATCCTTGGCTTGTCTCACGGCTGTTTGTTGTGGTGTCTCTTGGTGTCGACGTTGTCGTCGCCTTGCTGCTTCTGCAGCTTTTCTGTCATCATCATTGTCATATTTGCGCTTACGACCAATTAAACCCATTGAATAAACGTGACTGAAGTAGTTCAGACTGTCACACAACGTGTGAAGTAAATGTGACTGAAGAACAGCGCACTATGGACTGACAGACCTTGCAAACAGGATTGAAGTGCATCACACTATGAGTGGCAGACCTTGTAAACAGAAGTGAAGTGTGTCACACTATGACTGACAGATCTTGTAAATAGAAGTGAAGTGCGTCACACTATGACTGACAGCCTTGTAAACAGGAGTGAAGTGCGTCACACTATGACTGACAGCCTTGTAAACACAAAGTTGAAGTGCGTCACATTATGACTGACAGCCTTGTAAACACGGAGTAAACTGCGTCACACTATGACTGACAGCCTTGTAAACACGAGTGAACTGCGTCACACTATGGACTGACAGCCTTGTAAACAGGAGTGAAGTGCTTCACACCAAGGACCGGACTGGGACCAAAAAAGCAGCCCTGGAAAACAAGCCCCACCAGCCCACATACTATAACACTCATCAGCCCCGATCAGTGAAATTTTGCTTTTAAGCTGTCATGACCCTCATCACTAACTTAAAGGAGTTGTCTGAAGAGCCACATGTGAATGGTGCAGCAAAGGGAATAATCAACCGCAGCTCCATTTACATGGTGCTCCACAAAGCCAAGTTTCTCAGGATTGTGGGGTCCCAGCGGTCAGATCCGCAGAGAAGGGAAATAAGTCACCCATACAGAAGAGAAGCGATGACTTACTTCTCTTACAACAAAACAGAAGTGGTACTGTACAGTGTAATATACAAAATAATGGATACTGAGGATTACACCCAAGAAAAAACAAAGTGCCAGCACTGGCAGAAAAAATATAAAGATTGTGTAAATACACATATGATTTCCACACTGTAAAAATGAGACTTTCGCAAAAGATTAAAACATCTTTTGAGCCACTCTGCCGCGACAAGGCACATCTCAGATAGAGTGGTCCTACTCTACAATCTTCAACCTTCACTGTGTCAAAAGACCTCAATAATGTATATAAAGTGGACCATACAAAGCTATCACTCACCTTCACATATCAGACCTGCTTCCAATGTGCCAGATCAGTGCAAGTGATATAAGGCAACTCAGGCCCCCACACCTGCAGCTTCCACCACAAATGTCAGGGCTTTTCACAGTTAACCTCCACCACACTGACCCAGCCTTTATGGATAACAGCAGTATACAGGACAGGAGAAGTGGTACTGTGCAGGGTATATATACAGAATAATACAGATACTGAGGATTGCACCCAGTATAAAGGACAGAAGAAGTGGTACTGTGCAGGGTATATATACAGAATAATACAGATACTGAGGATTACACCCTGTATACAGGACAGGAGATATGGCACTGTGCAGTGTATATATACGGAATAATACAGATACTGGGGATTACACACAGTATACAGGACAGGAGAAGTGGCACTGTGCAGGGTATATATACAGAATAATCTAGATACTGAGGATTACACCCAGTATACAGGACAGGAGATATGGCACTGTGCAGTGTATATATACGGAATAATACAGAACTGGGGATTACACACAGTATACAGGACAGGAGAAGTGGTACTGTGCAGGTTATATATACAGAATAATACAGATACTGAGGATTACACCCAAGGAAAAACAGGTGTGGGGGCCTCAGTTGTTCTTCATTCACTGACCCACCTGGCACCTTGGGAAGCATTGTCTGACATGTATAGGTGAGTGTTAGCTTTATACTGTCCTCTTTATATTGTATTATGTTGTCTACGGACTCATCAGAAATGTAAAAATATGTAGAGTAGGACCACTCTGTCTGAGACATTCCTTGGCGTGGAAGAGTGGGTCAAGAAATTATTTCGGTAATCTCTTGAGAAATGTCTCTATTTGTATGCAGTATGGTAGTGACAGGTGTATTTACACATTTATTTTTTCAGCAATTTTTGGCTGTTTTCTCTCTGGTATGGTTTAGTGGCTGACCACCACTTGCCGTACACGCCAGATATTGTCTGTTTTCCATCTGCATTGACTCCAGTATTTTTAGTAACTGTTCACACACAGTTACCTATTCCGGCCCTCAGGCTAGTTTATTGCAGCTTCACTCACCTGAACTTGACTTGCTTTTACCCTTAAGAGCTGGTTGGGTCGGTGAGGGTTAACTGTGAAATAGCCCAAACACTTGTCGTGGAGGCCGCAGGTGAGGGGACCTCAGTTGCTCTTCATTCACTGACCCACCTGGCACCTTGGGAAGCATTGTCTGACATGTATAGGTGAGTGTTAGCTTTATACGGTCCTCTTTATAATGTATTATGTTGTCTACAGACACATCAGAAATGTAAAAATATGTAGAGCAGGACCACTCTGAGACATTCCTTGGCATGGAAGAGTGGCTCAAGAAATTATTTCGGTAATCTCTTGCAAAATGTCTCTATTTGTATGCAGTATGGTAGTGACAGGTGTATTTACACATTTATTTTTTCAGCAATTTTTCACAACCATGTGACTACAATAGGCGGAGCTAAGTTCTCATAGAACATAATACGTTTGCTGGCTTAGCTCCGCCCACTATGGTCACATGATCATTACATCACACAGGTCCTTAAGCTATCCAAGTTAAAAATGAGTTAACTATTATCCTGCCAGACAGTCCCCCTCCTCCAAGGTGGGGACTGAAATATAAGTGTAAAAATGCTCTTTTTTCACCTTTCACATTACACTATGAGCTCAGACAGGGATGATTAGAATAGTATTATGAAGCTGCAGGTACAGATAGTGATAACTGGGGGGACATACACCACCTGAGAGGTTCCCTTTAAAGAAAATAAAAGTTTAGTCACTCTTTAATGAAATCACAATGTTTGGCCACATACATTGAGGAAAATAAGTATTTGATACACTGCTGATTTTGCAAGTTTGTCCACCTACAAAGAATGAAGAGGTCTGTAGAATGGAGAGGTGTGTAATTTTTATCGTCGGGAAAACTTCAAATGTGAGAGACAGAATCTAAACCAAAAATCTAGAAAATCACATTGTATGATTTTTACATAATTAATTTGTATTTTATTGACATAAGTATTTGATACAATAGAAAGACAGAACTTAATATGTAGTACGGAAACCGTTAATTGCAATTACAGAGGTGAGACGTTTTCTACAGTTCTTGACCAAATTTTACACACTGCGGCAGAGATTTTGGCCAACTAATCCACACTGATGTTCTCCAAATCTTTCAGATTTTTGGGCTATTATTGAACAACATTGCACTTCAGCTCCTGCCAAACATTACCCATTGGGTTCAGACCTGGAGTCTGGCTAGGCTACTCCAGGACCTAGAAATGCTTCTCATGGAGCCATTCCATAGTTGCCCTGGCTGTGTGTTTCACATCATTGTCATGCTAGAAGACCAAGCCATGAACCATCTTCAAAGCTCTCATTGAGTGAAGAAGGCTGTTGGCCAAAATCTCCCCTCAAAGTATGATGTTTACACCTCCATGATTCAAGGTTGGGACAATGTCCTTGGGTTTGTACTCATCCTTCTTCTTCCCCCAAACACGCCAAGTGGAGTTGATATGAAAAAGTTCTACATTGGTCTTATCTGACTACATGACCTTCTCCCTTGCCTACATTGGATCATCTAGATGATCATTTGCTAATTTCAAATGGGCCTGGATATTTGCTGGTATGAGCAGGGGGACCTTGCCTGACCTGCAGGCTTTTAAACCATTACAGCTTAGTGTGTTACTAATGGTAATTTTTGAGACTGTGGTTCCAGCTCTCTTCAGGGTATTCACCAGGTCCTCCTATGTAGTTCTGGACTGATTCTTGACCTTTCCTAGAATCATCCTTACGCTACAAGTCAGGACCTTGCATGGAGTTCTAGATTGAGGAAGATTGACAGTCCTCTTGTGTTTCTTCCATGTTACCTTCTCATTTGTTGCCTTCTCACCAGGTTGCTTGCATATTGTCCAGTAGCCAATCCTAGCCTTGTGCACGCTTACAATTTCGTCCTCGGTGTTTTTAGACAGCTGTTTCGTCTTTGTCATGATGGCGAGGTTGGAGTGTGATTGATTGACTGTGTGGACAAATGTAATTAATACAGGTAATGAGTTCAAATAGGTGCAATTAATACAGGTAATAAATACAGAGTAGGAGGGCTTCTTAAAGAAAATCTAACAGGTCAGTGAAAGTTAGAATTCTTGCTGGTTGGTAGGTGATCAAATACTTTTTTCATGCGTTAAAATGTAATGTAATTATATAATAATCATACAATGTGATTTTTTTGGAGTTTTTTTTTAGTTTCTGTATTTCACAGCTGAAGTTTATGTAAAAAAATTACAGACCTCTCCTTCTTTGTAGGTGGAAAAACTTGCAAAATTGGCACTTGTTTTCCTTGCAGTCATGCCCGAAAGTGTTGTCATCCTTTAAATTATTCCATAAAATTAATTATTTCTCCCAGAAAATAATTGCACTTACAAGTGAGATGTTGTACAAATGTTTATTTCCTTAGTGCGTGTTAGAACAACAAAAAAAAATTATAAGCAGAGACTATGTTCAGGAAGGCTGGACTTGCCGTAAAAGAAGAAGGAATCAAAATTGATTGAAGAATCATTAAGAACAATCTAAGATGCATAGACGATACAACACTGATAGCAACAAGTGTAGATGGGATATAAGACTAATTACGGAGTATCAATATGGAAAGCTTGAACATGGGACTCCTACTCAATACAAAGAAGACAAAGATTTTGACTACTGCCAGGTACGACAGGGACACATTTAAGATGGACGGAGACCAACTAAAAATGGTAAAGGACTTCAACCTATTCAGATCAATTATCACTCAAGATGAAGCAACTACATCGGAAGTCAATAGGAGAAAAACTTTGGGAAAATCAACAATGAAGTCACTGGACAAGGTCTTCAAATCAAGGAATCATTTACGGACAACAAAGAAATGGCTCGTACATAGTCTAGCTTTTGAGCAGTAACATATGGAAGTGAAACATGGACAATAAAGAAACAAGACATAAGAAGAATCAAAGACTTTGAAATGTGGTGCTGGAGAAGGATTTCATCAATACCATGGATGGCAAAAAGAACCAACAAATCCATTTTGGAAAGAATCAAGCCAGACATGTCACTTAAAATAAAGGTCACCAAGGTAAGACTTGCATACTTTGGACACATCATACAAAGAGAAAAATCACTAGAGAAGGACATTATGGTAGGATGAATAGAAGGTACAAGGTGAAGATGAAGAGCACCAACCCAATAACTTGATGCTGTGAAGATGACGGCGAAGAAGACAATGGTGAACCTATCTAGGCTCACGCAAGACCGATCCTCCTACAGAGTGTTCATCAAGCTGCCTTGGTTACAGATTGAGCTGAAGGATTTATAATAATAAAAAAATGATGTACGTACTTTACCAAAAGCTTTATATGGACTCATCTTTCAATGTGCTTTCCAAAAGATTTGGCTTCTCATACATTTTAGCAACTGCAGTTAACTTTTTATGTCTCTGTGTCAGCAGTGGGGTTCTCAGGTCTCCTGCCATAGTGTTTAATTTCATTCAAATGTCAATGCTCTAACATTGGTGAACCTGAGCCTGTAGGAGAGCTTAACTTTCTTTGAACTTGATTGGGACTGCTTATCCACTATTCATCAAACTTTATCTGCTGTTTAGATTAATGGAGTTTAATACACTGCCATATTGTAAATTCTTGATTATGTTTACATTGTGGACAAGGAACATCAGATATCTGGAATGTCTTGTAATCTGAGATTGATGATGTTTTAAATAATTTTGGTTCTTAAATTTTGAAAGTTCTTTTTTTCTTTACTTCATGCTTTAGTGGCACCCACAGATACACAATGCAAAGAATGAGCAACTTCTCCATTTTTCTTGTTTCGGGTGTGATTTTATATTACCCCTGTTACTTGCACAGGTGAATTTGAAAGAGCATCACTGCTGGAACAAGTTGTTTAGCCACAATTTTTAGAATTGCAACAATTTTAGAGTTTTGTGTGAAATTATGCAAATTAGCTTTGTTTTCAGTTTTGTTTTTTCAATACACACAAAGACATAAACTGAGTATACCACCACGTGTAAGTGCTGCAAATTTCTAGAAGTACTTTAATTTTCTAGAACTTATTTCAAGGGTGCCAGCACTTTTTCAATGACTGTACTGTGCAAAAAATGTTTTTGCTGAATATTTAATTATTAAATTGTTACTATTTGACTTGGAAAAGTGTTACACTGTACATGACTTTGATATAGGTGGCCCTCATTTATTGCACATGACCCAAACTACATAGCCAATAAGATAAAATAATAATGATTATTCTTTAGTGTCAAAAGGTACATTGAGTTAATCAACAGGAAGTAAGCAGAAGCCGCAACGCATCACTTCTGTTGATTAAACGTATTTGGTCCAAAAGCAGGTAAGATAAAGCCGGCAGTGTTTGAAATGATATATCACAATGTCACGTGAGCCCAGGTAATATGATTACCGTCACTGCAGGAATGGTGCCATTACAGGAGCTGAGTCCGGGCTTTTTGTTTTACCAGGTGGAGCATGTGAAATCAGAAGGGGCTGTCTAGTAGTGGACAGCCCTTTAAATTCCGCATGCAGATAGCATTACTTAGGCAGTGAGTCCGTTCTTGCCTATTTACCAGCATTGTGAACAAGCTTCCATTATAGTGGACAGCCCCTTCATGGCTTGAATTGGCAGAATTACATATGCGTGACGCAGGTCCAGTCAAGCACAGCCCGTGCGCTCCCATTATATAGATAGGGGCTTGCGGTGCTGGGGTCACATTGCGGATCCCCTCCGCAGAACCTGCGGAGGGGAACGCAAATGTGATGGTAGCCTTAAGCATTGAAGCACCATGCTGCCCTTAAAGGACAATGGACAAGGACAAGTATTTAAGAAGAACGCTGTGAAGGGGAACGCAAATGTGAAGGTAGCCTTAAGCATTGTAGCACATGCTGCCCTTAAAGGACAAGTATTTTAAAAAAATTTTAAGAAGATCTAAATATTTATTTAATGAGAGCTTAACATGTGGGTTTGTGGCAGAAAAAGAATGCTAATGCCCATCTCATACCACGAAGGTAAACAAAATACATATTAATCAACAGATCTTGGATATATAAATTCCACAATTGGATGTGTTAAAAAAAACTGCTTCTATGCTAAGATAATCTTAATAATTATGCCACTATCATATAACCCATTATTTTCTGGTCTGACTATGCAGAGCAGCTCAAGCATATGGTCACATACAACAATTATGGCCTGAAACATAAGGTGTGAGTAAACAGACGAAACAAAGAGGCTTGCAGGTGCTAGTTTCTCAGATCACATATTTCCCTGGCTGTTTTCACGGAGTGAGTGTTTCTGCCATGTCTCCAGTCATCTGAGTTCACCATAAATTAAAGAGAACTCAAGGGAATAAAATTTAAAGAATTGTAGTGTCCTTGCCCCCTACATGATGAAGTAGAGCTGGACACTACAGTTGTAGCATTTATAGATCGCTTATAAATCAATAAATCATATCTGCTCTTCAGCTCTCACCCCTCCCTTAGGTGACAGAGAAAGTCTGTGAAGCTTCTGCAGAGTCAGGACTGACCTCCTCCAGAATCTCCATGACCAAAATAATCTAGGACCCAACTTCAGCGAGGCATCTTCAATCTAATATTCCTAGAGAATTAGCCATACCTTATCTTCCCACTTTGAAGACGGCCATTGATGAGAGCCTCCTATCGGTCTTCCGTTTCTGCGATGCTGAGCTACCCAATGTTCTTTTTCACCTCCCTCCAGGACATCCCCCAGGTCTTGAATGTGATATTTACCCAAGGATTACCGAACTTATCCTGGAGAACTAACCAAAATGAGGATGAAACCATAATTATGAAAAAACTCAGCAAGGTCCTCGTGGACTGATTAACCCATTTAAAGGCAAAAACAGCTTAGAGGAAGAAATGATGACCAATTCTCCCGCTGATCGACGACAAAACATCTTAAAATTTGTTCCAAAGACTGATTTCATCAGATAATGGGACGAAGTGAGCTTGTTTGCTGAATCGATCGACAACCACCCAAATAGCAGTCATCCCTCAGACAGAGGTAAATCTGAAAGGAAATTCATGGACAAAAGAGTCCATGATCTTTTCGGAATTGGCAAATGAGCCAATTCCCCGGCTGGCCGACAATGCTGTACTTTGTTTCATATGTTGTCACAAAATCTCGAATATCCTTATGTATAGCAGACCACCAAAAGAGTCTAGCAACCGCCTTCTGGGTAGCAGTGACCCAAGGATGACCAGTCAACACAAAATCATGGAATTCTTGGAAAAAGCTTAATCTGAGATACACAGGGACAAACAACTTGCATTCAGAGGTATTGGAAGAAGCAAAGGACTAAGGAGTACAGATTTCAGCTTCCAACTCAGAGGAAACCATGCCCACAACAATACTCTGAGGAAGAATGAAGGAAAGAAGTTCTGAAGGAGACACAGAATCAAGACTACAAGACAGGGCATCTGCACTCACGTTCTAGACCTGCGGTCATGATTAGGGACAGCATAAGATGGCATTATGCAGGGTCCAGGGAAGATAGTCTGACCCTAGTTAGGAACCCTGATAGGCCTATCCCAAGTACCTATGTGAGAAGTTCGGTCCAGCCACCCTAAACCTCCTCCACCAGCCCTCGCACTCCCCTCACCTCCCTCACGAATTAGGAAAATCCAAAGGATAGGACATCGCCCAAACCCATCTCAGCACAGCATGGTTTCAAAAGTGACTCTATCGCAGACCACTTGAAGGAACTACTTAAACTGGGGTGCAGTCCAGGTGAAGCACCATTACCCCAACCAGCGTTAGACCCCACACGTCACCAGCAGTTTAAAGCACACATACAGCAGCAGCACCATAAAGCAGCGCCAATAACGCGCTGCATGGTCTGAACGATAAAAATCAAAACAATAGTAAGACAGCTGCCTGTCTAGTTCAACCTCAGAGCCAGTGTAATATACACTAGCATTCCGTGTAACGCAACCAGGATGGACTTATACAGCGCACCTCCAAAACACAGCAGCCCCATGTGCTCATAACACTGCAGCAACTGTAATATCGAAGCCCAATGGTCATTCAGGAGAGACAATTTATATTACAGAAAAAGCACATGCAGTCTAAGGTATACTTAAAGTCCTCTTGATACGCATGAACATGGTATATACAGCCCACCTGATATAAAGCATCTAGCCTCAGATGAATGGCAGCAGAGCTGTGGTTGAACAAGCACAGGAGATACATAAACATTCTCCCAGTGTATTTTCAAGCATGCCCAACCGTATATCAGCAGAGCCAGAAGTTTAGCGCACACCCCAAGGTTATGAAGAGCGACCATGAATAAGCGCACTCTGAGAATAATCACTAATGTATAATTGTGTTGAACAAGAACAGGAGCCACATAAAACATTTCTTCATATTTCAAATGCCCCAACCGCTTATGGCGACCAAAGCTTTAGCTCCACCCCCTTATGAATGAGGACCATAAGAGGCTTGACAATCTGAGAAAATCCTCTAATAAATTTTCTGTAATAATTTGCGAATCCTAAGAAGCGCTGCAGAGCCTTGAGCTCGCTGGGTTGAACCCAATCAATGATGGCCTAAACCTTCCCAAGATCCATCTTAAACCTGGAGGCTAACACAATGAAAGCCAAGAATGATATTTCTTGAACAGAAAAGGTACATTTTTCAATTTTAGCAAACAATTATCTCTTAACTAGAGATTAGCGATGTTCGATTTGAAATGTTCGCCAATCTCACATTCGAGCTGTTTTGGGCGGTGTTCAAGTCATTTGACGAATTCAAACAATTTGCTTCAAATTCGTCAGTTCAAGGTTATGTTCGATAACGCTTCGATCACCAAAAGCTTAACCCTTACCCTAGCCCTAATACTGTTAATGAATGTTAATATTCAGTTTCAGTGTATAGTGTGCGGGGGGGCGGGTTTAGATCAGTGCTGCAGAAATAATACCGATCTCCATTTTTTTTTTCTCCTAAATGCATATACAGTGGGGCGTTGCAGACTGTCAGCCATCACACACACACACACTAGGGATGAGCGAGTATACTCGCTACTATTTGGTATTCGCCGAATAGTAGCGGTATTCGGGCTACTCGCTACTCTCTGAGTACTTGTGTACTTGGGAGTAGCGAGTAGTCCTAATACTTTCACAGTGTATCTATGGATACACTGCGAAAGTAGCCTAAAAGTGTGTAAAAGTTGTTAAAAAACAATAAACTTACATACTCACCTGTCCGACGCCTGCACCGGGACCGGAAAACCTCACCTCCGCTCGCTGGACAAGGACCTTTCACAACCATCCAATCAGATGGCGCCACGTCACACCACATGATCGCTAGCGGCCACCTGATTGGCCAATTTGCAAGGTCCTAGATATACTATCAGGACCTTGCAAACTGGCGAATCAGGTGGCTGCTAGCGATGACGTAGTTGTGACGTGGCGCCATCAGATTGGCCAGATTTCTACCGGCCATCTGATTGGCTGGTAGTAAAAGGTCCTTGTCCAGGGAGCGGAGGTGAGGTTTTCCGGTCCCGGTGCAGGCGTCGGACAGGTGAGTATGTAAGTTTATTGTTTTTTAACAACTTTTACACATTTTTAGGCTACTTTCACAGTGTATCTACAGATACACTGTGAAAGTATTCGTACTTGCTATACTTGCAACGAGTAGCGAGTACCGCTACCTCCTCGTTGCAAGTATAGCGAGCATGAATAATTAGGTACTCGCTCATCCCTAACACACACAGCAAAGTGCATTTTTTGCACACAAGCAAGGGCATGCGTCATTGGCTGTGTATGTCACATGTCCTTGCCCTATAAGACCCGGCCATTTTCCCCATCACCACCATTTCCTCAGTGTTGCACTTGTGTGTCAGCGAGGCACCGCTACTGCTGCTGTGGGCGCTATAAAGTCTTAGTTAGATAGATAGTGAGCGAATCTCAAGTTAGACAGATAGGTTTCGGGAGTAGGGACTAGTTAGAATCTCAGCCCTTTTGAGGACTACTTCAGACAAGCAGGTAGTAGGGATTAGTTGTAAATATCAGCCCTTTTCAGGGCTACTTGGTGCGTGCCAGTACTGTGCAAGTGTTTTTCACAGCATCTGGCCAAATCTAGCTCAGGCAATCCTTTATGGCAAGTAGTGTAGCACTGCTGTGTAGCAAGCTACACCACCTGTCTTCAGTAGCCAATTTTTTACTGCAGTAGTCCAGGCAATTTTTTTGGGCTAGTAGCAGTGTCTGGTAGTCAGTTAACTGCACCTAGCGAAGGTAATAGTTTGGGCTTAGTAGCACTGTTTGGCCAGTCAGCCCTGCTCGGTTTCCGAATTTTTTTTGCCAACAACTGCAGAGTTGCCAATTTTTTTTTTTGTAAATCTGTGTTATTAAATTTTTATAAACAAGACATAAAAAACAAACAGTACAACCGTTCTGGAACGGTAAACTCAATACAAATGTTGGTCTAATTAGTCATTCTACAAAATTTCACACTTGTATACCAATCAAAGGTCTCCATCGAGGACAAGACCAAAATGTAATTCACAGAGTACCTCTACAATCTGGTACCCAAAAAAAGAAAAAAATTAAAAACATTCCATAACAATGTTTACAGTACAAAAGCAAAAGGAGCCGTGTAAAAACACAGGACACCCTCCTTATTCTCTTTCATAGACCACCCGAATTAAGAGGCGAAAACCGAAAGAGTTGAGAGAGTAAGAATCAGAGTTGCCAATTTGTTCACATACAAAATGAGTGGCAAAAGGCCTGCTGCTGGTGGAAAGGGGAATAGGCGTGGTGGAAAGGGAAAAAAAGTTTGTGTCCGTGGGTTAGGTGGTAAAGCAACAGTAATATCTGCTGAAGAAAGACCATCTTCCAGCCAAAGTAAGATGTCTACTTCTTTCCGTGGACAGTCTGATGTGATCCCTTTCGTACGGACACGAGTCACACGACAATCGCTACCAATTGTAGATGAGGCACAAAAATAGCAGGCGCTTGAATGGATAGCAAGTGCTTCATCAAGTGGGCTCTCCTCCACCTCGACTTCAACATCACAAATACACCAGTCCTCAGAGGTGTCACCCCAATCGCACTCGCTTCCTCACAGCTCCCTGAGTCTGAGTATGGGGTAAGACAGATGGTTGAGTATGCAGAGCTGTTCACTCATACTATAGCCTGGGAATCAGAGGTCTGCTCCAAAGCTTCTGTGAGTCCAGATGAGGAAATGATGTGCATTGATGCCCAGAAGCTTTGTGAGTCAGATCCAGGCACAGATGAAGAAGGTTCTGAGCAAGCATAATGTAGACCATCATTCCCAAACTGTAAGTCCTGTTTATGGAAACAATGAGGAAGATGCTGATGAGACTGAGATACCTGATTGGAATGATATTTTGACTTTTTCGGTCAGGGCTGGAAGAGGTTGGCTCTGAGGACGATGGGTGTGAGAGCGCACAGGGTGATGATGAGGTTGGAGATCCCACTTATTGTCAACCCACAGTCAGCCAGTCGATGAGGGGCAGCAGAGGAGGTGGAGGAGGATGCTAGTGATGACAAGGTTAGGTTGCGCCTTCCTGGACAGAGACGAAGTACTGGAAGCACGTCAACAACAGCATCCTCAACCACAACTCTGTTTCTGAGCAGAAGTCATGGTGGCTCTTCTTCAGGTTAAATAGGCTCTAAGCCTTGCCTAGCCTGGGCCTTTTTGGAGATCGCAAAGGATGACCCAACTCAGGATTACACAGGGGTAGAAAAGTCCTTGCGGATCCATGACTTGTTCATCTTGATGAACGTTAGTCTGTCTACATTGTCAATGGACACAGCCGCGTGCGCTTATCTGTCAGCACACCACCAGCAGCGCTGAAGACACGTTCAGAGAGAACGCTGGCTGCAGGGCACAACAAGATCTCCAAGGCGTGAGTGGCAAGCTCAGGCCATTTTTCCAGATTGGAAACCCAAAATGAACAAGGGTTCAGTTCCACACTCATGGCATCGATGTTCACTTGGTGATACTCCTGTAACATCCTCTCTAGGCATTGTGTCAGACTTCTTGTCTCCTCTGGCCTTGCAAAGGATGGTCTAAAAAATTGGTGAAACGATTCCACAAAATTGCTGCTACCACCAGATATGGTGTCACTGTTACGGTTTGAGTGATGACTCGACAGTCCTACGGTTGGCAAGTTAGAACTGTGAGATTCACTATGTGCACCACTGGTGTTTTGTGGAAAAGCAGATCTAAGATTCTGTAACAGCTTCTGCTGATAGTCCTGCATTCATGAATCTCTTTCTGTGGCAGGTATTATTTCTCCAAATTTACTTTTGTACCGGGGATCCAAGAGTGTGGAAACGCAGTAGTCGGCATTACTTTGAATTCTGACAATCCGAGAGTCATGTTGCAGGTAGTGCAGCAAGAAGGCACTTATGTGTCTTGTGCATCCAGGAGGCTCAAGTCCTTGTTGTGTTGGTGGCGGCGAGAAAAGAATCATGCTTTCTTCCTCTGCCCTCTCCCCCCAACCTTGCACATCAGAAATGTGATCAAGGTCTCCCTCATCTGATGAGTGTTCCATTTTCCCCACCTCTGGATCTCGTTGGCCCAGGTTATATGTCATAACGTATTGCACCAGGGCTCGTCGGCGCTGCCACAGTTGCTGCAACATGTGCAGAGTTGAATTCCATCGTGTCGGCACATCGCATTTCAGCCGGTAAACTGGCAGGCCGAACGACTTCTGTAGAGATGCAAGTCGTTGAGCTGCGGGATACGAACGGCGGAAGTGAGCACACAGCGACCGTGCCCTTTGCAGAAGCCCATCTAGGCCAGAATAGTGGGCTAAAAATTGCTGGACAACCAGGTTCACATACAAGGCACGTGTGTCACATTGCCCCGGCGAAGGGCCGCACCCAGCATTGCAGCATTGTTGCACACGGCCTTCCTTGGCTGCAGGTTCAATGGAGACAACCATTGATGAAACTCGGTCTCCACAGCTGACCACAACTCCTCAGCTGTGTGACTCACATTTCCCAGACATTTCAACGCAAACACCGCCTGATGCCGTTGAGCCCTGTTGCCATCATAGTAAGGAGGTGTGCAGAATTCCTTCTGCGCAGTTAGAACATGGGTGGCATTACCAGACAGGCTTTGGGTGCAGGTGGAGGACCGAGACGAGGTTGAGGAGGCAGAAGCAGTGGAGGAACTACATACAGAGGATTGACACACAACTTGTGGAGATGGCAAGACTTGGACAGCAGCCCCTTCTCCTGCTGTCACCATAGTTACCCAGTACCCAGTCACTGACATGTAACGCCCATGTTCATGCTTACTGGTCCAAGTGTCTGTGGTGAAATGCACCCTGTCACACACAGAGTTTCTCAAGCAAGCGGTGATGTTGTGTGCGACATGCTGGTGTAGCGCAGGCACAGCTTTCTTTGAGAAGTAGTGGCGACTGGGCATCTGGTACTGGGTCACTGTGATGGACAAAAGGTCTCAAAATTCCTCTGTGTCCACCAGGCGGAAAGGCAGCATTTCTGTAGCCAACAGCTTGCAGATGGTAAAATTCAACCTCTTAGCTTCGTCATGGCTAGGAGGAAATTTTCTTTTACTTGTCCACATCTGAGGGACCGAGGGCTGGCTGCTGTGCTGAGACGGGGTTGAGTAGGGTGTCCACTGCAAACTGCTGGTCTGTGAGGGATGTGCAGGCGGAGATATTATGTTGCCTTCATCCAAAGATCCAAAGGTGGTGCTCTCGATGTCTGACAGCGCTCAACACCAGTAGGTGTTTCCACTTCGAAAAGAACTGACGACCTGCCAATCACACTGGCTGTTGCGGGTAAAGAGGTGGAAGGTCTGCATCTAAAAGCATGTGTGACTGCTTTCCCCACAGTCACAGAGGATGAAGAGGCCATGGATGCACTTGATGGGGCAGACGATGGTTGGCTCCGCCCGCTAGGCCGCATTGTAGCACAGTGAGCTTCCCACTGTGACTTTTGCTTCATATCCATGTGATAGTTCATGCATGAAGTACTCAAACTATTGATTTTTTGGCTTCTACTTTAGATTTTGGTGACAACTCTTAGGGCCCCTTTACACACGGCTACATTTGTAGCTTGTCACCAGGTAACTTACTGGTTGCAGTGTATTCCATTTGTACACAGCAACAAGATAGAACCATGTATCCATGATTTCACTGCAACCAGTAAGTTACCTGGTGACAAGCTACAAATGTAGCCGTGTGTAAAGGTACCCTTACAGATAACATGGGGAGACTAAAGGCTTGTGGATATTGGAATGTGCTGCATGAAAGTCACCTCACCAACCATTTTAAGCTTGCAACTCTGGGGCACTTGATGCCACTTAAGTGGTGTCTGTGCCCAAATTTTTGGAAAAAATGGAGATTCTTGTTGGAGTCCCTTTGCTGTGTTTTACATGATTTTAGAAGGGCATGACATGCCTATATCTGTGTCTCCTCCTCCTTTTACTCATCCAGCTCTTTTCTTTTCGCATTTTTATATGTACTTGTCACTTTTCCATGTGTTTGTTGTGTCTTCTGAGTAGTTTGTCACCTTTTGGACACCTTAGAAGGTGTTTTCTATGTCTTTTCTATGCGTTTGTACGTGTTTGTGTTTGCCTGCCATTGTTTTCAGTGGTATTCAACGGTGTTCAACGGTGTTCGACGAACATTCGACAAACACCCCCCCAATTCGACAAATTGAATTCGAACACTAGGGTGGTAGCTTATCTCTACTCTTAACCTTTGCAGAACCAAATGGACATGTTTATAATGTGAATTCAGGTCAGGTGAGAAGATTAGAATATCATCTAATAAACCATAAAAAATCTCCCAATACAATCAGAGAGAATATCATTCATGAAATTCTGAAAATCCGCGGTACATTAGCTAGACCAAAAGGCATGACGAGATTTTCAAAGAGACCTTCAGGTAAGTTCTCAGACTCTTTTTCTGAAAAAACATCTCCGAAATCTTTCAGGTACTCCAGAAGGCCCTCCAGACTAACGTAGCAAACATGCACAAATTTAAGACATTTTTCAACACAATATCTTTCTGATTCTAGTCAATGATCGGTTATGCATATGCAGCCAAGGAATGCCCAACACAATTCTAGCAGGTAAATTGTCCAAAACATAACAGGAGATTATTTCCGTATGAAGAAACCCCACCTTGAGTGTGAACTCCACTGTAACTAACTGAATTAGATTTTTGAACAACAGTGTTCTACCAATGGCCATAATTTGAATGGGGTTTTGTAGCTTAACTGTCACTAATTCTAACTTCAGAACAAGTACTGAATCAATGAAATTAGAGGCAGGTCTGCAGTTAATAAAGGCAAATATTGACAAACACTGATTTTGAAACAGAAGTTCAGCATTCAACAACACTTTATCAGAGGAGTAAAAGGGTACCTGTAAGTACCGGTAAGTCTGGGTGACCTCCTCGACAATCACCCAGACATAGGCGTTTCCCAACGGCTTGTTCGTTGCAGGTCGCGCCAAGCAATCCTTTAAGAAATGTTCATCTCGGCCACAATAGAGACAAAGTCCAAGTTCACGATGCTGTCTCCTCTCATTAATTATTGAGCTGGCAGCTCCAAACTCCATAGGTTCCATCTTAGGTAAATGAACCAGGCCAGGTGGAGAAAATGGAACCTCTTGTTGAACTTTGTGTCTCTCCTGCATCCTCCAATCCATGCGGATAGCCTGAATCATGGCCTCTACCAAACAACCAGGTGAAGCATGTAGAGCCATAGCTTTCTTTAGAGACTCCAAAAGATCCCTGAGGAATTGGCATCTGAGAACTGCATCCTTACACAGGACCTCAGTAGACCATTGACGAAACTCAGTACAATAGTCTTCTGCTGTGCGGTTCCCCTGTGTCAGGTTAATGATCCTTGTCTCTGCCACATTGACCCTGTTAGATTCATCATAGATCTGTCCTAAAGCATCAAAAAAGGCATCCACAGAAAGACGTTCAGGAGCAAAGGTAGAGCAAATTTCCTAATGTGAGGACCCCCCTAGCAAAAGTAACATTATAATTCCCACCCACTGTGACTCATTCCCTGATGACCGAGGGCGCAAGGTAAACAGTAATTTACAACTGTCTTGAAAATTTTGAACTGGTCTTTTTCTCTTTTCCCTTTTTCCCTTTTCCCCGCTATTTTTTGTCAGGGAGTGCTACAACAGATTCAGGGGGCTCAAAGATACATCAGATGGTTCAGAAGTCATGAGGTGGTCGAAGAAGAGAGATTCTTAGGGCCAGTAAAAGAACCAGAAATCTCGCCCTGTAACTGAGTCTGTGAGGATGCCAGTTTGTGTTATTCCAAGGCCAGATCTTGGACTGAGTCAGATCCGCCACCTTATCACACAAAGTACGTGAATCATCCATAGGTGGAGAAAAGAGACAATCGTAATGTGACATGAGTCACCACAGTAATAACTAGTCCCAGAAGTGGAGAAAAAGACTACAATTACAGATAGCAATTATATTATAAAACTACTTACTGGATAGGTAAAAGGAGGTCAAACGATCCGGTCAGGTCCAGGAAATGGTGCAGTACAACAAAGGGCAGTCAGAGCAGAAATCCAATTCACGAGCTGGGGTCAGAAAAACCAGAAAGACTAGACAGTTTATAGGGAGCAGGCAAAAGAGTAGACAGGTCAGAGGCAAAGGGTCAAAGTCCAGGTAAGGGAATAAAGTCAAGCTGGGTCAGGCACAGAGAACAGAGGGATCAGTCCCACACAGGTAGCAGCAAGTGCACAATTGACACTGGATTGAGGAGCTAGCATACCCCAGCAGAGGACCAATCATGGCAAGTGAACACAGATGCCTGCAACACAGACCCAGCACAACCGAAACAGACTGACAGCTTCCACACATTAGTAACATAGCAGACAAGAACAGTGTGGAGATCATGACAGTGTGTTTATTTAAATGTCCATTTATTATACCTTGCATCAGTTCTGGTTATGTATATATTTCTGTTTCTTCTAATATTTTGTCATACCATGCCTAATGAAGAGATGTGAGACGTCTCAAAAGCTTGCATTGTAACATCAATTACTTATTTTTTTTAGCCATTAAAATGATTTACAACTAAAAGACTAATATTTTGTTTCTCCCACTTAGAGCCATCAATCTCTTATATCACAACATATATGACATGTTTTCTAACTCACTGTACTCAAAGTTTTTCTGGCACACTGGAACAAATCTACTGCCACCTGACAACTGTTTCACTTAGAAGCAGTAGAAAGGGTACTGGGATGGCACAGTCAGCTGTGTACTGTCAATTGGCATTAAGTCCTGATGTTTGTTATGGAGAGCTATCTATTAGACACCCCCATTACTAACCCAGTAATTGAAAATAAATAAACACACACAAAATGATATTTATTTAAAAAAAACACTCCCTGGTTCACCAGTTTATTGAAAAAAAAGCCATGCAAGTTCTACATACAGTTAGGTCCATAAATATTTGGACAGAGGCAACATTTTTCAAATTTTTATTCTGTACATTACCACAGTTGATTTTTAGCAACACAATTCAGATGCATTTAAAGTTCAGACTTTCAACTTTAATTCAGTGGGTTGAACAAAATGATTGCATAAAAATGTGAGGAAATAAGAATTTTTAAACTCAGTTCAGGGGCCCAAAAGTAATTGGGAAAATTATGTGTTTCCTCCTTTTTAATATTCTGCCACGTCTTTACTGCAGCAGTTTTCAGTTGCTCTTTGTTTGTGGCCTTTCTGTCTGAAGTTTAGTCTTTAACCAGTGAAATGCATGTTCTATTGGGTTGAGATCAGGTGACTGACTTGGCCATCCAAGAATATTTCACTTCTTTGCTTTAATAAACTCCTGGTTTACTTCTGCTTTATGTTTTGAGTCATTGTCCATCTGTATTATGAAACGCCGACCAATTAGTTTGGCTTTATTTGAATGGATTTGTGCACACAGTAGGTCTCTGAAAACCCCAGAATTCATCCAGATGCTTTGGTCTTGTGTCAAATCATCAATAAACACTACGGACCCAGTGTCACTGGCAGCTATGCATGCCCAGGCCATCACACTGCCTCTGCCTTGTTTAACAGATGATGTGGTATGTTTTGGATCAGAAGTTGTACCATGCCTTCATCATACTTTTTCATTTCCATCATTCTGGTTAAGGTTGATCTTGGTTTAATCTGTCTGGGTCTTTTTGCATTGTTGAGGTCACCAGTGCTTTCTTTTTATGATGTACCAAACTGTAGATTTTAAAAATGTAAAGAGAACATTCAGTTTACCATAGCATCCACTGCTGGTACACAAGGCCACCCTGGTCCAAGTGGAAGAAGTTCAAAGGGAAACAAGGAAAAATTCCAGTGGCACTTGGAGAAAAGCAAAATTAAAACATCCAGTTCATTTAGCAATATTTAAAAATCTCCATGCAGTATGGTGGAGTCTCAGTGCAGACAAAGGGGCAAACCCACGCGTTTCAGGTACAAAAAGCCTTATTCATTGACTCCAACATACTGCATGGAGATTTTTAAATATTGCTAAATAAACTGGGTGTTTCAATTTTACTCTTCTTTGTGCCACTGGACTTTTTCCTTGTTTCCCTTTAAACTGTAGATTTTGACACTCCTAATATTGTAGCAATTTGTCAGATGTCTTTTTTTCTGTTTTCGCAGATGAAGGATGGCTTGTTTCACCTGTATGGAGAGCTCCTTTGACTGCATGTTTACTTCTCAACAAAATCTTCTAAATGTAAGCACCACATCTCAAGTCAACTCCAGACATTTTATGTGCTTAATTTAGAAGAAATAACAAAGGAATTGCCCACACCTGCCTGTGAAACAGCATTTGAATCAATTGCCAAATTACTTTTGGTCACTTTAAAAACAGGGTGGCACATGTGAAGGAGCTGAAACTCCTAAACTCTTCATGCAATTTTAAAGAGGACCTTTTGGTGCCGTCAAACGCATCAATTTGAAGAACGATATTGTTAGCGATCACATGCACGCGCGATCGCTAAAAATATCGTTCTGATCGTTGGAGAGCTGTCACACAGGCAGACTCACCAGCGATCAATGGACCAGAGACATAGTGGAAACGATTTAAATATTGCTTCCACGATGTCTTGCTCCCGCTGGCAGGCTGCGGTAAACGGGAGCAGGCTGGTCTCCAAGGTAAACTGCGGGTAACTAGGCAGTGCACGCTGCCTAGATACCCGATGTATACCTTAGTTACCAGCCTTCTCCGCTCACCGGCTGGTATCCAAGGTACACAGCGGGTAACTAGGGTCCCTAGTTACCCGCTGTGTACTTTGGATACCAGCCGGTGAGCAGAGAAGGCTGGTAACCAAGGTATACATCGGGTATCTAGGCAGCAGTTCCCACAGCATTCCTTGATTACATACAGTAGATCAAAGGCTATGGAGCTTTAGAAAGAGGCTCTATAGGCTTTGAGAAACAGCCACTCCCAACTCACGCTGCATTCCGTGACACCCGGCGACTTTGTTGAGCGGTGATATCTGATTCAATAGTTAGCACACGGCATATGAGGGGGTGTGGTGCCAGTGAAGGGGCCTCTTGAGTCCCGTATTCAAGTCTGTTAGAATCACTGCACACACACACTTCTAGTCTTTTTGCTTATAGGTGAATGTTTATTCAGAAGGTGCTCTTGTTAGAACTGCGACAGTATGACGTTTCGGACGATTAGGTCCTTGATCACAAATATCGCCTGAGAGATACTGTACTTGAATGTAGCTTCTTTTGGCTGAGTATTGGTCACAGTGCCTATGGCAGTCAAGAGCAGTCGCTCTGTGGACGGTGGTGGCACAGCAGTGGTGTGTGTGCACACCCAGAGAGATGCAGGAGGAGTGAAGTCAGGAATGTCAGTGAGATGGGTGGTGACGTTTCTGACATCACCGGTCATCAGAGTGGCTGGGTGTCACAGAATGCATCATGAGCTGGAAGTGGCCGCTGCTCAAAGCCTATGGAGCCTTATTCTGAGCCTTGTTCCGAGGTTCCATAGCCCTTGATTCATATAATTGAGAAACATTGTGGGAACCACTGGACTACGTCAGACCTGGGAACTTTGCTTTCTATTAAATTGGTGAGCGAGGGACAGTCTCTTATTTTTGTTTCTCTCTTTTTATGTCTTTCAGGTTTCCGTTTATTAATGAGAAAACTGGAGACAAAAGAAGAAGCACAAATAAGGTTTTATTTGAGAGAAATTAGTGAACCTTAATGGAATAAGAAGACTTACCTTTGGTAGTGCACGTAGATAAAAGTGTTACACTGTGGGAGTAAAAGTCCAGGATGATAAGGATTATTTCTCAACATGTTTTAGATATAACACTCCTTCAGGAAAAATTTACATTGAACATATGATAATGGGAGTTTTGTCCTGAAGAAGGAGTGTTATCCCTGAAATGCTTCAACAAATAAAGATCACGATCCTTATCAGTCTGGGACTTGGTTTTATTTCCATGGCAGCACATTTTTTTTTAACCCTTTCATCAACCTGCGCAAAAGGGTTCATTAAATATATGTAGAGAGGTTGTAACATTATATAGCTGCAGAATATCTCTCTACTCTATATTATATCTTTCTATCATCTATCTATCTATCTATCTATCTATCTATCTATCTATCTCTTTATGTATTTTTTTTTCCTTGGAGATGTTTGCTTAAAAATCAGACTTCACACGCATTGGTCCATATGCGGTCCAATTTTTTCCGCATTCATTGACTTGAATTGGCAAATATCATCCAAAAAATGCGGCCAATCGCAGGATGCTGCAATTTTTTTTCCTCACACCAAATACGACTGAAGAAAAATTAATGGAGCTGCCCTGCCTCATTCACTAACAGTGGTCAGAGTGCAACTGCACTCCTCAATTTAATGCTAGTATAAACCCTATATGTTAGTGACTTGATTTATGATGAGTTCACAGCACTGGTGAGAAACACTTACTTCTGTGATAAAACAATCTAGGCAATGTGTTCCCTCACACAAACTGTAACTCCAGTGTCCCTGCATGGTCTTCCCGCCAGCTAACATTAGGGACATCAACATGCTCACCGCCGTGGCTGTTCTGCCGGTGTCCACACATGTGTCTGCTCCAGCCATGGTCTCCAGCTCCCGTGGCATGCACACATCACGCAGGTCCCCTGGCAGCCTTCTTTGGGTGGGTGTGTGCGCTTTCCCTGATTTTTACCAGGACAGTGTGTTCACTCTGCAAGGTTCCTCAGACCATAGTTGAGAAGCATGTGGTGATTAAGTCAGCCTCTTCTGTAAGGAAGTGCTCAATCAACTTCAGTATTGTGTCTGTCTATCACCTACTGGTTTGTTGTTAGGTGTCTGTGACCTTGCATGCTTCCTGAACCCGAACCTATCCTACCTGCTTTAATCCAAACCTTTCCTGCCTGCATGAATCTGTACCTGTCCAGACTGAACCAGTGCTTGCCTGCACCTGAAACCTGTTCTAGTCCAAGTATCTGAAACCGTGGTACTGTCTGTAACTAAGTCCATTCCTGAACCTGTCCCATCTATATCAGTTGTTTTGCCCACCTTTGAACCAGATCCTGAATCCACCGTGTCTGAATCAGCCATCCTATCTAAACAGTACCAGTATCCACCTTACCTATAATCCTGATCCAGTCCTGCCTCTTACCCTGAGCCCTGTTACCTGCATCTTTGATGCCTGGTGTCATCTGCTGCAGACTGGGGACTGCCTTAGAGTGGTACCTGGTGTCTACTGGCAGCCAAGTCAAACCTCACCATCAGAGTTACTGGTGAATACCCGGTAGGCATTTAGTGACGCTCATTAAGGGTAAGTCTGGTCTTGGTGCAGTCGGTCCACAGCCACATTCGTGATTTGCTCAGGCCATATAGTTTCCACTGACTCTAATTCCCCTTGCTTTCAGAGTTGTTTCAAGTGATGTCCTGCCAAGAGGTTCAACAGGTTCAAGTTTTGACCTACCTGTGATCATTGAACACTCGGTTAAATGCTGTAGCACTGGCTGACTCATCTGCACCAATCCAGGCTGCAGCAACCTTGGCAGCTATCACTCTATCTGTAACTGGTGCACCTGTTACTGGCTTGCGACTGACTGCTCTAATATGCTGCGATGGAGAACCCAATCAATATCACAGATTTATTAGTCAGTGTACGACTGCACTATGAGCTACTGGCTTACCAGTTTCCCTCTTAATGGGCTAAAGTCACATTCTTGATGTCCCATTTGGGTGGACAGGTTCTCACATTGCTCAACTCCATGTGGAAAAGAGGGGATACGTAACCGAAGATCTGTAGGCCTTCCTAGAAGTGATTCACAGGGTCTTCAATGAACAGGGTCGTGTTACCTTTGCAGCATCCTCCCTTCTTAGGCTGTGGCAAGGTAGCCTGACTGTTAGTCAGTATGTAGTCTGGTTCTGTACTTTGTCTTCTGAACTTTGTTGGAACAACGAGGTGCTGGTAGACCATCTTAACACCCAGACAAACACTATGAATACTGTGTTATATCAGTTGGATTAAATAATACCTTAGCAGTCTTTCAAGAATTTTTGAATGGCATCCTCTAAGATCTCTTTGGAGATAATGGTTTATTTGGATGACATTCTGGTCTTCTCTCCTGACTCTGCCTATTCATAGGAGGAATGTTTGGCAGGTCTTGCAGAGAATTAGGAAAAATTGACTGTGTACCAAATTTGAGAAGTGCATCCTTGAGCAGACCTCCTTCCCTTTCTTGGATATATCATCTCTTACACAGGACTGAGAATGGATTCTCAGAACGTGTCTCCTCTGCAGTCTCCAGCTTCCTGGCAGCCTGCTTAGGGTAAGTGCACGAGTGCTTCTCGCTTCTTAAAGGGGCAGAGTGCACACTCTGCAAGCATCCTCAACCTATGGTTGAGAAGCATAAGGTACTGAAGGAACCCTCCCTTGTAGGGAGGTGTGTATTTCACCTGATAGGTCTCTGTGACTTACATCTGTCTGAACCCAAACCTGTTCAGACTGAACTAGACCTAGCTGCACATAGAACTGGTAGTAGTCCATGTACTTGAACCTGTGGTCCTGTCTGTCTGTACCTGAGTCCATTCCTGATCCTGTCCCACCTGTACCTAGCCATCTTGTCTGCACCTGAACTAGATCTTGCCCTGGCTGATCAAGCTGACCTGTCTGAACCAGCTAACCCCGTCTGAACCATTACCAATATCCATTCTGCCTGAGATCCTGATCAAGTCCTGCCTTTAACTCTGAGACTTGTACCTACATCCCTGATTCTTGGGTTTAGCTGCTGTAGTATGGGGGCTGCCCTGGAGTAGTACCTGGTGTCTACTGGCAATCAAGTCCAAACTCCCCTCAGGGCTTTTATGAATACCCTGTAGACACATGGCCTTGCCCCTTCAGGAAAAGCCAGATCCGTGATGCAGTGGGGCCACTCCTACTTGTGTGACACAAAAAGCCTCTGCTGTGTCACTATATACTCACTTATCATAATTGACTCTTTGTTTCCCCTCCAGGAACTGTTGTATCTGCCAACTATGAAAAAGAACAGCTCTGACTGGTCAGACACAGTACATAGCAGTGGCACTATGATAAGATTATCCAGCACAGAAACATTTTTTTAACCCATCCATCTCTGAAACTTATTGATATTCCAAGATCCATGAATTAAAACAAACTTTAAAGGGGTTGTTCACTACTAGGACAGCCACTTTTGATTTCACTTGTTTTCCCCAATTCAAATAAAAGACCCTGTATTAACCTCTTGTTGTGGTGCTATTCCTGCACTGTTGGTAATTGCGGCTTGCTTGGGGCTCACGTGACATTGGGATGTCACAGAGGCCCACTTCCAATCACTGCCAACTTCTCCTGCCATGTCTTCGGACCAAATGAGCAATCAACAGGAAGTGTGTGGTGACACGCCCACTCCAGAGCAATGGGGATACTCGGAACTGGGCCGGATCTTTCGGTTCTTTTAATGTGGGGACATCTCGATAGCAACCTGGCTCTGTGGCCCGGCGGTGTCAATTAAAAGTTCAGGACTAGGTGACAGGGACTAAAGAGAAAGGGATATTGTCACGCTGAGCAAGGGAACAATCGACTACCGTGTGTGAGCGTGGCACACAGACCACCAATGTCCGGCACCCAACAGAACCAGGTTTCCCAGCCGGTCACCAACACCGGCATGAACCCAGCCACCACCTGTGTAGCTGTCAATAGAAATGGTGTCCCAGCCAGTGTGAGTTCATCACCAACAGCAGCTGGTCTCCCATACTGGTACTAGCCCAGAGACTCCCTGCTTAGCAAACACCAGTACTGGTTTCCCAGCCAGCAGATAACTCTACCAGCAGCCCTGATCTCCCTACCATCTCTATATGAGTTCTTTCACCTCGTCGCCAAGCAGGAACCTAAGCCCTCCGCTGGCCCTGATGTTAACCTACATTAGGGAAAGCCGGCGGGAGCACTAGTCCCATCCACTACAATAAAGAGACATGAGGGAAGGGGAAGACAGACAAAGAACAACAGGACAGCTACCCTTTACGTCTGCTGACACTTCACCAGACGGCTTGACAGCAAGAGGTTCTCCACAGAGCTCATTTCACCTCAGGAGCTTGGCCATGAATGATATTCAATCTCCAGCAAAGCATGCTGGAACCCTGTGATCCTATAAAGTCAGACGTAATCACAGAGTGGCTACACTTGGACAAGGCCCAGCTAGCTTGCTGGCAACAGAGACTAACATTAACTCCTCCAGTGGCAAAGGAAAAGGACACATTGGGTTTAATTAATGAAAGGTTACAAGTCTCCTAGGAATATGAAACCATCATGACAGGTATTCACGACATCACCCGTGGTGTGCGGCTATGTGCGGCCGCCGCTGCTGCAGCCCCTCTGGAGATGATGACCAGCAGTTTTGATTGTTTTGCTTCCCGCGGGCTTAGCGGGATCCCCAGGGCAGTGGGTAAGAAAGTCAGTTCGTTCTTTGGCCGGTGTTCATCAGATCATTAGCACCTTAGTATTTCGTGTGGCCTCCGCAGCCAGTGGATGCTGCAATGAAAAGTCTCACACACACTTCTGTCGGAGTTCTGTACCTTTACTTCGATGTTCTGACCATGCTGCTAGGTGATTCCTTCTGCCATTCTCTGGTTCAGCTGTGTTTCTAGAACCAGGACAGTGTTCGATATTCCTTTCACTCTCGATGTTCCTCTCACTCACGGTGTTCCTTTCATTGGCGGTACTCTTAATTCACCTCGCCTTCCCTGTCAGCGCATCCCCACACATAGCTCGGGTACCAACAACCACAGGCATTGACTGGCACCGCTTACTAGTGCCGCGCCTTAGTACGGCTACCATCTCCTAGATGTGCGGGTTTGTGTCCACAGTTCCCTTTAAGACCTCAGTTTTGTATTATAGGAGAAGAAAAAGAAGTCGCACTCAGAGCTTCTATAAACAGCGGTTCTTTATTGTGCTTCAGTGCACACAGCACAAGACCTCATGACTTCCGGTTCCAACAGTTCAGCATACAGCTGCTGCGCCATGTTCAGGGCGATCCCCTCTTTTGTCCACCAGCACCTCTGTTCCTCTGCTAGATACGGGCGTACGGGTAGTCTAAGTCTTCTTCCGCACTACAAGGGCTCCTTCCTTCTTCCACACTTTCTGTCTTTTCCATCCCGGGGAGAGCGTAACGTGCTCCAGCCCTCGGGAGCTAACACCTCACACCACCTCTTGATTTCTCACTCCAACTTCCTACTCCATCCTGTCTTCCTCTTGACTCACTCTACACTTCCCTTTCCCCTGCTGAGACTGGACCCTCTCTTCTGGGTCAACCCACCGTCCCTGCCTGGGGTCCTATGTGTGTGTTGCGGTTGTGGGGTCTCGATTCCACCATTACAGACAGTGCTAGGAATGGTGCCAGAACAGGTGTTGAGTACAGGGTATTTTATTTTAGCTGGGGGAACAAGGGGAATCAGAAGGGGTTTTCCTATTAGTGGAACACCCTTTTAACTGATTCTTATGTAACTACCTTATGCCCACATGGTAGAATGAAGGGTGACCATAAATTCATGCCATCTTTCCAGAAGAGACAAAATCTGGGTTGCCAACTGTCCAAGAATTCCAGGACAGTCTGTAAAGATAGGGCACTTTTTGCCCTGTCTGTTTAAAAAAAAATTATGGCGTCCATGATTTTTACAAAACTGAAGAAAATAATACAGATTATTTTGACTGTTATGAGTATCATTTTACAGCATACAGTGATTGCAACTGATTTTTTCTTATCAGAATTATGGTTGTTGACATGTATAACTTATAATGATAATGATTCACTAACATCTTTCAATGTGGCAGTAAAAAATAATGTCAGTTAGTGAATGTCCAGGAAAAATAGAAAATCAAGTTGGCAACACTGGACAAAATTCTATGTAAAGGTACCGTCAATATTGCTAGGCAAATTTGCTGGTTGCAGTGAAATCATGGACACATTGTTCCATTTGTACAGGCAACAAAATAGAACAATGTGTCCATGATTTCACTGCAACCAGCAAATTGCCAGTGAAATTGCCTAGCAATATTCGCCGCGTCTGACGGTACCTTATGAATTTCTGTGTTCTGATGACCCTTCTAGCCCCAAAGCTTCAAATTACTCTTCTACTCAAGGAGTTTTGTTGTAGCAATCAGTAGGGTTCTCAACTTTCCTGGAATGTCTGGGAGGTTCCCAGAAAAGGTACGATCTCTTGGAGGACTTGGCTCATGTCCCAGAGCTTCATCAGCACCAGAACTCACATTCATTGTGCATAGCAGGGGCATGACCAGGAAAAGAAGTAATGGCATTTTATCCTTTAAGCAGTGAGAACTTTTTCCTTCCAAAACAGTTGACAAGTGTGCACTTACCATTTGGAACTAGATATTGGAAAATTTGTATTTCTTTTACCGCTTTACATCTAAAAAATGTCAAATGTACACTACAAGCATAATGATATTTTTTAACATCCTGAAAAGCAGAGCAGATGAGACCAAACAGGAGAGCAGATATAGGCCCCTCACAGGAAAGTTCCTCTTAAATTTGTTGACAGTTGATATAGATCTGCATTCCACATATTTGCACTTTGGCCACGGTGCCCAGATCTATTTCCTGCAAGTCTTTTGGGGGCCAGCTTATTGCCATTCAAACGGCTTATTCACTCCTTGGTGTCCTAACTTGGGAGCCTGCATATGTCTGACCCAGTTGGGGCCCTGACATTCCTAGCACAACATTGGCTTTCCGCCCAGAACTACCAAGGAAACGGGGCAGGCAGGAATCATTTCAGATATCCCCAGCTATGACACAGAGACACACACAGTGCTATAGGCTGCGTTCCTGGATGTACATAGCTATATATTATCTAACCTTCAGCCGAGGGACATAACAAATAGGTAACCTGCTATAGTCCCTGCACAGTCACTACACTGCTAATGTACAGCCTGTTCTGGGGCCCTATACTAATCATAAGCATTTACATTTTAAGAGATAATTCAATAAATCCTTCAAGATGGAAATTAATGCAGCTAAGATTCTAACTACATATTTAGTATAGGAATTTCAGGTTTGGGATTTTATTTCACAATCCTGGCCGTGGTACACATCCCTGTGTTTAGTTAACTGACAGTACAGCATCTTCTTAACGCAGGGAGGTGATGTGTCTAATGAATTCCAAAATTAGAAGAGCCATAATACGGCTCAGCCTTTCCCTAGAGGCAATTTTCATTCCAGGAAGACTAATGGTTCCTTCAAGAGAGGCCAGTGCTGCATTTGGAAGGAGAAAAGCCCAGTGTGCTGCACTTCAGATACTCTGCAGCTGCAGAGGTGTATGACAGAGAGACTGGCGTTGCCGTGGGAACGCAGGATGCTGAGCACAGTAGCACACACTCAGGATGTTCCTTCCCAGCTCGCCAATTATTTAACCCTGTGTGTATTAGGGATCTAAGAAATGTATTCAAATCCTACACATCATTTTTACTCTGTGGTCCATATGCATAGCATTCCTCTGTCCCCGTAAATTAATTGCAGTTACGTGTTTTATTAAGCATCTGTCACCAATCAAAAGGAATATTGAGTATACTAGAATCCTAAATCTTAATCATTACACCTAATTTGTGGAAAATCCTATTAACAGGTTAAGGCACAAAGATAAACAAGTTTTCCATTTTGTACAATAAAAATGTAGACCATTTTCAATGACACTTTTTGCATCAATCCTGGAGTTTTCAAGGTCTTCCCTTTGTTGTAAATTACTGGAAGCATTCCTTCTTCCAGGAGATCTAATGTGACTGAATTAGGAATCTGGAATAACACATCTGATGTCTGTAACCACTGTATCCACAACTCAGGAAAGTTTTATTTATTCAGAAACTCTTTTAGTAAAGGCCTAACTATTTACTATTAAATTATATTTTAAAAAATACTATAATAGCCTTTTAAAAGATGTTGACACATTCAATTGTTGGCTAGAGAAACATTTTTTTGTAAAATATTTTTTAAAAACAATTTTCTTATTTACTTTCAAGGTGTTTTCATCAGTTCTCTGATGTAAAATACCTTTTTATGACAGTCCCATTCTGGTTTGCTAAAGTAGGCAGAGCTTGGCATGATGGGGAGTGTCAATGGCCGACTTACAAAACCATCATAATTTAGTGGCACTAATTATACCAGAAATATACTCCAGACCCTTACTAGATTAGTGTTTCTGGTGGAGGTTCATGGCAGTTGTAATATATGGCTTATTCAATAAGAATTGTGTTGTCTTTTAATAAATTGGCTCTCAATAAGACTGGCATAAAAAACACCAGTCTTAAGTAATCGGGCTGTGTGTCAGTAGCAGTAATAGTAATTAGCACTCAAATCTGTCAGAGAACTTGTCTGATTTCAGGATCTGTTACCCCTTCTCTATCTTCTGAACAATCCTCTAAGGCCCCCTTCACACCACGGCAAGATCAGGTCCGGGGCTGTCCGGTGTGAACCTGACAGCCCCGGACCCGATTTTGCGGTAATGTAGCCCTATGGGTCTGGATAGGGCCGGATGGAGCCGGATGGCAGCTATGTGGCATCCGGTTTCCATCTGTCCGGGAGGATCCGGGACAATTGGGATTTTTCTCCCGGACACAAAAATGTTGCTTGCAACGTTTTTTGTGTCCGGGGGAAAAATCGAACAAAATCAGATCCTCCCAGATCCGGCGCGATCCGGCGTCCCCTAAAATCGGATTCGGGAGCCGGAACCAGGTGCTAGAGTTTAGCAGCGAGCGCTGCTAAACTTCAGCACCACGAGCTGTCCCCTCTACAGATCTGGCCGCGATCTTGAAATTTTAGCATCTGCGGCTGCGATCAGAGGAATCTGGATGCAAACCGGACCGGAGGGCAAAGGTTTTGCAAACCGCAGTGTGAAACTGGCCTTAGTTGAGCATGGAAGATGGTTTAGGAGAAGGGAGGTAAGGGTTATAGATGCAGCTCGCTGATTCACTGTTAACTCATTATATACTCTGCTATGTACTATAATACCTAGAGGCTGTGGGAGCCAGTGTCTATGTATTACAGGTTCTTGTGTTACTAAAAACACATAAAAGATGTTGAGTTCAGGGCTCTGTATCAGCCATATCATAATTTCCAGGACTCCTTGTTATTTTTTATGCTGACAATAGTTTTTAATGACATTGTCTTTATGTTTGGGGTCATTGTTCTGCTGCAGAATAAATTTGGAGCCAATCAGTCGCCTCCTTGATGGTATTACTTTATGGATAAGTAAGTTTTCTGTACTCAGCATTCAAGACAATATTAATACTGTCTAAATCTCCAACTCCATTTCTGAAATGCAACTACAAAGTTGTAAGGATCCTACACTATGCTTCACTGTTTCCAAGTACAATAATTATTGTATTGCTTTCCAGCCCTTTGGTGAATAACTTGCTTGCTGTTATAGCTAAATATATTCCATTTTGACTCATCACTCCATTGCACCTGCTGTCAATTATATGCACCCCGGTTCCCATGGTTTTATGCATACATGAGTCACTTGTTTCCATGTCAAATGTTATGGCTTTTTGACTGCAATTGTTGCTTGATAACCACTTTTGGCCAGATGTCTCTGAACAGTAGATGGATGTAGCTGGGTTGTATTTCTGAGCCGATGGCACAGCTGGTCATCTTCCTATTTTTAAGTAAAGTTGGCAGCACTTTGCATTTGATACCTACATCATTGGCTCTGTTGAGGCTTATGCAGGGGTGCACCGAGACCCACTGCCGCCTGAGCCGCGGCACTGATTACGGGGGGGGGTGCTATTGAAGCCTGGGGCTGCCGCCCCTTCTACTGTGACCGGGTCGCCACTGCCGCCAGTGATTGCTGGCCGCGGCCGTGAGTACCGGGGGGGGGGGTGCTACTGATGCCTGGGGCCCCTGCCGCCCCTTCTGTGCCTCCCCCGGCGCGCGGGGTGAGCGGCCGGCGCCATGACAGGGGGAGGCTGTTTGCATTGAGGCGCCGCCCCCTTCTGCACAGCCGCTCCCCCTGCCGGCTGCCGCCTGAATGACAGGGCTCACACTGTCCAATGGACGGTGCGGCCCTGGGCTTATGTTTTACTGTAATGTTGCAGACAGAAAAACTATCTACTCTGTCAGACATCATTATCGGCTGCATATCTTGGTTCAAGCCTCAAAGAGGTGGATATGGATCAAAGTTATTTTTGACAGAGCATACAATATGCTTTGATACAGCCATTGGCAAAGGCATCATACGCAATATGAACCCAGCCTAAGCACGATGAAGTTTTCTTTGCCAACCATTAAAAAATGGCTGTCAGACATTTGTAATTTCCTTGTGCTTCTTCAAAAGAGGATGAACCGTTTTTGGCTGAGAAAGAACTTTCTGCTGCTCAGTCTTGCCATGGTGTAAGATCTATGACATCAACCTGTCTTCCACAACCTCACCTTTGAAGAAATGTTTTTCTATCCCATTTTAAACCTTATATACACAACTTTTTTTAGTTTAGTTAATGATCGTGTTTCAACCTACATATGATTTCCACCGAAGAAAGAGCTGGGCTTTGTAGTTCGCGCTGACCTCAAGAAACTTCCAGTCCAGTAAAGGGTTAATCAGGTTCTGGTTTATTTGCCTACACGTTTCGTGGCTTTAAATCTGCCACTTCATCAGGGCTATTACCTACATATGAAACTCATGATCATCATTACAAGTCTAGTGTAATTGGTCATTCATCTGAATTTACTCCTATGAAATGCCTGATTTTGTGCAAATGTACATAAGAAGAACTGATGCAGTTTTGAAGGTAAAGAGTGGTGACTCCAAGTGTTGTTTTGATTTAAATTGAGTATGTAAAGGGGAACTCCGGGGAGAAAAAACATGTTTGTATGGTCCCTGCACTCCTAGTCTATAATGCTGAGCTGCTTGTTACATTTGTATAATGTTTAGAATGAATATAAATTAGCTATTCACTAATGCTTCTTACCAGTTCCCACTCCCTTTGGGGTCAATATGTGACTCCTGAGTGAACAGCTCTCCCCCCTCCGTCTGCAGTAAGCATTTGTGCATCCGAAAACAAACACTTCTTGATTCAATCACATGAGCTTGATGTCACAGCTATTGATGGGTGAATCCGCCGATGTTTAGGTTCAGTGGGCTTGCCCAAACTTTCCATAAAGTCCGAGTTTGGGGCCGAACGTGACTTGAACTTGAGTCCAAACCCCAAACTCAATTATGGGATGGGGGCAGGAGTGCTGCAAAATAAAGTACAAAGTTATTAAACATTATCATTATACTTACAGGGTCCCACCGCCCCTCTGTCTTGTGTCCCACATTTCTGCTGTGTCCACTTCCGGGACCACTCATTAACTTCCGGGATATTCACAGATCTGGCTCCAAGAACCAATCACAGATGCTGTCACGCAGAAAGATTGGCTGTTGGAGTAATCTGTAATCAGCCCATACATTGTAGTATGCTAGAATGTTTGGCCTGGTTTCAGGTTACTCCAGCAGCTATTCTCTGTGACAGCATCTGTGATTGCCTGTTGGGTCCCTCACATATATATTATAGTAGTAAATAATGTAAATAACTAGCGCTCCACTGTATTTTTGATTCTCAGCACAGGTTAAGAGCGGACAGCTACAGGCTGCCACCCCAGCTGCCTGGCTATACCTTGGCTGGCAATTAAAATACAACGATTCCCATTTATTTTTAAATTATTTAAATACATTTTAAAATTGTGTGAGCTTCCACCATATTTTGATCGCTAGCCAAGTTAAAACCAGTCAGCTTGGGGCTTGGATTCTCAACATGGTAAGTTCTAAGCCTTCTCGGTCACACGCTGAAGACCGCAGCCCCCAGCTGCCCCTGAAAATGGCACACACATTGTAGCGCCATTTCCAGGCACTTTACCCAGCGCTTCCAGCGGCCCTGCTGGCAGTTGCATGCTGGCTAATGAAAGGTTTAATATCATCTTTGTAATGTCAGCTGGCACAAAGCCAGAAATTAATGATGTCAGGCCAAATTAGACCCAGCCACTATGAATTTCTAGTAAACATTAAAAAAACACAACACAGAGATTTTTTTTAATTAGAAATAACACACAACAAATTTAATTTATCACTAAGCAAGTCCTCACTCTGACGTAATCCACAGATCTTCTTATCTTCAGCCTGCTACATCTTTAACAGCAGACAAACATGTCTGCTGCCAGAGGGGAGCAGGCTGGCACTGACAGTTGGGTGCCAAGGGAAAGGTTATCTGATTTCACACTGGATCTTGAACTTAGATGACCCCAGTATCATCCGGCACCCGGAGCTCTGTCGTAAAGTCAGCACTGTGGAGACACGGGAGGTCAGTGGGTGCTCTCGTCCGCTGGTCCAGCCACCTTTAGAAAAACAGCATGGACCAGGGCTCATCCCAAAAGACAGCATGGACCAGGACTCATCCCAAACTGAGAGCTGGAACTCCTTACCCATGGGTGGAACACTATTTAGACAACAAAGGGTAAGGGAACCACAATATTAAGGCTTTATTGAATCCCCAAACAGTTAACAGCATATAACACATAAGCAGCAAAACATAACATGTAACAGGCATCAGAGTCTCACTCTTTCGCTGGCTCACCAGGGATTAGAATATAGCACAGCAAAGTCTGTAGCCAGGTGACTGGATTGTCCCAACCTGGGTTGCTTCCTTATGCAGTCTTTGTTATCCCAGCCAAATCCGAACATTCGATGCTGAAGTCGTTGGAGAATTATAATTCAAGTGCTGATCCCCTTGGTCAGCAAGGAAGTGCCTAGGCCTGGGGATATGGCTTGCCAATCGGGTTCGTAGATCCTATATTAGCTGCATGTAAAAAGTACCGTGCACCTCTAGTCTGGACCGAAATCCCTAGACTGAGGTCACTAGACAGAATCTCGCTGGTTAATAAACAGCACTGCTTATATCCCCATAACCACTCAATTCAGGATATTGGGGACTTCACGATTGGTGGAATAAGACTGTATTCTCATTGGCTCGATTTCAAGCTGCCTGCACAATGTTCATTTAAATGATGTTTGACAGAGAGGGGTCGAGGAGGGTGACATTTAGTATACATCTGACCACAAACAACGGTGGCTGAAGTAGTTTACATAGAATCAGCAATACACATAGTAATACAATGGAATGTTAGTAGGATTAAGTTGTCTGAGCCTCCTAAGACAAAGAGTTGAGATAATTACATTACACATCTTAAACATCACCAGCATCTACAAGACTCTAGGTATAATGAGTTATGTATCACAATGTAACAAACACAAAATAAAATACTGTCTGTCTTACAAAAGAAATCATTCTATGTTATATACTAACGTCACAAGCGCTTCTCTCACTAACTTTATGGCTAGGCTCCATGTGACACTGTTCATGAGGTCACCTGAGTTCACCGCTGACAGGGTTCAGCATTGAACTCAGCTGACCTTTCACATTGCACCTAGCTGTAAGTGTGAGCCTGCTTGTCTCTGCTGGCAAACATTTTTATCTGTTGGCAAGAGATGTAGCAGAGCTGAAGATAAGAAGACCTGTGCATTACGTTGGAGTGAGGATTTTTTTTTAATGAAGATGGAGTCCATAAATGTGTTATGTTTTATTTCTAATAAAAATGTGTTTTCTCTGTGTTGTGTTTTTTTTTTAAATGTTTACTAGTAATTCATGGTGGCTGGGTATAATTTGGCCTGCCTTATTTATAGAGTAAATCTCAGCCCCTCTTGCTTCTTTCTACAGACACAGAAAAGGCATTTGACAGGGTGAATTGGACATTAATGTTTGGAATGCTCTGTCGAATTGGCCTGAAGTCCAACATTCTCAGCTGGATTTCTGTCCTGTATTCCAAACCGTCTGCTAGGGTGAAGGTTAATGGATTCTTATCTACAGATTTCCATATCTATAATGGAACTAGGCACGGATGCCCACCTTAAATTTCATGCTCACATCAGAACCGTTCCTCAGAAGGATAAGGCCCAACGAGGACAGAAGGGGTTCTATGACCTGAGGGGCTCCATACACAGATGATTTGCTTTTCTTCATTATAAACCCCAGTTTCTCCCTATCACAACTTATGACAGAATTCAAAATGTATGTTAGCTTATCCAATTTTAAAATAAATTTTTCTAAATCGGAGTTACTGAACGTTAACACCACCTTCTCCACCTTGGCTCCTTTAAAGAGGGCATACAGCTTTAATTGGGCTAGCTCCGCAATAAATTACCTAGGTATAATGCTTCACAAGAACACTCGTTTGGCTTTCTCCCTTAACTATCCCAGGCTCCTACAATCGATACGGGAATGACTGACAAGATTGATGATAAACGCTTTCACATTGGTTTGGGAGGAAGTGCGATCTTTAAAATGAACATCCTCCCCAGGATGACACAGGGTTAGAAAAGTCCATGCGGATACATGACTTGTTTATCTTGATGAACGTTAGTCTGTCTACATTGTCACTGGACACAGCCGCGTGCGCTTATCTGTCAGCACACCACCAGCAGTGCTGAAGATATGTTCAGAGAGAACGCTGGCTGCGGGCACTACAAGATCTCCAAGGTGTGAGTGGCGAGCTCAGGCCATTTTTCCAGATTGGAAGCCAAAATGAGTAATCGGTCCAGTTCCACAGTCGTGGCATCGATGTTCACTTGGAGATACTCCTGTACCATCCTCTCTAGGCGTTGACTATGTGTCAGGCTTCTTGTCTCCTCTAGCCTTGCAAAGGATGTTCTAAAAAAATTGGTGAAACGATTCCACAAAATTGCTGTTACCACCAGAAACGGTGTTACTGTTACGGTTTTAGTGATGACTCGACACTCCCACGGTTGGCAAGTTAGAACAGTGAGATTCACTATGTGCACCACTGGTGTTTTGTGGAAAAGCAGATCTAAGATTCTGTAACTGCTTCTGCTGATACTCCTACATGCGTGAATCCCTTTCTATGGCAGGAATTATTTCTCCAAATTTACTCTTGTACCGGGAATCTAAGAGTGTAGTCGGCATTACTTTGAATTCTGACAATCCGAGGGTCATGTTGCAGGTAGTGCAGCAAGAAGGCACTCATGTGTCTTGCGCATCCAGAAGGCCCAAGTCCTTGTTGTGCTGGTTATAAAGAGTAGAGATAGTCCTTGTTGTGCTGGTGGTGGTGAGGTAAGAATCATGCTTCCTTCCACTGCCCTCTCCCCACAACCTCACAACACAGAAATGTGATCAAGGTCTCCCTCATCTAATGAGTCTTCCATGCCCATCGCCAGTTCATTCTCCATTTGTTTCTTGGCTCCTGCACCTTCCTCAACAGTTTGTCTGTTACCATGCGCCCTCATTAATCTCTCTCCCCCACCCTCCCATGCCTGCCGCCTTGGTGCTGTTGACCATCTGGACCTTGGAGGTCTTGTTATCCCTTCCGCATACGACTCCTTCCTGTACTTCCTCCCCCTCCTCTTGTCCCACCACCTGACATCGAATACTGTTTTAAAGTACTGAATTAAAGGGTGCTCCAGCATGTATTGACTGGAATAGTCATGCTGATAATGGCATCGTCAGCACTAAACATCTTCGTCGCCATTTCAAAACTGTGCAGAAGGGTGCATAGGTCCTTAACCTGGGACCACTCCAGCATTTACCCCACCTCTGGATCTCGTTGGCCTAGGCTATACGTCATAACAAATTGCACCAGGGCTTGTTGGTGCTGCCACAGTCTCTAAAAAACTCACCAAATTTCGACACTTCTAATACCCATTGCATCTAGCAGGAGGCTCCTGGCTCCTCTGAGAGGTAGCACATGTGTCTGTATACCGGTGCTGAGTCTCCTGCAACCTAAAGCATGGGGGCGATTGTAGCATCTGCGACCAGCCATGCTAACAGGGAGTAAACTGGCGGTATTTGAAGACACAAGCCTACCACAGAAAGTCAGCCACTCTAGTCCATGTGATACATAGTGTCAGAGCAGCCTATTGGTCACGCCCATAACTATTAGACAAGGCAGACCCCTCCACACCAATTACATGCATCACAAGTGGCAGACGCCCTCCAGTGGGCCCAGCCTCAACTGCAAGCAGATAAAAAGATGCAATGAAACACTATACATAACAATGTGAGGTGTTTTTTTGGTATTTTGGGCCAAAAAAATGTAAGTTCGTAACCCACCGTCAAGGGCCCCCATGCTTATGAGTCCTAACCATATGTTTGACCATATGTTTGTTTAGTGGCTAAACCACCAAACATTTAGCGATTCACCGAAATAGGACAATTGTCCTATTTCGGTGAATTGCTGCCACAGTCTCTGCAACATGTGCAGAGTTGAATTCCATCTTGTCGGCACATCGCATTTCAGCCAGTGAACTGGCAGGCCGAACGACTTCTGTAGAGATGCAAGTCGTTGAGCTGCGGGATGCGAATGGCAGAAGTGAGCACACAGCGATCGTGCCCTCTGCAGAAGCCCATCTAGGCCGGGATAGTGGGCTAAAAATTGCTGAACAACAAGGTTCAAGACGTGAGCCATACAAGGCATGTGTGTCACATTGCCCCGGCGAAGGACCGCAACCAGGTTTGCAGCATTGTCGCACACGGCTTTCCCTGACTGCAGATTCAGTGGAAACTACCATTGATGAAACTCGGTCTCCACAGCTGACCACAACTCCTCAGCTGTGTGACTCACATTTCCCAGACATTTCAACGTAAACACCGCCTGATGCCGTTGAGCCCTGCTGCCAGCATAGTAAGGAGGTGTGCAGGATTCCTTCTGCGCAGTTAGAACACGGGTGGCATTACCAGACAGGCTTTGGGTGCAGGTGGAGGACCGAGACGAGTTTGAAGAGGCAGAAGCAGTAGAGGAACTTCTACATACAGAGAATTGACGCACAACTCGTGGGGATAGCAAAACTTGGACAGCAGCCCCTTCTCCTGCTGACACCATAGTTACCCAGTGCCCAGTCACCGACATGTAACGCCCGTGTCCATGCTTACTTGTCCAAGTGTCTGTGGTGAAATGCACCCTGTCACACACAGAGTTTCTCAAGGAAGCGGTGATGTTGTGTGCGACATGCTGATGTAGCGCAGGAACAGCTTTCTTGGAGAAGTAGTGGCGACTGGGAATATGGTACTGGGGCACTGCGACAGGCATAAGGTCTCAAAAATCCTCTGTGTCCACCAGGCGGAAAGGCAGCATTTCTGTAGCCAACAGCTTGCAGATGGTGAAATTCAAGCTCTTAGTTTTTTCATGGCTAGGAGGAAATGGTCTTTTACTTGTCCACATTTAAGGGCCAGAGGGCTGGCTGCTGTGCTGAGACGAGGTTGAGTAGAGTGTCCCCGGCAAACTGCTGGTCTGTGAGGAAGGTGCAGTACGGAGATATTATGTTGCCTTCATCCAAAGGTGGTGCTCTCTATGTCGGAGAGTGCTCAACACCAGCAGGTGTTTCCACTTCGAAAAGAACTGATGACCTGCCAATCACACTGGCTGTTGCTGGTAAAGAGGTGGAAGGTCTGCGTCCAAAGGCATGTGTGACTGCTGTCCCCATAGTCACAGAGGATGAAGAGGCCGCGGATGCACTTCATGGGGCAGACAGTGGTTGGCTCGGCCCACTAGGCCACATTGTAGCACAGTGAGCTTCCCACTGCGACTTATGCTTCATATACATGTGCTGGTTCATGCATGAAGTACTCAAACTATTGCTTTTTTTTTGGCCTCTACTTAGATTTTGGTGACAAATGTTATGGTACATTTACACGCGGCCACAGGAAGGTAGGAACAGGCAGGCATCGGTCACAATTGTGCCTGTTGCCTTGAAAAGACCACGATGTGGCTGCGTGTAATTCAGGACTTTCCTTCCTTCAGGGAAGACACAGGAAGGAAAGTCCTGAATTACACGCAGCCACATCATGGTCTTTTCAAGGCAACAGGCACAATTGTGTTTGATGCCTGCCTGTTCCTACCTTCATGTGGTCGCGTGTAAATGTACCGTTACAGATAACATGGGGAGACTAAAGGCTTGTGGATTTTTGAATGTGCTGCATGAAAGTCACTTCACCAACCATTTTAAGCCCGCTAGGCCGCATTGTAGCACAGTGAGCTTCCCACTGTGACTTTTGCTTCATATCCATGTGACAGTTCATGCATGAAGTACTCAAACTATTGATTTTTTGGCTTCTACTTTAGATTTTGGTGACAACTCTTACAGATAACATGGGGACACTAAAGGCTTGTGGATATTGGAATGTGCTGCATGAAAGTCACCTTACCAACCATTTTAAGCTTGCAACTCTGGGGCACTTGATGCCACTTAAGTGGTGTCTGTGCCCAACTTTTGGAAAAAATGGAGACTCTTGTTGGAGTCCCTTTGCTGTGTTTTACATGATTTTAGAAGGGCATGACATGCCTGTATCTGTGTCTCCTCCTCCTTTTACTCCTCCACCTCTTTTCTTTTTGCATTTTTATATGTACTTGTCACTTTTCCATGTGTTTGTTGTGTCTTCTGAGTAGTTTGTCTGCTTTTGGACACCTTTGAAGGTGTTTTCTATGTGTTTGTATGTGTTTGTGTTTGCCTGCCATTGTTTTCAATGGTGTTCAATGGTGTTTGCCGAACATTCGCTGAACATTCCACGAACACCCCCTCGATTTGACGAATCAAATCGAATTCGAACTCTAGGGTGGTGGCTCATCTCTATTCATTAGCCATTAATGGCATGCAGTTTTAAAATCAAACCTACATGTGTCACATTGCACAACTCGTGAGCTGTCAGCATAGGTTAGAAACATCTTCCTGCAGATGTATAACCAACAAGCACCTCAGTGTGTGCGGTCCACATACCTTGAGTCCCTTGTTTCCCACAATCCTGTTCTTTCTTGGACAAGAACAATAAGCAGCTCCACATTGATGTGCCTGAACATGCTGCTGGTCTCTGTGGAGGCGTGCATTGCTTCTATTTATTGTTTGCTAGGAATTTCCTGCAGGGCAATTTCCTGTCCTTCACTTACTTCATGTAGATGCTGGGAACCGCTCGCTGTCCTCAGTCTCCCCTCCGCAGGCCTGCTCCAGGCTGGAGCTCACACTGCTGATGATGATTTTCCTCTGGCTCCTGCCAGCGTCCTAGTCACGTGTGGTGCACTTCCAGGTTATAGAGTGTATCTTGTGATATTAAGCAGAACAGATAGATGGCAGTACTCACCGGTCTCCAGGATCAATCCTTTATTTCAGATAAATTACGTTAAAACAGCATAAATGCATGTTCAGGGGTGCAGGGGAGAGGATGGTTATTCCCCTAAAAAAAGCAACGGGCCGTTTCACGCTGCACTCGTGCGCTTCTCCAGGCTATGACACATGATGATCCATGATTGATCCTGGAGACCGGTGAGTGCTGCCATCTATCTGTTCTGCTCAATTTCCTGTCCTTGCATGATGCCATTTCCTGGCTCTTTTGGGTTTTTAGCTCGTCAAAATCAGACAATATATGAATGGTCTGTGTGCAGTCCTTTTTCTTTGTGCACACATTGACTTATATCTGGCGAGTTTCGCATGATTAACATATCCTCTCACAATGCTGCAACTTTTTCCTGATCAGGTTTTGGATAAGAAATAACTAGCTCATCTGCTCGGACTCATTTACTAATATTGGTCTGGGTGCAATGCGAGATTTTCTCTCATTGCAGTCGTCCGATTCATGCTCTCATGTGAGCGCAGTGTGAAAAACAATATCAGAATTGTAGTTAGGATTTTTTTTGCAATTTCACAGCATTTGTAATTTTTTTTTTCAGCATACTAAGTGGTAAAATGAATGATGTCATTTAAAAAAAAGTCTTAACCCCTTAATGCTTACTGTTGACTATTCACATCATACCAGTTCAATTAATTTGTATGCATATGTGTTTTAATTCAGGCAATTAATGGGTTAAGTCTTTATAGATAGAATTTACATCTATAAAGGGAAGGATGAAGGGAAGGAAAAACAAAAAAGAGAAAGCAGAAATTGGCCGCTGAAAAAAATCTAGTGACAGAAAATCTAAACCGAAAAAAATAATTAAAATACATAATTATTAGTAATGAGCGAGCATGCTCGCCACTACTCGGTACTCGCACAAGTATCACTGTACTCGGGCTACTCGGCGAGCACCGAGTAATCTCGCGATACTCGTGCTGTGCTCGTGGTCGTCATCTCTGCATGTTGGCGCTCTTTTGAGAGCCAGCCCACATGCAGGGATTGGCTGGCAGACCACTGCAATGCCACAGCCCTGTTAGTTGTGGCATTGCAGTGATTGGCCGGCCTGCACAGCGTGACCGAGCCTTTATAAGACCCGGCCGCGCTGTGCTCTGCACACAGGCATCCAGACAGTGAGTGTAGGGAGAGTGTCTGCTGCTGCTTAGGGACAGATTTGCGGCCCTCATAGGTAGATCCGGAGCAGGGCTGCAAACTGCTGCTGACCACAACAGTCCTTCTCAGGACTAATCTAGGAGGATATAGGCAGCGTGATACAGATCGGAATCCAAGCTTTTCTGTGACCATAACAGTCACCAGACTGTTGAACTTACTACCTTGTTCCAGGTTAGGGACTAAAATCCAAATCTCCTGTGACCATTACAGTCACCAGACTGGTGTACTTACTACCTTAATACAGGTTAGGGACTAAAATCCTACACTCCTGTGACCATTACAGTCACCAGACTGGTGTACTTACTACCTTGATACAGGTTAGGGACTAAAATCCTAATCTCCTGTGACCATTACAGTCACCAGACTGGTGTACCTACTACCTTGATACAGGTTAGGGACTAAAATCCTACTCTCCTGTGACCATTACATTCACCAGACTGGTGTACTTACTACCTTGATACAGGTTAGGGACTAAAATCCTAATCTCCTGTGACCATTACAGTCACTAGACTGGTGCACTTACTACCTTAATACAGGTTAGGGACTAAAATCTTACTCTCCTGTGACCATTACAGTCACCAGACTGGTGTACTTACTACCTTGATACAGGTTAGGGACTAAAATCCTACTCTCCTGTTACCATTACATTCACCAGACTGCTGTACTTACTACCTTGATACAGGTTAGGGACTAAAATCCTACTCTCCTGTGACCATTACAGTCACCAGACTGTTGTCGCTGTATACAAGCAAAATGCGCAAGGGCGTTGGCAAGGAACAAGGAAGTGAACGTGATGGTGGTGCAGGCAGAGGCCGAGGTCGTGTGCAAGCACTAATTTCGTAACAAGAAAGGGGCACATCTACTCGCTCACACGTCCTGTCCCAAATTCTTGGGGCCCGCTGCAGTACACCGCTCTTGAACCAACACCAGTGTCAACAGGTTGTTACTTGGATAGCGGATAATGCTTCAAGTTAGATTGGCACCTCCACAAACACCCTGTCTTCCACACAGTCAAGTGTCAGTAGCTGTGATACTGCACTGCACATTTCCCAACCTGATCCTCCTTCCTACCACCAGGCCGAGTACATGTCCACGGACATTACTGATCCCACACTTGGACACTCGGAAGTCCAGAAGTGTGTACCCATGGGTGAGTGGAGGTACATGGCAAATTCCCATAACAAAATTTAAATTCAGTTGTTATTTGTTGGTGGTGTGGTGAAGTCTGGCCCAATCCAACCCTTGTTCATCTTGATCAGAATCAGCCTGTCAGCATTTTCAGTTAACAGGCGGGTGCGTTTATCAGTAATGATTCCACCTGCGGCTCTGAAAACACGCTCTGACAAAACGCTAGCGGCAGGGCAGGCCAGGACTTCCAAGGCGTAGAGAGCCAATTCATGCCACGTGTCCAGCTTGGAGACACAATAATTGTAAGGCACAGAGGAATCTAGCAGTACAGTTGTTTTACCTGCAAGGTACTCCTTCAGCATCTGGCCAAACATAGCATTTCTTGTGGCACTACCCCGCACCTCAGGGGCTGTGGTACGTGAGGGGCTGAGAAAACTGTCCCACATCGTAAAGACTGTTCCCCTACCTCTGGCGGATTGGACTTGTGCCCCTCTCGGCCGTACGCCTTGGTTGTCCATCGATCCCTGACCTATGCCACTAGCGTTTTGTGAGGGGAATGATTTGCCTACTTCCGTGACTATGGCCTTCTGGAAATGCTGCATTTTGGCTGACCTCTCCGCCTCAGGAATGAGAGACATAAAGTTCTCCTTGTAGCGTGGGTCTAACAGTGTTGCCAACCAGTACTGATTGTCGGCCAAGATGTTGTGAACGCGAGGGTCACGAGCCAGGCAGCTTACCATAAAGTCAGCCATGTGCGCCAGACTCTTAACAGCCATCACTTCAGTATCCAGACCAACACGATGACTGAACATGCTGTCCTCCTCCTCCTCCTCATCTCCACTGTCCTCTGGCCAGCCACGCAGAATTGAGGGTATGACTGGTGTGCATGTCATATCCTCAATTTGGCCAGAGAGTTGCTCCATGTCTTCATCCTCCTCCTCCTCGTCATAGTCCTCCACTGCACGTTGTGATGAGATGAGGCTGGGCTGTGTGTTTTCACCCACACCCACTACTGTTTCTTGCTCCAAGTCATCGCGCTCGGCCTGCAATGCATCCTCTTTGTTTTTCAGCAGAGACAGTTTTAGAAGGCAGAGTAGTGGTATGGTGACGCTAATAATGGCGTCATCGCCGCTCACCATCTTGGTGGAGTCCTCAAAGTTTTGGAGGACGGTACATAGGTCGGACATCCATCTCCACTCCTCAGGTGTTATGTGTGGAGTTTGACCCATTTCCCGACGGCTTAGGTGATGCAGGTAGTCCACAACTGCCCTCTTCTGCTCACATATCCTGACCAACATGTGCAGAGTTGAATTCCAACGCGTGGGGACATCACACACCAGTCTGTGTGCCGGAAGACGCAAAAGGCGCTGAAAGCCAGCAAGGCTGGCTGAAGCAGCAGGTGACTTGCGAAAATGTGCAGACAGACGGCGAACTTTTACCAGCTGTTCAGACAGCTCTGGGTATGAAACCTCTGAACCACCAGGTTGAGCACATGGCCCACGCATGGAACATGCGTCAGCTGGCCTCGCCTCAAAGCTCCCACCAGGTTCCGGACATTGTCACACACGACCTTTCCTGGCTTTAGGTTCAGAGGTGTGAGCCAGTGATCTGCCTGTTGTTTCAGAGCTGTCCACACCTCTTCTGCATTGTGGGGTTTGTCACCTATGCAGACTAGCTTCAGTACAGCCTGTTGCCGCTTCGCAGAGGCAGTGCTGCAGTGCTTCCAGCTTGGGACTGGTGTGGAGGGTACAGTGGATGAGGATGCGCAGGAGGAGGAGGAGGAGGCTGAAGAGCATGACATTCCGGAGCTGTAGAGTGTCGGTGAAACCCTGACAGAGGTAGGGCCTGCTATCCTTGCTGTGGGAAGGACGTGTTCCGTCCCTCGCTCAGACTGTGTCCCAGCCTCCACAATATTAACCCAGTGTTTTGTCAAGGAGATGTAGCGGCCTTGCCCACAAGCACTTGTCCACGTGTCTGTGGTTAGGTGGACTTTGGCTGAAACAGCGTTGTTCAGGGCACGTGTGATGCTGTTGGACACGTGGTTATGCAATGCGGGGATGGCACATCTGGAGAAATAGTGGCGGCTGGGGATCGAGTAACGTGGGACAGCAGCCGCCATCAGGTCGCGGAATGCTTCCGTCTCCACCAGGCGGAAAGGCAACATTTCTAGCGCTATGAGTCGCGAGATGTGATAATTCAAGACTGTGGCATGTGGGGCGTTGGCAGCGTATTTGCGCCTGCGTTCAAAGGTTTGGTCAGGCTGCTAGTTTTCGTACCCCTGCTGCTGCTGGCATGGCAGGTGTTGCAAATGGCCTTTTTAGAGTCATCTGGAGCCAACTTAAAAAACTGCCAGACTCGGGAAGACCTAACATTTGCACAGGCACCTTGTGTCGTGTTGTTGTTCCGGGGAACGGTTGCCTGCCTTCTGCCTGCGGACCCGACCCTGCTTCGTACTGCCTGTTGGGATGCTACGCCTTCCTCCCCCTGTGCACTGCTGTCCTCGCTCTGCATATCCTCCTGCCAGGTTGGGTCAGCTACTGGATCATCCACCACGTCATCTTCCTCTTCCTTGGCTAATCGCTGGACTGCTCCTCCTTCTCCTCATGTGCCACCATGATTACCGTTACAATAGTTAGGCTGTTGTTTCAGGTATACCCCCAGTGGTGAATTTTTACGCCCATTCTTATTGAATGGGCATTACAACGACAGGATACCCGCTCCTTTTCAATGGGAAAAATGTTTTGAGGCCCTCATGCACGTCTCTATCCAGGGACAATGTGGAGCCTCCCAATTTTTGGCTGCCCTGGCCAAAGGGCTATACTACAATACACCCACTTCAGGTTTACAGGCCCTCCTGCACGTCTCTATCCAGGGACAATGTGGAGCCTCCCAATTTTTGGCTGCCCTGCCAAAGGGCTATACTACAATACACCCACTTCAGGTTTACAGGCCCTCCTGCACGTCTCTATCCAGGGACAATGTGGAGCCTCCCAATTTTTGGCTGCCCTGCCAAAGGGCTATACTACAATACACCCACTTCAGGTTTACAGGCCCTCCTGCATGTCTCTATCCAGGGACAATGTGGAGCCTCCCAATTTTTGGCTGCCCTGCCAAAGGGCTATACTACAATACACCCACTTCAGGTTTACAGGCCCTCCTGCACGTCTCTATCCAGGGACAATGTGGAGCCTCCCAATTTTTGGCTGCCCTGGCCAAAGGGCTATACTACAATACACCCACTTCCTTACAATGGGCACTTCAGGTTTACAGGCCCTCATGCACGTCTCTATCTAGGGGCATTGGTGAACCTCCCAATTTTGGACTGCCCTGGCAAAGGAAAATACTACAATAGACCCAGTGCCTCAAAATGGGCACATTATGTCAAGAGGCCTTCATGTACGTCTCTTCTCAGGGACATCGGAGTGCCGCACAATGTTTTCACGTAAAATCTTTCATGTAATCACAAAAAGTAACATACACCAGCTGTATCTCACTATTGGGTATGTGCCCTTAACATTTCCACCCTGAATATTCATTTTGGTGTCATTTTGGAAGGTGTTCTGGTGACTCCGTAAAATTGGCGTGAAACTCGGACAAGATTGTTCACAGCTGTGACTTTTGAGTGAGAAATGCTTCCAGGGGTCTTCCCCATGGTGTTGCCATGTCATTTGAGCACTCTTCAGAGACTTTTGTGACATTTTTAGGGTTTCTACATGCTGCCGGCAGTCATTTCATAAAAATACTCGGGTCTCCCATAGGATAACATTGGGCTCGGTACTCGGGCCGAGTACACGAGTATCTCGGGATGCTCGGCCCGAGCTTCGAGCACCCGAGCATTTTAGTACTCGCTCATCACTAATAATTATATATGCAATTTTCATTACTTTTTTTTAAGGTTGCACAATTCTAAAGTTAGGTTTTATTCTCATTAGTTTATATTCAGTAAATTTAAAATGAAAATGTATTTTGAAATGTTCAAGCTTTTTCAGTGACCATTGTTGGTTTCTTTTACTTTAACAGAAGGGAACCAACAATTTTGTTCAGATCGTGTCTTGAAATGTATTTTGTGGGAATACTTTTTAAAGAAATACAATAAAGATTAGTGATTTTAATTTAGGTATTTTACAATCTAAGGGTGTGGGGCAGACGGATGTATTTTTGGTTTGAGTGTGATCCAACAAAACATCGCATTGCGCTCAGGCCAACAGCTATCTGTGGATGGATACCTGGCCTTGGTATTCACTTGTCATATCTTTTAACTTGTAAAGAGCTCGATATTGACTTAAAAGGCCACTTAATATGGTGGTCTCCTCAAAGAGCCACCCCATGGCTGGGTCCTTCCCTGGAGGGATATCTGGCTAGTCCTGTGTTGAGACTCCTAAACAAGGCTCCACAGACTCTATTTGCATATCTGTATTTATTAAGGGGCAATGAGCCTAGGAATTCACTGTGTTGAGCGCTTTAGCCGGCTGCCCGCAGTGTTTTCTTGGACTGGTCTCCCTGAGATCAGTGATTGCTTCGTTTTGTTGGTCTACTAGGCATTGCATTGCTCCAATGCAAAAAACGCATTGTCTAAAGAGCACTAAAAAACGCAATGCGTTTTTGTAACGAGCACTAAAAACACTGCTAGCAGCATTTTTGGGTGCAGTAAAAAAACACATAACTTTTTTTAACATGGGCCTTACAGGAAACGCATATGTTAACGCATGGTACATATAGGTACCATGCGTTAACGCATAGCGTTTTTGGGATGCCAACGTAGCATTTTCCAAAAACGGAATCAGTTTTTGGAAAGGCAGAAAAATGGACTGCCATGTGTGACCCTAGCCTATGTCTAAGGAAACAAAATGATGTACAGTGCTGTGCAAATTAATTGGGATAAAGCAAGTTTTTCTTGCTTTAGTTTTACTATTTCTGATAAGTGTTTTATCAGTTCTTGGTGTCGTTTTCCTTTTTATTCCACATTTCCCTTTTCGTTTTGGCGAAAACGATCTAGTTTCATTGTGCGTGCGAATTATTCTTGAAACGGTAGATTTTCCAATACCAACGGTGGAAGCGATTTCTCTTACAGTCAGACTTGTATGTTCATTTAGAGTAATAATTCTAGACCTCTTCCGTGGAGTAACATCCATTTTTACAGGCACGAATCACACTGAGAGAAAAGGTCCACTAAACCACTCCTCACAGAAACAACCTGTCAACTGAACATGAGGGAGCAGCTAGCTGTTATTTTCAGACTAAAACCACAAACCACATTTTGTTACTCAAGGTTGTACACTCACACCTGTTCAAAGCAGTTAAAACTGGTTTGAATCACTGACTGGTAACCAACTTACGATTTTACTTACAAAAATGCTTTGTCCCAATCAATTTGTACAGCACTCTATGTTTGAGTTTCATCCAATATTTGGATCACACTTGACCATGAAAGTTAATGTGCATGTGGAAACCATCTGACTGCACTTGGATGACATGTTAGTACAGTCTAATTTCCACACATTGACATGATGGAGTGAGATGAAGACATTTTCAACTCCATCTCCTCATCTGAGATAATCTGAGCACGCTATGATCACACTCTGATCACACTCCGATCAGAGTGTCATTTATGATACATAACCAGCCCAATTCATTTGGATGAGAGATTCTAAGGCTAAGGCCACACTTGTGAGCCTGCATCCGCTAACTGGATCTGTTAATGGATCCAGTTTTGTTCCTTGTCAATTTGGAGGTATTTTTAGCCCTTGCATTAACGTGTATGTTAACGCATGGTACCTATATGTACCATGCGTTAACGCATGCATTTTCCATAGACCCCATTGTTACAAAAACACATGTGGATTTCTCAAAAATGCAATGCATTAAACGGATTGCACGTTTGCACACTTTTGCAATGCATTTTTTGCATTGGAGTCTATGGGTGCATTAACGCATGCGTTTTTCAACATCTCAAATGGATCCAGAAACTGGATTGCAGACGCAAGTGTGGCCCTGGCCTAAGACCAGCCCTTAGTGCTATTACATTTTGGTAATTCAGTCACAAAAAACACACAGATGAGGCATGTTTTTTATGCAAAAACTGCATACAGTAAATTGCACATTTTTTGCTTTTACAGCCTCACAGTGTGGCCCTGCTTGTACGCAGCCATGTGGATGAGCCCTTATTTAGTAGGATCTGGAAAAATGCAAACTGTAGTGTGATTTTATGCTTTGGGTTGCCACATAATCAAATCACGTTCTGGGAATACTTCTGGTCTGCAGAGTTTCTTCTTTGTAATAAATTGGATGGGGATCACACCATTGCAATAAGGAGCACAGCATGCCACTGACTTCCTATACTCTAAATTGTATGAAGTTGCTGTTCTCTAATGAGTTGGAGTCCAGTAATCGTTGCCAAAGTTTTGTGGTTTTTAAGGTTAAAGCTGCGAGTAATGGTATCTGCTCTTTCAATATTCATTTTCTTTTTAATATTTTCTTAATTCTTGCCTCATACATTTTGGGAATCGGCTGAGTGTCTCCTGGTTACTGCTCCTGTCTACATTCTGATCACCGTCCTGGTTCCCATCGGCGTAGGTTGTTTCCTTGTTCTAGGACTCCTGGTTTTCTCTAAATCTGTTGTTAGTGCTGCTAACTATCTAAGAATAACAGCCGCTTTCTATTTAGTCATAAACTATGGAGGAAAAGTTAACCAGCTGAAAGAAGCTACACACTGTTACAGACCAGTCACAACACTACACAACATAAAACACCTGTTATTTCCCAATATCCTGTGCTGAGCACCAGATGATGTATTATTCCCAGGACAGACCTTAGGCCAGGTGATAATAACATTATATACCACCAGACCTACAGCAGACTGGAGGTCAATTTTGATGATTTATACAGGTAAAATACATAAAATGCAGACAACTTTTTACTTAGTGTACAATGCAAAATCCGCAGGCAACATTTTGAAGAATTTGGCAAAACAAAAAGTTAATGAGTACTACAAGACAAAAAATAAAAGTGTCTAAAAAAATCTGTAAATATTGAAGAGGAGCCCATTTATTGTGTCCAGAAAGAGGGGAGGACATGTATCCATTGACTTTAATACAATGTAGTCCTAAATTATTTAAAGTAACACCCTACTCTGTCTTGTGTTTATACAAAGATACATAGGAAATGAGCACATGGAAAGGTGCACCTAAATCAGAGGTCCCCAATGTCAGTCCTCGAGGGCCGAACCAGTGCAGGTTTTCAGGATTTCCTTACTATTGCACAGGGATTGGAATCATTGCCTGCTGTGCAATACTAAGGAGATCCTGAAAACCTGCACTGGTTCGGCCCTCGAGGACTGACATTGGGGACCTCTGACCTAAATGGTTGTCAGCGCCATGATGAACCAAACGACTCTTCGTGGTTTGACAGTCATTCTTTGGTGACAGACTACCATTAATATAGATATACAGTAGCAAGCCTGCATGGTATCCGAAAATGTTACCTCAACAGTACAAACCTAAAAGAGCAGCCAACTCTTCATGCTCACAAAATGATGCATGCTAACAGCCACACGATAGACTTCAATTTATTGTTCACGTTAGTAGGTGACCTCTATCAACAGGGTTGTCAACACACATCTTTTGCTTCTCTTAATTATATGTTCCAATCCTTGATTTACTTTATTATGTGACATTTATATAATGTTGGTAACTTGTGTTATTTTCTTTAAATAATGTATGTAGGTAGATTTCTTGACAGATGTTGTATGTCTGTGACTGTTAGCATTGTATTAGTGAAATGTATTACCGTATATACTCGTGTATAAGCCGACCCGTGTATAAGCCGACCCCCCTACTTTTGCCCCCAAAACCTGGGAAAATCTATTGACTCGTGTATAAGCCGAGGGTGGACCCTAGCACAAGTATAACAGCCCCCAGCAGTGTGGTATACACCAGTCCCAGAGGTAGATACAGCAGCCCCAGTGGTAGTATACACGCAGCCCCAGTAGTATATACAGCCCCAGCGGTAGTATATACAGCCCCAGTGGTAGTATATACAGCCCCAGTGGTAGTATACAGGGCCCCAGAGGTATATAGCAGCCCCAGCGGTAGTATACAGGCAGCCCCAGTAATGCAGGGCCCCCCCAGCGTCTCTCCGGTCACCTGTAAAGGAAACTATACTTATCACAGTGCTCTGTCCGCGCCCGCTGTCCGCACCCGCTCGCAGCTGCCGACCGCGATCCTCCATCTTGCGTCTTCTTTCTTCCTGTTTCCTGTGCTCGTCGCAGGGAATGACGTCATTGCCCGCGACGAGCACAGAAACAGGAAGAAGACGCAAGATGGAGGATCGCGGTCGGCAGCTGCGAGGGGGCGCGGACAGCGGGCGCGGACAGAGCACTGTGATAAGTATAGTTTCCTTTACAGGTGACCGGAGAGACGCTGGGGGGGCCCTGCATTACTGGGGATGCGGGGGCTGCTGTATACCGATGTATACATTGGTATACAGCACTGAGTCGCGTATAAGCCGAGGGGGGTACTTTTCAGCCCAATTTTTGGGCTGAAAAACTCGGCTTATACGCGAGTATATACGGTACATACTTTGACTAATCTTTATATTCAGCACAAAGCAGAGTAAGGTGTTACAATGGATAATTTAGGACTACATTGTATCCAATGCACTAGACATGTTTTCCCATTTGGACTCGACACATGGAGTTTTGTAACACCTGATACAGATTTAACTACATCGAGTAATTGCATGGTATTTTATACTAAATTTAGTTAAAGGGAACCTGTCAGGTTGTTTATGGCCCCAAAACCTATCGCTACCTGTCCCTGCAGCTTCCTAGTACATCCCTAAACATCCCCGTCTGAGCTAAAAGTGTCCTGTAATCGCTGAGAAAAATGTTTTTATTATGAACATGTCCCTATGTTAATAAGCAGGGTGTCATCGTGAGTGCAGACATTGTGGGTATTTTTTCCGGCTCCATGTTCCCCCTTGCTCCCTGATTAACATGCCCCGGTGGGCGTTATTACCCAATTCAAATGCGTTATCCTGGCATCTGAAATGAATCTTCTCCTTCCTGGTATGATGCTGCAGCACTTCATTTCTGGTCCTGCGCATTGATGGTAAGTATTGGGTGTACTAGTCCAGCTCCAGAGTATGCGCACTGCGCATTCTGAGACCAGTGAGTACACCCAATCACTCAGCCACAATGAACAGGACAGGAAATGGCACACCGCGGCATCATACCAGAAAGGAGAAGATTTATTTCAGATGCCAGGATTGCCCATTTGAATTAGGTAATAACGCCCACTGACAAGACTCAGCAAACTTTTGGGAGTTTAAAGATGTACTTCCATCAAACTTTTTAGTGAATTAATATATTACAAAATCATAAAGCACTGTCTACTTTCAATTGCTCATTTTGCCTTTCTACCCAGTTTATTTTTCTACTTTCCATTATATCTATGATATCACATGATTAAAAACAGACTAGCTGAATCCTTCAAAGCTTTATGTAGAAACAGAAAATCTCTGTTCCCTGCATTAGAAAAATAAGGAGCCTTTCACACTTTTCTGTCCAGATCCAGGCATAAAACCACATTTGCCACCTAACGGCTGCACTTGCGGTACACGCATTCTCTGTGGGGCTTGCGGCAAGTGCGGTATTGCCACGATCTGGCACTTGTGGTAGTTGCTGCTGTGAAAAAAATGCAGTCAGCTACATTTTTTTTTCACGGCCGCAACTGCCACAAGTGCTGGATTGCGGCAATACCGCACTTGCCGCAAGCCCCAAAGAGAATGCTTGGGGCTTGCCGCAAGTGTACCGCAAGTGCAGCCGTTAGGCAGCAAATGTAGCAGATATGTTTTTTCTTTTTGGATCTGCCGGATCCGGACAGAAACGCAGATGTGAAAGGGGCCTTAAACAGTGAGAGAAGACTTTTTAGTACAGTTCCTGCCCTGTTACATGATGAAGCAGAGCCATACACTGCAGTTCTAGAATCTATAAATCTCTTATAAAGCGATAAAATCATACCTGCTCCTCAACTTTGACAACCTCTCATGGGACAGAGAATTTTCAGCCTGACAGTCTCATGCTGCTGGTGAGAAGAGGAGGTGTGTTGGGGCGTGGATGCTGCGAGCTACAGGATCAGCCTACATTCCAGCCCCCTCCCATTTCTGTATAGGGAGGGGGTGTGGTCACTGGCCCCATGCTCACACTACAATCCTGTCCCTGATATACCATCCTATGAAATGGCAATCATGTGCCAAGCAGATAGAAATACATGCTGTATATATAAATACATGTTCTTCTGATGTATGATGATGCATAATGTGTACTGTTATTTTGAGGCTGAGAGCAGAGGCAAAGCATTACATTGTTCGATTCAGCTCTGCATTGTCTCTCCTCCCCCATAGGAACATGGTATCTTACTATCCCTCCAACTTTCAATGGATCATCATCACTCCTCACTGGAATGTAGGCTTATCCTGCAGCTCCCAGGGTCCACGCCCCTGACACACTTCCTGTTCTCTGCTGCTGCATAAAGCTCTCCATAGTCTGTCCCATGAGGGAGGGGGGAGATCAAAGGAGCAGGTATGATTTTATTGAATTATAAGAGATGTGTAGATCCTAGAACTGTAGTGTACGGCTCTGCTTCATCGTGTAGCAGGGCAGGGACTGTACTAAAAAGATTTCTCTACCCGGAGTTCCTCTTTAACTGGCTAGAAAGTAAAATGAGCAATTGTAAGTACACAATGTCTACAAGATCATGACAGCAATATGTTAGGAGGATACAAATTTTAATAAGAGTGCTTCTTTAAATAGAGTGTTGCCTACCCAGATCTCACAGGGGAGAGCTAACTATATCTATTGGTTACTTACCCTGCAAACAGCATAAGAGTGACAGAGCCTGGTAACAGAAGCAGAGGATGTAGTAGCTGATTCAGACAAGGATGTAATAGGAAGCCTGATAAATAAGTTGAGGTAATGAATATACGCATTAGGAAACTTACAGGGATATTCTCATCTGCAAGATCTTGTCCCAATATGTAGTATTTGTAATACTACTAATGATAATATTAGCAAATATCATTATTTAGAAATGTACGATAGTTCTCTTGATTGACTATGTGACTTACCTCATGTGCAGGGCATTACAGTAGCTTAGGTATCCATAGTTACGACCACTAACAACTAATTATGTAACCATGGCTACCCAAGCTGCAATGCCCTGCACATAAGGTAAGTGGCATAGCTACAGGTGCATCTTACTAAATTAGAATATCATCAAAAAGTTATTTTTTTTCATTAGTTCAATCCAAAAAGTGAAACGCATATATTATATAGAGTCATTACAGAGTAATCTATTCCAAGTGTTTATTTATGTTAATGTTGATGATTATGGCTTACAATCAATGAAAACCCAAAGGTCATTATCTCAGAAAATTAAAGTAGGGAAGATGAAGGGTTAAAAACTGCCGTACCGTATTCCATGAGACATCAAAGGATGAATATAATATTGATTTATTAGTCAACGCATTTCAGGACTCTCTGAAACGCCCTGAAACATGGCAATATTATACTGATTTGTACAAGGGAAGGGGCCAGGGAGCCCTGAAACGCTAATTGACTAATAAAAAAATATTGTATTCCCCTGTTGATGTCTCGTGGAATACGGCAGTTTTTAACCCTTCATCCTCCCTACTCTATACGCACCACGCTGAGGACTTCACCAGCCATCATATGCTTTTATAGTGGTTGTGACTCTCACAACCAAACAAGGTGAAGCCTCTGATACCTATTTAGGCAATATTTTATCTCTCAGACCCTTCATCCTCCCATTTCTGAGTTAATAAAACAAGAGAAAAGGGGGGGGGGACAAGAGGCGCAATAGTGCCCTTATCACTAGACACTGATGGGTGTAATGGTGAGTAATTAAATCTGCTCACCTGGTCCAGTTGTGAGACCCACAACTGGTTTGAAGGCTTATTGGTAATGTCCTGATGGCTGCTGCTGGACTCCCACCGGCCACACTCACGTGTAGGTTGTAACAATGCTTAGGGAAAAAAGGTGTGCTGTAGTCCGCGCTGCCAGGATCACTCACTCCAATAAATACGAGTAGAAAATCTTCATCAAAACCTCCTTTATTCTCCTACGCGTTTCAGTGCCCTTCTGGCACCTTCATCAATGACCTAATGACGTTGGTCAGATGTATGGACCCTGTGTAACATTCTGAATCCCTTAAAAAATCACAAATTTACCCCGGTCCCCCTTCACAATGTATTAATGCCCCTTATCCTGCTATATATGGTCCTTCTCCTGCAATATGGCCCTTATCGTGGTATATATGTCCACCATCATGGTATATAAGGTCCCCCTCCTCCCGCCACCATAGTCCTCCAATCATTATAATGCATCCCCATATTCCTCCATATATTACAATGTACCCTATAGTCCTCTATGTATTATAATGTATTCCATAGTGCCCCATTCATAAGGTGGCCTCCATAGTCATCCAATTATTATAATGCACCCCCATTATCCTCCATCCATCTCACTCTCTCTCTCTCTCAGGGCCCTTTCACATCAGCGTTTTTTCAAATCGCGGCAGATGCGGTGAAAAAAACGCATCTGCTGCGATTACCGCATACCGGCTGCACTTGCGGCATGGTTGCGGCGCGATTGCGGTAAACGCCATACAATGTATAGGCGGACTTGCGGCAGGTGCGGCCGCGAAAAAAAATGCTGTCAGCCGCGTTTTTTTTCGTGGCCGCACCTGCCGCAAGTGCCAAAACCGCACTTGCCGCACCTGCCGCAAGTCCGCCTATACCTTGTATGGCGTTTACCGCAACCGTGCCGCAAGTGCAGCCGGTATGCGGTAATCGCGGCAGATGCGGTTTTTTCACTGCATCTGCCGCGATTTGAAAAAAACGCTGATGTGAAAGGGCCCTTAGATAGATAGATAGATAGATAGATATATATAAATATATGCATATATGGCTATATCTATCTTTATCTATATATACATATAGATGCATATAGTTATATCTATCTATAGCTATATATATGTGTGTGTATATATATATATTTGTATATGTATATTTGTGTATATATATATGTATGTATCTCTCATGCATATATAAATATATCTACTCTATAATTGCCGTAGGCATTTTTGTGTCGGCCCCCGAAATCGCCGTGGCTATGTCACGCTGTGACGTCACCATGCGCGAGCAATGGCCGCGAAGCGGCCATTGCGAGTCGCTGGCCGAAAATACAATAATCATCATTAATAATAATAATAATAATAATAATAATAATAATAATAATAATAATCATCATCATCATCATCATCATCATCATCATCATCATCATCCCAGAGGCCCGGCTACAAAGTTAGCGATTTACCGCTGAGGTAGCGCGAGCAATGGCCGCGAGGCCATTGCGAGTCGCTACCTCAGCTGCCGCAACTCCCCCTATACTTTCAATGGGGATCTATTGCGAGTCGCTGGGTAGTGCAGCATTGCGAGTCGCTATCACAGATCATCATCATCATCAATCATACTACTATACTGGCCGCACAGACCCCCCCCCCCTCAAGCGCACAACCCCTCCCCAATCCGCACAGCCCCACCCCCCCCCCCCTCAATGGCCGCACAGACCCCCCAATGGCCGCACAGACCCCCCCCCAATGGCCGCACAGCCCCCCCCCCCCCCCCCCACCAGACCCCCCCCCCTCCCCCCTCACCATGGCCGCACAGCCCCCCCCCCCCCCTCAATCCGCCCCCCCTCCCACAGACCCCCCCAATGGCCGCACAGACCCCCCCCCAATGGCCGCACAGCCCGCCCCCCCCCCCCAATGGCCGCACAGCCCCCCCCCCCTCAATGTCCCAAAGTCAGCTGTGACCGCCTGGCCCTTGGACACTGGCTGCCATGCACACATCAGCTGGTAGGCTCCCATCACTTACCCACTGAGGACGGATCACTTCCAGCACCTCTTCACATGCCAGTGCTCTGAACTTCTGAATCGTCCTCTCCTCACTCAGACACCTGGCAGGTTCCAGCCTACTCACTCCCAGCTGCAACCCAGTGAGTCAATCAGCACATCTTCACTCATGTGATTAACCCCCTGTGCACCATTCAGGTTTAGCCCAGCAAAGCACTCCAAAAAGTATTGAACTCACCCCAATAAGTATTGAACGCGCCCCAAAAAGTATTGAACGCACCCCAATAAGTATTGAACGCGCCCCAAAAAGTATTGAACGCACCCCAATAAGTATTGAAGGCGCCCCAAAAAGTATTGAACGCGCCCCAAAAAGTATTGAACACACCCCAATAAGTATTGAACGCGTCACAATAAGTATTGAACGTGCCCCAAAAAGTATTGAACACACCCCAATAAGTATTGAACGCGCCCCAAAAAGTATTGAACGCGCCCCAAAAAGTATTGAACGCACCCCAATAAGTATTGAACGCGCCCCAAAAAGTATTGAACGCGCCCCAAAAAGTATTGAACACACCCCAATAAGTATTGAACGCGTCACAATAAGTATTGAACGCGCCCCAAAAAGTATTGAACGCGTCCCAATAAGTATTGAACACACCCCAATAAGTATTGAACACACCCCAATAAGTATTGAACGCGCCCCAAAAAGTATTGAACGCACCCCAATAAGTATTGAACGCACCCCAAAAAGTATTGAACGCGCCACAAAAAGTATTGAACGCGTCCCAATAAGTATTGAACACACCCCAATAAGTATTGAACACACCCCAATAAGTATTGAACGCGCCACAAAAAGTATTGAACGCACCCCAATAAGTATTGAACGCGCCCCAAAAAGTATTGAACGCGCCACAAAAAGTATTGAACGCGTCCCAATAAGTATTGAACACACCCCAATAAGTATTGAACGCGCCCAAAAAAGTATTGAACACGCCCCAATAAGTATTGAACGCGCCCCAAAAAGTATTGAACGCGCCCCAAAAAGTATTGAACACACCCCAATAAGTATTGAACGCCCCCCAAAAAGTATTGAACAGGCCCAAAAAGCATTGAACGCGCCCCAAAAAGCATTGAACGCGCCCCAATAAGTATTGAACGCACCCCAAAAAGCATTGAACGCGCCCCAATAAGTATTGGACCCCCCAAAAAGTATTGGACCCCCAAAAAAAGTATTGGACTCCCCCAAAAAGTAGCTATCTACTATATAATTGCCGTAGGCATTTTTGTGTCGGACCCCGAAAACGCCGTGGCTATGTCACGCTGTGACGTCACCACGCGCGAGCAATGGCCACGCCGCATTGCGAGTCGCTGGCTGAGTGCGAGCACTTGCGGCGTGGTTGCGGTAATCCCCTTAGAAAGTATAGAGGGACTTGCGGCAGGTGTGGCAAGTGCGGTTTTGCCGCACCTGCCGCAAGTCCCCCTATACTTTCTATGGGGATTACCGCAACCGCGCCGCAGATGCGGTTTTTAAATAAAATAAAATAATTTTAATACAAATAAATTTTCATAAAATAACAAATAATAAATACATTTAATAATAATAAAAATAGTAAAAAAACAAAACAAAATAAATAATAAAATAAAAAATTCCTATCTACTATATTGGATTATTATTTGAAAATCTAAAAAAAAAAAAAAAATTCTAGACACCCGATGCATTTGCATCGGGCTCACAGCTAGTATATATATATAGATATATGTATGAGAGATTTGGCACAGGGTACGTGCATGGTTAACCTTAGTTTCCAGTGGCTCAGCACAGCAAAAGACCTTCTAAGGTGGTGTTGCTGGTTCGTGATGCACTTCTCTCATGGGATACGCCAAGACTAGTATAGTATAATGCAGCATTATAGCTCCCCATGTAGCATAGTTCAGCCTCACAGCCCTCCATATAGTATAATTCAGCCTCATAGTTCTCTATACAGTATAATGCAGCCTCTGTCCTGCATATAGCATATTGGACCTTCAGTCCTCCATACAGTAAAATGCAGCCTCCAAACTCTCCATATAGTGCAGCCTTATATATGCAGCCTCATAGCTCTCCATATAGTGCAGCCATATATATGGAGCCTCATATCTTTCCATATAGTATAATGCACCCCCCTCCTCCTCCCCACATAATCCTTTGGCCACTGTGCCTTAACTTATTAAAAAATAATAATTTGTACTTACCTCTCCCAGTTCCCCCACTGCTTTGGTCTCCTTGCAAAAAGGAGGAGGCGGTGCTGGCATGCGTTTCACTGTGGAAAGCATAATGCATTTATGTGTGCTGCCGCGAAGTCACATGGATGTGCGTCCTCTGGAACGCACAGTCATATGAACAGGGATCTGGGACCAGCGGGTGCTGGGTGCGGCAGGTGGCACGAGTCCCTGTACGTCTGGGTCCCATTGCAGCCGCAACCCCTGTGGCTGCAATCGTTACACCCCTGGCTGTAAGCTATAATCAACAGCAGTAACAGAAATAAACACTTGAAATAGATCACTCTGTAATGACTCTATATAATATATGCATTTCACTTTATGTATTGAATTACTGAGATAAATTAACTTTTTAATGATATTTTAATTAATTGAGATGCACCTGTATAATAAGAGAACTATACTACATCTCTAATTAGAAGTATTTGCTAAAAAAATATTATTACACCTACTACATATTTAGGATATGATTTTAGAGTTGAGAATACCCCTTTAGGTAATTATTAAAATGTTCTTTTAAAAAGTTTGTGCAAAAGAAGGTGGGTTTTGCCACACATGTGGGAGAGGCTGAATTCAGCAGAGCTCACTCAGTATCTGTGAATGCTGAAAGCTCTCCCTGCAGACCCAGCTCTTTCTTCTACACACAAGGTCAAAATTGTTGGCACCACTCGTTTAATGATAGAAAAACCCACAATGGTCACAGAAATAACGTGAATCTGACAAAAGTAATAATAAGTAAAAAAAATCTTTGAAAATGAACAAATAAAAGTCAGACATTGCTTTTCAACCCTGCTTCCACAGACTTATTTTTTACAAAGTTAAACTCATGAAATAGGCTTGAACAGACATGATGGTAGCCTTAACTTAATATTTTGTTACACAACCTTTTGAGGCAATCACTGCAATCAAACGATTCCTGTAACTTTCAATGAGACTTCTGCACTTCTCGATATCTTGACCAGCTCTTCAAGAGCAAACTACTCCAGTTTTCTCGTGTTTGAAGGCTGCCTTTTCCAGATGGCATGTTTCAGCTCTTTCCAAAGATGCGCAATAGGATTTATGTCAGGGCTCATAGAAGGCCACTTCAGAATAGTCCAATGTTTTCCTCTTAGCTATTCATGGGTGTTTTCAGCGGTGTGTTTTATGTCATTATCCTGTTTCAAGACCCATGACCTGCCACTGAGCCAAAGCTTTCTAACACTGGGCAGCACATTTCTCCCTTGATAGTCTTGAGGTTTCATTGTACCCTGCAGAGATTCAAGACACCCTGTGCCAGATGCAGCAAAGCAACCCCAGAACATAACAGAGCCTCCGCCATGTTTTACAGTAGGGACAGTGTTCTTTTCTTGATATGCTTCATTTTTCCATCTGTGAACACAGAGCTGATGACCTTGCCAAAAAGTTCTATCTTTGTCTCATCTGTCCATAGGGCATTCTCCCAGAAACTTTGTGGCTTGTCAACATGTAGTTTGGCAAATTCCAGTCTGGGTTTTTAATGACTTTTTTAATCAATGGGACCTCCTTAGTCTTTCCCATGAAGTCCACTTTGGCTCAAACAATGACAGATGGTGTGATCTGACACTGATGTTCCTTGAGCATGAAATTTACCTTTAATCTCTTCAGACGTTTTTCTGGGCTCTTTTGTTACCATTTGTATTATCCGTCTCTTTGATTTGTCATCAATTTTCTTCCTGTAGCCTCATCCAGGGAGGTTGGCTACAGTCTCATGGATCTTAAATTTATTAATAATACAGTTGTGGCCAAAAGTATTGACACCCCTGCAATTCTGTCAGATAATACTCAGCTTCTTCCTGAAAATGATTGCAATCACAAATTCTTTGGTATTATTATCTTCATTTAATTTGTTTTCAATGAAAAAACACAAAAAGAATTGTCCTAAAGCCAAATTAGATTTAATTCCACACCAAACATAAAAAAGGGGGTGGACAAAAGTATTGGCACTGTTAGAAAAATGATGTGATGCTTCTCTAATTTGTGTAATTAACAGCACCTGTAACTTACCTGGTGTTGGCAATAACTAAATCACACTTGCAGCCAGTTGACATGGATTAAAGTTGACTCAACCTCTGTCCTGTGTCCTTGTGTGTACCACATTGAGCATGGAGAAAAGATCAAAATAATGTTACCAAGTGCCATTTTTTATGCACTATTGCAATTTATTTATTTACTTATTTTAGGGTATCTGCTCATTCCTGTTAATTTATTTATTTATTTTTTTTCTACGGTGCACAAAATAATCAAGGAGCTAATATCCATGGATGTGAACAGCAGAGAAAAACTGATGAAAAGTTGCAATGCAGGTTCAGTATGGATGGTGGATAAACACCCCAAATCAAGTTCCAAAGAAATGAAAGTTGCCCTGCAGGCTCAATGTGCATCAGTACCAGTGTGGACTATCCATCGACATTTGTATGAAATGAAATGCTATGGCAGGAGACACACCACTTTTGACACAGATACATAAAAAAGCTAAATTCAGTTTGCCAAAATGTATGCTAAACTCCTTCAGGAAAAAACATCTTCTGTACTGATGAGACCAAGATAGAGCTTTCTGGCAAAGTACATTATTCTACTGTTTACTGAAAATAGACTCAGGCCTACAAATAAAAGGACACAGTACCTACAGTCAAACATGGTGGAGGTTCAATGATGATTTGGGGTAATTTTGCTGCCTCTGGCACTGGTACCTTGGCTGTGTGCAAAACATCATGAAATCTGAAGATCACCAAAGGATTTTGGGTGATAAAGCATCAAGTGTCAGAAACCTGGGTTTGCATTTTAATTCATGGGTCTTCCAGCAGGTCAATGACCCCAAATATTCTTCAAGAAGCACCCAGAATTGGATGGAAACAAAGTGCTGGAGATTTCTGAAGTGACCAGTAATGAGTCCAGATCTACATACCATAGATCATCTGGGGAAAGAGCTTAAAATTGTTGTTGAGAAATGGCATCTTCAAATATGAGAGACCTGGAACAGTTTGCAAAAGATGAGTGGCCAAAAGTTCCAGTTGAGAAATGTAAGAAGCTTGTTGATAATTTTAAGAAGTGATCGATTGTGGCTACAGTGGCATGCAAAACCAATTGGTGGGTCGGCGATTTAAACCGCTCAGCTGATGCTGTCATGTGACACATCAGCTGATCAGGTTGCCCCGCCCCACCTGGTCAGCTGATTAAGTTCCTGCAGCCATCGGAGGTGGATAACGCGCATTGCAGACACTCGGCGAGAGGTAAGCATTTTTTTTTTTAACCAATGCCTTCCCTTTCGCAATGTACGTAGATACATTGCGAAAGTGTAAGTCAACCCCGACACCACTTGCCTGCGCTTTGCAGGCTTGGGCTCCTCCCAGCTCTTTCTGTCCCCAGCTCCTTCAAAATCACAGAACCGGACACAGAAATGGCATCCGGAGTAATAAATCTGGGCCTGTCCATTCCTGTCTGTGGGGTCCTAAAAAAGGATCCACAGACAGGAACAAAACGTGATGTGAAGGGGGCATTAAAGAAAATGCTATGCACCAAAGGGTGAAATAAAATCTACTTGCTATAACCATGGGACTTCTACTATGGATGTTTCATCAAATTGACACAGACTCAACTTTTATACGATAATGTTCCCCCACTGCCCTCTCCATAAGGCTCCCCCCACATTGCCTCTCTCCATAATGTCCCCGACACACTGCCCCTCTCCATAAGGTTCCCCCCACATTGCCCCTCTCCATAATATCCCCCAAACATTGCCCTTCTCAATAATGTCGCCCCTCATTTCACCTCTCTATAATGTCTCTCGCTCACTGCCACTTTCCATAATATCCTCCCACATTAACCCGCACCATAAGGTTCTACATAATTTCTCTCTGCATAATGTCCTCCCACTCTGTCCCACTTGCTATATTCATGGGATGTCTACTATAGATCTTTCATCATATAGGCACATTCTGAACTTTATATGATAACGTCCTCCGCATTTTCCCTCTCCATAATACACTGCCCACATACTGTCCTTCTCTGTAGTGTTCCCTCACACTTTCCCTCTCTGTAATATCATCCCTACACTGCCTCTGTATACAATGTCCCTCATACAGCCCCTCTCCATAATATCCTACCTCTAGCTGCCCCATTTATGTAACATCCTCCATACTGCCCCTCTCCATAATATTCTCCTGCACTGCACCTCTCTGTGGTGCCCCCCCACTGCTCCTCTCCATAATGTCCCCCTACATCTCCCTTTGTAATGTCCCCCACACATGGCCTCTTTCCATAATTTCTTCCCACACTGCCCTGCCCATATTGTCCTATATAATACCTCTATCCATAATATCCTCCCACACTTATCATCTACTATGGATCTTTCATCAAATGGACACATTCTGAATTTTTATACAATAATGGCCCCATACTATCCTCCATAATATCCTCCCTCACAGTACCCCTCTACGTAACATCCCCCATACTGCTACTCTCCATAATGTGCCCCATACTTCCCATATCCATAATATCCTACGGCACTGCCCCTCTCCATAATGTGCTCCATACTTCCCCTCTCCATAATATCCTACCACACAGCCCCTCTCCCTAATGTTCTCTCACATTGCCTCTCTCACATATGTCAGCCCTACACACTGCCCTTCTCCATAATGCCTCCAAATTTGTCTCTCTGCATAAAGTTCCTCCACTCCATGCTATACTATGCTCACTTTCACAATTCACCTAATTGCCTCAAGATGTCCCCCATTGATCCGTTTCTCTGCACGTGACTTGGGGTGCACCTGCAAGGGTTAATATATCTCCTCTCACTCAATCCAGCACTCAACCTTAGTCCTATGCTGAAAAGGGAGCATAAATCACACCCCAACACAGACCACTCAACCCCCAGCTTCACAACACACTGCCACCACTCATCGAACATACAGGGCGATGAGTCCCCAAACTAATATTGTCAGACATTCAATAGGATCACACGCTTCCTAGGGCTATGAATTCTTTTAGGCCATACAAGGTTCAAACTAATTATAGTTTTATGCTTTAATATGAAAAGTTACAGTGCTTACAATAAAAGATATAAAAGATAAAATAAAAACACACATACAGATAATACAGTTTTAACATAAAAAGGATAAACTTGCAGAAATTACAGAAATATCTAAACTTTGCAGTCTGTTTTTAATGCATCCTATGGGGAGGAGGAAGGAAATATGGATCACAGCAGTATTTCAACTGCCCCAAATCTGTGAACAAGCTTTCTTTGTGGGGAGGCCCAATTCAAACCCTCAGCCTGGAGATTGAATTGTGCAAAAAATAGTAATGGCGGTCTGATTAGGAGCGCTCTAAGGATCAGACATATAAGATGTGTTAATAAATGGCAAACCTTTTATTAATTTCTTAGTTCCCCTCACAGCTCCACCACGCGTTTCAACTGTATGAAACACCACCTGATTTACAGGGGGATAAAATGCGGACGGAGTGGGCTTCGAAAGAGAGGAGATTGACGGAGGGAGGCAGTGGAATAGGGGAAAAGGAGCAGGTTTTGGACAAGCGTACGTCGACACCACCACCATATTTGTCAGAGAGACGGGGTTAACGGAAAGACTCAGTCTGCCATAAGATGATAATGGGGATGTCGCTATAAGATAACGCAACGGGGATGGCTGTGTCGGAAGGGGCGAGCCAGGTCTCGGTGATGCCAAGGAATGAGAGTTTGTTGGAGATAAAGAGGTTGTGGATGAATGAGAGTTTAATGCAGATTGAGCGGGTGTTCCAGAGTGCGCCAGGTAGAAGGACTGGGGAGGCAGGGGGTCGGGGAATGGGTCTAAGGTTGGTGAGCTTACGGGGGTTAGTGGTAGTGAGGTTACGAGGGTTAATGATGGGTCTTGGGGGTGGGGTGGAGGTGATTGTGGGGATGTGGTGGGGGGGCCAGGATTAGGGGAGATTTTGCCAGCAAATAGGAGGAATAGGGAGAGTGCTAGCAGGTGGGAGCAGGAGAGTTTACGTGGAGGGCGTTTCTGTTTGGTGATGGAGGATTTAAAGTGAACTAATAGTTCAGAGAAGTGGGTGAGCTGTCTAGGTTGGGTGGAGGGTGAGAGAGATACTTTGTTGCTGGGTGGAGGGATGAGTGGGAGTAGTAGGAAGTAGAGAAAGATGGGAGCGAGAGTGAAAAAAAGGGGATGGTGATGGTGAGCAGGGGATGAGAGGTAGCAGGGGGTCAGAGGTAGCCAGAGATCAGATGCAACGAGAGGGTGGGTTGGAGGCAGGGGTCAGAAGCAGCAGGGGGACAGATGGAGCAGGAAAGGGGATGAGATGGGGGCAGGGGACAGGGGCATGAGGGGGACAGGTGCAACAGGAAGGATGTGCAAAGCAGGTGAAGACCAATCAAGTCCAGGCAATTCCAAAGCACAAGGGATGGGATGCAGCCAGAGGACGGATGCAGCGGGGATGTCCAGTATGGAGGGAGTCTTGTAGAGTGAAACAGATGTACAGTACTTGGGGATGGGATGTAAATTAGATGGTGCAGCTGGGGATGAGATGGTGTAGCCGGGGATGAGATGAAGCAGCCGGGGGTGAGATGATGTAGCTGGGGGTGAGATGATGTAGCCGTGGGTGAGATGATACAGCTGGGGATGAGATGATGCAGCCAGGGATGAGATGATGCTATCTATCGTATTTATGCTGTCTATTCTATTCTAACTTTTTCCAGCATGAGAAAGACCATGTTTAAATCGCTGTCCCCACTGTCTGTGTGCTTTCAGTGTGCTGTGCGATTTTTTGATCACACCTATTGACTTGCATTGGCAACTCTCGCAGGAGTCTCGCATCCAGTCAGTAGCATGTGGCTACTTTCTCTTCTAAAAACTTGATGAGAAAAAAGCTGAAGACACACGTTCATCTGTTCTGACTTGTTTCAATGCCAGTGTGTCGGAGCCCTAAAAGATGCCTTATTTATAAAGAAAGACTTTACATTAATCGACCCAAAGGCAAGTTACATGAAAGCTCCATTGTAAACCTGTTCTCCAAAATCCAAATATACTAAAGGTACTGTCACACGCGGCAACATTGCCAGCAACATTGCCGGCAACTCAGGGGAGCGTGCACTTTTTTGGCAGTTTTCCAAGATATATTTGGAGATGTCACACGCAGAGATATCTCCGGCAACTCAGCTACGATGTTGAAAGAAACTTTCGCTGGCAGGGTTAACTCAACCAGTGTCCGATACAAATCATTGAAGTGAATAGAAGAATTTGCTTTCAACATTGCTATTGTGGTGTTCACACAGAGCAATGCTAGCAGATTGCCTGAGCAACATTGCCTGGTTTCCCAACATGTTGAGAAACCTGGCAACTTTAATCTAGCAACTTATTGCAGTTGAATTGCCCTGTTACCTGTTGCAACTCACTAGCAATGTTGCTTCAACTTCACCATGCCCCTGAGTTGACGGCAATGTTGCTGGCAATGTTGCCGCGTGTGACGGTAACTTTAAGGTCGCTTCACACGCTAGGATATCGTTAACAATATCCTTAGGGCTTGGACACACTCATCCGAGTTTGACGGACAAGTCTCTGAAGGTACCGTCACACAGGGACATATCGCCAGCGATATTGCCGGGGATTGCGGGAGCGCGCATCCCTGACAACATCGCCGGGGAGATGTCACACTGAGCAACTTACCGGCGATGTCGCCGGCTAGTTGCCGCGGCTATCGCTCGCTGGGTTGCCCAGTAACCCAGCAAGCGATCACTTGTAATGTTAGATATAGGCGGAATCGCCCGTAACATTGCAGGTTGCCGCGTTACACAGGGCAATCAAGCAGGATCGCCTGAGCTACATGATTATCGCCCTGTCACACGAGGCAACTCGACGGCGATGTCGCCGCAACCTGGCCACGCCCCTCGGTTGCCGGCAACATCGCCGGCGATATCTCCCTGTGTGACGGTACCTTCAAAGGGCTGGAGCAGTGACCCTGAACGGCCTCTACCTCTCTGGACGGGGAGTGTGGAGCTGCACAAAAACACAAGCAGCCAACAGCCCCTTCCTGACAGGGAGAAGCCGTTCAGGGTCATTGCTCCAGCCCCTTCCGAGACTCGTCCGTCAAAACCAGGTGTAACTAGGAGAGTGTGTCCCTGCCCTTTGAACGATCATGGTGACAGTGATCATTCTGACATGGTTAGTGCGTTGTCACACACAAGGATATTGTTAACGATATCCCATTGGTAACGCACAAGTTAAATAGGAGAGCAAGGACTGAACAATCTTTTAAAGCAGCAGCAATAGGAGATTTTTGAACGACATCGTTCAAAAAGGTGCCACACTGAACGATGTAGCTTCTTCAAGCAGTGTTAATTGGATGACGAACGATAGATTTGAGGTCAGGATCTTAAATCTTGGATGAACGATTCAACGATTTTTTTTCCTATATCGTTCATTTACACGCATGGACGCACTAATGATATCATTAGAACGTTCACAAATCCGTGACGTTTCAACGATATCGTTAATGATATCCTAGAGTGTGAAGCGGCCTTTAGAGGTGAACTTTGTTTGAAGTTCTTTGTTTTATTTTTGTTTAGAAAATAGTGAAAGTATTTTTTTCTTAGTTTATACATTACATTTTCTGTCCTCCAAAAAACTGTAAAATATATTAGTCCAAATTGTTTTACCAGTAAATTTATTTAGAGACTGAGCAGTTCACTCTGGGAATTAAGCTATTTTGACATATACTTTAAATGATCTTCATCTAATTGCAATTTATTAGTAAATAATCAAATTAATTATTTTTTGTTTTATTAGTTTGCTTCTGTTGTAAAAGGCATGTGGCTTTTTTTAAGATAAACAGTGTCCTTGATAAATATTCAACTCAGATTAAATCACTGAGCATAATGATTTGATTAGCTACTTGCTTAGCTTACTTAGAAGAGATGTTTAGCTGCATTGATATTATTCATCATAATGCTTGTCATTCTTAATAGTGCTTGCATTTTAAAGATGTCCTCAAGAGTGAATTTGTAACATGAAATTAAATTGCTTGGAATGAATGTGAAAGTATTTCAGAGATGTATGATAAAGCGATTAAAATTTACAAATCTTTGTGATCCAAAATTACAATTTTTAAATAATTTTTAGTCTTTTTAAACTCTCTATTCAGCCACCTTAGTCCTTTGGGATCTGAATTACAAATGTATTTGTAAATTATACTCATATTTTACTGGCTGGAGGCTAGTTTAAGAGGATTAACATTCCAGAATTTACTCAGGGTTTAGCTGTATGGATGTTTGACCCCCAATAAAATTATACCTATTTTTGTATAGATCTGATTTGTTATTTGTAAGAAATTTAGATAGACTCCTATGGTGGAAGCCATATACAAATCCAACTGTAAATGCACTGGGAACCTGTCAGCGCACTTGGATGAACAGTCCATGTGCATTGACAAGCCTCCGAAACACTTCTAGGTTGATTTGCATATGGCTTCTACCATAGATTTCTCAAAACTGGCACACTCACAAAAAAAGTATATTTTTTTGTTAGGGGACAAGCACCACTCATCTTGATTCAAACACTCTCATGGTATAACTCTTCTTGCTGTAATGATTTCGGCTGAACTCTCATGGTATAATATATGCAGTTGTTGTAAACTCTGCTATATGTCATCTGTTTGCACTATATTCAATGCTCACTGGTATGTGATTTTCTATTTCCCTCATTGTAAAATATCTGATGGTGGAAGGTGTGATTCTGTAAAGCTGGACTCAAGCATAATATTTGATCTGTATGGTTGCCTTTGATCAGTTATTTATCGCCTGCTTTGTGACCAGCTAATTAAACCATCTGACTTACTACAATCCCCTTTGCCTGCTCTATAGTCAGTCATATAAATGTAAAGTTATCATTAGGGGATGCACGTGTGGGGTGCATGCACGTGTTCTCTTACGCAAAATCTCTTTGTCTCTAAGTGACTTGCAGTTACTTCAATGGCAGTTAGTAAGAGCAGGAGTCGGGTAACTCACACTCTTTTACTCCCTTTTTTAGCTATGTGTTTTATTTCTAAATCCCTATGTGCTTTTGTCATCCACTTTCACTGCCCCATCTCCCCTCAATCCACATTAGCCCCTTTATTCTTCCCTCTCCTATGTACAGCTCCCATGCTCTTTTTACCTTGCTGAATAATCTCAATCCATCATATTCCAGGGTATTCCATCATTAGCCATGTCACAAATTCAGAAACAATTTGCTCTTTCTCATTTTACTACTGCTACTTTCAGGTGCTATCTCTCCAAATCCGGTCATTCCTCCTACAACTTCAATCTCTCCCCCATCTCACATAGAAACCCTGCTAACCTTATTAACATTATTTGTTCTCTTTCATCTCCCTCTTTTATTTGCAGTCTCTGGAAATCCACTGTATGTATGCAACAAGCTTCCTTACATTCACAACTACTTTCTCACTAACTCAATCTGCTGGCCCTCACTGAAACCTGGATCTAATATTCCGACACTATTTTCCCTGCCACTATTTCTCATGGGAGCTTACATTTTTCCCATTCCTGAGACCTGGGAAAAGACATGGTGGTGGAGTTGGCTTACTCCTGTTCCTACAATGTACTTTCCAGGTCATCTACCCATTTCCATTACTTTCATTCTCTTCTTCCAAGTGCCACACCATTAGTCTCTTCCTCTCCTTCAGAGTATTGGTCGTATACCACTCCCTGGGTTCACCCACTCGGTTCCTTGAACATATTTTTAACATATTTCTAACCCTTATTTTGGGAGACTTAAATATTCCTCAAAACAGTCCCAAATCCCCATCTGCATCCCAACTTTTAAACCATCTATCTTGGCCTTATCCAGCTTTCAACCACTGAGAAGCACAAAATCAGTAACACCCTTGACCTGGTCTTTGTCTGGCTCTGTTCAACCTCCTCCTTAGATAACTCTCCTTTTCCCCTGTCTGACCACAGCATTCTCTTCTTCATGCTCAAAAATCCTCGCCCAATACCAGCTTCTCCTACCTATCTCCCATTCAGAAATCTTCATGCCATTAACCTTCATACACTTACAGACTCTCTACACTCATCACTGTCCTCAATCTCCTCTTTTTCCTGTCCTGATCTGGCTGGAAATCACTACAATGATACTCTCAGTACAACTATAGACCAAGTAACACCTCCTAACCCTCAGAACCTCTAAAAACAGTGTAAAACAGCCCTGGCTCACATTGTAAACTCAATTTCTCCAGTGATGCTTTAGGAATGCTGAACGCCTTTGGGGGAAAACCCGCACACCAGAAAATCTTAGTCACTATGAATTTATAACTCTGACATTCCCATTGCCAAACATACTTACTTCACCACCATGATCTCCTCACTATCCAACAATCAAAAAACTCTTTGACACCTTTTCACTCTCTCCTCAGTCTTACAGTACAGACCCCTATCACTGACCTTTGTGCTGATGATCTGGTTTCCTACTTTAAAGAAAAAATAGAAAATATCCATTACGAAATCAGCTCCTGGCCCCCAAGTGCCGTTACTCCCATCCATCTCCACATCTCATCTGGCCCACTCTCCATATTTGACCCTGTCATAGAAGAAGGCTTGTTACTTCCTCTCATCCTACTGCATGCACCACTGGCACCATTCTGTCATACCAACTTCAGTCTCTTTCTCCGGTCATCACTACTAACCTAACCAAAATCTTCAATCTCTCCCTCTCTTCTGGTATCTTCACATCTTCCTTCAAACACTCTATCATTACTCCATTATTAAAGAAACCTCTTGACCCATCCTGCACAAATAACCTCTGACCAGTCTACAGTCTTCCTTTCATCTCTAAATTCTTGGAGCACTAGGTCTTCTTCCACCTCACCCGTTACCTCTCTACTCACTCTCTTCTAGATCCATTACAGTCTGGTTTCCGCCCCTTACACTACACTGTACAAAAACTGCCCTTATAAAAGTGACTAGTGATCTTTTAACAGTAAAACATAATGGTGACCACTCTATGCTTATTCTTCTTGACCTCTCTGCAGCTTTTGACACTGTTGACCACCATCTTCTCCTCCGTATGCTCCATTTAATCGGCATAAAGGACACCGCTCTCTCCTGATTCTCTTCCTGCCGGTAGCTCTTTTAATCTGTCACGCTTCCGGGAGGAGACACCCTAGAGTGGACCCACTGGGTCGTGGTACCAAACTCCCCTGGGTGAGTTGGTCCTAGTTTATTCAACCCCTACACAGGGATTGTCAGGGGCAAGCCCAGGGGGTCTAAATACCACCGCTGCTAGTACCAGGGGGGCGGCTCGTAGGGTTAGCCTATACTACGGTAAGGCTAAGAAGGATCTGAGGCGCCAGAGCCCGGGGCTAGTAGAGCTGGAACAGGTTCCACCGGAGGAGAGCACGAGGTGGGCCTGACTAACAGCCAGAGAAGCAGAAGCTTACTAACACAATAATCAGGCACCTCCCAGCAGTGGAGGCGGCCTGATAAACCAGAGGACAGACAGCTATTGGCCAAGGGGAGTGTTAGGCTGAGCCGTGCCAGCCCCTACATTTACAGGGGAGTAGCGCGGCCGTGCCCAGTGTACCGCTCATTACACCGTCCATTGCAGTGTGCTGGTGTCTGAACCCGGTGACGGGCATACAGGAAGGGGACTCGGCGATGGCTCTGAGACACAGCACATCTGGACGCCGGATGCCTGACCGGCAGAGCAGCAGAGGGTGCAGAGCCAGAGTAGGTGAGCTGGGGAGCGGTGCCAGGGGACCTAACATAATGTATCATTCATTCACTGGCCCCATTTCCTCTCTTTTTCCTTTCACTATTGGGGTTCCTCTGGATTCAGTACTTGGCCCTCTTCTCTTCTCTCTTTACAAGGCCCCAATTGGACAGACCATCAGCAAGTTTTGCTTCCATTACCATCTTTATGCTGATGATATACAACTTTACACTTTATCCCCATGTACTACAGAACACTAGTGACTGTCCAACCACAGTTTCTGACATAAAGTCCACTTTCCATCTAAAAGTCAATCTTTCCAAAACTGAACTTCTTCTGCTCCCACCGTCCAATAACCTCCCTACATCTGACATCTCCCTCTCAGTATGCGGAATCACAATAATGCCTAGGCAGCAGGCTTGCTATCTGAGTGATATGCTTGATACTGATCTTTCCTTCACCTCCAATATACAATCTCTTGCCCATCTTGTCACTTGCACCTGAAGAACATCTCTAGAATCTGCTCCTTTCTCTCCATGGAAGCAACATAAATCCTCACCTTGGCCCTGATCCATTCCAACCTTGATTATTGTAATTCTCTATTAATTGGCCTCCCCTTCACAAAACGTTCCCCTCTCTACTGAATTCTATATGTAGCCAGGGTCAAGTATCTGGCTAATCGCCACTTGGATGCTTCTACTCTGTGCCAGTCATTGTACTGGCTGCCCATAGATTATCGGATGCATATCTAATTGTTTATTCTCACTCACAAAGCTCTTCACAGCGTGGCACTCCTTACATCTCCTCCTTCATCTCTATCTATCACCTGTGAGATATACCCCCAATACTATACATCAGGGGTCCCCAACCACCGGGCCGCAGCCCAGTACCGGGCCGCGGGGGTCTGGGTGCCGGTCCGCACCGCCGCAGACCAGCACTACACATTGTGTGCTCTGCGGCGGCTCCCGGAGTGATGTCACCGCCCCCTGCATCATTCATTACATTTCCTCTGGTCTATTCACATAGCTGAGGCAAAGAACTACAGGAGAAGCCATCAGCCAATCACGGTGCAGCAGCCGGGCCCTGATTGGCTAGTGGCTTTTGCACTGTGATTGGCTGATGGCTTCTCTGAGGAAAAGAAGAGAGAGGCCGAGATGCAGCAGGTGCTGGGGGGGGACGGACCGGTGAACGAAGTATGTCTCTGTGTGTGTCAGATTGTGGCTGGAAGGGGAGGCTTGGGGTTAGAGAGGAGACTGGGGTTAAAGAGGAGAGACTGGGGGTTACAGAGGAGAGACTGGGGGTTACAGAGGAGAGACTGGGGGGTTAAAGAGGAGACTGGGGGATAAAGAGGAGAGACTGGTGGTTAAAGAGGAGAGACTGGGGGTTAAAGATGAGACTGGGGGTTAAAGAGGAGACTGGGGGGTTAAAGAGGAAACTGGGGGTTAAAGAGGAGAGACTGGGGGTTAAAGAGGAGAGGCTGGGGGGTTAAAGAGGAGGCTAGGGGTTAAAGAGGAGACTGGGGATAAAAAGAGAGACTGGGGGTTAAAGAGGAGAGACTGGGGATTAAAGAGGAGCCTGGGGGGTTAAAGAGGAGAGACTGGGGTTAAAGAGGAGACTGGGGGTTAAAGAGGAGACTGGGGGGTTAAAGCAGAGACTGGGGGTTAAAGAGGAGGCTGGGGGTTAAAGCAGAGACTGGGGGGGTTAAAGAGGAGACTGGGGGGATAAAGAGGAGACTGGGGGTTAAAGAGGAGGCTGGGGGGATGGAAAAGCAGGTTATGGCTGGAAGAGGAGGCTGGGGGGTTAAAGAGGAGGCTGGGGGCTGAAAGAGGAGGCTTGGGGGATGGAAAAGCAGGTTATGGCTGGAAGAGGAGGCTGGGGGGTTAAAGAGGAGGCTGGGGCTGAAAGAGGAGGCTGGGGGCTGAAAAAGGAGACTGTGGGCTGAAAAAGCAGGTTGTGGCTGGAAGAGGAGGCTGGGGTCTGGAAAAGGAGGCTGGGGGCTGAAAGAGGAGGCTGGGGCTGCAGAAGGAGGCTGGGGGCTGCAAAAAGAGGCTGGGGCTGCAAGGGGATAGAGAAATAAGAGATTCCCCGCAAATAAGATGTAATGCATCTTTCGGGGAAACAGGATACTAAACCCCACCCCTTCTACATGGCCCTACCCCATATGGTCAAAGCCCCGCCCCCTGTAACACCCCCCGTCGGTCCTCAGAGAAATGATCTTGCTTGACGCCGGTCCCCGGAGCAAAAAAGGTTGGGGACCCCTGCTATACATGATGGGTGTGTATCGCACAAAGGTCTGCTGCAATCTAAGTCCAATATGTTTGGGGGGCTGGACTGACCGTCCACATACGTCCCCATGGATTTGTCACATTAGTTATAGTGTGACTCCTTCCTGATCACATGACTGTAATTTAAACAAGGTCCATGATCCTTCCTGTAAACCACATGGCAGACAAGCAGTCTAAGAGTGTAGCTGGCCAGGGCTTCTAGAAGTCCAGGAGTAATTGAGTCCCAGTAGACCTGGTTGGATCAATGACCTGGTGCGTGAACCCTGTGTGTAACCTCCTGGATCGCAAAACTGGAAAAAGCCAGTATGAACTCTGCTAAGCTACAATAGCAGGTAAGCCCATATTGGATAATTGTGTTCTGACTGAGGTCAGGGAATAATTGTGTGCAGGCATACCTACTGAAGATAACAGACTACAGTATATGTTACATGCTCTTCATGTGAACTGTTGTTGTGGTTATCAGCTACATAACCAGAGTAGTAGGATATGACTTATAATAAACCGATGGACTATCGGTACACCAGAAGCCATATTGTGACACTCAAGTAATGGGTGGCTTGGCGGCGGTGGGTGAAGGTGTCGCTACACACACAAACACATACATACATGTACACATGTACACATACATATACATCCACACATACACATGCATATGTACGCATACATGTACATATACACACACAAGTATGTATACACACTACACACGCACATGCATACACATGCATAAATACATATGTATGCACACATATGTGTACACACACAGACATACATATACACATAGACATATGGTTCACCAGCTCCAGTACTGCTTCGCTATCTTATGCTCATAAAGTCTGACTGGCCAGACGTCAGAGGTTACATCACAAGCTCTCAAGTGCAACTCTATGAGAGCAAGAATGAGGCCTCATGGAGTTGTATTGATTTGTGACCTCTGGCGCGCTGCAGCAAACACTTCAGTTTCCAGGAGGTCACAAATCACCGGAGACTGTAAGGAACATTGATGGTAGAAGGTGAAGCTGATGGACAGTGAGTATGAGACAGAGGTCAGTATTCTTAGATTGAAAGCACCATTCCAGTGGTGAACTAAAAAAAATCTGGAGTGGTGCTTTAAAGGGTTATCCACTCCCACCATCCCACATAAAAAAAATTATCTACTATACATACTATAGGAGATAACATGCAGATTGCTGGGGGTATGACTAATAGGGCCTCTTGTTATCCTGAGATCTGGGCTCCCAATGCCTGAGAACAATGCTCTACAGCCCCTTTCTTTATAGAGCAGAGACTAAGCATATACAGCTCCACTCCATTCATACTCCATGGGACTGCCAAATAAAGTGATTTGCAATAGCCAGAAAGAAAGAATGGAGTAGGAGTAGAGCATGCACATGTTTGTGCCCTTCAAAATAAGGCTGATCTCGGAATCGCTTGTGACCAAGTAGTCAGACCAACAGTGATCAGCAACTTAACCCCTATCCTATGTATAGGAGATAAAATGTTTTTTAGGACTAACCATTTAACTATTAACCTTTTTGCTTTCATGCCAGAAAGTTGTTAAACTGTCATTTATGATTGTCTTCATTCTCTCTAATGAAAAAACACTATCGCCAAGAGCCACTACAAATTATTTTCTGCTTAAAAGGGGCACATGACCACCATCCACACCCCTCATTAAGAGGGCTCAACCACTCATTGTGACGCCCCTATCCAAAATTCATATCTTAGCTTATTATTAAATAAAATTGTTTCTGTATTGAAATCCAACTCAACCTTAATATAAAGAAGCACCAAAAAATAATACTTTAGGTAGTAAATCAGGGAAATGTTTAAACTACAGGAGCATGACTTATATTAGTCTTTACTTTTAGATTGCATTTGCTGCCAGTTTTTATTACATTTCCTGACATTATGTCCTATTTATTCTTCATGTAAATCAATAGAAGCATTCTCTTTGCTTTATTAAAAAGAATAAAACCCACACAAATGCAAAATCGATAGAGCAAAACAATGGAGCTAACCATGAACATCATCATAAAATGTAAATAAATATGATCAAGTCGAATCGAAAAGAACCAAGATGCAATATCCAGGGTGATCACAGAGCACATTTGTCTCTTTTATTTCAGCAAGTGCCTAATAAATGGTAACATGCCTGATCTGTGTTAGATATGCCATAAATTTGAATGTGATCATTTAAAACCTTGAAAAATATACTGAAGGAAATCTAGGAAAAAGTACCAGCCATAAATACAAACGCTAGTCATTCTATCTCATGTCTAAACTGAAGTCTTATTAGCATTTGGGCTGTCAGTTTATATTGAATTAAATAAGAATACACTTCAAAGGTAATGAATATTTCTATTCATATGCACTCCCAGAGCAAAATATCATTCTGCTTTTGTGCAGGAAGACAAATGGGAATTGTTATTATTTGTTGTTCAGAATAAAGCAAACTGCTTCTCACATACTCAGCCGTAACTAAATGGATTAGAATATAATAACAATGTACTTTCCTCATATACTTGGTATATATTTCATCATTTTGTTGCTTGTTTGACATTTCATGCTTTTCTGTAAAACTACAGTTACGTTTGAGAATTAAAGAAATTTTTGTAAAGTATGAGCCACGTCTAGTTGTTTTTAGTCACAGAATTAAATACTACAATTCCTGGGATTTGCATACTATAAAAAAATTGCAACAGTAAGGGTGGAGACACACAGTCAGTATTTGGTCAGTATTTCACATCAGTATTTGTAAGCCAAAACCAGGAGTGGGTGAAAAATGCAGAATTGGAGCACATGTTTCTATTATATGTTTCCTCTGACTGTTCCACTCCTGATTTTGGCTTACAAATACTGATGTGAAATACTGACCAAATACTGACTGTGTGTCTCTACCCTTAATGCAACAACATACTATAAAACCAGTCTCCCGGTGCTTACGTACACGCAACCTCTGATCCTCCCAAGATCTCCTTCTCTACTCCCCACTCATCTCTTCTTCCCACAACCGCATACAAGATTTCTCCCATGCTTCCCACATACTCTGGAACTCTCTGCCCCACACATCAGACTCTTGACAACCATGGAAACCTTCAAAAGGAACCTGAAGACCCACCTCTTCCGACAAGTCTACAACCTGCAATGATCCTCATTCTACTGAACCGCCGAACGACCATCTCAACCCTCTCCTAGTGTATCCTCACCCATCCTTTGTAGACTGTGAGCCCTTGTGGGCAGGGTTCTCTCTCCTTCTGTACTTGTGTGTGCCTTGTGTTGCTCATGTTTATTGCCATTGTCTATGTGTGCCCCTTTTCACATGTAAAGCGCCATGGCATAAATGGCGCAATAATAATGAATAATAATAATGTGAGTGCCATGACAGTTGGAAGAATATAAAATGAAGTACGTCCATGCATTCCAAATCCAAGAGGTGAACATCCAGGCAACATATCACAGTCAACAATTTGGCTCAACACAAGGTCTGCCAGTTTTGGCACTACAAACATGGCAATACAGGTGGCTCATATGCTTTGTAATAGTGAGATCACATGTCTATATAAGCATGATGTGATGCACATTACATATGTCTGGAATGATAGCCTGAAAAAAAGGTGAAGAAGCGTTGACTTCAATATTGTCATAAGAAGCATTGGCACAAGTTTGTAAAAAAGTACGAAAAGTAGCAGTAGAAGATTGGAAATGGGTGATTTGGAGCGATGAAATGACAGTCTATAGAATAGGCAAATGGATGCAACTGGATCTGAAAGAAACAAGGGTAAAAGGCACTAATAGATTTAGAAATTGAAAGAACTGTCAAGTTTGGTGGAGGAAGCCCGATGAAATGGGATTGTTTCACAGCCAATGGCATTGGATACTTGACAAGGATTGATGGTGGTCTCAATGCTGAGCTACTTGTGAGTACCCTACAAGATGAGTTACTTTGTGCACTTGTGTACTATCTGAAACTGAGGACATAGTGTTCCAGCAAGACAATGACCCAAAGCAAACATTGAGATTGGTTAAGAAATGGTTCAAAAACAATAGAATAGACATGCTAGATTGTCTTCCACAGTCCCCAGACCTCATCCCAATGAAAACTTGTGGGTAGAGTTGAAGAAAAAGCTGTGTACATACCCAAGTGAGTCTACTTGTATGCATCAACATTGGGAATGTGTGAGACCTGGGATCAGATTTTGGTTGGATATACTTGAATCTGATTGAGAGCATGCCATGAAGGCAGTGTTTAAAGCCAAAAGTGGATTTAATAATACTAACAAAATAATATAAATTTTCATTTAGATTTTTAGGTGCAATACAGTAACCATGCAGTGACATGATAAGAATTTGCATTTCTCATCACATGCTAAATAGTTGAAAGTAAACTTTTTGTATGAGATTACCAGGATAATTGCCTAAAATGAAGGTAGTCTAAAGCTCAAGGCTGTAGTGTATGGTGAGATATGGAGCATGAAATTCAAAACTTTAAACCATTGTTACCCTTTTGCTCATCAGTGTAATTTTTTGGGATATCACCAATGTTTTATCAAACAGGTAGAATGAAGGGCGCACACTGAGTCAATGTACATTTTTATACTATTGACATTATTTTTTGAATGAGCAGCTAGACTTTTATTGCTCGTTTCCCCCCTGGAAAGCCTAAATTCTTATCATACACTCATACCCACTATTTCTATTTTTAGTAGAAGTTCTGGTGTTTTTAACTTTATTTTATTGAGTATGTGGTAATGCCATTCTGTCAAAGTATGCAAATAGAGTCTGTGGAGCCTCGGTTAGGAGTCTCAAACACAGGACTAGCAAAGTATGGCCCAGCTATTTTTAAAAAAAAATTGTTAATGACATAGTTGGAGATATAAGTGGTCAATTTTTTGGTTGTCTATCTAGAAGCATCTTATTATATTCAGTCAGTTGTCACCTGTCCTACATGTATGCATTTTACTTCAAAGACTCAGAGCCATTTCTCCAAAACAAAGTTATCCAGTTGATTCCTGTAAGGTCCAAACTATTATGGATTGAGTGCTAAGCAGATATCTGTATTCTTTGCAGTATGTTTTGGGGTTCCCTAAATACTATCGTAAATTTATTTGAAAAATAGTTCCAAGATTGCCAAACCCTTGACTAACTGAATTTAAAAAGGAGCTAAAATGACTTTCACTCCGTTAAAGGAATGTTTGTGTAGTATAGATAGATGCCTCAGAGGTTGAAGTCAAAAAGATGTTATTGTTATCCCAAGGTGCACCATTTCTCACTCAGCTCTCACTGGTGCACCTTCTTTCCACATAAGTGATTACAGTGGGGGAAATAAGTGTTTGATATCTTGCTGATTTTGTAAGTTTGCCCACTGACAAAGACATGAACAATCTATAATTTTAAGGGTAGGTTATTATTAACAGTGATAGAATATCAAAAATAAAATCCAGAAAATCACATTGTCTAAATTATATAAATGTATTTGCATTTTGTAGAGGGAAAATAAGTATTTGATCCCCAACAACCATTAGGAGTTCTGGCTCCTAAAGACCAGTTTAGACACTCCTAATCAACTCATTACTTGCATTAAAGACAGCTGTTCTAAATTGTCACCTGTATAAAAGATTTTGTCCACACACTCAATTAATCAATCAGACTCTAACCTCTACAACATGGGCAAGATGAAAGAGCTTTCTAAGGATGTCAGGGAAATCCTAACCTGGCACAAGGCTGGAATGGGCTATAAAACCATAAGTACGATGCTGGGTGAGGAGAAAACTGTTGGTGTAATAGTAAGAAAATGGAAGAAATACAAAATGAGTGTCAATCAACATCAATCTGAGGCTCCATGCAAAATCTCATCTTGTGGGGTCCAGTATCATGAGGAAGGTGAGAGATCAGCCTAAAACTACACGAGGGGAACTTGTTAATGATCTCAAGGCAGCTAGGACCACAGTCAACAAGAAAAGCAATGGAAAAACATTACACCGTAATAAATTAAAATCCTGCAGTGCCCGCAAAGTCCCACTGCTCCAGAAGGCACACGTATAGGCCCATCTGACGTTTGCCAATGAACACCTTGGTGATTATGAGAGTGATTGGGAGAAAGTTCTGTAGTCAGATGAGACAAAAATTGAGCTCTTTGCGTTAACTTAACTCCCGTGCTTGGAGGAAGAGAAATACTCCCTATGACCCAAAGAACACCATCCCCACAGTCAAGCATGGCAGTGGAAGCATTATGTTTCAGAGGGGTTTTTCTGCTAAGGGTACTGGACTACTTCACCGCATCAATAGGACAATCGATGGAGTGATTTTTCATACAATCTGGAGTAACAACCTCCTCCCTCCACCAGTACATTAAAAATGGGTCGTGGCTGGGTCTTCCAGCATGAAAATGACCCAAAACATACAGCCAAGGCAGGAAATGAGTGGCTAAAAAAGAAGCACATTAAGGTCATGAAGTGGCCTAGTCAGTCTCCAGACCTTAATGACATCAAATAGTTTTGGAGGGAGCTGAAGCTCTGAGTTGCCATGCGACAAACTCAAAATCTTAATGATTTAGAGATGATCTGCACAGAGGAGTGGAACAAAATTCCTCCTGACATGTGCGCAACCCTCATCTGACTGCTGTGCTTGTCCAGAAGGGTTTTGCCACCAAGTATTAAGTCTTGTTTGCCAGAGGGATCAAATACTTATTTCCCTTTGCAAAATGCAAATACATTTATATAATTTAGACAATGTGCTTTTCTGGATTTTATTTTTGATATTCTATCTCTCACTGGTAAAATTAACCTACCCTTAAAATTATAGACTGTTCATGGCTTAGTCAGTAGACAATTTACAAAATCAGCAAGGGATCAAATACTTTTTTTACCCCACTGTATTAGTAATTGTGAATTGTTGCCAATGAAGTAGGCATTCAACAAATGGTGCCACTTCCTGCACTGTGCCAAACATAAAGTCACTGTTATAATAGAGAACAAGAGTATTACTTATCAGAATTAACTAACTGAACTGTAGATAACCAGAAAAAATTCACTGCAGCACTCAGTTACTAACAAAAATGTACACATGCTAATAAGCGGTTTATATATGAGGAAAAAATGTAAAAACTTACATTTTTTCAAAAAACTCAATATTCTTATCTTTTTATTTGCTGGGGTTCTTGGTACATATATTGGCCAATATCTGCTTGCTCATCAACCACGCTACGGTGACCCCAGATCTGATGAGTCCTACGCTGACATCCCTGTCCTCCTTGTCCTCCCTATCCCACTTCTAAGTGGGTGGATACCATCTCAACCTCAGACCACCTGGGGGTGATAAGGGTGATATGTGCAGCTGCGGAGCCAGCAACTCCACATATTAAACATAAATAGAAAATATATTGGCCAATATATGTACCAAGAACCCCAGCAAATAAAAAGATAAGAATATTGAGTTTTTTGAAAAAAATGTAAGTTTTTAAATTTTTTCCTCATATATAAACCGCTTATTAGCATGTGTACATTTTTGTCAGTAACTGAGTGCTGCAGTGATTTTTTACTGGCTGCTTGTTCCTGCATCGCAGCTTGCACCAGTTCACACTATATCTTGAGTGCTGTGCAGTTTTTTTTCTATTTATGTTTTTTTGTAAAAAAGGTATGAACCAAGTACCCTGTGTTTTTACAGCACTAGTTTTATTTGTTTATTGCAAGGTATTTGGAGACAATATAAACATACTTTTTCGTTTTCTGGTTATTATTTCATATAATTTAGCGTTTGTAGTGAGCTTGCTATACAGGCATGTTCACACTACTTTTTTCTGTCTCAGCTTTTATCTGCAACGTAACTGCTTGTCTCCTGGCAAGTTGGAGAGCCCCACCTTTCTCCTGCTGAATAGAAACTGATATAATGCATTCCATCTGTGATCCATTTAGGGCACAGTTCATACACCTCACCCTGCTACTTGTGAGGTCAATAAACACAGTAGCAGGTGATCATATGGTTAGTGTAGGGGCCGTTCCAAAGTGGGTCACCTTGCTGTGGTGGAATGGCTTAAGTACGTTTTTTTTTTTTAAAAAAAGGTATGAACCAAGAATCCCTGTGTTTTTACAGCACTAACTTTTATTTATTTATTGCAAGGTATTTGGAGACAATGTAAACATACTTTTTTTTGTTTACTGGTAATGCTCTCCTGGACTTTCTGTCAATCTCACTCTGAGTTCCAATTCTAGCTGAGAGTCAGGGGCGGAACTACCGTGGTGCAGCTGCACCAGGGCCCGGACAAGCTAGGGGGCCCCTGAAGGCTCCAGCGGCAGGTCCTTTCCCCTTTCAGACATGAGGTGGTCGTGGCCGCAGGAGTGCTTCTCCAGCATCATTGAAGTGAGTCCCCGGGGGCGGGGGGGTTAGGGGTGCTGTCGGGTTTCAGCCGCGCTGCGACCGCCCGCAGCATTGTCAGCCCCTGGGGGGGGCGTCGGGATGCTGTCGGGTTTCAGCCGCGCCGCGTCCGCCCGCAGCATTGTCAGTCCCCGGTTTCTGAAACTTTCAGCTGTGTCGCGACCGCCCGCAGCGTTGTCAGTCCGTGGGGGGGATGGTGGGCGTCGGGATGCTGTCGGGTTTCAGCCGCGCCGCGTCCGTCAGCAGCATTGTCAGTCCCCTTGGGGGGGAGGGGGGGGGTTAGGTGTTACAGCGCCGCCCGCCGCATTCTAGCTATCAGTGAGGAGGGGGGGTGCTGATATGTTACAGCGTCGCCCGCCCGCAGCATTATAGCCATCAGTAAGGAGTGGGGGCGAGGGGGTGCTGTTGGATTGCAGCAGCATTTAGTGTGGCAGAGGGGGTACAGGCGCTGCTTCACTTTTGGCCTCTTCCTTGGAGGCAGGAGGAGAATCACAGACACCCTCTCCCTGAATGAGACAGTGAGCAAGCTCTGGAGGTGACTGAGGGCTCCAGGTAAGAGCCCCAGAGCAGGGCTTTGGTGGGGAGGGAAACAATCAGTGACCTCAGCACACAAACATGATTTGAGGGGGGGGGAGGGATTTGGATCCTGGGGCCCCAAGGACCCCCCTTCAGAAGGGGGCACTGGGAGTGAAACTCAGCTGCATCAAGGAAGGGGGGCCCCTAGGACTCCTAGAGGCCCCCTCCTCTTCCTTAATGCAGCCGAGCTTCTCCCCCAGGAGCCCCTAGGGCCCCCTCCTGACTTGATGCAGCTGAACCTCTCCCTCTGGACCCCCCTTCCAAAGGGGGGGCCATGGGGACCCCAGGACCCCCTTCCTTGATGCAGCTGGGCTCCCCAAGCTTGGGGATAAGCTTAGATGCATCAAGGAAGGGGGTATCCTGAGGCCCCAGGCCCCCCCTTCAGAAGGGGGTCCTGGGGGAGAGGCTCGGCTGCATCAAGGAAGGGGGGGCCCCTAGGACTCGTAGGAGCCCCCTCCTTCCTTAATGCAGCCGAGCTTCTCCCCCAGGACCTCCCCTAGGGCCTGCCCTTCCTTGATGCAGCCAAACTTCTCCCCCAGCTTGGAGGATAAGCTTGGATGCATCAAAAAAGGGGGTCCTGGTCCCGTGCCCCCAGGACCCCCCCTTCAGAAGGTGGGTCCTGGGGGAGAAGCTCGGCTACATCATGGAAGGGGGGGTCCCTTCCGTGATGCAGCCGAGCTTCTCCCCCAGGGATATAGGGTGAGAAGCAAAGCACTATGAAGAAATGAGCCGCATACAGGGGAGAGCATTACTAAAGAAAGAAGAAGAGAGGGGTGGCTATCTACGTACATAATGGCCGTATGTTGTCCGCACTTCCGTCCCCGTATCCCCTAATGTACCGCGGGGACGGAAGTGCGCCTGCCACCATATTGGATATGGGCACCGCCGCACATCCCACCGCCAGTAGCTGGCATGCCCACCACCAGCCACCAGCACCGGACCGCTCCCAGCTGCACATCCCGCCGCCAGCAGCCGCCATGGCCAGCACCAGCCACCGGACCGCTCCCAGCTGCACATCTTGCCACCAGCAGCCGCCATGCCCAGTACCAGCCACCGCCACCGGACCGCTCCCAGCTGCACATTCCACCGCCAGCAGCCGCCATGGCCACCACCAGCCACCGGACCACTCCCAGCTGCACATCTTGCCGCCAGCAGCCGCCATGCCCAGTACCAGCCACCGGACCGCTCCCAGCTGCACATCCCGCCGCCAGCAGCTGCCATGGCCAGCACCAGCCACCGGACCGCTCCCAGCTGCACATCTCGCCGCCAGCAGCCGCCATGCCCAGTACCGGCCACCGCCACCGGACCGCTCCCCGAAGCCCAGCCAGGCACAGGGGGAGCTCCAACACCCACCATGGAGCCCCCATCTGACCCTATGCTCCTCCACCATTAACCCCCTCCATCCTTCGCTGACCACAGAGCCTCCATCCTGCGCTGACCACCTTATTCCCGGTTCAAGCTTCCAACAACAATGGGCAAGACCGGAAGGGGGTGTGTAGGTGTGTGTCTGTGTGTGTAGGGGTGTGTGTGTCCACTTAATCGCCCCCCGCCGCACCGATCCTCGCCCTCCGATACGATAGCATCAGGCACACATCTAGTATATATCCTCCTTGAGGCTGTCTTGGGCTATATATGTTATACCAGGCTATGCTGGGCTGTATATATTAACTGGAGGCTGTTTTTGTGCTGTATATATTACTTGGAGGCTATGCTGGTCTGCATATATTACCTGGAGGCTGTGCTAGTCTGTATATATTACCTGGAGGCTGTGCTGGGCTGTAGTGTATATGTTACCTGGCGGCTGTGCTGGACTGTATATGTTACCTGTAGGCTGTGCTGGGCTGTATATATTACCTGGCGGCTGTGTTGGGCTGTATATATTACCCGGCGGCTGTGCTGTGCTGGGCTGTATATATTACCCGGCGGCTGTGCTGGGCTGTATATATTAACTGGCGGCTGTGCTGGGCTGTATATATTACCTGGCGGCTGTGCTGGGCTGCATATATTACCTGGAGGCTGTGCTGGACTGTATATATTACCTGGAGGCTGTGCTGGGCTGTATATATTACCTGGCGGCTGTGCTGGGCTGTATATATTACCTGGCGGCTGTGCTGGGCTGTATATATTCCCTGGAGGCTGTGTTGGGCTGTATATATTACCTGGTGGCTGTGCTGGGCTGTATATATTACCTGGCGGCTGTGCTGGACTGTATATATTACCTGGCGGCTGTGCTGGGCTGTATATATTACCTGGCGGCTGTGCTGGGCTGTATATATTACCTGGCGGCTGTGCTGGGCTGTATATATTAATTACCTGGCGGCTGTGCTGGGCTGTATATATTACCTGGCGGCTATGCTGGGCTGTATGTTTGCATTACTTTGTCGCCACTATGAGGGGCGGGTGGGGGGCCCCGAAAAATTTCTTGCACCGGGGCCCACTACAGTCTGGGTCCGCCCCTGCTGAGAGTATACTTGTGTCCACTGCTTCTCTAGATGTGGTTGAGGAGATCTGTAGATTTCAAGAGTTATCTCCTGACAATATTCCTTCCCAAAAATTATTTGCTCATCCCCAGTTTAATCTACAAGAACTCCAAGAGTCTCATGGTTTTTTCCTTGCAAATTACCCTGGGATTAAATAAACTATCTGACTAAGAATCAAGATTTGTTTGTTCCCCAACCCTTGTTTGGGATTCTAGGGCACATGTGATTGATTGTGAAATCTGTTCCCAAACTAAAATACCCCTAACCTGTCCCACTGGACTTTTCCAGTCCTTACCTACTCCTAGTAGTCCTTACATCCCCTCATGAGAAGACTTTTATTTGGACGATGGATTTAGGATTTAGTAAACACTGTCAATGTATGTTTGTGTGAGGAACACATTTCCCTGCCTGTCTGTTTTATTGCAGGAGCGAGTGTTACTGCTACACTACCAAGCCTGTGAACTCATCATAAGTGAAGTCACTGACATAAGTGAGGATGCTAGAACTACTACATCACTAGCTTAATTTATGATGAGCTCAGAGAAATCAAAATGTGGCAGAAACACTCACTCCTGTGATATAAGAGGCAGGAAAATGTGTTACCTGAAATATCCTCACTTATCATATGTGACATGCTTTCTTAACTGCCCACGATCTGTGGTATAGGCTGACCATTACATGGAACAGCCCTACATATTGGGACACAGCAAATAATAATATACAGCAGGGGAAAATTCATAAGATTCTCTTGGCACAGGAACAGTTTTTTAATACATTAAATTGTCAAGCTTATTATTATTACTAAATAAATTAATTTTTTTAGCTCTTACCTTGTGAAGTGAACCTACTAAGCCCCAGGTCTGAGTGGGTACATGGATCCTGGTTGTCAGTACATCTTAGGAGCAGCAGAGCAGATGAAGCCAGGTCAGCAGGTTATGAAGCGGCTGGTAACAAGGTAAGGCTGCCTTCACATTAGCGTTTGGCGCCGCAGCGTATGCTGCGTTCCCATACGCAGTCAAACGCATGCGCACTGCGTTCCTATGTTTAACATAGGAACGCATAGTGCCTGCGTTTGGCAGCGTTTGCTGCATTCGGGTGCGGATGCGGACCATATCTGCTCCCTCCGGTGTCCCGCGTCCGCACCCGGGACGCAGCATGTCGCGTCTCTGGTGCGGGCGAGAGTGTCTGATCTGTACGCAGGCATCCGCCTGCGCACAGATCACTAATGGCGGGCAATGAGAGCGCACGCCGATCTGCAAGCATCTGCAGACTTCCGTGCGCTCCATTATAAACATAGGGGCCGCGGTCTGCATGCAGATGCTTGCAGATGCATCTGCAAAACGCTGCAGATGCATCTGCAAGTCTGAAGGCAGCCTAACAAGGTGTGGACAATAGGAGGAGGGAAGCAAACTAAAGTCTAAGCTAACAATCCTAAGACACAGGTATGTGTCCTGATAGACTGTGAAAGTCTTATGGAGATGACATTATATGTGAGACCACCTACAAAGCCTGATGTGAAGCACAACAGAGGACAGCAGACTGAGGTAAAGCGAGCATAGATCTGGGACAGGTGTGTAAGAAAAATTTACTTTTGTTCAAAGGAAAACCCATTTAAATCTGTGTTTTATTAATTATATTGTGCTTCCATACGGGATTCTGGAAAATCTTGTTTCCAATCGAGGAACTCAGTTTGTTTCTTTACTCAGGAGGGAGTTATGTAATGATTTCAATATTGAATTATTCTTTTCATGTGCTTATCACATAGAGACCAATGGTCAGTCTTTGATGTTATTTCTTTCATCATTATTCTGACTGGGTGGAACGCTTGTCCGTAACTGAGATTGATATTAATAATGCCATTAATAATAATTAAGAACTCCTTAATCTTCTGTAGCCTCAGGTATTGTACTCGTTCTTGGTTCTATTTGCAAATGCTAGTAAATCTGTAGACAAGTTGAAGCTTATCTTGTCTGAGGGCAGAGAAACCTGAGAGGGGCAGAGGGCGAAGACAGTCCTCTTCTGCTTTTAAGACGCTGATAGATGGGCAAAGCTATGGAATTGGGGATAATGTGGGGTTATCCACAGTATATATCCCAATAAAAGACTGCTTTTCTCAGTTAGGACCAATGTTCATTGGTCCATATGAGATAACTAAGGTTGTAATCGTGTAGCTTTATCTTTGAAACTCCCCCCATTCTTCTGAATTCCCAATATTTTCCACCCATTCTTGTAAGGGCATTCTTAGGAAAACTTGTACATTGGAAAGAAAGGCTATGGAACAGACTAAAAATAATAACATCAATGCTGATAATCTTATCATGAGGTTTCATTGTTCTTTCTTTGACAAGCCTTGGGCTAAAGGTCCAGAAGCCCCTAGTAAAATGGGGGTACTTGTTTCTGGTCCTATCACCAGGCAATACCATACTTTTGTTGAAGGCAATGCGTTGCAACAACTCCACAATCCTGTTTAATTCCCTTGGGCTTGAGGTGCCATCAAGTAGGAAGTTTAGGAGCTAATTCCTGTCTTTGGTTTAGTATTATCTCCATTTTGTGAGACCTAGGTCAGACTGCTTTCTATAAAAGCTCATATATCACTGCCAGCTATAACAACCTCTTAACAGGGTTCATGCGTTTTTCTCCTCCTTTTGTGCTTATGTTGATTCCTGTTTCTAATGCCTGTTTTTTATCTATTCTCCTTCCTAACGATGTTGACCCTTTCTGTCCTGCTTGGCTGTGACCCAATAACCTGACCCCCTGCCAGAATGCTTCAGTGGTCTGCAGGTTCTCCTTGGACTCATCCTAGGCAACCAGGGCTGCTTTGTAAGTCCAGATCCTGTAGTGGCATTTAAGAATGAAGGCCAGGGTTACCTTGAGACCTCATAGTTGGAGTGTATGCTGAAATTCTGGCCATGGAAGTCATATTTAGAGCTGCTTAAAGACCATGAACATAATTACTTTTCAATAGCACAAATTATAACAATAGTACCATAGCATTAAGGATGGATATTGAAGGACTGACAATTGGGGTTGCAAGTACTCTCAAGAACACTTGTTCTCAATTATTGTCCCTTATAAAAAAGCATTAAATTACCCAACTAATAAGTAAAATGCTTGTTTGTCAGGTGCAATGATTTTAGAGCAAGGTTATAAAACATCATCATTCTCAGTCAGGAGCACATGTAATATTCTGTGTGCACAGAATGATCATATTTACCATTCTAAAATTACAGTGGATCACCCTGCATTTAGCCAATAGGCGGTCATTTATTGACCATGGTGAACACATGCAAACCTCACAATATTAATTCCACTGCTTATACATGTTTAAATGATGGATTGTTCTGAAGACCTCACTTTCTTGTTGTGTTATGTTGTTTTCTTAGTGTACCAAGCTGTTTAAATTATAAAATTCGAATACCATGCTTTCAATGAAAATCTATGTAATAAGGATTCTAGTTAGTGTGAGAAAAAAGGATATTCTAGTATAATGTTTGCATGTTGCTGCTGAAAACTGCATTAGCCCAAAGTCATAGGTTATTAGGTAACCTGTCATGTTCTAATTAACTTTAAAGGCAGAGTTTATGTAACCTGCTAAAACAAAATCAGATTTTCACCTGAGGAACAATTCTAATATGAGAAAATTTACATTAGCTAAATCCTGTGCAAGGAAAATTAAAATACTTGTAATGATAATAAGCATCAATCAAATAAAATGCATTTTTATTTTGTAAAGTTTTTTGTAATTTCACTTCAGCAACTTCAAAAGAAGTTCAATATAGAGCCAAAAAAGAAGTATAAAGCTTTCCTATGAAATCCATTCTAGGATAACAATTGAGAAAAAAAAGGATGAGAAGCAACAGCTCCTCAAATGTACATGTCTTCGTAATCTTGAGAGATCCGTATTAAAAAGCAACTATTGGACTAGCACGTTTTAATTACTGCATGTAGGAGAAAAAGCAAAAATAAAAAAAATTACAGATACTAGAGAAATAAGAAATGAGATTAAATAAAAATTATTTTTCATACAAATTTGGACTCAAACATAAATTGGTATGAAAGAGTAAAGGCCCGTTACACGTTTTTGTGACGTTGTGGTGACCTCGCCAGCGATATCTCTGCGTGTGACACGTAGCAGCGAGCGACCCCCCCGCTGTGACACGTTACGTTATGCTGATCGTTACGGAATGTCCTGGACCATTTTATCATCGTGGGTCCCCCGCTGGGCATGCTGCATCAGTGTGTGTGATAGAGAAAAGGACCAATGATGTCCATGCTACACCCGTGATAGTGACTGATCCCAACAACCATCGGGGGTCACCGCATCGGTGAGTAGATCTGCCTGTGTGGCGTCTCACCATTGACCACGTAGCGACATTCCAGCGATCCCTACCAGGTCGTATCGTTGTCGGGATTACTGGTGCATCGCTAAGTGTAATGGGGCCTTATAAAAAATACAAAGGATCCCTAGAGGCAGGGCCGGATTTAAAAGGTGGGTGGCCCGGGACCTATTTTGGAGGGAGGCCCATTTTTCAAGGTGTTGCAATATGTAAGCCTCCTAGCAGCTTCTGTTGGGATCGGAGAAGGCTGCCGCATGTCATAATAAGCTAAGCATTAGGTACAAGTACTAAGGAAGTCTGGCTAACCAGGTCAGTGGATTCTGACACAGGTGCCATGACTCTGCGACAGCCACTGAGAATGATGTGGGATAGTTTCTCTTTTGTTAAATGTTCCTTATCATTAGAAACAATTCACAGCAAAGAGATGTGTACTTTACATGTTATGAGATATTTATCCCTATATTGGTGGGAGGCTCCCGTTTGATGGGGGCCCAGGGCCCGGGCCCCTTGGGGCCCCTAAATCCGGGCCTGCCTAGAGGAACCTATATCGGTAAAATGAGTTAAAACTATAAGCAAAGATGAATCCACACAGGCACACTATAAGGAATGAGATGGATACACCTGTGGGAAAGCATTTCTCTGGATCAGGACACAGCATGGCAGATTTAAAAATCTTATACTGAAAGGTCATTTTAAAGATGACCGAGAGAGAAAAATCTGAGAATTCAAACTGATAAGGATGCTCAAGTCTATACAATAGGACTCAATTTAACACCTGGATTTATGACTCACTCACTGCATGGACACACTTCACACCTCCACCAGGCCAATTCCAGGCCATCACTCCCACCACCTCTCCACTTGCAACAAAAAACCTTTCTTTGATTTCCTTGGCTTATCTTTAGGAAGCATCACCCCATCTTTCCAATGCACACATGCCCTGTTGTAATGTCTTAAATGTTGTGTTTTTGTCTTAGTAATTAATTTGTAAACTGGCCTAAAGAAGAGGCCTTTTAGCTCTGAAAGTTGCAAATATAATTTTTCTGGTTAGCCAATAAAGGTATCACTTCTGGAATGCTTTTGTCATTTTTGTGTCATAAGTATTTCCATAAAGAATTTTATGGACAAATATAAGGACTGTCATTATTGAAGAAGCTAGAAAGACAATAAACAAGAGGCAGAAGAGACCCCCTGCAGCCATGGTTAACAGAAGAGCTGGAAGCAGACAACATCAGTAAAAGAATAAAGAGAGCCATTCCAGCAGTCAAATAACTTTATTACCAAAAGATATGTACAGAGATAGAAAATGAACTTTGAAGGACAAGACGAGGAAGGCATACCAAAAGATGAAAAAGGCATGATGAAAGTTTCAACCAAGAGTGGGAATGCTGAAAGACTCCAATGGGAACAACTAACTGATGCAGAACAGATAAGGAAAAATGGAAAGAATACACAGAGCATTTTTAAAAGAACGAGTCAGTGATACAGGAAGAAATTGAGATTGGAAATGATAGCGAAACAAACATCATGAAAGTGGAAGTCTTTAAAGCAATAAAACTTTAGTCAAGAAACAAAGCACCTGGATGTGACAATATTCCAGTAGAGCTAATAAAGTCTTCTGAAGCAGTAGTTCATGTCATGACATGCGTGTGTCAACATATACACACATATGGACAACTGGAAAATGGTTCAAGGCATGGACAAGATCAGTGTTTATTCCTATTTCGAAGAAGGGAGATGCTACTACTGTAGAAACTATCGGACTATTGCACTCATACCTCATGCAGCAAAATACTGCTGAAGATCCTGCAAAGATGGCTACATCCTTACTTTGACAAAGAGTTATCAGAGGAACAAGCAGGATTAAGCAAAAGTAGAGGAACAAGAGATGTAATTGCTAACATGAGATAGTTAATGGAAAAAGCCAAAGGATAGAAAAAGGAGCTCTATTTTTGCTTCATTGACTACAGAAAAGTCTTCAACTGTGTTGATCACCAGAAACTTTGGAATACCATGAGGGATATGAGTACACCGAACCATCTAATCTGCCTAATTAGAAATCTTTTACATTGACCAAGAAACAACAGTCCAAACAGAACACTGTGACACAGTATGGTGTAAAGTAGAGCAAGGCATTAGGAAAGGCTGCATCCTGTAACCATTTCTCTTCAATTTTTATGCAGAAGTATAAGGCCAGCGGAAGGCTGGACATACTGAAAAAGAAGAAGGAATCAAAATTGGTGGAAAAATCATCAACAATCTAAAATATGCAAATGATACAACACTGATTGCAACAAGCGTAGATGGAATGAAAAATTTATTACAGAGTCACAAGATGGAAAGCTTAAACATGGGACTCCTACTCAATTAAAATAAGACAAAGATATTGTCTGCTGCCAGGTATGACAAAGACACATTCTGAGATGGACGGCGACCAATTGAAAGTTGTAAAGGACTTTAACCTACTCAGATCAATGACCACTCAAGGTGTAGTAACAACACCGGACATGAAAAGGAGAATAGCTATAGGCAAATCAACAATGAAGTCACTGGGCAAGGTCTTCAAATCAAGGAACATTTTACTAATGATGAAGGCATGGCTCATACCTAGTTTGGTCTTTTCTGTGGTAACATATGGAAGTGAAAACATGGACAATAAAGAAACAAGACCGAAGAAGAATCAACACCTTCGAAATGTGGTGCAGGAGAAGGATGTTATCAATACCATGGATGGCAAGAAGACCAAACAAATCAAATTTGTAACACATCGAACCAAACATGTCACTTGAAGCAAGGATTATTATTATTATTATTTATTTATATAGCGCCATTGGTTCCATGGCGCTTTACATAAGGAGTGGGGGTAACAAGGACAGGTACAGTACATATGAGCAGTCAATGCTTGTGTGGCGCCCCGCAACGAGTGCGTCACAAGGGGGTATTGCAGCCATAAAAGCAGCCGCAATATTCTCTGACTCAGCAATGACCTGGTTAATTTAGAAATCCAACCCAGCATGCATCACCTAGAACAGAGGGCCAATCCTAGGTCCTGGTGGGCGGAGTGCTAGGGTAGTGCAGGAGAACAGACTCAATAATTTAGTCAGAAGAAAAGAGAGAAGAGCCTAGAACTCAGAGGGAAAGGGTCTAGAACTCGGAGCTTGGAGAGGAGCGGGGGCTCCGCACCCCGTGCGGGCCCCTGGGCCGTCACCGGTCGGGTGTCAGCACCTGAGGCCTTAACCACCGGGATTGGGCATTTCTACACGGGTTCCCAAAAGACTCCCGTGCCCACAACTCACAGCCGGTTCACTGGTACCGAAGCTGGCAGCAGTTCACCTCTGCCACGCGAACCAGAAGAGTGGAGGATCAGCTTTACAGGCGCACCCCACCACCAGCCAATTTCCAGTCGTCTAACCAGCGGTGTACCCACTGAGGGATCCAAGGCTCCCCAAAACATCCAGAACGTACAGCATGGATAGGGCATTGAAGCAGCCTCCCCGTACCCGATCTGGTATTCCTGGGCGACATTGGCAACCACTTAGCTAGAATGGAGGAACACTACGGATTTCTAAGGGACACCATCACTGCTGAGTCCACCCGGTCTACTACTCAACCACTGTATACCATGTACTGCCTGCTGGTTACAGTAAAGACCCGTTATAGAGACTTTCTGTGTCCGTGCTTCCTTATGAACTGTCCGTCATTACTAAAAGGTAACCGCAGCTGCCACACAACATCTTGAGCAGCTCCAGCCCCCGGGGATCACCGCTCAGCCTGTGGGGAGCGTAACATCTTGCTGCTGTCCATCCCCCGGGGGTTCCGCAGCGTCGGTAGCCCTTACCGAACTACTCATAGGTGGCGTCACGAATAAAACAAATTAAACCCCTTTAATCTGTTCCCGCAAGATGTCTTCACTTTTGATCTGCACTACACCGGGCCCCACTGCCGGCAGGTGCGGTCCACCCGTGACAAGGAGGGAGAAGAATCGCCTGTCTAAACCGGAGTCAGCCGGCCGCGGTGGGTCACTTGCTGATGCACGACGGGAGAGGATCCTGTCCACGAGGGCTCACAGTCTACAGGGGTGGGGGAGGACACGATCGGAGGGGAAGCGCCAAGAGTTTGGTGGAGCGGCGCTGGGTCTCATCATAGGTTGTAGGCTTGTTGGAAAAGATGAGTTTTCAGGTTCTTTTTGAAGCTCTTGAGGGTAGGCAAGTGTCTGACGTGCTGGGGCAGAGAGTTCCAGAATCTAGGGGAGGCGCGGGAGAAGTCTTGTATGCGGTTGTGGGAGGATGAGATGAGGGGGGAGGAGAGGAGGAGTTCGTGTGAGGAGTGTAGGTTGCATGCAGGTTGGTATTGGGAGACCATGTCGGAGATGTAAGGGGGGACAAGTTGTGGATGGCTTTTTAAGTCAGGGTTAGGATTTTAAATTTAGATCTTTGGGAGGTGGGGAGCCAGTGAAGTGCCATGCGGAGAGGGGAGATAGGGGAGTAGCGAGGGGGCAGGTGGATTAGACGGGTAGCTGAGTTCAGGATAGAGCGGAGAGGTGCAAGGGACTAGGCAGGGAGACTGGTGAGCAGTAGGTTGCAGTAGTCGAGGCGGGAGATGATGAGGGCGTGGACGAGAGTTTTGGCGGTGTCATGATTAAGAAACGGGCGGATGCGTGAGATGTTCTTGAGTTGGAGTCAGCAGGAGGTGGCAAGGGCTTGGATGTGGGGCTTGAAGGAGAGGGAGGAGTCGAGGGTGACCCCGAAGCACTTTGCGTGGGGGACTGGGGAGAGGGAGCAGTCGTTGACTCGGATTGACAGGTCTGGCAGAGGGGGAGGGCGGCTGGGGGGGAAGACGATGAACTCTGTTTTGTCCATGTTCAACTTGAGGAAGCGAGCAGAGAAGAAAGATGAGATGGCGGACAGGCATTGGGGGATTTTAGACAGAACGGATGTGATGTTGGGCCCGGAGAGGTAGTGCGGTCCGTAAGGTATGAGGAGATCCAGGAGAGGGCGAGGTCAGTGATACCAAGGGATTCTAGGATTTGGAGTAGGAGGGAGTGGTCGACTGTGTCGAAGGCGGCGGATAGGTCGAGGAGGAGGAGGACGGAGTAGTGTTTTTTTCTCTTTGCGGTCAGGAGGTCATTGGTGACTTTAGTAAGGGCTGTTTTGGTGGAGTGATGAGGTCAGAAACCAGATTGCAGGCGGTCGAAGAGGGAGCGGGAGGATAGGTAAGAGGACAGTTCAGAGTGGACGTGTTGTTCGACTAGTTTGGAAGCAAAAGGGAGAAGGGATATTGGGTGGTAGTTGGCGACGGATGATGGGTGGAGGGAGGTTTTTTTGAGGATGGGTGAGATCAAGGCGTGTTTGAAGGATGAGGGAAAGACGCCAGTAGTGAGTGATAGGTTGAAGAGTTGGGTTAGGGCAGGGATGAGGGTGGTGGTGAGGTTTGGGATGAGATGGGTAGGGAGAGGGTCGAGGGCACAGGTGGTGAGGTGAGAACATGACAGGAGGGTGGAGAGCTGGGCTTCAATCACGTTGGAGAAGCTTCCTTTGGTCGAGGAGGGTTGGGCGCTAATTGTGGTGGGTTGGGGGACGTTGGGCCAAAGCTTTCTCTAATTTTATCAATCTTGTGTTTGAATAAGGTGGCGAAGTCGTCGGCGGAGATCACCAAGGATCACCAAGCTATGACTTTGGACACATCATATAAACAGAGAAATTGGATAAGGACATCACGTAGGAAGAATAGAAGGAATAGAAGGAACAAGATGAAGAGGAAGACCAGCAACCTAATGGCTTGATACTGTCAAGATAACGACGGAGAAGACCCTGGTGGACTTGTCGAGGCTCACGCAAGATCGATCTTTGTACAGAGTGTTCATCAATCAAGTCTCCATGGCTCAAGATCGGGATGAAGGGAGGTAAATAATAATCTCCTCTGACAACCTCACATTAAATTGCAAATTGAGAGATAGCTTATGTTGAGGATACTAGTCATCAAATAGCCAGAAATAGTGCGAAGCCTCATTTAGACATGCCGAATAGCTTACCCTTTAATAATTGTGTACAGATCTGCACAAGGAGGAATGAAGCTTAACAAATTACCTTTTCTCTTACTCATGTAGTACAAGATTATCTTTAAATCAGGGAATAAAAGCAACTGTAATCATTTTGGTAGGGGCAGAAGTAGCCTTGGCTGGTTTCACACAAGCGTTTGCTTCTGCTTGCGTCTCGCATGTAGATGCAAGCACAGTGCAAACGCAGACATTCTGATGTGAATGCAGTGGTGATTGTCTGCATGCATTCACATAGTGTGTAATTCTAAATGTGCCCCACCACCCAATCAGCGGCCTCGGCGGCAGGGAGACGTAGATTAGCGGCCAGCGGGAGGCAGAGATCAGTGGCTGCCGAGAGGAGGAGATCAGCGGCAGCCGTGAGGAGGAGATCAGCAGCGGCAGCAAAGAAGAGATCCCCTCCTGGCCTCCGCTGATCTCCTTCCTCGCCGCTGATCTCCTTTTTCGTCGCCGCTGAACTCCTCCTCCCGGACGCTGCCGCTGGAGATCAGTGGCATTGAAGAACAAGAGATTGGCGGCGGCGGCGGCCGGAAAGAAGAAGAAACGAAGAAGAAAGAAGAAGGATGAAGAAGGAAGAAGAATCTGCTGAGTTTGGCTGAACTGACATACAAATGGCAGTATGGCTCCATTCACCTCCATGCATTACTTGTGCGCTTCAGGATGCTTGCGTAAAAAGCAAGCATCCTAGAAGCACAAAAAATGCAACATGCTGCATTCAGAGGGCGTCTGAAAAAACGCATCCGAATGCAAATGCATGCGAACGCAGCCAAACGCTGGTACCATTTGTCCCCATGTTAAACATAAGTATTCAGTACGCATGCATTTGGCTGCGTTCACAAACGCTGCGTTGTGAACGCAAGCGTGAAACCAGCCTTAGTAGTCTACAATTAATTATGATTAATATCTAGCCCCCACATTTTTACATTTGCTATAATAGCTATAATAATAACAACACATCTCTTTAGTCAGGCCTATGGCTTTCAAACACTAATCTAAATTTTCCCTGTACCCCCATTCTTAATTTTCCTCAGAATCTGGTCCCTCCTATACATCTGTCTCCACATCCTCCATGCACCTAACAGCACTTGCTAACTGTTTTTAGTCAGACACTGGCTGATGACCAGATCATACAGCTTTATTTGGATACCCTTATTTAATATATACTGATGTCCACTACAAGCTCTTTTTGGCAATCATTTAATCCCTTTTTCCTGCTCCCCCAAACAGTATGCTCAAATTCTTTAGGCACCCATATTTACTTCAATATAATTTCAAGCAACAAATAATCTGACATTGGGTGATATTGTCTGCTGTATGCTATTCATATTTAGTGGAACTCCGTGCACTTCATTCTGGACATTTCAGCACCAGATAATTATTAACGATTACTTCATGGGACATAGCCACAAAAGAGGGAATGTGCTCTCAGGTACAGCTCATCAGGGTTGATTTATGAAAAGTATGCCCTGATTTTCAGTATTATCACCTCCATCAACAAGGTTATCTAACTATTGATTGGCTAATTATGTGATGCTTTTCTCTAGTACTTAACAATGGCTAAAATTATGCTTTTATGTCTTCTGTGTAATAAGTGCAACAACATTCAAAATCAGATAGCCAATCTCTTATTACTCCCATTTTTCATGGCCTCCAACATAGGAGCAGAAGTTGCAAAATATCATGTTACTCACTGCAGAACGCTAGCAGAACCATTCTTGAGTCTTGGCTAACCATATGAACAATGGTCTTCATCACTACAAGTAGGGAAAAATGGACAAAATACAAAATCATCCAAATCAAGTCTGGAAAGACTTTTTTCTGTGAGCCCAGAAAATTAAATAAAATGGATTTACTTTTACACCAACACACAGCTGCAACAGCTCATGTAGGTCCTCTATTATAGAGTAACAATCAAAATGATTCACCAATATACACTAAAATTGGAGCCACTGGCACTATTATACACAACACATCAGTAGCAGCTGCAGATAACTGTGTTTTCTGCCCAAGGCATGGAAACAAAATTATATATATAAAACTAAATATATCTGTGTTGGCATATAAAACGTGAGAGTAGGACCCGGTGTTTCAATGGAATAAAATCAGCCTATGTACCCCAATTTAATATTTAATTCAATACATATTACACCCCCATTGCAATTTATGCTGATTAGCAAAATTTACAAACTTTCTGCCGTTCGCAGAACAGTTTAAATAGCGCTACACGATTTATGTCAAGTGTGTTTAGTTCTTGGTAGACAGCTCTCTGTCTGTTTATAACCTGCTTCAAACATGATAAATAGCCATATACCAGCTTCTGTCCGCATTCCTGAGGGCTTTTTTCTCATTCTTATGGGTAATGGAGTCCAGTTCAATAAAATTCTTGGGTTTGCCTGCTGCAACTGCCTTCTTCAAATCCCAGCAGAGATTTTCTATGGGGTTCAAATTGGGCAACTGTGACGGCCATTCCAGAATTTTACAGGACTTCTGAAATCAAGCATTGACAGAAGTTGAAGTATGCTTGGTATCATTGTCATATTAAAAGGTTCAATGATGTCCAAGCATTAGCTTTCTCACAGTAGGCTTACATTTTCTGCTAGGATACTTGCTAGAATCCATTATGCCCTTCACACACTGCAGGTTTCCAATACCAGAGGAGGGGAAAAAAGCCCAATAGATACTACTATGTTTCACTGTAGAATACTTTTCTTTTTAGAGTATACATTATTCTCCTTCTTCCAGGCATCTATATGACTGAATAGTTTGTTTCATTGCTCTATAGAACAGAATCCCAAATATTTTTTATATGATTATGAGCATATTGGAGCCAAATTATCTTGTGCGCTTGGGTCAGTAGAGGTTTATGTCTTGGAGTTCAAGACCCTCAGTCTTTTGACTTCTTGCCTCCTCAGATATCCGCTGGCAGCCAGTGAAAGATTCTTCTTTCTGTCCATTAGTGTAGTCAGTGTTATCCTTTGCCTTTGAACTATTCTTTCAACTGTATATCTAGAAACAATCAATGTCTTTGCTATCTTTTTGTATCTTTTTCCTTGTTTGTGCAAGGCAATGAGCTCTTCTCTTAACTTCTTGACCACTTTTTGACAACCTAAAAATTTAGTGAATCGGAGTCCATTACCAATAACGAATGGAATAAGATTCTTCAGGAATGCTGAGGGAACGTGGTGTTTGGTATACATCGCAACTGCACCATTTTTTGCATATGGAGAATCCACTTACATTCATTATGTTGAGCACTTTAAACTGTTCTTTGTTCATTGATAAACATCAGAAAGGTTGAACATGTTGCTAATAAATCTAATTTTCAGTGGGGTTAAACATTTTTGATTGTAACTCTAAATAGCTATACACAGTTTTTGCCTGAAATCTTACTGCTGCCATTACTGTCCAGTTGCAAACAGAATGAACAAACTTTCCCCAGACATGTTCGGCAGTTTTCAATTCACCACGAACATTAATGATTCAGTTTGCGATTGCAAACCCAAGCAATTTACTAAAAAAATCAGAGAACATGGCTTTATTCTGGAAAAAAAGTAAAAAATTTAAACTGGCCCCCAAAATTTCCATGATTGTTTGGGGCCAAAATGCTCACTGGAAGACCCGATAGCTGGGAACAACACCTAACGATATAGGTAGGAGTGTTCCCAGCCATCCAGTCTACCATTTTCTTTCAACTTGTGGATTTTTTTGAGCTTTAAAAATATTTTTTTTCACACTTCCTGGAGTTTGCATGGGTTTTGACACCTGCAGGATGTGAATTTTGGAAACAGTGCCAGATGTGGCATCAGCTGTGAGGTGCAGCAGCCTTAGGGTCCCGTTACACTTGGCGATGTTCCAGCAATCCTGACTACGATACGACCTGGTAAGGATCGCTGAAACGTCGCAACGTGGTGGCTGGTGAGATGTCAAACAGTCATATCTACTGAACGACGCAGCAACGATACTGCGACCTGTATAACGACCTCGGCGGGCGTTGGGACCCTGTCACACTGCAGTTAGGTTGACGACTCAGACCAACGTGGCTGAGTTCAGAGTCGCCAACAAGGTTGTAGTTAAGGCATCAAACACACCTATGCATGATGGCCAGCGGAAGCCCGACAATCAAAAAATGGTCCAGGCCATTTCGACTAGATTGGCGATCTCACAGCGTGGCCTGGTCGCTGCTGCGTGTCAAACATAGCGAGATCGCTGGCAAGGTCGCTGTTGCGTCACAAAACCTGTGACGAAACAGCGATCTTCCTAGGTGTGAAGGGGGATTTACAATGTCCTTTAAAATCCATTTAAGAGAGCCTAATATTTTTTTTAATCTTTTTTTTATTTTATTATTTATTTTTTATTGTTATTATTATTCTTAGGTATTATTCCAGTCACTGAAAAACATTAAGAGAGGCATGGTGGATATTCAAGTTAGGCATAAAGTACCGTCACACTCAACAATTTTGCTTGCAATTTCACAGGCAATTTGCTGGTTGCAGTGAAATCATGGACACATTGTTCTATTTTGTTGCTGTGTACAAATGTAACAATGTGTCCATGATTTCACTGCAACCAGCAAATTACCAGTGAAATTGCTAGCAAAATTGCCGCATGTGACGGTACCTATACACATACCTGGAGGTTTAAACTTAAGAAGGGATGTCAGTTTATATTATTAAACAATGTGTTAATTTTATGTAATATTCATTGTGGTTATTATGGTGTGTGTTTGTATGAACATTGTAAACAATATCTATACTGGTAATAGAGAACAGCATTAATTATCAAAAAATAAAGTATACTAAATAAAAAATAACAAAAGAATAATGAATGTCAAACTTTGGAGAAAAACAATAACAAAAAAACAAAAAATAAAAAAATAAGAGTAAATAATAAAGCTATAAAAATGTAATAATACTATGGTTAAAAAAAGAATAAATTAATCAAGGAATATAACAAACTAGCTGTAGTACCCGGCTACACCCTGGTTAATAAATAACTGATGTTAGCTATAACAAAATAGAATTTGAATATGTCATATTAATGACCTGTAGGAAAATAGAAGTTGAGCTGTGATTGATTGCTATAGGCAGCCTAATAAATCTCAAGCGAACAGTAAACCCTCCCCCTGACCGGGCAGTATATGTTACCTCACACATACACATAATAGACAGCTCATGTGACTGACATCTGCCATAATTCCCTATATGGCACATGTGTTGCACATTGGCTGTTTTTAATCAGATGTTTATGTTTGGAAAATAAAGATAGCACACGTATGAGGCGAGTTGTGTGAGGTGATTTGTGCACATCTGTGTCTGTGTGGTGTGTGTGTCCCTGGGGTGTGTATTTGTGTGTCCCTGTGGGTGGGTCTGTGTGAGGTGTGTCTCCGTTGTGTGTCTCTTTGTGGTGTGTGTGTCCCTGTGGGGGTGAGTGCATGTGTCCCTATAGGGTGTGTATGTGTGTGTGTGTCCCTGTGGGGGGGTCTGTGGTGTGTGTGTGTATCTGTGTTGTGTGTGTCTCTTTGTGGTGTGTGTGTGTGTGTCCCTGTGGGGTGAGTGCATGTGTCCCTATAGGGTGTGTATGTGTGTCCCTGTGGGGGGGTGTCTGTGTGGGGTGTGTGTGTCTCTGTGTTGTGTGTGTCTCTTTGTGGTGTGTGTGTGTCCCTGAGGGGTGAGGTGAGTGCATGTGTCCCTATAGGGTGTGTATGTGTGTGTGTGTCCCTGTGGGGGGTCTGTGTGGTGTGTGTGTGTCTCTTTGTGGTGTGTGTGTCCCTGTGGGGTGAGTGCATGTATCCCTATAGGGTGGCTATGTGTGTGTGTCCCTGTTGGGGGGATCTGTGTGGTGTGTGTCTCTGTTGTGTGTCTCTTTGTGGTGTGTGTGTGTCCCTGTGGGGTGAGTGCATGTGTCCCTATAGGGTGGCTATGTGTGTGTGTCCCTGTGGGGGGGTCTGTGTGGTGTGTGTCTCTTTGTGGTGTGTGTGTGTCCCTGTGGGGTGAGTGCATGTGTCGCTATAGAGTGTGTGTGTGTCTCTGTGTTGTGTGTGTCTCTGTGTTGTGTGTGTCTCTGTGTTGTGTGTGTCTCTTTGTGGTGTGTGTGTGTTTGTTCGGGTGCGTGGTGAGTATCCAATGTTGGGGCTGCACTTTAGTGACTATACACTTGCTGTTACTCTTTGTGTGTATACATGTCCCCGTGTGTGGTGAATATCTCATGTTGGGGCTCCACCTTAGTGACTATATGCTGGTATGTGCTGTTAGTCTTTGGTGCTATCATTAAGTCCCTCTCATTCACAACTGTCAACTGGTAACTGTCACTTTTTCCCCATTATGTAGATAGGGGCAAAATTGTTTGGTGAATTGGAATGCGCGGGGTTAAAATTTCGCCTCACAACATAGCCTATGACGCTCCCGGGGTCCAGAGGTGTGACTGTGCAAAATTTTGTCTCTATAGCTGACAGCTGTCGATTTTCCTCCAACACTTTTCCATTGACTTTTTCCCCATTATGTAGATAGGGGCAAAATTGTTTGGTGAACTGGAACGCGCAGGGTTAAAATTTCGCCTCACAACATAGCCTATGACGCTCCCGGGGTCCAGACATGTGACTGTGCAAATTTTTGCGGCTGTAGTTGCGACGGTGTAGATGCTAATCCCGGATATACGCACATACACACACACATACACACATTCAGCTTTATATATTAGATGGATGAATTTGGAATATCCTAAGATTGAAAATTAATTAAGTTGCCTTTTAATATTTAATAAACTTCAACAAAATTACGAATAGTCAAGTTACTTTCATTAAATCTATGGTGACTTAGTTGAATTGTTTGCTCTTAATTTGATTTACCAGCACAGATATATATTAAAAAAAATATAATAAAACATAAAGTAAAAAAAATTACATGCTATTGAGAACATGATGTACAATTAAAATTAAATAAATCACATTCGTTTTTAGCCTAAATTTGATTAAATAACTTCCACCATGTTTCCAATTGTGTGAAACAAGATACAGTTGAAACCAAAACTATACATATACTTTATAAAAAGATACACATGCATGTTTTTCTCATTATCTGACATGAAATCAGAATAAATCTTTCCCATGTAGGTTAATTAGGATAACCATAATTATTTAAATTTGCCAAATGCCTAAATAATGAGAGAGAGAGAGAGAGAATGTTTTAAGGCATTTTTATTTATTTTCTGAAAAGTCAAAAGTTTACATACAGTTCATTAATATTTGGTACCATTGCCTTTAAACTGTATAACTTGGGTCAAACATTTTGGATATACTTCCACAAGCTTCTCACAATAGTTGGTAGGAATTTTGGCCCATTCCTCCTGACAGAACTGTAGCCATGTTTGTAGGTTGCCTTGCTCACACCTGTTTTTTTTTTGCTTTGATCATAAATTTTGAATAGGATTGAGATCAGGGGGGCTTTGTGTTGGCCACTCCAGAACCTTGACTTTGTTAATTGTTATCCTTAATCCACCTTGTAACCAGTTTGGCAGTATGTGTCAGGTGATTGTTCATTTGGAAGACCCATTTCTGCCCAAGCATTAACTTCCTGGCTGATGTCTTGAGATGTTGTTTCAGTATTGCCACATAATCTTCACTCCTCATGATGCCATATATTTTGTGACGTGCACCAGTCCCTCCTGCAGCAACCCCCCTTCTTCCCCCTGAACATGATGTTGCCACCCCTGTGCTTCAAGGTTGAGATGTGTTCTTATCCTTCCAAGCTTCTTCCTTTTTCCTACAATTTCAATTTGGGAATTAAAGGTAAGGGATAATGATTCCAGATGGTCATCTTATTGAGTTCCCAATAATCAAAACACGGCCTTAGGGTCCCATTTTTCTATTTTACAAAAAAGATAGGCACCCCTGCTTGTGAAGAAGAGGGACGTATGAAACCTTTGGCCAGGTTTTCATCAATATACTCCTCTAAAGCTTGAAGCTCAGGTGCCGTCAAAGGATAAACATTACTAAAAGGAATAGCTACCCCTGGAAGCAGCTCAATAGGACAGTCATGGTGCCTATGTGGAGGAAGCTGATCTGCTTTCTTCTTGGCACAGATGTCAGAGAATTCTTTATACATGGGTGGTAAAGTCGATACCTGTACAGGAGATTCAGCATTTGAACACTCCGGAGCTGTATCAGTTATTGCTAGAATGCTCCTTGTGGGAAATGTAATTTCTTTGGTCTCCCAGTTAGGTTCTGAGACCGCAACTAAGGGATGCCTAGAATCACAGGGAAATTAGGAGAAGAGGTTAACAAAAAGGAAAGCTGCTCCTGATAATTAGGCTTCAACAAAATGACAAGAGGTACAGTCTCCTGATGTATAGGTCCAGAAATTAAAGGTGACCCATAAACAGTTTCCATAGTAATTGGAGAAGCTCTTTGTCTCAGTAGTCATTGCCCTAGCAGACTCCTTAATGGGTTGAGTATACGTAACGATGGTTATTTTGGCCAAATAGTTCAATTTTCGTTTTGGCATACCACAAAACGTCTCCAAAAATGTAGGTCTTTGTTCTTTTGGATTAAGTCAGTATACAAATGAAAAAATGTTCATGGAAAGTTGCTTTGTGGTTATATTTTATTCAAGAATTTGTGTCACAAGAATTAGAGCAACAGTCCATAAAGCATCAGATGTTTCGACATTAGTCTTTTTCAATGGAACTGTGTCTAAGAAAAAATAAAATATATTTGAATATTCATAGATAAAAGATAAAGAATGAAATAAATACAGTACAGACCAAAAGTTTAGACACACCTTCTCTTTCAAAGATTTTTCTGTATTTTCATGACTATGAAAATTGTAGATTCACACTGAAGACACCAAAACTATGGATTAACACATGTGGAATTATATACTTAACAAAATAGTGTGAAACAACTGAAAATATGTCTTCTATTCTAGGTTCTTCAAAGTAGCCACCTTTTGCTTTGATTACTGCTTTGCACACTCTTGGCATTCTCTTGATGAGCTTCAAAGCAGCAAAGCACCCCCACAGCATCTCAGCTCCTCCTCCCTGCTTCACGGTGGGAACCAGGCATGTAGAGTCCATCCGTTCACCTTTTCTGCATCGCACAAAGACATGGTAGTTGGAACCAAAGATCTCAAAGTTGGACCTATCAGACCAAAGCACAGATTTCCACTGGTCTAATGTCCATTCCTTGTGTTCTTTAGCCCAAACAAGTGTCTTCTGCTTGTTGCCTGTCCTTAGCAGTGGTTTCCTAGCAGCTATTTTACCATGAAGGCCTGCTGCACAAAGTCTCCTCTTAACAGTTGTTGTAGACATTGTCTGCTGCTAGAACTCTGTGTGGCATTGACCTGGTCTCTAATCTGAGCTGCTGTTAACCTGCGATTTCTGAGGCTGGTGACTCGGATGAACTTATCCTCTGTAGCAGAGGTGACTCTTGGTCTTCCTTTCCTGGGGTGGTCCTAATTTGAGACAGTTTCTTTGTAGCACAAGTTTTCTCAATTTTTCTGACTGACTGACCTTCATTTCTTAAAGTAATGATGGCCACTCGTTTTTCTTTACTCAGCTGCTTTTTTCTTGCCATAATACAAATTCTAACAGTCTATTCAGTAGGACTATCAGCTGTGTATCCACCAGACTTCTGCACAACTGATGGTTCCAACCCCATTTATAAGGCAAGAAATCTCACTTGTTAAACCTGACAGGGCACACCTGTGAAGTGAAAACCATTTCCGGTGACTACCTCTTGAAGCTCATCAAGAGAATGCCAAGAGTGTGCAAAGCAGTAATCAAAGGTGGCTACCTTGAAGAACCTAGAATATAAGACATTTTTTCAGTTGTTTCACACTATTTTGTTAAGTATATAATTCCATATGTGTTAATTCATAGTTTTGATACCTTCAGTGTGAATCTACAATTTTCATAGTCATGAAAATACAGAAAAATCTTTGAATGAGGTGTGTCCAAACTTTTGGTCTGTATTGTATATATCATATTTGAAACTAAAAGATAAAAAATACAAACTAAAATAACAAAAGTTGATACATAGATATAAATATTTTACCCAAAATGAAATATCATCAAATCATATAGGAGTACCTCTGTCACTCAAATATATTAATATTTATAACTAGGCACTTTTTATCTAAATTAGCCAAGGAGGGCAAATGGAGATGATGGTGAGTTTTTACAGTTGGAGTGAACCCTAAAATGGAGGGTGAAACTGAGGAAAAATGGTGTCAGCATAGAGGAAAAGTGAAGTAAAAGACGGAAGGAAGTAATTAGACTAAGAAAAGTGAGATGAGAGAGCAAAGAATAAGGTGGAAAAAGAGAAGTTGTAAAGCTACTAAAGTGATTAATTATCTTAAGTTACCTATGAAGTATGAGGGAAAGTGTCATTCAATGAACTGAGATAGCCTATTGAGGCCAAGATTAGTAAAGGGACCAAGCTTATCGCGGCAGCCTACATCTATTAGTTTTTGAGGGAAACAAGGAGATATGAGATACAAGAGGACTGTCAAATGTACTATGATAGCTATAGAGGCGAGATACAAGCCTTAAAGAGGACCTGTCACCAAACCAGGCATGGTGATCTAATTATAGCACTGAATGCAGCATGTCTACTGCATCCAGGCAAGGGGTCCCCCAGCACTTGAGCCCCCCCTGTACCCTGAGTAAATACACTTAGAAAACTTACATTCTGCAGCCATAAAGGAGGTGGCTAGAGGCTGGAGCCAAAGGGCAGATTCACACCCCCTGTATGTTTAATCTGCCCACTGCTGCCTCCCTAATGCCAATCATTGTCTCCCTCATCTGCAGCATAACACAGAGCTTATTTTAGAAATGGCCACTTAGCCCTGCCCCCCTGCGGTGATGTCACCGCTTATACTCGCCCTGCTCTATGGTTAACATAGAGCAGGCCGGGGAAAGGTGGTGATGTCAGAGCAGGAGGCCGGCCGCACCGCCTCCTGGAGTGACATCACCGCTTATAGTATAGGTAGTGGAATGCAGGAAATCCATTGCGGTGGAACACAAAAGTCACAAATTGAACGTTCCAGCAAAGAAGAAAGTGTAGAACGAAGCTGACGGCTGGGTGCACAGCAGGGGATGGAGCCAATCAGAATCTCTGTGAAATAAAGGAGAAAGGATCAGGCTGGCTTCACACTACGTTTTGTTCCTGTCCATGGGGATCCTGTTTTTTGCAGGACCCCAACAAGAGGAACGGACAGGCCCGGATTGGCAACTCCAGATGCCATTTCTGTGTTCGAGATCCGGGCACAGAAAGAGCTGGGGGGAGCCGAGCCAGACAAGTGCTGTCGGCACTGTTCACTTTCACTTTAGCAATGTATCTATAAACACTGCTAAAGTGAAATTAAATCAAGGGATGTTTAAAAATAAAAAAATAATAAATTCTCACCTATCTGCAGAGTGTCCCTCGATGAATTCAGGACCTGTGCATCAGCTGACAGGGAAAAGGTGGGGCAACCTGTTCAGCTGATGGGTCACATCACCGTATCAGCTCAGTTTAAAGATTTTAACCGCACTGATGCGGTCATGTGACCTATCAGCTGATTGAGTTGCCTTGCCCCTTCCCGGTCAGCTGATGCATAGGTCCTCAAGCCGTCAGAAATTAATTCATTGCAGGACTCTTGGCGGATAGGTGAGAATTTATTATTTTGTTATTTTTAACCATCCCTTGATTTAATTTCACTTTAGCAGTGTATATAGATACACTGCTAAAGTGAAATTACACACATGTACCACTGGTACAGAACAGTGCTCTTGTTCTGAGCATGCTCTGTACCCTGGAACCGGATCCGGGAAACTATTCTGTTTTTCCATAAACCGGCTCCATAGACCCCCCATGTTAAGTGTCCCTGATCGGACCGGATTCGTTTCTTTCCATTTTTGCCATCAGAGCCCGAAAATGCTGCAGACTTTGTTTTTGGGACCTATGAAAAACAGGACAGAAACAAATCCGGGACTGAATACACAAAACCGGATGGCCAAATATGGCCAATCCGGCACCATAGGGATATATTGGTGGCAAAAACGATCCCGTTCTGTTCTTTTCAAAAACGAACAGAACAGGATCCCAAAAAAACATAGTGTGAAGCCAGCCTTAGGCTGCCTTCACACTTGCAGATGCATCTGCAGCGTTTTGCAGATGCATCTGCAAGTATCAGCATGCAGACCGCGGTCCCTATGTTTATAATAGGGCACACCGCGGTCTGAATGCTCTCATTGATTCCTATATGTGAGCCGTAAGCAGGCGTATGCCTGCTGACAGATCACACACTCCCGCCCCGCACCTTGGACGCAACATCTCGCGTCCATAGTGCGGGCGGGAGAGTGTGATCTGTAAGCAGGCATACGCCTGCTTACGGCTCACATATAGGAATCAATGAGAGCATTCACACCACGGCCGTGGTCTGCATGCTGATACTTGCAGATGCATCTGCAAAACGCTGCAGATGCATCTGCAAGTGTGAAGCCAGCCTTAGACAATGCCCTTCCAGTGTTTGAACAAGTAATTAATTGTATTTAAAAATACAAAAGGGAGTAAATAGGAGTCAAGTGTATAGGGTTTGAATACGTAAATGTTGCCAATTATCATAAACATTTTGTCATGAAAAATGATGTTTAAGTAATGCTAATAGGGAAAGAGCCATAAAAAGGGGACAAGGAAAAAATAAATAGATGCAAAAGAGAAGAATATTGCAAGCCCCATACTATGAATCCTACAGATCATACAAAAGAGGTAACATATCTTATGTCTGTGAAATAAATGTGGTTAAATGTAATATGTAGCGGTTATCTTGAGCATACATAAATCAGGATGCTAAATAAGCAGACCTAGATTACATACTGAAACCTCCTGTTGGTACAAAAGATATGGAGTCCTGTGTGATGCCTTGCATTTAGCTATAAAAACTAATAAAAAAAATAAAAAGCCGTGGGGCACCCCCTATGTTTCTTCACCACCTAGAGTGCTGCAGCCTACAGACCACAGCTGTTGGCTTATTCTTAGCTCAAAATTGGTGGGGATCCACAAGACAATTTTTTCAATTAGTTATTTATTTTTACAGTAATATGCAACCCATCATAGAATCCAGCAGAGAGGATGGGTGGGGCTAAGTCTGTATTTAACCAATAAGGGGGGGAGCAGTCAATATGTCTGAGACTCATGAGCGGGTATGAAAGCATGGTGACAGTGGCGCCGAAGCTTGCTAAGTAATAGTGCAAGAGGATAATGTCTGTGCCAAAACAGCGGGGCTCCACTGTAAAATGGTATGAGCTGTGTTTGGCAGCTTTTGTGCCCCTTTGAAGGTGTTTTCTAAGCCTTTGATTTTGCCTCCCATTGATTTGAATGGTGTTCGGAAGTTTGGCAAACTGTGTGTCGATCTATTCAGCAAACATATACAGCGAACCAAACCAAACCCGAACTTCAAAATGTTCGCTCATCTCTAGTTGCAAACCTCCAATCCCCATATTTAGAGTAGATTTTTAAGCTCTTTTTAGGGCTCAGTGATTAGCACTGTTGCTTTGAAGTGTTGGGTCCTGAATTCTAATCCAACCCGTTATAACATCTTCAAGGAGTTTGTATGTTCTTCTCATGTTTGGGTAGGTTTCATCTGTGCACTCCAGTTTACTGTCACATCCCACAGATATATTGATTGGGAATATAGATTGTGAGCCCCAATGCAGATAGCAATGGTACGGGCTTTAAACCACAGCAAAATATGTTGGTGATGTATTATTGAACAAGCATAAGTAGAGTTTTCCACTTTATACTTAGCGCTGATCCAATATATATTATCATATATTAGAGTAAAATCAGTTTTAGAGCAAAATAGCAATATAAAATTCCAAATGATAGGGCAATATAAATGACGGACAATCCTGCAATGTTGCATAGCAGTCTCTTGCAGCATACGTATACTTACAAGTGTCCCTGGAAATGATTTTTTAAATAAGACAGTGAGCATTACTGTGACTCTGTTGAAGAAAATAATTGTGTCACCCGTGCAGGAAGTGCCCTTTGGCTTGCCAGGCTTAGTTATGTGCAAGCGTCTTTGAATACTTAGACAGCAATGCTGTAAGTGGTTTTGCATATTAACTAAGTGCAAAGTAACCTTCCTTTACCTCCTCCCAGCCCACATCCTCCACCCAGCCTCAGGAATCAACACTAGGGCTCAGTATGAAATACAGAGAGGAGGTTGCCAGAAGGTTGTCATGGTAACTGTTCTGCTTTCAGCAGCAACTTTTCTGGCTTGAGAAAAAAAGGAAAAGGATATGACTGAGAAAAACCTTCACATTATAATCCTATAGGGAATAAGTACTAAACTGAATTATGCCCATAAGTATATTTATATAGCATAGTGTTTGTATATGCTATCGTTTTTTAACAAACAAATCATCTCACCGGTCTATGATAAATATGCCCTTTTCTATACAATTTTACCTAAATCTCACGTTTTTAATTAGAACGTAAATTATATTTTGTTATACAGAAATAATTTTTCATTTGTGTTGCTTTAAGGTGACTAGCCATATGAAAAAATTGGAAATATTTCCAGTTTTTACACTCAACATTGAAGCACATGCAACTGGGTGACAGTCTCAGCTTTCTACAGGTTAGGCTGTGTTCACACACCGTGATTTTGCAGCTTTTTTTGGTGCAGGCAATTTTTCCCGCATTTGTTAGCGTCAGTAAAAAAAAAACGCATTGCGTTCAGATGCCGTGTTTTCCCCCTGAAAGTGGAGGAGGAAGTGATGTCACACGGGGGCAGTGTGACATGTGTGTACTTCTTTTGCTTTAGCGGTGTATATAAATACACTGTTAAAGCGAAATAAAAGAAAGCAATGGCTTAAAAAAATAAAGAAATTAAATACTCACCTCTCCGCAGACTGTCCCGGGAAGGGGTCCGATTGCTGCAAAGACCTTAATCAGCTGACCAGGCGGCAAACCAATCAGCTGATGTGTCACCTGCCACCCGTGCATTGGGGACTGATATTTTGATTAGGCTACTGGTCAGTGATTTCTCAATTTGAATATATACCGTCATCTCGACTCTTTGCATAGTCTTGTACCAACATTATCAATTGATTGTTTATCATCAGTTTGATGTACCATATTGCCTATTGTGTACAATCTATTCACTTGAGAGCTATAGCACTTTAATGATTTTTATTGCATGTACAGTTGCCAACCGGTTGCTTAATCACCTCTGAACTATCACTAATTATAAAGCTTTTTTGTGTCTGTACAAACACTTTGTTATTTGAGATCATGTGTGGGGTCCCCCTGATTTGTAATTTTAAATGTTTTTAATATTGTTTGTCCGCATAATTGTTGAATAAACTCATATATATATAATCATTTTCAAATTCTAGTGTGCTCCGATCTTTATGCCATGTCTTTTTCTTAAATTATATTGCCCCTTCTTGGCATGGTAAAGCACCTGACTTTTCTTGATGTGGTCTGACTAGTGGTGCTCCTCTATTTTTTGATAACTTAACAGCATCAGCTGATTGTTTAAACCGCCCGCCAAAACCAATCGGATATATATATCTGTCTGCAAATGTATGGACAGTCACAAAATATTAGTGATTTGGGATCTTCATGCCACCATTTTCTATTTAAAATGAACCATCTGAGATGCAATTGAAGTATAGAATTTCAGGTTTGAATGATGGTATTGAACAAAATGAAATGTTTACAGATTTCAACCATTCTTTTATGAACCTTCCTTATTTAAGGAGCTTAAAAGTAATTGGACAAGTTTACTTTACCATAAATAAAATGTCAATTTTTTATATCGTAGAGAATCATTTGCTGGCAATGATTGCGTGACGTTTGGAAGCCATAAGCATCACCTAACGCTGGGTTTCCTCCTTTGTGATACTTTGCCAGACTTTTACTACGGCTGACATCAGTTGTTGCTTGTTTGTATTTTCTTTTTTTAAACAAGATAGATTTTTAAACTTGTTTGTACTTTCTACTTAAAAGCGTAACCACTATTTAACTTTTTATTTAATAATAATATAGAGCAAGTGATTTGAATAAACTTTCAAATATGCTTCATTAGAAAAATCTGGTTTAAAACAATTCATAAACCTTCCACATGGTGTCCCCATTGCACTGTGTGTGAAGCAGACATATGCTTATTATCAGTCAGATCCATCTTCACAGTGAATACGGGCATGTAACCATATAAGTGAAAGGGGTGTGACCTACCCTGCTGACTGCAGCTGGTGAGAAAACAATGTAACAGATTAGCTCAGCATATAGCACAATGCTGAGCAATGTCAGAATGTCAGGATCAGTGCAATCTCCTTTGACCTAGGCACAAGCTTCTGATCTGTCATCTAGCTCCACACAGCTCAGTCACAATGTCTGTTAACCCCTTGTCTGCTGGCTCCCCACACAGCTCACAATATTTTATCGTGCCCTTTCTCTGTTATCACATTGCATTGCTCCCTATCAGCTGCTGGCCACACCCACACAGCCATAAAATGCAATTTTCCAACGAGCACAGAAACATGTGAGAAAATAAGTCATATGGCACAAAAAAGCATTAGTTTAGCTGCTATGTGACCCATCATTAACAACCAGTGCAGTATTGTGTTTTGTTTTTATTTATTTTTTCCATTAAATGACATTTACTTTAGGTTTTTGTCTTAAGCATGTGATATTCATACTTGATGGGGTTGAGATCTAGTGATTTACTTTGCAGAATATTTCACTTATTTGCCTTAAAACTATTGGTTTGGATAATCAAAATATAAAATCCTTATATAGGATGAGGAAAAAGTAAAGTTAATAACATTTTTAAAATATATAAAAGAAAAACTAAAGAAACATTCTTTTAACAAAGAAATCAAGTTAATCAAGTTCATGAAATTTAATTCTAGACTAATTCCTTTCAGGAATATCAGGAGGCTGATATTGTCTACAAAGGCAGCCTGTGGTCATGTGAGCCCACTCATTAGGCTAATATAATATGCACTGCATCCCCCATCCATAATTTCTCAGCACTGAAGCTGGCTCTTATAAGTGGGCGGGGAAGTGGCGCATATAATATGAGCCTAAGTGTGCCTACCCCCCCATCCTGAATATATGGCCCCCCCATCCTAGCGCAAACACAAAAATAATGAATGATGGAACTCACCTCTCCATAGCTCACTGGTTGCAGCAATGAGCACTTCCGCGTCCTCCAGTGTGTGGTGTCCTCCTGTCTGTGCCGGCAGCCGATCATGTGACCAGCACAGCAAAGTGATGTCATCACTTAACACCCCAATCACAGGACCGTGTGCTGGCATACACAGGAGGACACCTCACACAGGATGCGGAAGTGATCAGTGCTGCAAGCAAGGAGCAACAGAGAGGTGAGTTACATAATTTATTATTTTTGTGTTTACGCTAGGATAAGGGGCCATATCCAGGATGTGGGGGGTGCTATATACCTGGATGGGGTGTGCTGTATACCAGGATGGAGGGTGCTATATACCAGGATGTGGGGTGCTATATACCAGGATGGAGGCTACTATGTACCAGGATGGAGGCTGCTATATACCAGGATGGGGCAGTGCTATATGCCAGGATGGGGGCTGCTATATACCAGGATGAGGTGAGTTACATAATTTATTAGTTTTGTGTTTACGCTAGGATAAGGGGCCATATCCAGGATGTGGGGGGTGCTAAATACCTGGATTGGGTGTGCTGTATACCAGGATGGAGGGTGCAATATACCAGGATGTGGGGTGCTATATACCAGGATGGAGGCTACTATATACCAGGATGGAGGCTGCGATATACCAGGATGGGGCAGTGCTATATGCCAGGATGGGGGTGCTATATACCAGGATGAGGGTGCTTTATCCAGGATGGGGGCCGTAATCCAAGAAGGGGGGTGCTATATTCTAGGATGGGGGCAATATACAGGATGGGGATTATAAACTAGGATGGGGGGGCTATATATTACCTGTCAGGGGTCCAGGATGGGGACATTACCCACATAGGTGTCAGCAAGAGATCCCCCGCCCATAACAGTGCATTTTGACCACATTTTTTGCTTAATTATTTTCCCTTATTTTCCTCCTCTAAAATCTGGGTGCATCTTATGGTCTGGTGCATCGGTCTTATAGTCCAAAGATATGGTAATATTTGTGGGAACGCTGACTATTTTGATAAAGCCAAAACAAGCGAAAAATTGAAAGCTAAAAAAATGGTTGGACTGAGTTTAGCATGCTATATATGCTTTTATTGTGAAAAAGCTAATTTTAAAGTTAAAGTTGGTGCATATACTGGAATAAAAAAATCTCTGCTCAAAAGTGAAGGCTGTCTTAGGGTCCTTTCACATCAGCGTTTTGCACTGATCGCGGCAGTTGTGGTGAAAAAAACGCAACTGCCGCGATTACCGCATAACGTCCGCGATCGCGGCACACTTGCGGCAAGCCCCATACAATGTCTATGGGGTTTGTGGCAAGTGTGCGGCAGGTGCGGTTTCGGCACTTGCCACAGGTGCGTCTGCGAAAAAACCACGGTATGCCGCGTTTATTTCGCGGCCGCACCTGCCGCAAGTGCCGAAACCGCACTTGCCGCACCTGCCGCAAGCCCCATAGACATTGTATGGGGCTTACCGCAAGTGAACCGCAAGTGCGGCCGTTATGCAGTAATCGCGGCAGTTGCGTTTTTTTCACCGCAACTTCCGCAATCAGCGCAAAACGTTGATGTGAAAGCAGCCTTAATGTTATATTTTGTTCATGATCCATTTGTACAAAGACAACTCTGTTTGATCGTATGTTTCAAGTCCTTGTGGAAGTATCCAAAATTATTAGAGGGATTGCATTGAGGCCTTCAATGGGGATAGTCCCATTTTTCCTGTTAATTTTGAGTACAAAAAATGGCTACTGATATTGTGTTGTGTAAACCTAACAATTGTGAAGATATAGGAGTGCAAACAAATCTTTACATTTGTTAGGCCCCTTTCACATCAACGTTTTTTTAAAATCGCGGCAGATGCGGTGAAAAAACCGCATCTGCCGTGATTACCGCATACCGGCTGCACTTGCGGCACGGTTGCAGCACAGTTGCGGCAAGCCCCATACAATGTATAGGCGGGCTTGCGGCAGGTGCGGCAAGTGCGGTTTTTTCGCAGCCGCACCTGCCGAAAGTGCCAAAACCGCACTTGCCGCACCTGCCGCAAGCCCGCCTATACATTGTATGGGGCTTGCCGCAACCGTGCCGCAACCGTGCCGCAAGTGCAGCCGGTATGCGGTAATCGCGGCAGATGCGTTTTTTTCACTGCATCTGCCGCGATTTGAAAAAAACGCTAGTGTGAAATCACCCTCAGGCTGCTTTCACATCAGCGTTTTGCGCTAATTGCGGCAGTTACGGTGAAAAAAAACGCAACTGGGGCGATTACCGCATAACAGCTGCACTTGCGGTTCACTTGCGGCAAGCCCCATGCAATGTCTATGGGGCTTGCGGTAAGTGTGCGGCAGGTGTGGTAACTGCGGTTTCGGCACTTGCGGCAGATGCAGCCGCGGGAAGACTGCGGCTGACCGCAACTGTACCGCACTTGCCACAAGCCCCATAGACATTGCATGGGACTTGCCGCAATTGAACCGCAAGTGCGGCCGTTATGCGGTAATCGCAGCAGTTGCGGTTTTTTCACCGCAACTGCCGCGATTAGCGCAAAACACGGATGTGAAAGGGCCCTTAGAGTTGTTAACTCTCCTATTTCTATTGAGGATCTCCACTAAAAGTGTTACTGTTTAAATCCGTGCAACAACAAGCGCCGGCGGGGATCGCGCTGTTCCTCTCCGCCATTGGTGGCTCCATGATGTGATCAGGGGGCACCGATGGGTTGTCATGCCATCCGGGGATCATCTGATGACCCATGTTGCTGATAAAGTTCCTGTGAATGCTGGCTGAGCACTGGCATTCACAGGAGATCTGCATTTCTGCTTTTAAGAGGGATGCTGAAGCATTGCTCTGAACAGCAGAAGCGATCAGATAGTGCAGACTTCATGTCCCCCAAGGGAACAAATAAAGTGAATAAAAAAGTATAAAAAAAGTTTTTAGAAATATAAAATAAAAAAAACATAAAAATTCAAATGACCCTCCTTTTCCCACATAGAAAATAAAACTATTAAACAAAACAAAAAAAACTAAATTTATTTGGTGTTGCCACTTTCAGAAGGCCGGATATATCAAAATATAAAATAAATTAATCTGATTGGTAAACTGCATAAATAAATAAAAATGCCAAAATTACTTTTTCTTGGTTGTAACATTGCAATGAAATGCAATAACAGGAGATCAAAAGTCGCATCTACCCAAAAATCTTTTCATTAAAAACATCAGGTCAAGACACAAAAAATAAGCCATCACACAACCCCAGATCCGAAATACTGAAAACGGTACGGATCGTAAAAAATTGTAGCAAAGGTGCAATTCTTTTTTTTGACAAATTTCAGAATTTTTTTCATTACTTAGATTAAAGTAAAAGTATACATGTTTGGTATATTCGAACTCTTACCAAGCTGGGGAATCATATTGACAGGTTAGTTTTACTATGCAGTGAACATGGTAAATAAAACACCCCAAAAACAATCATGACATTGTTGTTTTGTTTGCAATTTCATCGCACTTGGATTTTTTCCCCCTGTTTTCCAGTACTCTATGTGACAGAATGAATGATGTCATTCAAAAGTTCAACTCATCCTGCAAAAACTAGCCCTCTTGTGGCTATATTGATGTACAAATAAAAAAGTTACGGCTCTAAAGGTACCGTCACACACAGCAATATTGCTAGGCAATTTCACTGGCAATTTGCTGGTTGCAGTGAAATCATGGACACATTGTTACATTTGTACACAGCAACAAAATAGAACAATATGTCCATGATTTCACTGCAACCAGCAAATTGCCAGTGAAATTGCCTAGCAATATTGCTGCGTGTGAAGGTACCTTTAGAAGGCGAGTAAAAAACAAGAACGAACAATCATCCGGAAGTCCAGCGATTATAAAGCTGCCCTGGCACACAAACTCACGAGCCAAATGACAAACTATGGGTACAAAAAATAACAGGTGATTCATTGACTTCTATAGGAGAGTTTTTAAGGCATCCTTTGTGATCTGTGCAGAGGTCCCTGTGCAGAGAGTAAGGTGAGGTGAAGTATTCCCATATTTCCATCACCTATTGTGAATAGGATGACAGTACTTATAGCTTTTACCTTTCACTGCAACCCTACCTGAGATGCTAGTAAGATGAATGCTGTGCAGTGATCTCCTTAGGACAGAACATATTAGCCCATTATGAGGCTTAATGGCTAGAGTGAAAACTGTAAGGCTATGTTTACACTGGATATTTTTGATTCGTTTTTGGTGCTGCATTTTTTTTTAAAACTTCATCAAAAACGGATCAGTTACTGCATCTGCAAGAAAGTGAATGGGATTTTCAATTTGCTGTGCAGACATCAGCGTTTTTGACTGTTGTGTTAGTGATCTGGCCAGGGCTAGGGATACTCGGACACCGGGACTGATGGCTTCTTGAGTGGGGAATCACGGGTGGTCGGGTTCCCGGTTCGGTGCCCTGGTTATCATTTGTTAGATGACGGTGGGGAAGGGGATATTTATAAGGAGACATGACGCCACCTGTAGTTTCCGGTAATATAGGTACCGGCACTGCAAGCCAGCCGCTGAGGTGATGGTGGGTGCAGCAGAGTGTGGTACAGCTCCCCACAGGTGGAGCTATTACCTCAGGGCAGCAGTGATGGATGAGGATGAGGGGAGTTGTAGTTATAGTGATAGTTCTTACCCCTCTGGTGAGCTGCTGGTGATAATGTTGAAGACCTCTGGGCTCCGGCGGGAAGAACAACGGAGACCAGTTCAAGTTTGACTCCACTTTACTAAGTACCGGCAGATGGTAAAACGGATCACGGTACAGTTTGTTTTACCGGGTGGATGTTGCCAGCTCAGGGTCCCACTATGGAGTCTCTGGATGTTTGCTCTCTTTGTCTTTCGGGGTCTGTTCTATTCTTCCTGTCTCTACCACCTTTACAGTGCTCTCCCCCAGTCATTCGGTATGTCACTAGTCCTCCAGGTCTGTCCCTTACCGGTACGGACGGGAGCAGCAGGAGCGCACAATTTCTCCCGCCACCGGAATTCAATCCACGACCACTAGTGCCCTCAACCGGTTTCTGTCCTGAGGGGTGAGATGTCCTTGTGGTGCTGTCGGCAACCCGGTTACTAAGGGCCCCCAGCTCGTCGGTCTGCAGTCAGAGGTGAACTTCTGAGCGCCTCAGCTTCTCGCGTTGCCGAGGTCTTTTCCCCCAACATGACCAGCTGACTCCAACCAGTCGTGGCCCGTTGCATTCTGTCCTGGGCCCCCACTTAAAGATGGGGCTCCCTCCTGTCAACTGCACTGTCAGGCCTGTCCTTCCTGACTGCCTTCCCAGCACTGTCTCCTCTACACTCTCAGTCTCTCCCACTACTCTTCCCTAGGCTCCACCCTCTTTTTGGGACCTACTAAATTACCGGTCCCCCTACTCTAAGTGGCCTAGTCCTAAGTGTGTGTTAGAACAGACTCCATAGGTTAAACCCTGAAATGACAACTTACAGGGATAACACATTCGTTGTCACAGTGTAATTCCTCCCTGTGGCGCCTAGCCAGAGGGGCGCCACATTAGTGGTGCAGAAAGCGCATCCAGAAAATATGAGCGTCAATTAGTGCCCATTTTTCTGTGGGTTTTCCACACCACAAACGCTCCAAGTACTACCATGACATGGTGAGCCCTAGTGATTCTTTTTTCCGGGCATCAGGAGGATCTTTGGTACGATACTGACACGACAGTCGTGTGACTCAGCTGAGAGTCAAATGGACAGGTCCTGTCAGTGTTAAGCAGGTCCAAGGCTCGCTGTAGGGTCACCAGGGAGGGTAATAAAATGTGTGTGTCTCTCTCTGTGTCTGCGGTCTGTCTGTGTCCCCTGAAAACGGAGCAAAAAAGGAGCACAAATGGATGATACTTTTGTGACACTTTTTTGGAAATAAAATAGGATCTGTTTTTGGCGCAGAAACTGGACTAAAAATGGATCAACAAAAACAGAGCACAAACACTTCATGTCAATGAGACCTAATACTCAGGATTTTTTCAGCATAGATCTTGATTATTTTATAGATGCGTTTTTATGATAGAGCAGTCACATCGATGATTCCTATACAACATTCCTCATTCAATCTGCAGTTCATTGAAGTGATTTACCAGTCATTTACATAATAGCTATTAATATGGAGGCCAGCTAACAGCGGAGCTAGTTCTTCCTCATATGACACAGCATGTCAGATTACGTTGTTTTGTGTTTGACATTTTTTAAGATCACTATTAAATGTCACTCTGCTTCTTCACGTGTTGCCTTTGATAATGTTTACAAGTGAATGTGAAATATTGATTCTGAAATAAGACCTAGATCATTTCCTACATCCGAAACGTAAATGTTTTGGACATTTTATCAAATACATTTTCATTTTTCTTCCTTGTGAGGCAATTGACTTCCTATCTTTTCTCATTGTAGCTGTCAATCTCTGTTAGTCCCTAGAGACAAATTATAGCATCGACGTTAAACCACATGATATTCTCAGTAGACCAAATAGTTCAGAGTAACATGTTCTGTTCTGCAGATAACACATACAAGCAATTGACACATTTCTAAATCTAGAGATAAATATTCACTTTTTCACTTTTTTGTAGTTTAGATTTTCTTGACGAAGGTTGCTAATAAATAGAAAAAAAGGTCTATTTTAGCTTAATTAGGATTAAAATATGTCTTACCTCTCTTGATTTTTTGCTCAACAGAATCTCCACACATGATGTTGATGTTGAGAAATGATAAAATAATGATATTGCACAAAAAAAGTCACCTCTTATCCTAACGCTATCCTTAGTAAAGTCACGTGACAGACATCGTGTGAACGATATATAGAATTATCGTTCGTGCGATGTCACACACAAGGATATCATTAACGATATCCATTTTGGCAGCACAGCATTAAATAGGAGATCAAAATGAACGATAAATTAAAGCGGCAGGAAAGGAGATTTTTGAACGAGATTGTCCATAAAGGTGTCACACTGAACGATGTGGCTTCTTCAAGCAGCGTTAATTGGACGACGAACGATAGATTTGAGGTCAGGATCTCAAATCTAGGATGAACGATTGAACAATTTTTTCATCATATATTGTTGGTTTACACACAAGGATGCACAAACGATACTTTAACTATCACAAATCTGTGACATTTCAAGGATATCGTTCAGGATATCCTTGCGTGTAACGCCACCATTAGACTATGTTCACATTATGATTTAGTATATGCTCAGTGGATCTGTCAGGGTTTATGCCCTGGAAAACTGGGTTCAGACGTATGCACTGATGGGGCAATTGATTGTAGTGATGCAGATGGAGTTATTGTGTGTTCTGTTGGACATCATCATTTCAGCGATATACGCCTATTTGAGGCAGTCAACCACATCTTGGTATCCGCCTTATTTAGTGCTAAAGCTGAAATGATATTAGCAGAGCTCACAGTGACTCCATCTGCATCATTACAATCAATTTTCCTGTAAGCTCATGCGCCCAAATCCAGTTTACTGGTTCTTCCGACGTCAGATCCTATGGAGCCACTGACCAACGGCTAATATGTGATGTGAATATAGCCTTATTCTTTTCAGTCTTTGCTATCGAGTTCACTTAACAAATGTGAAAGAATGAAAAAATATTTTATACAGAATATAAGGAATAAGCTCATTAAATTTTACTGAACTGTGCACCTATCAGATCGCTCAGCAGGACTATGGAGACAAGTGGTGTTTTGTTGCCAACATTGACATGAATGTATTGTTCAACATATAGTTCTTGGTACACAATTATTAGTGAATGAGGAGAAAAGATGGTACAGCCCTAAGCCTCATCACATGACCTTCAACTTTGTAATGGAGTTCTTCTGCAGAATCCTTCATGATTCTGAGCTCCAGCAGCACAGACACCTGCATAATGTAGAGTTCCAGCAGCAGATATAGCCCTGTGCTCTGCTTAAAAGCCATCCTAAGCCAGCAGGAATTGATTACAATAGGAGCAGCTCAGTGAGGCTTGGTACTGAATATGGATGCCTAGGGGACAGACACAGGGATCTGTCTGTTGTTGAAATTTACTGTCAGTTGTTGTAGTGTGCTGCGGTATCTATGCTCCTGAAGCTCAGGAGAGAGGAGGATTTAAACAATAGTATTTTATCAGATCCTAATGTCTACCAATTTTTATATCTACCAAACTCATTTTTAAATCAGATATAGAGAGGTTTTTTTTAGAACATATCTGCATAGGTTGTTTCCTTCTGTCATGTTCTTAAGGAAACCGTCAGAAACTCTTTGGTCACCAAACTACAAATTTAGTAGGATAGTAAAAGACAAATTCTAGCATACTTATATGGCAGAAAATGGACAGTATTTCCATTGCTGAGTAAATCATGTTCGAATTTATATACCGAACCTTGTATAAGCCGACCGTGTAAACCCCCCCTACTTTTGCCCCCAAAACCTCGGAAAACCTATTGACTCGTGTATAAGACGAGGGTGGACCCCAGCACAGGTATACAGCCCCCAGCAGTGTGGTATACAGGCCCCCCAAGTGGTATACAGGCCTCCCCAGTGGTAGTATACAGCAGCCACCCCAGTGGTATATACAGGCCCCAGCAGTATATACAGCAGCCCCAGTAGTATACAGCAGCCTCCCCAGTGGTATATACAGGCCCCAGCAGTATATACAGCAGCCTCCCCAGTGGTATATACAGGCCCCAGCAGTATATACAGCAGCCCCAGTGGTATACAGGCCCCAGTGGTGTATACAGGCCCCAGTGGTGTATACAGGCCCCAGAGTGTATACAGTGCCCCAGTCAGTATACACAGCTGCCCCAGTGTGTATCCAGCCCCAGTGGTATACAGGCCCCAGTGGTTATACAGGCCCAGTGGTATACAGGTCCCAGTGGTGTATACAGGCCCCAGTGGTGTATACAGGCCCCAGTGGTTATACAGGCCCAGTGGTTATACAGGCCCCAGTGGTGTATACAGGCCCAGTGGTGTATACAGGCCCAGTGGTGTATACAGGCCCCAGTGGTTATACAGGTCCCAGTGGTGTATACAGGCCCCAGTGGTGTATACAGGCCCCAGTGGTGTATACAGGCGCCCCCCCTTGCTGCCGCACACCTGTAAAGGAATAGATCATTATACTTATCCCTGTCCTGTCACCGCCGCCGCTCTCTGACACCGCGCTCCTCCGGGTCTTCATGACGTCATTGCCTGCGCCCGCCGGTCACAAGCAGGAAGAAGCATGAAGACCCGGAGGAGCGCGGTGCAAGACGGCGGCGGCGACAGGACAGGGATAAGTATAATGATCTATTCCTTTACAGGTGTGCGGCAGCAAGGGGGGGGCTGTATACCGAGTACCGTATATGACTCGTGTATAAGCCGAGGGGGGGACTTTTCAGCACATTTTTTGTGCTGAAAAACTCGGCTTATACACAAGTATATACGGTATACTGTAGATGAGACTGAAGACCAGTTCCTTGGTAGTTCATCAATCCTCATATTACTGCAGTGTATTTTATGAGTAATCAAGCGTACACATGATGATGACTCCTAGCAAGATAAAACAATATATACAGGTATAAGTAAAAGAAAACACCACTAAATTGTTTTCTCCAATTATAAATTCTTTTTTATGTAAAAATAAAATCTATGTAAAGAAACCTATACATAAACTAAATCCATATTGAAATAAAAATTATAGAATTGTTGTTTTTGTTCACCAGGAACCCATGGTTACGTTTATCAAACTGCTTAAGGGTAACTTCTCACGCCACAAACAGCGGAGACATTTTTGGAGGCGATATTACGTCCTGGAAATATCGCTGCGAAATTGCCTCCTTATTGCGGCGTGTATTTCGGGAATTTGGCGGCGATAAGACAAATGTCGCCTGGTTTCAATTTTACAGCACTGCTCTAATATCGAAACCAGGTGACATTTGTCTTATCTCCGCCAAATTTCCCGAAATACACTCCGCAATAAGGAGGCATCTAGGCAGCGATATTTCCAGGACGAAATATCGCCTCCAAAAATGTCTCAGCGGTTGTGGCGTGAGAAGGTACCCTAAAAGTCACCTATATCCAAAGTGGCACCAATAAAAACGTCAACCCCTTATAACAATAATAATACATTTAGAGCTCTCAGAACATGGAATCCAAAATAATGATTATTTTAAGGATATTGCAAACACAGTTGTGAGGGAATTGTATTTTTGATGATTTATTTTATCATTGAACAACTACAGTGTTCAGTCAATCCAGTGTTAAGTCAATCCAAAAGGTTAATATTCCAAAAACTGAATATTTAAGAAAGTAAAAGTGATGTTTTGTCTTTCCTAAGAGAATATCTATGTGCATAAGTAGTTGGCAACTATTAGCGAACAGAATTATTTTGCGACTAAAAGAAAAACATACATTTTCCCATCTCAATTATTGATTTTCATCTGTTGTAGTAAGAATAATACCAAAAAGCTCAAAATGTAGAACAGTACATTTCTGACATAAAAAAAATCAATGACCAATATAGTCACCAATATCGTCAATAACTGTGAGAAGCCTTCCATCCATTGAGTTTCAGTTTAATAATCTGCTGATGATCATCTTTTCAGGCAGCAGAAACCACAATCTCCCAGACAGGGAGAGAGATTTAAAAATGTGTACTGTTGTCCTTTACTGTGAATCTCCATATCAAAAAGAGCCCAAAAAACGAAGGCTTAGGGGTGATCTTATAATAATGTATAAATATACGAGGGGACAGTATAGAGACCTTTCTAGTGATCTCTTTACTCTTAGGCCTGAGACTGGGACAAGGGGGCATCCTCTACGTCTGGGGAAAGAAGGTTTAATCATAATCACAGACGCGGATTCTTTACTGTAAGAGCAGTGAGACTATGGAACTCTCTGCCACATGATGTTGTAATGAGTGAGTCACTACTAACATTTAAGAAGGGCCTGGATGCCTTTCTTGAAAACTATAATATTACCAGTTATATATACTAGATTCTTTGATAGGGCGTTGATCCAGGGAATTAGTCTGATTGCCGTATGTGGAGTCAGGAAGGACTTTTTTCCCCCAATTTGGAGCTTAGTGTTGCCACATGGTTTTTTTTTGCCTTCCTCTGGATCAATATGTTAGGCTATGGGTTGAACTAGATGGACTTAAAGTCTTCCTTCAACCTTAAAAACTATGTTACTATGTTACTATGTTAAAAGTTTTGAATAGGATTTAGGCCAGGAGATTTATGTTATTATTCTTTCATCTTTAAGACCTTTACTAGTAGCCAAGAAGGGGAGTACTTAGATGACTGTGATGGAGCATTAAAAAAGGTGAAGATTGGTGACCTAGTGGGTGCTCAAGTAGGGTTTCCAACCCATCAATAATAATCAATATAACTTGGCGCAAAAAATTGGTTTAAGGTATTTTAATAAGTATCTTGTGTAGACAGAATCAAAAAGCAAAACGTTTCAGCCTATTGGCCTTCATCAGTTGCTAAACAAAAGAACAAAGAAAATATGATACATGATAAATCTTCGTGTTACATAAAGATAAATGCAGAATAAAATAAAATGCAGTATTGATCTATACCATTAATTCTTGTCACCATGCTACTTCCTTAATGATGATTTTTTGATCACATAGGCTGCCTATGTGACAGCTCACCAGCGATCAGCCTTCAATGTCGCCAATATCAATGTCAATGTGTGACGTCCCCATAAGGGTTATTGTTGTTCAGCTAGAACTCTAGTTCTACCCACGCAGGAATAGGCTCCTTTTTTAGCCAGGCTTGCCTATGTTTAATTATGTTAGTGAAAAGGTAAATGGTTATGTTAGGAAGCTTTAAACCACCACTCGATTTGTTTTTCATTAAAATGCAGTTGGAGATTCTAGATTTTTCTCTTGTTAAAGACAAAGTTGTTTTAAAGAGATTGAATCTTATTCAGAAATTTTGAGGGAATGATGAATGGAATCGCTCTAAACATGTATAATATTTTTGGAAGTGTGACCATCTTAAAAGCTGAGATCCTGCCAAGTCAGGAAAGTTATTTTGTTAGAGAAAGTATTAATGTCACTTTGGATCGTTTTAATGACGCTATCCATGTTAATTTTGATAATTTTGATAGATGATCTTCTGTTCCTAGCTAATTGGATGCCCAAATATGGAATGGCATCTGGCTCCCACTTGAATGTTGAGAACTCCTTGATGGCCATTTTTAATTACCGTATATACTCGTGTATAAGCCGAGTTTTTCAGCCCACAAATTGGGCTGAAAAGTCCCCCCCTCGGCTTATACACGGGTCTATACGGTAATGCTGTGGGGGGGGGGCTGTGACCGGGAGCTGGAGGAGGCAGGAGGGGGCCGCGGTGACCGCAGGCGGTCACGTGGGGCCGCCTCATTAGTGCAATGAATATGCACGGCATCCCCCGTCCATCAACGGCGGGGGGATGCCGTGCATATTGCACTGCACAGCCCCCCTCCTTAATATGGGTCCCCCAGTATTAATAAACAGCCCCCCCCCTCCTTATCATGGCCCCCCAGGCTGCGGCAGCTGTCAAAATAACAAACAGTTTATACATCACCTTCCGACGCAGCTTCTCCGCTCCTCCGGTCCTCCGCTCGCCGGCTTCTTCTTTCTTCTTGTGCCGGTGTCATGTGACCGGGCGCAGGAGATGACGTCATTTCCTGCGCGCGGTCACAGAAGTCGGCACAACAAGAAAGAAGAAGCAGCCGGCGAGCGGAGGACCGGAGGAGCGGAGAAGCTGCGTCGGAAGGTGATGTATAAACTGTTTGTTATTTTGACAGCTGCCGCAGCCTGGGGGGCCATGATAAGGAGGGGGGGGCTGTTTATTAATACTGGGGCTGTATTATACCCTGGGGCTGTCTGGGATAGTACCACTGGGGTACTGTAATACATACCACTGGGGTTACATAATACCATCTGGGGCTGATGTATACTACCACTGGGGCTGTATACTACCACTGGGGCTGTATATACATCTGGGGCTGATGTATACTACCACTGGGGCTGCTTGGGCTCCTGTATACTACCACTGGGGCTGATGTATACTACCACTGGGGCTGTATACTACCACTGGGGCCCGTATATACATCTGGGGCTGTGATGTATACTACCACTGGGGCTGACTTTGGGCTCTTATTATTACTACCACTGGGGCTGATGGTATATACTACCACTGGGCTCTGTATATACATGGCTGTCTGGGGCTGATGTATACTACCACTGGGGCTGCTGGGGCTCCTGTATACTACCACTGGGGCTGCTATACCACTGCTGTGGGCTGATGTATACTACCACTGGGGCTGTATACTAGCTCTGGGATGCTTATACTACATCTGGGGCTGGATGTATACTACCACTGGGGCTGCTTGGGCTCCTGTATACTACCACTAGGGGCTACCTGTATACTACCACTGGGGCTGCTGGGGTCTATATACTACCACTGGGGCTGCTGGGGATGCTATTACCACTGGGGCTGCTGTATACTACCACTGGTGCTGGGGCTGCTATATACTACCACTGGGGCTGCTGGGATGCTATATACTACCACTGGGGCTGCTGGGGATGCTATATACTACCACTGGGGCTGCTGGGGATGCTATATACTACCACTGGGGATGCTATATAGTACCACTGGGGCTGCTGGGGATGCTATATACCTGGGGCTGCTGTATACTACCACTGGGGCTGCTGTATATACCACGGGGTGCTATATACTACCACTGGGGCTGCTGGGGATGCTATATACTACCACTGGGCTGCTGGGATGCTATTATACACTGGGCATTGTGGACATACTACCACTGGGGATGCTATATAGTACCACTGGGCTGGGATGCTAATATACACTGGGCTGCTGGGGTGCTATATACTACCACTGGGGCTGCTGGGGATGCTATATACTACCACTGGGGCTGCTGTATACTACCACTGGGCTGCTGTATCACACTGGGGCTGCTGGGGTGTATATACTACCACTGGGGCTGCTGGGGATGCTATATACTACCACTGGGCTGCTGGGGATGCTATATATACCACTGGGATGCTATTGTACCATGGGGATGCTATAGTACCACTGGCTGCTGGATGCTATATACTACCACTGGGGCTGCTGGGGATGCTATATACTACCACTGGGGCTGCTGGGGATGCTATATACTACCACTGGGGCTGCTGTATACTACCACTGGGGCTGCTGTATACTACCACTGGGGCTGCTGGGGCTGCTATATACTACCACTGGGGCTGCTGGGGATGCTATATACTACCACTGGGGCTGCTGGGGATGCTATATACTACCACTGGGGCTGCTGGGGATGCTATATACTACCACTGGGGCTGCTGGGGATGCTATATACTACCACTGGGGATGCTATATAGTACCACTGGGGCTGCTGGGGATGCTATATACTACCACTGGGGCTGCTGTATACTACCACTGGGGAGGCCTGTATACCACTGGGGGGGGCCTGTATACCACACTGCTGGGGGCTGTATACCTGTGCTGGGGTCCACCCTCGGCTTATACACGAGTCAATAGGTTTTTCCAGATTTTTGGGGCAAAAGTAGGGGGGTCGGCTTATACACGGGTCGGCTTATACACGAGTATATACGGTATTTGTTGAAATTAAAATCTAGTATTTTAGATTTGGACGTGTTGATCTTGTAGTATGAGACTTCCGCAAATCTATTTAGCAGTTGGATGGATTTATTTGAAATAAGCGGGTCGGATAGGGATAATATATCATCAGCAAAGAGGCCAATTTTAAATTGATGGTTTTTAGTAGTAATTCCCTTGATTTTGTGGCATGACCTGAAGTGTTGGTCAAGTGGTTCCAAGAAGATGGTGAATAGGAGAGGTGAGAGGGGGCAACCTTGCTGGGAGCCATTAGAAATTTCAAAGGGTTTATGGAGAGATGATTGTTAGCACAAATGTTTCCTGATGGGAAGGAGTATAAAGCCATAATGTAAACGTGAGGAAGGAGCTCGGATAGAGGCTCTGAAACGCGTAGGATAGAATAAAGAAACATCTGCCCAGTTAACTCTTTGTTTCCTGGTGATTCCTGGTGGCAGCGCGGGCAATCCGGCATTTTGTCCCATTACAGCATATAAAGCCATAATGGATTTTATAAGCTTGTCATCGAAGCCAAATTTCTATAGAGTGGAGAAGAGATAGTCCCAGTTAACTCTATCGAAAGCTTTTTCAGCATCTAAAATGAGAAGCAGTGAGGGTCTGATCTCATTTTCCATTATGTAAGATAGATTAAGAGCTCTGCATGTGGCGTCTGAGGTCTTGCAGCCTAGGATGAATCCTAATTGATTGTCTAAGATGATTCTGGGGAGAATTTTATTTATTCTACTTGCTAATATTTTTGGGTATATTTTGACATCTGAATTGATAAGGCTAATGGGCCTTTAGTTTTTTACTAAGTTTGGATCTCCTTTGGGTTTGGGAATAAGGGTTATAGTGGCTTGTAACATTTATTGGGGGAATGCGCCTAATTGGGAAGCTTTGTTGAATATGCTAGTCCCTCGTAGACTGTGAGCCCTTGTGGACAGGGTTCACTCCCCTCCTGTACCTATTTGTCCTGATTGTCTAGAGTTATTGTAATTGTGCTTGTCTCCCCTATCCTCATGTAAAGCGCCATGGAACCTAATGGCACTATATAAATAAATAATAATAATAATATGTTAACTAAGTGGGGGGGGGCAAGCAAATGAGGAAATAGTTTAAAATATAAATTTGTGTAGTCATCTGGACCAGGTGATTTTTTCATTTTTAATTTAATAATTACTTCACTGATTTCACTTATGGTGAAAGGAGAGTTTAGTAAGTTCAGTTAGTCTTCAGTGACTGAACAAAGAGTAACTTTGGATAGAAAGTGTTGGATAGCATATTTTGTAGGTTGTGGGGTGGAGGGGGCAGATTTGAAGTTATACAATTCACTATAATAATCTGTAAATGTTTCCACAATTGCTTTGGAGTGCTTACAATTGTCACCATTTGAGTTTTTTATGTTGTTTATCCTACTTTTAACTCTGATGTTTTTGAGTTTTTGTGCCATGTATTTTGTAGATTTATTTACTGAGGGGTAGTGATTTGATCTCAGGCTACCAATATATTTTTCATAATCAGTAAATAGTAAAGATTTGATGTCAGATCTGATTTTGAGTATTTTATGGTGCAGGTCAGGAGAGGGGTTCCCACAGTTTTGTTTGAGGTCTTCGTAATATTTAAGTTCATTTTGGAGGTTTTCTATTTAAAGTTTTTTCTGCTTTTTATGCCTAGCAGAGATTTGAATAAGAATCCCTCTGATGACCGTCTTATGGGCATTCCATATTGAGAAAGGGCACATGAGGTTTGAGGTATTTTCAGTGAAATAGTTTTTAATGGCTAATTCGATTTCTTGCTTGTATTGGAGTGATTGAAGTAAGTTAAGGTAGTGTCACACGTGGCGATGTCGCCCGCGACATCGCCGAAAAGTGACGTAACAGCGATGTCGCGGGCGATATTGCAAGTGCGTCGCGCTGTGTGACAGCGCGACGCAACTGAAAATTATCGCTGGTCGCAGGTTGACAGGTTTATGAACATGTTCATAAACCTGTCAACCTGTGACCAGCGATTAGGCTGGATCGCGCCGTCTGACACTGTTGGCGGCGCGATCCAGCCTATATCGCAGCGTTCCTGAGCCATCGCTTGCTGGGCTGAGTCCAGCCCAGCGAGCGATGGCTCCGCCCACATCGCCGCCGTGTCACCGGCAACGTCGTGCCGTGTGACAGCTGGCCTGCGATGTCGGAAGCGAGCGTGCACCTGCACATCGCTTCCGACATCGCAGGCCAGATCGCCACGTGAGACACCACCTTAAGAGTTACATCTCCAGAAAGAGTGTGTTGGTGGGAACTTAGGCCCAAATTGATTGAGCTAATTATAGACAAGTGATCTGAGAATGTTTTAGGATATATTATAACATTTTCAAATTTTAAGATAGTGAAAACGTTGGTAAGAATTAGGTCAATGCTGGAGAAAGTTTTGTGGATATCAGAGTAAAATGTGAACTTCTTTGAGGAAGTGTTTAGGCATCGAAATACATCCAATAGTTCATGCCTAAGAAGCCAATTTTTAGTGTGGGATATAAGTGGCGGTTTGAAGCCGTGGATTCTATTGTGCCGTCAGGAGGTAAGTTAAAATCCCCCTTATGAGCAGCTCTCCCATTATAATTTTATGGATTTTTGGATCTAATTTTATGGATTTTTATGGATCTTTAAACTCGTAAAGAGCTGGATATGACTGAAAGGGCCACTTAATATGGTGGTTATGGTCGTCTCAAGGAGCCACCCCATGGCTAGGTCCTTCCCTGGAGGGATATCAGAGGCTAGTCCTGTGTTTGAGACTTTTAAATGAGGCTCTACGGACTCTATTTGCATATTTCTAATTCCCAGGGGGAAATGCGCCTTGGAATTCACTGTGTTGAGCACTTTAGCCAGCTGCCCGCAGTGTTTTCTTGGACTGGTCTCCCTGAGATCAGTGATTGCTTCGTCATGTTGGTCTACTAGGCATTGCTCCCACCACAAAACAGTTGTCTGTGGATGGATACCTGGCCTTGGTATTCCCTTGTCATCTTTAAACTTAATATGGTGTTTATGGTGGTCTTCTTAAGGAGCTACCCCATGGCTAGGTCCTTCCCTGGAAGGATATCTGGCTAGTCCTGTGTTTGAGACTCTTAAACGAGGCTCCACGGACTCTATTTGCATATTTGTAATTTTATGGATTAGAGAGCCCAGTCTATCTAAAAAAGAATATGGGCCTTATTAGGGGCATATACATTGACTATGGTATATAGTTTGTTGTTTAGGTAATCCATCACTATCAAATATCTTCCCTCTGGATCTACATGTTCTGAAACTAGCTGAAAGGAAATTGTATTTTTGATGATGGCAATGACGCCTGCCTTTTTTATCGTTTAAGGCTTTGAATATGTTGGGGAAGTTTTTGATCTCAAATGTAGGGTGGTTTTCTTTAGTTGATTTCACTTCTTGAAGACATTTTATGTCTGCCTTATTATTTTTAACTTCCTTCCATGTAAGAAACCTTTTTCTAGGGCTATTGAGGCCTTTAACATTGAACGAGAGTAATCTAGTGCTCATAGCTGGAACGTCTGTTGGTCTTCTATGAAAGGGAAGTGTTGCAAATTTAGAGTAACAGGAATTGATACATGGGCAAATCTTGTGGGGGAAGAGTTATACACACCTGCTGCAAAAAGAAGGGTTATACAATAGAAGAAAAATAATATTTGTGATACTTAACTATGCTGTAAAGAAGAGCAAGACGAGACGTTGGAAAAGAAACAACAAAATACACTATTTACAAAATGTCTCGTCAGTAAGAAAGTACTCGATAGACTAGTCTTATAGAAGGTTACGAATAAATGTGGTATTTCTTCTGGGGGAACAGTTTGTGGAAAGGCAATGGAGAGCCGCCTTTGCAGATGATGAATATGTGTGTGCATCTCCAACGATTCATCCTCTTGGTAAACGAAAAGGCAAAGTGTAGGAACATGGTTAAATAATCCACTGGAGTCTAGATGAACATAGAAAAGTTGTATCCCATGTAAGTCTAAGTCAAAAGGAAGTTCTTTTGGGCAAAGTAGAACAAAGCTGTGTTTATTTTCCATATTAGGTGTGTCTTCCAAGTTAGTTGTTAGATAAGAGGCAATGTTTTGACTAATTTGGGGGTAATGGGAAGCCTTTGTCTAGGGAAGAAATAAACCGTAACCCTTCCTTAGAAGTTAGTATAGGGACGGCTTTCCCATTCATCCATATGGGCCCTTTAACGCGGCTAAATTTCTTGGTGGCTACAGGTAAGTTACTGGTTGCAGTGAAATCATGGAGACAGGTTCTATCTTGTTGCTGTGTACAATGGAATAATCTCTCCATGATTTCACTTCAACCAGTAAGTTACTTGTAGCCACCCTAGAAATGTAGCCACGTGTAAAGGTACCCTATCAGTAACGTCTTTGGGAAGCCCCATCGGTATAAATTTCTGTTTGGCGAGAATTTTTGTAGTTGCAGTGAATGACCTTCTGATGGTAATGGTTTCCTAAGGTACCTTTACACACCACAACCAGAGAAGACAATTTTTTGAGGTGATATTTCTCTCTGGAAATATCGCTGCAAAATTGCCTGCTTATTGCGGCGTTTAATTCGGGAATTTGAGGTGATAAGACAAATGTTGCCTGGTTTTGACTTTAGAGCAGTGCTGTAAGATCGAAACCAGGCAACATTTGCTTATTGCCTCCAATTCCTGAATTACACACCGCAATAAGGAGGCAATTTGGCAGCGATATTTCCAGAGAGAAATATCGCCTCCAAAAATGTCTCTCTGGTTGTGGCGTGTAAAGGTACCCTTAGAGAGATCTGATAAGATTGTTATTGATTTGCATGGTTCCGTAAGGAACCTTTTTAACTTCATGTGATTATAGAGTAGCTCTGTAGTACGAATAAAATGGAGCCTCAGGATGGGGTCTCTAGGGAAGTCCAGTGACATAGTTTTAGGTCGAGATAGACGATGGATCCTATCTATAGTTATGTCCAACTCTGACAGTGAGGGCAATGTTGCAAGAATGATATTTTTTGCACAATCAGCCAAATTGTTGTTGGAAACGGATTCGAGAATACTCCATAGCTTGAGATTGTTCCGCCTGATCCTGTCTTCAAGGTCTGTAACCTTGTTTTTGAGGGATGTTACTTTCTGCTGGAGGTTGTCTCTTTCTTTTGTGAGAGATTGTATTCCTCTCAATTTCCGTAATTTTGGCCTCGTTGGTGTTTATGGTGTCCAAGTGTATTTGTAGTGTGCGAGTTTGTCGTCCGAACGCCAGTTCCATGTTTTTACTTAAAGTATTGATTAAGTCCTGAAGAAATGATTCAGTCACATAGTTCCCAGAGGCTTTGATGCTTTCGATTTTTGTGATTGTTTTAGGTTCAGCTTGTGGGCTTGTCTGGGAGTCAAGGTCTAGTCTAGGTCTTTGTTTGCTTGGGCTTTGAAAAGTAGATTCGTCGCAGATTTGCTGAAATAGTAGTAAGGCTGCACAATAGACTTCTATGATGTTGTTCTTTCCTTTTGTTGACTTTAGGATTGTTTTTGAGGTATCCATGTCATGATCCTCATGAAGATTGGTTTGTTCAAGTACAGGGAGGGTATAGTCAAAAGGGTTAGCGTAGCTAGGCACCTCTTTTCCAAGATCCATTGTTGGGACAATAAGAGGCTTTGTAGGTGTCCCAGTGTTTTCCTGAGAGACATTTCTGGTGGTGAAGTGAACCCTTCAGATTGTTAATGGAAGTAGTGAGGTCAGAGATAAGATCATTACAATCTTTTTTACCCAGTGTCTCTGATTTTGTAGAAAAAATGTGGTTTGTTTGTTTTTTTTCCCCTAAGTTTGAGTTAGGCATTGATAATTGTGGATGAAGCCTTTCCCTTTGGGATTTGGGAGTATGGTCTCAAGATGAGTTAGGCTAGGGTCACATTTACGTTTTGACCCTAGCCTACCAGATTGCGCTGTCTGCAGCGTTTCCCGTGTGGCGCTGTAAAGCGCACTCCCAGCAGCTTCCTGTGTGACTGGTTGGGAAGGTAAATATCGGGTAACTAGGGGCAACGTTATCCAGCACCGCATAGCGGTAACGCTATGCGGTGCAGGGAAAAGTACTAAGTTGAAAGCGCAATCCGGTAGGCTAGGGTCAAAACGTAAATGTGACCCTAGCCTTAGATGTATTTATGGCTCTGCATTTTTAACTTAGCTCCTTTTTCCATTATGATGACTATTTGTTGCTTTGTGTTAAATCTGTCTATGAGTCTATTAAAAGTGGTTAAGTATGCACTTAAGTGTTTGATGTGGGGTGTGGGCAGGGGCGTAACTACAATAGGTGCAGGGGTTGCGATCGCACCTGGGCCCTGCAGCCTAGGGGGGCCCCAAAAGTCCCTTTGGCCCTTACAAAAAGACTACTACTATTAAAGATTTGCAATAATTGGGGGCCCCATTGGAGCTTTCGCATCGGGGCCCCAGGGCCTGAAGTTACGCCACTGGGTGTGGGGGTTTCCTCCAGATTTAGTAAACCCATATACAGGTGAAATTGTGAGGAGCCGCAGCTGTGCAATGTTGTAAAGATATTAACTTGGAGATGTAGTGATAGTTGCACACTTCTGGTATGTCAGCACAGAAGGAGCTACATACCTTTTAAGTTCACAGTCTGGAGTTTAATAAACCTACCTTTATTATGATAATTTTCAGCTCTCTGTTGTAGGTGTTTTAATTCCTGCCCCAGTGAGATAAAGGCTATGCAGGTAGGGATGAGCGAGTATAATCACAAGTATTCGGTACTCGGCGAGTAATGCGGTACTCACGGTATTCGGAACATAGCGAGTATTTTACTACTCGCATTGCAATATTCGGATCTCCCTCCAAGCATTAGCCAATCACAGTAATGCCACAGACTTCTTGTTTGTGGCATTACTATGATTGGCTGGCCACCCAGCGTCATACATGAGTCAAAGCCTATGACTCATAGGCTCTAAATAAGTAATGCCCCTGCCATTTTCTGCACATTGCATGCAGAACACAGCTAGTGTAGGGAGAGTGTGAGCAGCTAATAGGGAGAGTTGTGCTTATGCAAATCGTAAACATAAATCCTCTCTAAAACCCAAAAGCTCTTGTGAGACCTACCAGTATTGTAGTGCTAGGTGACTGTAGTGCAGGGAGACAGGCAGGAGCATTACAGTAAAACATAGTACAGTCAGCAATCCTTCAGTTCTTTTCAGAGCTGAAAGAATAAGGTTAGGGAGTAGTGACAGTTTTCCCAGCTATTTTTAGGGTCACATTTACCCCTGCAGGCCAATTTTTTTGCTGTTGCATTGCTGTGTGCACACCGAATAGCACGCACGGTACTGCACAACTGACACACAGCCAGCTGTCTTTTGTGGAGACTGGCGCGTGTAATATATCACCTTAAACGTCCGGGCAAATTTTTGTGCTGTTACGGTGCTGTGTTCAAACTGAATAGCACACACAGTACTGCACAACTGGCACACAGCCAGCACCACTGTCTTGTGTGTAGACTGGTGCGCGTAATATATCGCCTTAATCCTCAGGCCAATTTTTTTGGTGCCATTGCGGTGCTGTGTGTAAAACACAAAGCAGTACTACTCTGTAGTGCTACCTTCCACAAAGCACTAACTGCTCCTTGTTCCCCAATATCTGTATCTGAACATCTGCAGCTATGTCAGAAAAACCCTAAATTCCTAAAAAGGCTGTTGTGAAGGGACAGGGACACAGACGTGGGCGTGGGGTTGTCAGTGGTGCCCAACAAGGCACAGAGCCTGGATACAGAAGAAGGTTGATGCATCTATGTTCCTGGTGCAATTTCCCGGTCTGGAACATAAACAGGTCTGGAAGCCAGAAGAGCAAGAGCAGATACTGTCTTGGATAAATGGTAAGGCCTCCACAAAATATTCTAGCAACACCCAATCGTCCACGACCACAGTCTCCTGTCCATACAGAGAACGCTGGGTCATCCTATTCTCAACCTGTTCCTAGTTCATCACCCATCAGGAGTCACAGGAAACATTTGACCCCAACCTTGGCCACTCCGAGGATCTGTTTGGTCCATATCCTCTTGTTGCCACTGGCCTCTCACCGCACGACATTGAAGAGGAAAGTGAGGTGGTATCGTCTGTTCATGGCCAAATATTTGAAAACCCACAGCCAGAAGAAAGCCACTTTCATCCACGTGATATACCGATTGAAGAAGAGGAGGCTGATGGTGATGACATACAGTTGCCATCTGGCCAGCCAACAATATCAACATGGAAGGAGGATGACATGGACGACAAGGTGGTCGATGATGAGACCACCGATCCAACCTGGACTGCTGGCACGCATAGCCAACACAGCAGCACAGAGGAAGAAGGTTGATATGTAGCACTAACAAAGGCACCAAGGGCTACTGGTTTGAGCAGAGTGCAAAGTGTGTCAGCTGTTGCCAAGAGCAATCCCTCTGTGCCCCAAGTCAAGGCAAGGGTGCGTTCAGCCGCTGTCTGGAAATTTTTTTCAGATAGTCCTTGAACCAAATGTTGTCATCTGTAGCATCTGCCATATGAAGCTGAGCAGAGGCCAGGGAAAGGCAACCAATGCACCACCATATGCAGAAACACATGGCAGCCAAGCACCCTAGTCGGTGGGCGGAACAACAGAGTACCAAATCGGTGTCTGCAGGTCAAACCACTGCCATGTTGTTAGGTCCCCTTGCACCGCTCCCCAGCTCACCTCTCCCAGGTCGGCATCCTCTGCTCCTCTGCCGACCGGGCATCCGGAGTCCAGGCGTACTGTGTCTCGGAGCCGTTGCCAGGTTCCCTTCCTGTCACCTGACCACCGGTCATATTGGTCACAATGGTTGTATTTATGTGACCAATCAGCGGTGCACTAGGTGCACTCTTCTCCTGTGACTCTAGCGGTCCAACCTGACACTCCCCTTGACCAATAGCTTCTCTTCCTCTGGTATGTCAGGTCACCTCCACTGATGGGAGGTGCCTGATTATTAAGTTATTTTGCTTCTGCCTCTCTGACTGTTGGTCAGGCCTTGTACCCTGTTACCTGGAACCCTACCTGTGCTGTTCCCCGGTAGCACCATTCCTGCTCATCTAGCCTTGTACCGTTACCCGGAATCCTTAGCTGTGCCGTAGCATAGGCTAACCTTACGAGCCGCCCCCCTGGTACTAGCAGCCGTGGTATGTAGACCCCCTGGGCTTGCCCCTGACAATCCCTGTATAGGAGTTGGTTAAACTAGGTCAGCACACCCAGGGAGTTTGGTACCACGGCCCAGTGGGTCCACTCTAGGGCACCTTCCCCCGGAAGCTTGACAGAATAATCAGGCCATGGACCCCGCTGGTACCTCGTTCTCAGCAAAAAGGAGCTGGCTTATATTCTGGAGAGTCAGAGCCTATAGCGGCTTGTCTTCAGTCCATGGATAACCGCTCTGGCGTGGGTTAACCTTCTATGGGAGCATGATGACCCAGCGGTCTCCCACTTGTCTACCTTTCTGGAGACATTCCGGAGGGTCTTCGATGAACCCGGTCGGGTCGCATCTGTTACGGAGTCACTCTTCAACCTTCGTCAAGGGACGCTCACCGTCGGGCAATACGCCATTCGTTTCTGCATCCTCTCCTCCGAGGTGAGATGGAATAACGAAGTGTTAACCGAAGTTTTCTGGTGTGGCCTGTCCGGCAGGATAAAGGACGGACTGGCAGGTCGGGATATCCCAGACGAGCTGGACGACTTGATCTCACTAGCCACTCGCATCGACTTGCGTTTCCAAGAGCGCTCCTGTGAAACCGCCAGGGAAAGGACATCCGTCCGGTGCCGATATTGTCCTGAAAGACCAGGAGAAGTCCTCCACCTAGGACACATAAGAGAGACCGTCCTAGGCGAGAGCGATGCATCTCAACCCCTCACCATGCCCGTGCAGGTGATACGTCTGCAGAGACGCTTTTCTGAGCTTGCTTATGTGGATTCTGGGGCAGCAGGAAATTTCATTCGGCAAGAGGCGGTGACTCGACTTGGAATCTTTGTAATACCTCTGGTGACGCCTCACGTGATTGCATCGGTGGATGGCAGACCACTGCAGGAGATCGTCACCAAAGTGACAGAGGAGGTGGAGGTGCAGATTGGGGCTGTACACCGTGAAAAGATTGCCTTCTACGTCATGCCTGGTCTCTCCCATGCCCTGCTCCTTGGGCTTCCCTGGCTTCTGGTTCATGAACTTGTCCTGGACTGGCGCTCAGGAGACATGCTGCGGTGGGGTCCTCTCTGCCATGAGAGATGCCTGAAGTCTGTTCTGCCACCTGGTTCCCTGCAACCGGCTTCTGTTCTTCCTGATTTACCAACTGCCTATTGGCAGTATGCGGATGTCTTCAACAGAGTGGAGGCAAAGGTCCTCCCGCCTCATCAGCCGTATGATTGCCCTATTAATATCGATCCTGGTGCTACTCCACCCAAGGGACGAATCTACCCGTTGTCTCCAGCCGAGTCACAAGCCATATCTGAGTACACCACGGACAGCTTGGCTAGGGGCTTCATTGGAAAATCCACGTCCCCTGCTGGCGCTGGGTTTTCCTTTGTGAGGAAGAAGGAGGGCACCCTTCGATCCTGCATAGATTACAGAGGCTTGAATGCCATCACTGTCAAGAACAAATACCCCCTGCCGCTGATTCCAGAGCTCTTTGACAGGCTCAAAGGGGCTCGCATCTTTATGAAATTAGACCTCTGAGGAGCATACAACCTGGTTCGCATACGTGCCGGAGACGAATGGAAGTCGGCTTTCAACACCAGGGACGGCCATTATGAGTATTTGGTCATGGCGTACAGGCTGTGTAAAGCTCCCGCAGTGTTTCAGGAGTTCGTCAATGACATCTTTCGTGATCTGTTGTACATGTGTGAGGTGGTATATCTGGACGATATCCTCATCTTCTCCCCAGATTAGTCCTCTCATACACGGGACGTGCGGCAAGTCCTCCTGCGACTGAGGAAGAATCGGTTGTATGCCAAGATGGAGACGTGTCTTCGAGCAGACCTCTTTGCCCTTTCTCGGATACATCATCTCTGACTCCGTTTTACAGATGGATCCTGAGAAGCTCTCTGCTGTGCTGAAGTGGCCCCGTCCTGTGGGGACTAAGGCTATTCAGCGGTTCTTTGGTTTTGCAAATTATTACAGGTAATTAATTCCCCATTTCTCATGCTTGATCAAGCCCATCACGGCTCTCATCTGTAAGGGAGCAAAAGCCTGCGACTGGACCCCAGAGGCCGAGAACTCCTTTTCCACCTTAAAGCGCTCCTTCTCTGAGGCTCCTGCCTTGCACCGACCAGAGGTAAACAGACAGTTCATTGTAGAGGTAGACGCCTCCTCCATAGGAGCGGAGGCTGTCCTTTCCCAGAAATCCTCTTCTGGTAGGTTAGTCACCTGCGGGTTTTTCTCCAAAGCATTTACCTCATCGGAGCGCAACTACTCTATTGGGTATCGTGAATTGCTGGCCATCAAATTGGCATTGGAGGAGTGGCAACACCTCTTCGAGGGTGCCGTTCATCCGTTCATTATCTTCACAGACCACAAGAACCTGGCTTATCTCCAGTCCACCCAGAGGCTCAACCCCCGGCAGTTCCGGTGGTCCCTGTTCTTTGTCCGTTTCAACTTTGAACTGCACTTCTGGCCTGGTAGTAAAAACGTCAAGGCTGATGCTCTGTCAAGGTCGTTCCAGCAGTCAGATGTGGAAGAGGAGACCTTCCATATCGTCGATCCTACCAAGATAATCACCGTGGCTCCCTTACGTGTTGTTGGACTTCCGCCTTGGCAACACATAGCTATGGATTTCATTACGGATCTACCCTGCTCCTCCGGCTGTACGGTCATATGGGTAGTCGTGGATCGCTTCTCTAAAATGGCTCACTTCGTTCCTTTGCCCGGTCTACCATCCGCTCCTGAGTTTTGGATTTCGCAAAAGTATTTAGGCCTTCCTGATGACAGCATCTCAACCTAAAGTCACCCACAATGTTATTTTATGCAACTGGTGATCACGTCCATCCATTCCCATACAAACCACTTTTCTTTTTCCTACACGTTTTCAACTCCTGCTTCTGCCACATGCACCTCATGGTCAATAAGTTAAAAACAATGTTCCGTTAACTAATATTTCCCATCCGAGGCGCTTGTGATGAGACCCTCCTTCCTTCATCAACCATAATACAGCCCCTTGGGCTACTTTGTGGAGACACTATGGCTATGCCTGGACATTGACCACTGCAACTACTGTGCTAGTAGTCCTGGCATCATAATTGTTTGACCCTTGAGGCCTGCTTCCTTCATCAACCATGATACAGCCCCTTGGGCTAATTTTTGAAGACACTATGGCTATGCCTGGACATTGGGCACTGTAAGAACTATGCTAGTAGTCTTAGTGATATGGATTAATATTTTATAATATTAATTAGTTTCCTGCTCCTGGCCTAATCGATATGGACCAAGTACCGGCGTGAAAAGTATGACATCAAAACACACAGAGTGAGATGTACACTCTCCCTTGGACAGTTCCAAGCTCCAAGTGCCGTTTATTTGAACAGGCATGAAATAAAACCTCAATAAGGGCTCGGCCAGCCCTACTCAGATCTATTCATTGGTTAGTGGGTTGGATAATGGGCTAGTCCATGGGCGGATTCATGAGATCATCAGAATAGGTTGGTCCATCAGGTCATCAGGATAGGTTGATCCATGAAGTCATCATACGACATGTCATTCTGTGATTGGTCAGTCTTTCTCTGGACTCCAGCTTCCTCTCAGAGAGCATGGTGTGATGAGACAGGAAATGGCAGCCATCTTTAAGTCTAAAACATGCTTATGAAAATAATACACTTTATGGGTCGTTTCTCTCAACCCCTTTTGCCTTAAAGTTAATTAAGTATTTAATCCTATGGCTCTCCTTAACAGCTCCCCTAAATACTTTATTAACCTGTCTCTACTATAGCCTATCACATCTGCCCAATGTGCCTCCAACTCTTTTGTGCTGCACGTTAGACGAGAAATGATGACCATTAGACCCCCCTTGATACAGACTTCACATATATGAACCATTTGACCCCCCTTGATACACACTTCGCATTTATGAACTATTTGACGTGTCTACCCTGCATATCATAACTCAGAGGAATGGGGGACTGCCTAGTTGGAGACTGTAAAAGACTGAAGAGGTCCTAGCTGTTCTATGTCTACAGAATAACAAAAATCTTGAGCTAGGAAAATGGACATTCATGTTTCTACACCTTTCTCAATCATCTTCCTTACACAGGGAAGACACAACAAACAATAATAGCTGCAATAATTAAGACGATAAGGATAACAATGCCTATCTAAACCAGCCATCTCCTGCCATCCCTTCATCTATGGAAATTATTGGTCCCAGGGATCTTCTACGCCTATTGTAGAGAATTCGGTTTCTGTATGGCTACTATAACCTTCCCGGTGGGACCTATATTATCTGGAATATATGTACAATTTGCAAACACCTCCTTACTTTGCTAATAACATGTCCAGGTCCATTCTATTTTGGAACGCCATTATTGATGTAGGGCCTAGTTGATCTGCTAAACCTTGAGGAGCTTCTCTAGTGTAATTGACAAATCTCTGTTAATCATAATACATGTAATTGATCTAAACTATATTCTTACTTATGGCCACTAGGGGTGAGATAAATGATTCAAAACCCGCTTTGACTTGTTTTCTGACTTTAAATTCATACAGTATGAACAATTCTGGGTACACCAGGAGGTGTATAGTATCACGCTATCCGCATCCTCGGGCCTTTCCTACCTGCTTCACCTCAGTTCCCTACCTGGATACCCAGAATTGTATCACAACACTCACGGATGGATCCTCCTGTCTCAGGGCTATATTCTACCACCAGTGATTATTTGATAACATTTCCCTTTACACATGAACTCAATTACCTTGAAAATAACATAAAATAACGTAAAATAGCGCTTTTACGGCTACATGTACAAGTTAATAGAGTAATATCAATTATACACAGTGTTATCTACCCTTGAACTGATTAATTACTCAGGAAAGTGAATTTTTCTCCCACTCTGAGTCCTTGTTTATATCATGTTCCTGTAACCATTTCTGCCTTAGTTTGGATATTTTCTATATATCAGACATAATGTGGAGTTATAAGGCCATATATGGGACAGTCTATCACTATGGGCTGTAGGTTAGTGGCTATCATTATCGGAGATCATCATTCTGCTGGTGAGGAGTCTCCAACAACTACAGCATCCAGATGGTTTTCCCTCAATCTCCACTGAAGTTGCTGTAATTCAGAGAAGCTGGATCGGCCATCTAATCTCGGCTCATTGCTCTTTCTCACATCTTTTCAGGATCACCCGATCTCCTGACATGAGACCATGCGCTCCTGACACTGATTTAGGATCTGGAATTGAAGAATACATCTGTTTATCACACTATTTAATCAATTATTTAAGGCTTCTACATAGCTGATTGGGATTTCATCTGTGGGAGATAAAGCTCAAGTCCTGAAGAATATTGACTTTAATAATAATTCTCTTACTTGGAGATAGCAATGAGTGTTTAACCCTTCCCTGACTGAATACTCACATCACTGATGCTGATACTGCAACAGCTATCTATTGACCTGCAGCTCTTATGGTGGTTATCTCCTCCACAACTTCACTAAGTGAGAGGCTCATCGTGTCCTATCCATTTATGTCAGATTAAACCCTTTTATTAATATATTGTTTCTGATCAGACAAACGTGTGTGATTCTTTTATTTATAGCTGACCACCGTATCACATAGCATTATGGTGTGCTCTGATGTGTGAGACTACAATGTTATTTGAGGGTCCCTGCACAGGTACACTACACATGTGTGGCGGGAGCCAACACACTGTATGTTGTGTGTGTGTTTCCCTGTCCAGATTGGTGCATGTAGACATGGGTATGTGTACACACACATGGTCACTTTTATATTGTCCGAGTGAGACATATCTACATATCTGGAAACACATACATACATTTAGGCACCCACATAGTTTGGTAATGCTATGTAATGTGCATAGACATGTCCTTACTTCCTGTTTGTAGCTTACCAACTTCTACAGTAGACGGACAGAATGTCCATACATTTGGCCCAAACACACTGCACTACACTAGCGTTCCTGTCTGCCAGTTTGGCGATGCCGTAGTGTGTTGCTGGAGCTGCTGCACATCACATATGACATCAGTTTCAAGATGATATAATAGGCAATAGCATCCATGTCACCACCATGTTGTCTGAGATGGCTAAACAATGGTGACACTCTTTCGCCGTCCAATCAGAGTGTTCTGGGCACGCTTAAAAAGTAAACTCAGGTACACCTATGTCCTAAGCTGGGTGAAAAGTATGCACACATTGCTGATGTGGTTGTGCTGTGTGACGGCGCAACTACGATCTGAAAAATCGGCTGCCCGATTTGCCAGCCCACTTCCGGGACACCGGATCATCGGAGGTTGGAGGTGTAATTGCTACGTGTAACATCTCCTATGCAATCTTGGACAAGTGCCGAAAACGTGCGCGCTCCCGTGAAATTGTACGTGATATCTGAACGATATTGCAATGTGTAATAGTACCCTTACATGCAGCCACATTGCCGGCAACATCGTTGGCAACTCAGGGGAGTGGCGAAGATGAAGCAACATCGCTAGTGTGTTGCTACATGTGACAGGGCAATTCAACAGCAATAAGTTGCTTGAACGGAGTTGCCAGGTTGCAGAACATGTTCTGAAACCTGGCAATGTTGCTCAGGCAATCTGCTAGCACTGCTCAGTGTGACACCGCAATAGCAATGTTGAAAGTAACTTCTCTTATTCACTGCAATGTTAAGGATCGCTTACTGGGTTGCTCATACCTAGCGAACGAAAGTTGCTTTCAACTTCCTAGTTGCGTTGCCTACAAAATCTCCCTGTGTGACATCTACAAGGCAATCTTGGAAACGTGCCAAAAACGTGGTCGCTCCCGTGTAGTTGCCGGCAACTTTGCTGCAACGTTGCCGCGTGTAACGGTACCTTAAGGAAATATGGTGGTGGACTGCTTAGTGCTGAAGTTGGTAGACCATTAAAATGAACAGAGCAGGGTCACTATATGCTGAAGCATGTGCCATGTAAAAAAAATCTCCTTTCCACTTACTAAAGAGTTCTAAATTACCTATGGAAGTGACTTCAGCACAAGAACAGTTTATCAGGTTATGAAATGGGTTTTCATAGTTGAGTAGATGCATACTAGCCTAAAATGTTCATCCACAAATTAAAGAGAAGGTAGAATACTTGGCATCATTTTAAAATAATGTTTCAGAGTTTAAATTACAATTCACCAACATACAGCTACCTCTGACAGGTCTAAAGGTACCGTTACATGGGGAAACATCTCCGGCAACATCGCCGGCACCTCAGGGCGTGGCGAAGTTGCAGCAACATCGCCAATGCGTTGCCCCATGTAACAGGGTGATGTCAACGGCGATAATTGCTTGAGCAACAACACCTGGTATTAGGACAATGTCCTGAAACCAGGCAATGTTGCTCAGGCGATCTGGCAGAATCGCCCAGTGTGACACCACAACTGCGATGTTAACAGCAACTTCCCCCATTGAGTCCAATGTTAATGATCACTGCCAGGGTTGAATTTAACCCTGGCAGTGATAGTTGCTTTCAACTTCGCTGCTGCGTTGCCGGCGATGTCTCCCGATGTAACAGCAGCATAGCGATCTTGGCTAGTGGCCAAAAACGTGCGCGCTCCCATGAGTTGCCGCCGATGTTGCCGGAGATGTTTCCCCGTGTAACAGTACCTTAAAGACATCAATATTAAAATCTCTGAAAAATCCTTTATATTTTTCTTAAACTATCGTGATATAACTTTCATAAAAATAATTCAATTCAACCTTTTGTCATTCAGAAAAAAATGTATACATGAACCTAATTTTTTGTGTGACATGAAAGACTATGAATGACGGGTGACTGATGAATGACATTCGTGAAGTTATCTGTTGAATTTATACATTCATTGAATTTATACACTTCTTTTCATGCTTGCTTAAAGCATCACTTCAGTATTTTTTCTTACTCCACCATTGTAGTGGATCTTTAAATGCAAGTTCCCTGCCCACTATCTTATACTCATCTTCCGCCGCCTTCATCCTCTTCCGGTGGTGCTGCTATCCATCTGCAGTGAAAAGTGGCCTGCTGGCAGCTCCAGCGTTCCAGTGCCAGTCAAAAACTATGGGGACAAGATGGCGTCGTCAGACTGGAGATTTTTACGACCACCTTTCAGGTAAACTTCTGTAAGTATTTTACTTCATAGGCATGATAAGCAGTAATATAATTCCTCAACACATATAAAGGTATATACACCATTCACATCACTTTTGTAATTTAACAAGTCAGTGAAGATTTTGCTCTATGTAACTGTTATCTGATGTATTAGTTGAGCTATTTGTGTTGTAAAGCCACTGTGATGAATTCCATCTAAACACATACCACATGTATAATGACTCATCCTGCAACTCCCATAACTACTATACTTTATATATTGGTATGTCTTGTGGTATATTCATTATCTCTAGCAGAATTCTACTCAGAAAAACAGGATGTCCTTGTTGTCAAAAAGGCTTACAATCTACTAGCTACAACTTATAATACAAGCGACAGTTTGATCTGTTAAATATTTTAAACTACTGCTGTTAATATTAGGAAGACCAATAAATTATCATACTGTCTTCAGTACTTTTAGATTCAATTTTGCTATACATTGCTACATTTCAAAAACATTTTCCAAAAGAATAGAAAAAAAACATTGAGCGAGAATTGTATTTAAGGCATAGATAGTGAGTATTATTATTATTATAATTATGCTTTACTAATATATGCAGCCATAGCATTTACAAGATCCATGATAGTGAACGAGCACACACTAATGAGCTGGCTATATTAATAATGTTATGAATAAAAATCACTCATACAAAGATAAAACAGAGAGGTAATGCATGGCAGCACTCCACTGGTCCCTGTACAGACTTAATACTCTAGTCATACAATTAACAGCAGCTCGTTGGACCTGGCTCCCTAAAATACCACCAAAAGGGTTTCTCATGCCTCCCGAGGGACCAGAGATGAGGCACTACCTACACACTATAACAAACAGTGTGAGCTAAGCTGAAACAATTACAAAGATGAAAGGGTTAGGTGCTGGGAGGAAAACACACAGATAAACAGCAGACACTCAACAGGTGTTTTCTTCCAAGATAAAACCCAAATATGAAGAGCTGGAAATCTCAGGAACAAGTTCACATAGAATTGTAGCCAGCAAGAAAATGCATTCAAGTGAAAACATATATCCCCACTCAGGCTGTGATAGACATACCAAAACAGGACACTGAAAAATACCTGAAGAAGTAAAAGCCCAGAAAGGAAAAACAAGGTAATAGTAATTCAGCATCAGGAAAGACTGAAAGGAAAAGGACCATAGCTCAGCAGAGAGAGCAACCGACCATGGAGCAAGAGGTCACTACATAAAATCCTGGGGCATGACAAAAGCCAGGGATAAAGTTGTGTAGAAGAGTAAAGCACGGCTGGATTATAAAAAAAACATCTAACAGAGTACTGATCAGCCATCATCCAAAAATGTTATGAGTATGGCATAAGTGCAAACCTGCCAAGATGTGGTCACCCACCTAAGATGACATCTGTATCAAGGAGAGCAATAATTAGCACAGACGCCAAGGGGCATATGGTCACTCTGGGAGAGCTGCATATATCCATAGCTCAGGTGGGAGAATCCAAAGGAAAATGATTAGTCATATTCTCCATCAATCTGGCCTTTCTGAAAAAGGAGCAAGAAAAAAAGGCATTTTTGTAAGCAAGTCATATATAGACCCATATACAGTTTGCAAAAAAAATGTAGGGACAAAGCTATCATTTTGAAAAAGGTGCTCTCAGATGACACCAAAGTAGAACTTTTTGGGCTACATGCAAAACTCTGTGTGGCAGAAAATTAACTCTACAAATCACCATTCCCATCATCAATCATAGTGTTGGCAGCATCACACTATGGGGATGCTTTTCTTCAGCGGGACAGGGAAGCTGGTCAGAGTTGATGGAAGATGGATGGAGCTAAATGCAGTGTAATACTGAGGAAAACTGTTAAAGGTTGCAAAAGATTTGAGATTGGGGCATAAATTCACTTTCCAGCAGGACAACAACACTCACTATACTTCCAGTGCTATAATGGAATGATTTAGATCACAGCACATTCATGTGTTTGAATGGCTCAGTCACAGTTTGGACATTAATCAATCCCAACATTACCCCATTATTCCTCCCTTTTATCACCCCACACCTGCAAGAAACAGCCGCAATATTTTAAATATAAAACCCATTCCCCTGACCCCCTTTCCACTGCTCCCTCTCTCTGGAATGCATCTTCCATCTGTAATAAACTCCACTTCACTCACAACCTCTTACCTCTTGCAAACTCTCCTTTCTGGGTCTCACAGAAACATGGTGAACACCCTCCGACACGGCCTCTCCTTCTGCGCTGTGCTATGGCAGACTTCATTTCTCCCACACACCTCGCACTGGCAACAAACATGGTGGAGGAGGGGGTCTTCTCCTTTCTAGCAAATGCTTCTCAACCCAATTCCTCCTCCTTCTTCCTTTATTCTTTCATCCTTTGAAGTGCACTCTGTCCGTATCTACTCTCCCTCCAACCTCCAAGTGGCTGCCAACAGCCTCCAAACTCCTGTTACTGGCTTCATCCTTTGGCCTCTCTCAATGGTCCTCCACAGACGCACACACAGATTGACATACACTAGACCTCATCTTTACCCGCCTCTGCTCCCTAACTAACTCCAAAACCTCCCTTCTCCCCCTATCTGATCACCATTTACTCACTTTCTCATCCTTTTCCTCCTCTCACCTGCCACCCATGTCCACCTACTCGCAGAAAGCTCACACATGTTGACACTCACATGCTCTCTGATTCTATTCTACCACTATCCTCCATGTCCTCACTCCATGACACAGATAACTCCACCACTTTCTACAATGCTACACTCACATCAGCTATTGATGCAGTTGCCCCTCTCGTTCACAGCCAAACACGATGAATCAACAGACAACCATGGCACACAGACACCACTAAAAACCTGCGGCGGGAGTCTAGGGTTGCTGAGCGGCGCTGGAAGAAAATACATTCACAAGAAAACTACACAGCATTCAAACAAGCACTTCTCAAATTCAAGTCAGCACTTACCACCACTAAACAGAATTACTTCATTACCCTCATATCCTCTTTGTCCCACAATCCCAGGCAGTTATTCAAAACATTTAACTCCCTCCTCTGCCCCCCACTGCCCCCTTCTCGTATCTCTGCAGAAGACTTCGCAACACACCAACAAGATCGATCAGATCAGACATGTCTTTGCTACCCAACCATCACAACCCTATGTATACCAGACTACTCCCCTCCCCCACTAACCATTCTCCCCTCCATTACTGAAGGAGAACTTGCACAACTCCTCTCCAAATCGCACCTCACCACTTGTGCATCGGACCCCATCCCTTCCCACTTCCTCCCCAACCTCACCACCATGCTTATCCCAGCCCTAACCTACCTTTTCAATCTATCACTAATCTCCGGTACCTTTCCTTCTGCTTTCAAACACACAACAATTACACCTTTCTTGAAGAAGCCATCTCTCAACCCAATCTCCACATCCAGCTACCGCCCCATATCGCTGCTCCGTTCACCTCCAAACTTCTTGAAAAGCATGTCCACACTGTACTTTCCTCTCACCTCTCATCCAACTCTCTCTTTGACAACTTTCAATCTGGCTTCCACCTCCACCACTCCACCGAAAGCGCTTTAACCAAAATTACTAACGACCTACTTACTGCCAAAGCTAACGGACACTCCTCCATCCTCCTCCTTCTTGACCTGTCCTATGTATTCGACACAGTCGACCACTACCTCTTATTACAGATCCTCTTTTACATTGGTATCACTAACCTTTTCTCCTGGATCTCCTCATACCTTTCCAACCGCATATTTAGTGTCTCCCACTCCAACACTACCTCCTCACCCCATCCCCTCTCTGTTGGGGTCACTCAAGCAGTGCCGGGACAAGGCATTTTGGTGCCCTAGGCAGGTAAGGCAAACGGCACCCCCCCCCGAAATATGTCTGGGAATAAAAATGTCAACATACTTTGAAAGTAAATTTAATTTAACGGGGGCCTATAAAAGGTTCGTCCAACCACACTACAGAGACATACTGATATGCTGTTTACATTGTGAGCCCCAATGGGGACAGTGTTGATGATGTATGTAAAGTGCTGTGGAGTTCATAGTGTAATATAAATGCAAAAAGTATTATTCTTAATATTATGTCACAATACCAGGATCTGAGGATCTTCTATTTCGTGGTCAGGGGCTCTCTGATGCCGTGTTGCTGCTTGTCTCGCTGTTGTCCTCTTTTGACACTGCAGTGCGTTGGACAAGAGAGCATTAACTGGTTAATAACAAGAAGTATGGAGTGTGTACTGAACCATAAACCCTCCCCTTACCATGAAGTATGGAGTGTGTACTAACTGAGCCATAAACCTCCTCATACCATGTCCAGCAGACATTGTAGGATTACTACCCGTATATACTCGAGTATAAGCCGACCCATGTATAAGCCGACCCCCTACTTTTGCCCCAAAACCCGGGAAAACCTATTGACTCGTGTATAAGCCGAGGGTGGACCCCAGCACAGGTATACAGCCCCCAGCAGTGTGGTATACAGACCCCATTGGTAATACAGCAGCCCCAGGGTCATACAGCAGCCCCAGGGGTCATAAAGCAGCCCCAGGGGTCATACAGCAGCCCCAGGGGTAATACAGCAGCCCCAGGGGTTATACAGCAGCCCCAGGGGTTATACAGCAGCCCCAGTGGTATATACAGGCCCCAGCACTATATACAGCAGCCCCAGTGGTATATACAGGCCCCAGCAGTATATACAGCAGCCCCAGTGGTATATACAGTCCCCAGCAATATATACAGCAGCCCCAGTGGAATATACAGGCCCCAGCAGTATACACAGGCCCCAGCAGTTTATACAGCAGCCCCAGTGGTATATACAGGCCCCAGCAATATATACAGCAGCCTCAGTGGTACATACAGGCCCCAGCAGTATATACAGTATTACAGCCCCAGCACTCTATACAGCAGCCCCAGTGGTATATACAGGCCCCAGCAATATATACAGCAGCCTCAGTGGTGTATACAGGCCCCAGCAGTATATACAGCAGCCCCAGTGGTATATACAGGCCCCAGCAGTGTGGTATACAGGCCTCCCCAGTGGTAGTATACAGCAGCCTCCCCAGTGGTATATACAGGCCCCAGCAGTATATACAGCAGCCCCAGTGGTATATACAGGCCCCAGCAATATATACAGCAGCCTCAGTGGTATATACAGGCCCCAGCAGTATATACAGGCCCCAGCACTCTATACAGCAGCCCGGGAGCATATAGGACATTTTTCAATTGCTTGATCCATGGTGTCACTTTTCATTTATCTTCCCTAGTCAAAGTGTCAGGAAGCCCATTGTTCAGGAAGAAATGACAAGATCTAGGACCACACTGTTTGAGGCTTTGGGGTTTCTGGACCAAATTTTCAATGTTAACAGAGAAGCCTCAGTGATCATAACTGGGAATTGGTGGGTAAAGTATATGTTGAAATATTTCAATGAGACACAAAACATCTTCAGGGTTTCTTCAGGACACTGTACATAGAAGAACAAAACAGTAGATTTACAGGTTTTTAGACATGTAGAATAAGATGAATAGGAGTAATGTAGACATGATGTACTTCATGGACATCTATCTTTAATTGCATAATTCTGCTGCCCCGTCCTTCATCGACTTCTGATGTCCTCCTATCATGCGCTCTGCATTTCTGGTGCGCAGCCATAATTCCACATTCAAGCAATGGGTGTCGAAATCTGGCGGCCACTAGCGGTGCCACCGACAACAGGAACTCGCCGCATATGCCTTTACATACTCACCGCCACCGATCCCGAGGCCGCCGTCACCGTGCGTCTGCTGGGCGCTGGCTGTACGGAGGAGGAGAGGAGGGGCGGGCAGAGCCGCGGGACAGGAAGTCGGACTCCCGCCCTCCTCCCTCTCTGGCTGATGCGCCGCGGCCGCCGCCGGCCAGCACGGGGCCTCCCAGGGGGCGGGCAAAAATGCGTCCTGCACTAGATGGCGCCCTAGGCGACCGCCTAGGGTCACCTAGTCGTAGTCCCGGCCCTGCACTCAAGGCTCTGTCCTGGGGCCCTTTCTTTTTTCTATTTATACTCTTGGCCTAGGATGACACATAAACTCCCTGGATTACAGTACCAACTGTACGCTGACGACACTTAGATCTATCTCTCTGGCCCAGACGTTACCTCTCTGCTGTCCAGAATCTCAGAGTGTCTATTAGCCATATCCGCCTTCTTCTGGTCTTGCTTCCTTAAACTGAATGTAGACAAAACTGAACTCATCATTTTTCCCCCATCTCATGTACCTCCCTTTCCTGATCTATCTATCACAGTAAATGATATCACACTTTGCCCTGTACTTGAAGTCCGCTGCCTCGGAGTAATTTTTGTCTCTGCCTTATCCTTCAAACCACATATCCAAGCTCTCAACACCTCCTGCCGCGTCTAGCTCAAAAATATGTCCAGAATCCATCGCTTCCTCAACCCTCAATCTACTAAACTACTACGGTAGTTCACGCCTTCATCATCTCCTGACTCGACTACTGCAACCTCCTCCTCTGTGGCCTCCCTGCTAACACTTTTGCACCTCTCCAATCTGTCCTTAACTCTGCTGCCTGACTAATCCACCTCTCTCCTCGCTGCTTCTCCACTTCTCCCTTCTGCAAATCCCTCTACTGGCTCCCAATTCTCCAGTGTATCCAATTCAAACTACTAACATTGACTTACAAAGCCATCTACAATCTGTCCCCACCATATATCTCTGAACTAATGTCCCGATATCATCCAACTCGTAAACTTCGATCCTCCCGAGACCTCCTCCTTTCCTCCACACTTGTACGTTCCTCATCTAACCGCCTGCAAGACTTCACCCAAGCATCCCTCATCCTCTGGAACTCTACACCTCAAAATGTCCGACTGTCCCCTACATTTGCAACATTCAAGCCTGCAATGACCACTGCCTGCAACCTCACCACCACTGGACCCAGTGCTCCACCACCACTGGACCCAGTGCTCCACCACCAATTGACCCGGCGTTCCACCATCACTTGACCCGGCGCTCCACCACCACTGGACCCGGCGCTCCACCACCAACAGAGCAGACCCAACCTACTGTTTCCCTCTTCATTGCCCTGTAGAATGTAAGCCCGCAAGGACAGGGTCCTCTCTCCCCTCTGTACCAGTCTGTCACTATCAGTTTGTTCATAGTATTTTTAACTTGTTTGCATGTATCCCTTTCTCATGTACAGCACCATGGAATCAATGGTGCTCTATAAATAAATAAATAAATAATAATAATAATAATAATCCCATAGAGAACCTTTTGGAACACTTGCTGTTCACAGATACTTTCCATCCAATCTCAATGAGCTCTATCAGCCTTTACATGTACAAAGCTGGTAGAGACATACCCCAAAAGATTTACAGTAGTAGGGTTCGTGGAAAGAAGGGGGGCTGAATACAAATTCACATCACAATTTTCAGATTTATACTTTTATAATATTTAGAAAGCTATGTATCACTTTGATGGGCCCCCAGGCCGTCGGGTACTCAGGCACCGGATCGCTGCTGCTGTCACTGGGGAGTCACGGGGGGCATGACCCGGTCCTGTGGCCTGGGCGTCAGTTGAAAAAGGGGCATATATACAGGGGAGGTTGTTGTGACGCCACCTGTGGTATGTGGTCAGTGGGGACCACCGCTGCTGCAGAACCTCCGGGGATGATGGATGGCAGCTGAGGCTGGGACAGCTCTCCACGGGTAAAGCCAATCCCCAAGGAAGTGTGGATAGTCTATGTACAGGGATGAAGGGCAACAGGCGCAGAAATAACTGGCGTCCACAGCAGTAAACCTTTCCTTTACCTTTACTAGTCCATTGTTACAGGAGCACCAATTTAGATGTTACTGGGGATCCAGGTGGCCTTGAAGTAATCGGGGAATCCACCTAGCAGAGTGGGTTGAAGGCCTCCCTTCTGCGCTGTTTAGTGGTTCCTACGGCTGCTTGAAGCTAAGGTGCTTGCCCTCTCTCTCCTGTGTGTGCCGTATGACAGGTAGCTTGAGTCCTGTTTCAGGGGTCACTCCTTCATGGAGACCCCGGGCTCTAGTATGCTGCTTTGCCTCCTGACACTGTGTGGCTGGGAAATCTGGAATCCCCCACCTTCTGTTATTGACTGCCGGGACATCAGACCCTGCACAGCCTCGGACCCGGTGTCCGTTCTCTGTGCTTTTCTCTGAGGCGAGCACAACACTCCTCGTTTCCCTCAGGCTTTCCTCTCCTTCCTCCTCAGACTCACTCCATAGCTGTTCTAACTAACTCCTCCTCTGGCAAGAACTTTTATACAGGGAAGCTCCCCTTAAGCCGGGTTCTAGAGCTCCCCCTTATGGACTGGATATAGGAAAGTGTTAGATGCTGTACCAACTGACTAGGGGACCCCCTTTTGCTTCCAGACGTACCATCGGGACCCTGGGGTGCTACAATTTAATTTACACTTCACAAATACTTGCTACTCTGTCGTAGGTATATCACATAAAATCCCAATAAAATAGATTTAATTTAATGGGTGTAACGTAAATTTTTAAAAATGTTTACAGGTTATGAATATATTTTTAAAGCACTGTAATAATAAAGGTAGGTTTACTTAATTTTTAAGTTTTGACTAATCTAATCAATATCAATAAGTGCATGTTCCTTATAACTGAATGCAATTTTAAGTATGGTGAATATAAGGTTCCTGAAACATGTTAGGCCCCTTTCACACCAGCGTTTTTTACAAATTGCAACAGATCCGGCAAATTTACCGCATCTGCTGCATCTGCCACCTAACGGTCGCATTTGCGGCAAGCCTCATGCATTGTCTATGGGGCTTGCGGCAGACGCGGCAAGTACAGTATTGCCGCGGTTCCGGCACTTGCATTAATTGCGGCTGCGAAAAAAAACGCTGCTGACCGCAGGTTTTTTTGCAGCCACAACTGCCAAATAGCGAGCATACTGCACTTGCCGCACCTGCCGCAAGCCCCATAGACAATGCATGAGGCTTGCCGCAAGTGCGACCATTAGGCGGCAGATGCAGTAAATCTGCCAGATCTGCCGCAATTTGTAAAAAACACTGGTGTGAAAGGGGCCTTACTGAGATAGCGATTTCGATAAGTTAGGATATAATTCTGGAACTGATGAGCTGCTGTTTGGTTAATCAGTTAGAAAAATATCCCAGTCATCACAGGGTTCCCTCAGTGTCATTGTAACAGGAACGTGGCCAAGCTAAGCAAGCTTCTTATTCACAGCTTTATAATATCTTAGTTTCTTGGATCATTGTAACCATTTATTAAAGGGAATCAACCACCAGGATTTTAAGGTATAAAGTAAAAGCAGCACCATACAGGTGGTAGGATGGTGAACTGAATCATGCTGTCAGCCTTCTGAATTAGATGTTTACTTACAGAAATAACTTTTGTTAAAGTTGAGGAAATGTGTGCAGGAGTGATGAACGTGTGCAGCAGGGCAGGACTTTGTGGGTTGGGTATATAGATTACGCCTCTTGTATCCTCTTGTTGTGCCCCCCTCCTTTCTTTATTTAACTCTCATGTCGCGCCGCAATTGCCGCTGCTGGCGATGCATGTGCACTGCTATAGAATTGGTGACTTCATTAAAATGGCACTGGAATCAGCGCATGGGTGCAGCATGATCTCCGGCGCCATTTTACTGGGGACTGTGGAAACGAATATGAGCTGCAGGAGAGTGTGCGCAGATGAAAAAAATTAAATCTGCACATGTGCCAATGACGTTCATGTTCGGGATTTTGGTTGTTTCTTGCAAATTACCCAAGGTATTGGCTATTCCCTTTTGTGTATACAAAATAAACACATGACTGACATTACTTGGGTAAAATGGCCACAACAGCCTTTTATTAAACACTAGTAAAAAGGCCCGATGCAATTGCATCGGAAGCGCGGTGAAATGAATTGTGTGTATACAGGCGGGTCAGTGGGTATCAGAGTATACAGGCGGGTCAGTGGGTAGTAGAGCATCGAGGCGGCTCTGTGGCTAGCAGAGTATCAAAGCGGCTCTGTGGCTAGCAGAGTATCGAGGCGGCTCTGTGGGTAGCAGAGTATCGAGGCGGCTCTGTGGGTAGCAGAGTATAGAGGCGGCTCTGTGGGTAGCAGAGTATAGAGGTGGCTCTGTGGGTAGCAGAGTATACAGGCGGCTGTGTGGGTAGCAGAGTATAGTGGCGGCTCTGTGGCTAGCAGAGTATCGAGGCGGCTCTGTGGGTAGCAGAGTATCGAGGTGGCTCTGTGGGTAGCAGAGTATCGAGGCGGCTCTGTGGGTAGCAGAGTATCGAGACGGCTCTGTGGTGGAGGGGTGAGGAGAGATGCGGCTCTGTGGTGGAGGGGTGAGGAGAGATGCGGGTCTGTGGTGGAGGGGTGAGGAGAGATGCGGCTCTGTGGTGGAGGGGTGAGGAGAGATGCGGCTCTGTGGTGGAGGGGTGAGGAGAGGTGCGGCTCAGTGTTGGAGGGGTGAGGAGAGATGCGGCTCAGTGGTGGAGGGGTGAGGAGAGATGCGGCTCAGTGGTGGAGGGGTGAGGAGAGATGGGTGTCTGTGGTGGAGGGGTGAGGAGAGATGCGGCTCAGTGGTGAGGGGTGATGAGAGATGCGGCTCAGTGGTGGAGGGGTGAGGAGAGAAGCACACAGTATATACATACATGAGACATTGTATAGACAGACAGTATGCAGAGATTACACATATTATACACACAGTATAGACACAGTATACACGCATTACAGAGAGTGTAGAGACAGGAGACAGAGTGTAGAGACAGGAGACAGAGTGTAGAGACAGGAGACAGAGTGTAGAGACAGGAGAGAGAGTGTAGAGACAGGAGACAGAGTGTAGAGACAGGAGACAGAGTATACAGAGACAGGAGACAGAGTATACAGAGACAGGAGACAGTGTATACAGAGACAGGACACAGAGTATACAGAGAGATGACAGGGACAGAGTATACAGAGAGATGACAGGGACAGAGTATACAGAGAGATGACAGGGACAGAGTATACAGAGAGATGACAGGGACAGAGTATACAGAGAGATGACAGGGACATAGTATACAGAGAGATGACAGGGACAGCGTATACAGAGACATGACAGTTTATGCTCACCTCTCCCCGAGGCCCCGCCGCTCCCGCCGTCTTCCTGCAGTGTCCCGGTGGCTCCCGCAGGCTTCCGGTGTCTGCACAGGTCTGCTACTGCAGTTCAGGACCTGTGGTGATGTCAGAGTCACGTGACACCAGGTTAGCATGGAGTAAGCTGGTGTCACGTGACTGTGACATCACCAGTGGTCCTGAACTGCAGTAGAAGACTTGTGCAGACACCGGCAGCCTGCGGGAGCCACCGGGACACTGCAGGAATACGACGGGAGACGGCGGGGGCTCTGGGAGAGGTGAGCATATGTTTTTTGGGGTTTTTTTGTAAACAGTAGTGCGGCTGCGGCTCGCGCAAAGGAGCTTGGGATTCGGCTACAACGCCCGAATTCCAAACTCCCGATTATATAAGTAGATTTCATACAAAACCCAGAGTGTCCACAACAGTGGTGACACCACCACAATACAAAACATGTCAATATAAAATGGCTGTAATAGAGTTAATAGATCTAGTCTGGAACCCCAAGTTGTCTTTTCCATACTCATAGTACTTAAGTGAACGAAGTAACTCATCTTGTAGGATGCTCACATGTAGCCAGTCCTGATCAAGTATCCAATAGCTGTGAAAAAAAGCATATGATGAAGCTTCCTACATCGAACTTGACAGTTCATTTAATTTCTTGATTCATAAGCCTCTTTTTCCCTTCTTTCTTCCAGACCCATTTGCACCTAGCAAAAAAACAACCACTCCTTATGAAAAAAAACATACACAAGCTACAGTGACAAAAACCTTCCATTCCACCCAATCTTTGTTGAATATTGGCACCAAGCAGCCTCAGTCACTGATTGCCTAATTAAACTGAAAACTACATTGTTATCACGCTCCACATCCAGCCTGTGCACTATGCTCCCTCTTTGTCCACCCACTGCATTGACTCCAAAACCTATTAAACTGAAAATGCAATAACATGTCATCCACCTCTTTAGACACCCCCTAGAACATACTATTTGCTGCTATGCCCCATCTTCAATTCTAAACACCAAAGTAAAGTAAAGTCAGATTCTTAACCAAACCCATCACTCACCATGAACTGCCACTGCCCCACACATCAATGCCCTTGAAAAAATGCCTCAAACAACAGATTCAGCATTGTTCGTATAAAGCTGCACAAATGTTAGACACCACTTTCTCAGTGAATACCCATTATATGATTCCAAACTGGAAACCCAAACCCTTAAATCATCTGTGATCTCCCTCAAAATACAAATAAAATGTCCTTACCTTCCGTGGCCACTGACAAATGTCTATTGGCAAAATTTGGCAGGCAAAATTAACTTGCCTAACAATGACTAAACAACCCTCAAGTGCAGCATCTTGGCCTTCCTCACATAAGCTTCTGACAACCATAAATGGACCAATTTATCTTTCGTTAGTCTATATTTAATCCCCAGAAAATGCATAAATATAGCATGCCCTCCATTTTCTCCACAGCCAAATGAACCCCGAAAGGTAAAGCTTCCTTTTTAGAAGTGCACAATATCATTGCAGAAACCACTGAACCATGAAGACCCAGCACAAGAAAAACATCCAAGTAATGAATTATAGAAAGATTCTAGACACATCCCCGTCTACCAATTGAATAAACGATTAAAAGCTTCAAAGTATTAACACAAGATAGAACAGCCTATGCGTAGACACCAATCACCATAAAATTCACCATTCCACATGCATCCCCAGCCAAGGAAAACTGTCAGGGTGCACTGGAAGTAAACAAAAAGCTGCTTCAATATCTGATTTCCCCATAACCCCTCCCCCCATTCTTCTTTCTTCACCAAGTCCACTACCTTATCAAAACCCATATGAAAGTGATGACAACTCTGCTGAGATGCCATTATTAACAGAGACACCAGTCAGGTAAGATGAATGGTGAATAAGCTGAAACTTATTGGGTTCCCATTAGGCACCATCCTTAATGGAAAAATCCTCAAATTAGGTCCAGGGAATCCCTGAACAGACCTGGCATGTGACCCAATTCCACCTCCTTGATTAATTTTTCATTCACTCCATCTGGGTGTTCATATGCTGACTTTAAATTGCCTGTTATAAAAATAGGAGTTCCCAGATCCAATGGAATCCTAAAACCATACAAAACCTAACCTAATCAAAGATGCCATCTCCGCATTTGTACACCTATTTAAAATGGGATAGCATCATCATGACCCTCACTAGGGTCTTCCCTTTCTTCAATACGATTGGCTGCATTTTCTTTTGATCACGTGAAACCCTTGGCCAAGCTATGACTTCCTTCGCAGCCTGAACTCTTGTGTATGAACTTAGATGATGCACTGAACTTACACTGACCCTCATTAAATTGCTAACAAGACCCCTATTACTGTGAGGCCTACCATCTGCTCGCTGAGCTGGATCCTCAGGCACCTCCCTGAAAGGGCTGAAAGGCAGGAGCTGTAACTAAGCGCACCCACAAAAATATGTCCTTGTGGTCCCATCTCATACTAGGCCTTATAGTTTTTCTCTGCTTATACTGCTTGTTTTGCCCCAAGCCACACCAAGCCCCCATACACCTTATGAGCCTCTCTATTTGCATTCATATACCCAAACAGGGAAGGGCAATGCTCAGACTCATTCTCACCTATTACGCTTGCTAGCATTGCAAACACCTGAAGCCATATGACAAACATCCTCAGCAAACAATATCTACGTTTCTCCTCATCATTTTTTGGAGTCACTAAGCTTCACCTTGTCTAAGTTAAACTTAGACAGCAAAATAAAAGAGAAAATCTCTACATATTTTCCTTTCCAAATCTCTCACACTACCTGCTTCAAATGTGCTCCCAGTGTGCCTTCAAACACACATAAATCTCGATCCAGGCCCCACATCATCTAATCGCACAACCTCGTCTTCTTCTTTTCACTTATGCCTTTTTCCATGTCATCCCCTGCAACACCCTCTGCAGGACAGGATGCGGAAGAACCAGTGTAAGTACCACATCTTGTCTAACTTCTGAACCCGAATGCATTGGGCCCCCCACCCTTTTTAGAGACCACACATTGCCTGAAATACCCATTCTGCTACTAAACCCTATTCCACACCCAATAACTGACCTCTTAAAACTTAGAACAATCAACATCTCCTTACAAAGCTGCCTCAGAAATATTTTTAGAACAACCGTTCCTACAACTGCTGGAACTCATTCATGGGTATATCTCACCCTCCTCACCATTGGATTCTGGACTCTGTAAGTCTTGATAAGGCCCAGGGGGGCCACAGGAGGAACAGCCCGATGATGTCTACAGTCAACCTCCCCGGATGCGGTGCCTGTTCTTCATGTTCAACTGCCCACTTCCTAATTCTAGCTGCCTGACACAAAGATGATGATGATCGAGATCCACAGGCCCTGATGGGATATTTTGACCTCTGACATTCTACCCTAAATTGGCACATATGGTGTCCCTGTCCCTCACTCCCACCAACTGCTGAGTGTTTGCACATCTGGTTGGAACCATAGAAGTGCATACGTGCAAAATGGCTGTTGTCCTTGTGGCCCTGCAATTGTACCTCTATCCCCCATGCTGCACTGGTGTTGTACACCAGTTTGTATGTTTTTGTGAAATAAATGAATAATTTTATCTTGGCAAAGTGCCTCTGACGTCTTGTGTAGTGGTTGAACACCTCTCCTGTTCTGGATTTGACCCTTGGACAGCACCACTCCAGGGCCACCGCTGTACAGATCCAAAGAATAGCAGGACAAAATCCAGCCTCAGTCCATCACCATACTTTGCAAACCACAGGGGGGCTGATCCTCCTCTTCTGTCCTCTGGATTCGACCCTTGGCTGGCACATCTCCTGGGGCCACCACCGCATGGGTCTGAGATCTAACAGGCTGCAAACTGGAAGCAGTCCACTTCTGAGTGGCCTCGTCTTCAGTGAGGATTCTTCCTGAAGACTTGAGGAGAAGACTGCAGCCCACACTACTTCACAGCCCCAAAAGGTCCCCAGAGGGGCTCCCGAAATGCCTCCCATCTCTCTTCCCTCTCTCCGGAGAGTAAAGCACAAGCGTCCGGTACCACTGAGCGCACGTTGTGGGAGTGGAGTTGGGACTCAAGACAGCCAGAGGGGATGCACGGACTACACAATGATGCTCCTGAACATACTGGGCATCGTGGACTACCGTGACCACATGCACCATTACCTTTAAGTCCACAGGGGCTGTCATGGCTCCTCTTCTACAGATTCTTCGTGCTGTCCTGTTGGTTCCTGAGGTGCCAGAGGAGTTAGCAACCTGCTCTCTCTTCTTTCATCCTCCATAATCCTGCCTCTTTTCTCCCAATCCCGTACCCTGCATGTCCATCTCTACGGACCTGCATGTGACCTCTTATAATCTTTAACCCATTCACTCTCCCCACTATATACTACCATGTGGCCTCTATGCCCAATTTTTGGGCTTCCTGGCCTCTCTGTAATAATTTATTTGCAAATTTTGGGTTAAAGCATATGTTAACCCTGGCCAAAAAATACTAAGTAAAAAAAGTTGTGAGATGTAAAGTAAAAAATAAATTTTCTTAATATTTAAAAAATATAAATGTGAAAATTGTGATGTGCATTTGAATTCATTTCCTTCTGAGTTAATACTTTGCAAGACCACCTTAAGTATGGAAAGAATCGGCTGATAGCAGACGCTCAGACAGAAGCAGACAATTATTTAAAGGAACCTGTCAGGTGGGTTATGCCCCACCAGCTATCACTATCTGTACCTGCAGCTTCATAAAACTAGTCTATTCATCTCTGTCTGAGCTCAGAGTGTAATGTGAAAGGTGAAAAAAATCATTTATACACTTACATTTCAGTCTACACCTTGGAGCAGGGAGACTGTCTGGCAGAATAACGAGTGGAGCTAAGCGAGCAAACTCATATTATGTTATAGGGACTTAGCTCCGCCTATTGTAGTCACATGGTTATGACATCACGTCAGGTCTCCCAACATGTTCTAACATAAGGTTGAAATGTTAACTATTAACCTGCCAAACAGTCTCCCGTCCTCCAAGCTGGAGACTGACTGCCTCATTACAGGAAATGTAAGTGCATAAATGCTTTTCTTTCACCTTTCACATTACACTATGAGCTCAAACAGGGATGATAACACTGGTATTATAAAGCTACAGCTACAGACTGTGATAGTTGAGGGGGCATAAACTAGCTGACAGGTTCTCTTTAATATGAAAATGTCACTTCATTTACTTGGTCAGACTCCTCACAACGCATTTTGGTGGTGTAATCCACCTTCATCAAAGGATGACCAATACCAGGGACTGGGGGTATTTAACAGGAATTTCCATCTTAATGAAGTTACATTTCCATCTTAAATAATTGTCTGCTTCTGTCTGAGCACCCGCTATCAGCCACTTTTTTCTTATTTGCATTTTCACCCCTTTCGGATGAGCGGTTTGGCGCAGCACGGACCCAGCAGACTTACAACTGGCTCTGCAGGACCTGACAGAGAGCAGAGACGTAGGACCTGCGGTGATGTCAGCCCCTTGTGACGACCCATGTGACCAGCTAAACCTCTGAAGCTGGAAGCGGGGACGGCGAGTGGTGAACATTAAGCACCGCCGGCTCTTTCTCCATGGTTATGCAGGTAACATAACTACATCAATTTAGTACACTTTGCCTTCAATCTCCTCCACTTTACCACTGGGTATCATCCCAGAAGCACCCCCTCCTCTCTCTCTTTATTTTTGTTTTCACCTTTCGCTCAAAGGCTTTTGAGGTATGTCTCTATCAACTTTACCCATCTAGAATCTGAAATTGTTGCCATTTTTCTTTGCAAAATAGCTGTAGCTCAGTGATATTGGATGAATAGCTTCTGTGAACAGTAATTTTCAAGTCTTGCTACCCATTTTCAATGGGGTTTATGTCTAGACTGTGACTGGGCCACTCAAGCACATGTATATGCTTTCATCTAAATATTCTGTTGTAGCTCAGTCAAAATACATTGACATACAGAGATACAGCTGTGGATAATTAAAAATACAGTAAAACAAACATAAATGTTCTCTATTGGACCACAAAAGCAATGCCAAATATATTTTTTCTGCTTTAATATTTTATATTATTAAAAATTAATATAAATTAAAAGTTACTTTAATAATATTATACAGATAGTATGTAGATATTAGTTTATAGATGTTAAATTGGCCTACGAAAAATAAGACATCACAATGCCAAGTCCAAAAGTTATAACTACTCAGCAGATCAATTTAACTGAATTCAACAAATTCATAAGTAGATATTTAATATAGGCCAAAGGAAATACTTTCATATGGGGGTTATGCTGGAGCGTTCCCAGTAGGCACACAAAGGAAAATAATGTAAGAAAGATTAAATCAATACGGTAGGACAGCAGGCTTGGGTTTCCTTTTTAATGTTGGTATTTCTTCATACTGAAGACTAAGGGCCCTTTCACATCAGCGTTTTTTTAAATTTGCGGCAGATGCGGTGAAAAAACCGCATCTGCCGCAACTGCCGCATAACGGTTCCACTTGCGGCACGGTTGCGGTTTTTTCCATAGGAAGTATAGGGGGACTTGCGGCAGATGCGGCAAGTGCGGTATTGCACTTGCGGCAGGTGCGCAGAGAAAAAAAACCGCAGTAAGCCGCGTTTTTTTCTCTGCCGCACCTGCCGCAAGTGCAATACCGCACTTGCCGCATCTGCCGCAAGTCCCCTATACTTCCTATGGAAAAAACCGCAACCGTGCCGCAAGTGGAACCGTTATGCGGCAGTTGCGGCAGATGCGGTTTTTTCACCGCATCTGCCGCAAATTTAAAAAAACGCTGATGTGAAAGGGCCCTTATTAATGTATTCTTGCAAAAACATTTATTTACTTTTATAAAGTTTATAATGAAGATTTATGCTTCGACCAGTGAAATAAACAATACATGAAATAAGCTGCATCAGCATAGACATTTTTGTACAGTGATTGAATCTTTGTGATTTGGACTCTGCAAAATATATATGTAAAATGAAATAACTAAGATGTGATTGAAGAGTAAACGTTCAGGTTTATTAAAAAGAATCTGTCTGGTCAAAATTTCATATGGAACTGATATCATTTTCTAATTCCTCTGGTGAAGCTCTTTCTATTCATGTATTTTATTTATACTACCCATTCTCTGTAAACTGCAAATAAAGAGATTCCATCTGTCAATCACAGTGTATGATCACTTAGTTCTCTGCTGCACACTACCCAAGGAATGAATATTCATGTAGTGACATCACTGCACTGCACTGCCCTGATCTGCAAGCATACAAGAAAAGTAAAAATGAAAGCTAATAGTGAGACACAGAGCACAGGGGAAGAGAATGCCAGTCTGGGAAGGAGTGAAGTATAAATTAATATTTACATACTGCGGACTAATAAGCAGTAAAAGTAATGGACTGGACTTGTGAAGCAATCTGCCTGCTGGGTGTAAAGTTGCTTATAGCAAAAGAACTACAAAAGGTACAGTAATGATTTTTACATATTCTGAGAGGGCTGCCCAGACACTATTCAAGGGAACTATTAGTATCGTACTGAAAAACAACCTGACAGATTACCTTTAAAGGGTTGAGCACAAATATCCTGTGAAACCTTTAGGAATTACAACTTATTTTTTAACCAACACAGCAGCACTGCAGTGACATGACAAGAATCTGATTAATAGTTGCAAGTCAAATAAATTTATGTATGAGATAGCCAAGATGATTTATTATAAAATGAAGGTAGTCTCACACTCAAAGCTGTAGTGAATGGTTAGATATGGAACCTAAATTTAAACAGTTCAAAACAATGTTACCCTGTTTCTCATCATTGTATGTTGAATAAGGCATAAAGCATCCCACCAGATATATGATAAACTCCAATTCATCCAAGATATATATGGTGGGATTCAATAGATATTGAGATGAAAACACATAGTATACTACACTCACATAGTATGTTATCCTCGACAATTTCCCCTATAGGTTCATCAGGGTACATACTAATAGTTAGCTTAAAGGGAACATGTCACCAGGTTTTCTACATATAAAGTATATCCACCACCTGTATGCCTTATATATAGTGATGGGTGAACCTGCCAATGCTCGGGATCAGCGGACTCACCCAGACCTTCTTGTAAAATCAGAGTTTAGGGCTGGACGTAACTCGATCTTGCGCCCGAACCCTGAGCTTGGACCTTACAGTTATGGGATGAGCTGGGGGTTGTGTAAAAGAAAGAATATAGTTAATAAATATACTTACCAAGTCCGGCAGAATGCGTCCTTCCGTCCCGCTGTCCCAGCCGCATCTACTTCAGGGGCCACTCATTAACTTATGGGGATTTTTACTGCACTGCCGAGAACTGTCAGGGGTCACCCTAGTTGATGGCTCAGCTATGAACTCGATTGACCTCTGTCATTGTCAGTCTCAGCCTGCTTGTCACCCTGGACAGACATTTGTCTGTTCAGAGTGATGAAACAGAGCTGAACCTGCTCTGCCTATGGACCACGTCGGACTGAGGGATTTTTTTTACTTTAAGATGGAGTACCTAAATGTGTTTTTTGTTTTATTTCTAATTAAAAAATTTGTCTCTGTGTTTTTATTTTTTAATGTTTACTAGAAATTCATGGTGGCCATGTCTAATTTGGCTTGACACCATGAATTTCGGGCTTAGTTCAAGCTGACATAACAAAGCTGGTATTAACCCCATTATTACCCAGCATGCCACCCCCACCAGTGCCACTGGAAAAGCCAGGTAAAGCACCTGGAAATGGTACATCAAAGAATGCGCCCTTTTAGGGGAGGGTACTGGCTTTGGTTTTTGGGTGGTGGCCCCAGAACACTTGGGTCATACTACGCTGAGAATTCCAGCCCCGAACTGCCTGGAATTACCTGGTTTGCGATCAAAAAATGGCCGGAACCCACACATTGCTCATGCTTCTTCACAATTTGGTTTCTCAAGTCCTCAGACAGTTCTTTGGTCTTCTTTCTTTTCTCCATGCTCAATGTGGTACACACAAGGACACAGGACAGAGGTTGAGTCAACTTTAATCCATGTCAACTGGCTGCAAGTGTGATTTAGTTATTGCCAACACCTTTTAGGTGCCACAGGTAAGTTACAGGTGCTGTTAATTACACAAATTAGAGAAGCATCACATGATTTTTCTAACAGTGCCAATACTTTTGTCCACTCCCTTTTTTATGTTTGGTGTGGAACTATATCCAATTTGGCTTTAGGACAATTCTTTTTGTGTTTTTTTCATTGAAGACAAATTAAATGAAGATAAATAATAATACCAAAGAATTTGTGTTTGCAATAATTTTCAGGAAGAAACTGAGTATTATCTGACAGAATTGCAGGAGTGTCAATACTTTTGGCCAACACTGTATGGCTTTCAGATATAGGGAAGAGGCGATTTCTTAGAGACGTTCCAGTACCACAACATAGTCTCATCTGTCTCCTCATGGCTCTGAATGCCTTAAATTTGTGATCCCAGCTTCTATGACCACCTGTCCCTCCTACCTAGTGACCTTATGGGGGTGGGTTTTGAAGGAGACTCAACCCTGATTATAAAATTACCGGTCTTTGCCATATCTCAATGTTTGAGATGGCACGCGAAAGATATTTATGTCAAACTTGTCCCTGGTGTATTTATCTTTTGCTTGAGACTAAACATGATATGGTTGTGAGCTGCTGATGGGCAGAAATTAATTTCCTAGGTTTTTGACACTCCTCAGGAAAACAAAATGATGCGGTGCAATCCTCAAGATGTTTGGATCCTGGAAATCTAACTTTCATATTTCTGCAATTAAAATGAGAAGCACACATTCGTCTTGAAGTGTTTTCTAGCTCTAAGAGAAAGGATTTTTTTAAAGACTATTTTTGGAGGGAAAACCACACATTCAGCTAGGCTGATGGCAGGGCAATAAAACTAGCATTTTTACAGGTTGTAAAATGCATACCTTGGGCTTCTAAACTACCTGAAGGAGGGGTAGTGGGAGGAAGGGCAGAGAAAGTGTTTTACAGAAATACATAGGAAGCAAAGTAGATTGTCAGCTCTGGGAAAGTGTAAAAACATATTTAGTGTATTTTCCTGACACCTCCCCCTTTTAGGACCTCTTTGTACGCCTCCAGGTGCAGCTCCGTGGGCTCTCCCCTTTCTGGATCCCTCAGGACACTCAGAGATGGTGCGAGACCCATCAGCATCTCAGGACTGGCATCTGCTAGCAGGACAGTCCAAAACCCCTGACTACAAGTAGCCAGAAGTGACACTGAAGCCCCAACTTTACAGGAATCCTTGTGGACCTGTGCTGGGTCAGCAATTGGTCTGGTTATCCCTCTGCAAGAAAGCAGCGCGGTGCCTGCATTCTGATTGGCCTGACTGGCCAGGGACACAGGTTTCCCATCACCTTGACAAGCTGTGGACCACAACTGTCCCTTGGCTTGAAAGGCTGTGGGAACTGTCATTCCACCTTCCTGACAGGTGATGGGTATTGGTCTTCCTGACAGTGGGTAAACTTTTCCCATCCAGACAAGCCAAGGGTACATCTTTCCCATGGTCCTGACTGGCAGGGAGTACCATTTTCCAATCAGCCAGATAGATTATGGCATGACTGTCCCATCTTCTAGGGAAAAAAATGTTTTCCCATTACTCCCATTACTCTGACAGGTTATGGGTACTGCTTTTCTATCACCCTGAAAGGTAGGAAGCACATCTTTTCCGTCATCCAGATAGGTTATGGGTACTGGGTTCCCATCACCCTGCCTGGTTGGGGAACACATTTTTCTGTTTTCAGGTGATCCTTAATGTATTCCCTATGCGACTTGCAGACATGTCCAGCACTTGAGGTTTTGCACTACCGGCAAAACCACAAGTGCTGTACATTTATGCAAGTCCTACAGGGAATGCATTAGGCCAAAAGCAGTCTTGCCACAAGTGTTCCAGCATCTGGCAGATCAAGCAAAACTGCTGGATCTGCCGGAAATGCAGAAAAACACTGATGTGAAAGCAGCCTAAGGCTGTGTTCACACGCTGCGTATTTGTCGCCTTTTTCTACGTGCGTTTTTTAAGGGAAAAAACGTGCGTAAAAAACCACGACAGAACAACTTCAATTGCGCTTTTTTTCGCGCGTTTCTTCCAGTGCTTTTAATGGGGCCTATGGAAGAAACGCGCATAAAAAACTGGAAAGAATTGACATGTTCATTCTTTTTACGCACGCGTTTTTTGCTCTAAAAACGCTGCGTAAAATTACACGACGTCTGAATGGCACAAAGTGAATGTCCATTCACTTTGCAGGAAAATGCAGACGCACATGCATTTTTGGAGCAAATACGTGCGTAAAAAAATGCGCCAAATACGCAGCGTTATAGTTTTTTTCCACCCCAAATGCATGTAAAACACATGGAGAAAAACGTATGCAAAAAACTTATAAAAAATGTGTTGCATTTTTAATGAGTTTTTCCTGCCAGGAGATGCAGATTTGGTGCAAAAATTTCAACCAAATACACAATGCACGAATATACCCCAAGGAGTTAAACAATTACTGGATTTTGCAGGTGTACAGCTATTTTTACAATTGGCCATGCATTTTTGCGAGTAAACATCTGTTCACCTGCAAAATCGTGTGATTGTTTAATAGGCAATTAAACTTGGCCATTTCACTGCTTATACACGGCCGCTCCATTTGTCCTCACCCTTATTGTTTCACTGTTCTAAACGTGACATTTTAATTGGAGTCCATATCAGATTAAAACAAAGAAATCTGAAACAATTAGTTTTTTTTGCTGGCAGAACCAGTTTGCTAAACATTTTCCATTTTGCTCCAACCCATATAGATCATTGTAAATTCCGAACCTGATGGTGGGTTTACACACACCAATTTATCTGTTCAATCTCTGACCCAATCTCTGGTTGCAGTGAAATCATGGATACATTGCTCCATTTTGTGGCTGTGTACAACATGGAGCAATGTATCCATGATTTCACTGCAACCAGAGATTGGTTCAGAGATTGAACAGATAAATTGGTGTGTGTAAACCCACCATTAAACTTGTCAAATAAACAGGATAATTGTTGAGATCATATGGAGATAATACCATGTACCGTATTTAAAAAAGCACTAGCAAACCTTTATCTAAATATAAAGTCCAGTCACAAGAAGAATGAAATTGCCTTGAGTTATAATCACCCCAAGGAATATTAATCACATTATTAAATTAGGTCAGTATGGAGGATAGACTAAATATTCATATACATTGAGAATTTGAAACACTAAGTTTCTAGATCAATTCAATATAAAATGTGCTAATGTATAAACTCCACCTGTGAAAATTCAGCTATAGACACAAAACATATAGATAGGAGGATGTTTACAGTCAACTCAATTAAATCTATGCTATATTTCATTCACATATCTGTATTTCAGGTCAGGTTTATAAAGCAGATAATACTAGGATATGTGATGATGCCAGCTTCTGTGGGGATGTGTGTGGGGTCCTCTTAGGGCAGGGACACACTGTCCGACAGACATACGAGTCAGTCAGACATGCCTCAGATGATTAACTTGGAATTGCCTCCCCCACACTTTGGATGGGAGTGTCAGCTGCTTGTGTTTCTAAGCATCTGCACACTCCCGTCCTTACAAGGGGGAGGCCATTCCAAGTTAATCCAAGGCATGTCTGACTGACTCGTATGTTTCCAGGATAAGAAACAGAAGCCGGGCTTTCTTACTGCGCTGACCAAAGAACGAAGATCCACAGCAGATTAACACCACAATCTACTTTAATGAGCCGAGCCTACGCGTTTCATGACCATTCAGCTACTTCACCAGGGCATCATCATCATTATCATCATCATCATCAAATACTACTTGACATAACTTTAGGGGTAGTGTCCATTTCTTCATATCTCAGATATCCTTCACATTTACATGGCTCCATTATTGATCATGTCTGTAAGGCTATGTTCACATTTATTTTTGCTGCTGGAAAAACCTGCTCTTTTCACAGTATAGAAGCTACTACAAAAAAGAGATGTTGAAGCGTTTATGAGGCATTTTTCCAGGACATTTGTATCTAGCACATTTTGAATAGATAGATTTAGTCTCAACTAGGGATGGGCGAATCTACTCGCTAGGACTCGTTACTCGGCGAGTAGTAAGGGATTCGCAGGACTCGGTACTCTGCGAGTTTCCCAGCGTTTACTCGCACAGTAACGAGTCCAATGCAAATCAATGGCAATCCTAGTTTTATCAGAGACTCTGACAAAACTAGGATTGCCATTGTCTTGCATTGGACTCGCTACTGTGCCAGTGATAGCAGGGAAACTCGCAGAGTAAGAGCTGTCTGCTCTGTGCAGCTCCAGGGTCCTAGAGCCCGCCTGCTGCCTGATGTAGCAGAGCTGAGATTGTTCTCAGTCTGCTCATTCCCGATGCATAGACATCTATGCACAGGGGATGTAGCAGAGAGGACATCGCGTTTTGGACTACGTCGGATGGAAGAGGATTTTTTTAATTAAAGATGGAGTCCCTAATGGCTTTTTTTTTTATTTCTAATAAAAAATTTTCTCTGTGTGGTGTTTTTTTTAACCCTTTATTGGAGATTCTTAGTGGCCGAGTCAAACCTGGCCTGACATTAAGAATCCCGGGCTTAATACCAGCTTGTATAACAAAGCTGGTATTAACCCCTTTATTACCCAGCGTGCCACCGCCACCAGGGCCGCTGGAAGAGCAGGGTTCAGCGCCAGAGGATGGCGCTTCAATGAATGCGCCATCTTCTGGGGCGGCTGCGGGCTGCAATTTGCAGCGGGGGGTGCCCAGAAAGCTTGGGCCTCCCTGCGCTGCGGACTCCAGCCCCCAGCTGCTTAGCTGTACCTGGGTAGACATAGAAATTGCGCAGAGCCCCACGCATTTTTTTTTATTATTTCATGAAATTCCGCTGCAAATTGCAGCCCGCAGCCACCCCAGAAGATGGCGCGTTCATTGAAGCACCATCCTCTGGCGCTGAACGCCGCTCTTCCAGCGGCCCTGGTGGCGGTGGCACGCTGGGTAATAAAGGGGTTAATACCAGCTTTGTTATACAAGCTGGTATTAAGCCCGAGATTCTTAATGTCAGGCCAGGTTTGACCCGGCCACTAAGAATCTCCAATAAAGGGTTAAAAAAAACACAACACAGAGAAAATTTTTTATTAGAAATAAAAAAAAAAGCCATTAGGGACTCCATCTTTAATTAAAAAAGTCCTCTTCTGTCCGACGTAGTCCAAAACGCGATGTCCTCTCTGCTACATCCCCTGTGCATAGATATAGATGTCTATGCACAGGGAATGAGCAGACTGAGAACAATCTCAGCTCTGCTACATCAGGCAGCAGGCGGGCTCTAGGACCCTGGAGCTGCACAGAGCAGACAGCTCTTACTCTGCGAGTTTCCCTGCTATCACTGGCACAGTAGCGAGTCCAATGCAAGTCAATGGCAATCCTAGTTTTGTCAGAGTCTCTGACAAAACTAGGATTGCCATTGATTTGCATTGGGCTGGTTACTGTGCGCGTAAACGCTGGGAAACTCGCAGAGTAACGAGTCCTAGCAGATAGAGCCTGAAGCTTCCGAGACACATCTGCAATTTGTAAATCGCACATTACTCACTATTACTCGCTTCCCCATTCATTAACATTGGACTCGCTAGACTCGCAACGAGTAGCGAGTCCCGGGCTCGGACTCGCTAGAGTAAAGCGATTACGAGTAATTTAGGACTCGCCCATCACTAGTCTCAACCCAAAAATATGATAAAAGTTCCTGTTGAACTGCCCATGTTTTTTACTTAGTGTCCATTTTGTGATTTTGTGATTTTGTTCAGCCTGTGGAGCCTTTGCATCTAATGGTGGGTTTACACACACCAATTTATCTGTTCAATATCTGAACCAATCTCTGGTTGCAGTGAAATCATGGATACATTGCTCCATTTTGTGGCTGTGTACAACATGGAGCAATGTATCCATGATTTCACTGCAACCAGAGATTGGTTCAGATATTGAACAGATAAATTGGTGTGTGTAAACCCACCATCAGGCTGGCTTCACACTGCAGTTTTTCACTGATCAGGGTCCATCAGTGTTTGGGTGCCAAAACCAGGAGTGTCTCCAAAACTCAGAACAGGTGTCAATCTTTCAATTATAGTTTTTCTCTGCAAGTTCTTCTCCTGGTTCCTCTCCTGGTTTTGGCACACAAACACTGATGGACACTGAACAGTGAAAAACTGCAGTGTGAAGCCAGCCTAAGAAGGTATGAGGGTGGCCTGAGCGTAAGTGTGAATCAGGGCACACTAATGTATGTGTAATTGGAGCAATTTAGATGCATGACAGTCACACGAGTGCTGTCTATAATGGGGTGTGAGTGTGATTCGATTGTGATTCGATTGTGGTGCGAGTGTGATGTGAGTAGGTGATTTTGAATCCCAGTGCAATCCATAAGTAATGTGTTTTTCTCTCAAGGATTTTAAGGGGTTGATAAACCCTTTTAATTTCATGGGTGAAATCTATATAGTCCAATATCTGTGCATATTCCTCGCATGCCACTCACATCATATGTTTGTGCGGTGCATATTTTTCTTGCACCTATAGACTTTCATTGGCCACCCGCATGCGATATATGCATGCAATCGCAGCATGCTGCGATTTTGCATGCAGTCCGAGGTCAGCAGAGGAACAAGTTACCAATCTGACCTGACTGATTGTTTAACATTGGTCAGAGTGCAATGCAAGTTTTTCTCACATTGCACTCGTGCATGTTTAACACAAGTGTGGCTTTACCCAAAATGTATGACTTGCGATTCAGTGCCTTTAGATTCAGGGATTTTAGAAAGGAGTGCAAGGAAGGAATTACATCTTGGTTTGCATAGCACACCACACCTTCCACCCCAGACCTGAAGGGGGAGCTCTACTGGCTGCCTTAAGCCAGTTCCCCTTTAAAACATCCAGGCCTGAGGGGAGGAGTTAGTCAGTCCAGTTAGTCAGTCTGAGGAGAGAGTCTGAGAAGAGAGAGGAGACGGAGGAGCTGGTTGCTGGGAGAGATCCAAGCCCAGGACCAGGGACCACTGACCGCTGTGTGCACCCTATGGAAAGGGTTGGAAGGCAAGTGGAGAAAGTAAGGAACTAAGAAAAGGAACAAGTTGCTATAGCCCTTTACTACAACCGGACACCGGAGTCCGACGCTGATACCATTTATTGCTACAGCAAAAGTCCGGAGGTCTCAGGAGAAGTTCACCCCTGAAGAGAACAAGGAAGAGACGCTAAACTGACCAAGTATAGGACCAGGGTCCATAGGAGAAACAGGGACCCTGCAGAAGGACCTCATTGTCAGTTTAGGACAAAGCCCAGAGAGGGAGAAGAAGCGGTGGGTTCAGGCTCAGGCAGAACTTACCCAAACCACAGAGCACAGACACGTTGGAGGCCTCATAACTTTTAAGGTGGAAGTCCCAAGTTGCACCGGGGACCTGGTTATCACTCTGGACTGTACCTGTTACCCTGTCACCAGTAAAAGGTACTGAAACAACCATCAATTCACTGGCCGTCTGGAAAGATTTAACTACGATTCCCTTATCCATCCTCGCTGCCCTGAGGTAAAGCTCCACCTGTGGGGAGCTGGACCTCACTCTGCTGCACCCACCATCACCTCAGCGGCCGGCTGCAGCGCTGGTATACTCGTTACCAGGTACCATAGGTGGCGTCACGTTAAAAATTCTCTATCCCACACCATTCCACGCCATTGAGGGTCCAGGGCACGGGACCGGGGATCGACCAGCCGTGATTCCCCATCGAAGCTGCCATCAGCCCCGGTACCCAAGTACCCCCTACCCTGTCGACCACCTCAGGGGGATTTGCACTGAATAGCTGTTTGTATCGTTTTGCTGTTTGTTTAGTTGTCTAAGATTTATTTTTGTGCAATTCCCATTATGAAATGTTGCTCCATTGTTGACAATGCCATCCAGTGTACATCTTGTCTTATGTATGCAATTGTTGAACAGCCAATCAAAGGTGCATACTGCTGTGCAAGATGTGAGCATGCTGTGCTTTTGAAAGCCCAGGTACTGGATTTAAATAAGCAGCTGGCAATACTGAGATCCATAGACAATATGGAAAGGAGTTTGCTCACTCAGCAGCTGCTCACTGGGATAAATGTGTGGGAGGATCGTAGTATGGAGCTGCATGACATTGAGGCAGCTTGCTTGGTGACAGTTAGAAGGCAAAGTAGAGGGAAGAGTGCCTGGGAGGCCAGGCCACATCTGGCACACCCCAACAAGTTTGCTAGGTTGGCAGAGGAGGGGGTGTCAGTACAGGAATAGCATTGCTGCAGCATGGCATGTCCTCTGAAAGCCGGAGGAGTGGCTGCTCCAGTAAAGATGGAAATAGGAGACCAAGGCAGGTCAGACAGGTGCTGGTAGTGGGGGACTCATTAATTAGGGGAACAGATCTGTCCAAAAGACAAGGACCATCTGTGGCACACCAGGGGTTAAGTGCCACAGAAACAACACCAAGGGTTAACTCCCCATACAACACTGAAGACTGCACTAGCACCTCTAGGCCAGAAGGGGGAGCTAAAGCAGCTCCCTTATATATTCTAGTGTCAAGAGGAAGTAGTTAGTTCAGCTCCTGGGAGAACTGAGGAAGAGAGAGACTGTGGTGTAAAGAGGCTGCCTTAGGCTTCTCCACAGTCTGCTACTCGATTCCAGGCCTAGCCAGGGTCTGAGGAGAGGAGTTACAAGGAACACATCTGGGAGATTGAGTTACCTCATAACTCGCCCCGGTGGAGCGCACAGACCGGATACCGTATCCGAAACTGTGACTGACACATGCAGCACAGTAAACACCGGGATAGTGGAGGTTGTAGATCTACACTGTACCTCAGACTCAAGTTGCTTAACAAAGGGGGTACCTGTGAGGAGAGACAGGGCCAGCAGCCTATCTAAAACGGCAGCAGGGCCACACACACAGCGCAGAAGTGGGAAGCTGAGGACCCAGTCAGGGTGGGAGTAACCCGGCCCCGGTACAGACTCCGTGGACAGTACTCTGCTAACAACATCTGCAGTAAAGACTTGGAAAATGACAAAACCGTGAGTGTGTGTGATCCATGTACTCAGGCCTTACTTTCCCTCATAAACTGCCATTGCCTCCATTATCATCTGTATCCTGAAACATCCATATTATCAATCATAGACTATTACTACCACTGCCTCTAGGAACCAAGCTCTACCTGCGGAGAGCCGTTACATCACCGGCTGCCCAAACATCATCCCCGGAGGTTCTGCAGCAGCGGTGGTCACCCTTACCACAACCTGTGGGCGGCATCACGACAAACTCCCCTGTAAATATCCCCCCATTACTTGTGGGCTCGGGACACGGTCCGGACCAAGACTGCCGTGACATCCCCAGTGCTACCCCGGTCCAGTACCGAGTACCCCATCCCAGTGGGCTCCACACATCCAACAGTGTGCTGCCTTCCTGGCGCCCGATTTTGTCACATCACTGATCGGGTAGACAGATTAATGGGAGGGGCTGGTGAGGGCCCAGAGGTCATGGTGCACATAAGCACAAATGACAAAATTAGAGTTAGTTGGAAGATCCTTAAAGATGATTTCAGGGAATTAATGTTATGCGCTGAATTGCACTGACTTTCTGCTTTCTATTTTGGATTCTGCTGGATTGAACGTGTGTGAATTTCTTCAGGAACTGCATGAGTTAATGTCAGTTTTGCTGTAAGCTGTACTCAGCTGCTGGTTGATGTGAAGCTTGGGTGTGACTCACCTGGAATCTCCTCCCCCTAGCCTTTAAATAGCCTACCTTTCCTCTATCAGATGCCAAAGATAGAGTTAGACTCTCCTTGGTCACTGAGCTGTGAAAACACATGTGCTGTTGTGCTGAAGTCTTTTCAGGAGTTTCCTTGCCTTGGGAGTAGCTGTGATTCCTGATCTGTGGGTGGAGATAAGGGCTCTCAGCCTAGGGCTTTTCAGGAATTTAGGAGAAGGGTGGAGACTCAGACCGTCTCACCTTCAGAGATACCTCCTAGAGCAGGGCAAGCCGGAGACCCCAGTATAAGGTTAGCGTCAGTTTAGCTTCCCCTGAATCCCTCAGCCCACCTTATCATCCGGTTTTCCCTCACCCCCTAAGCGTGACAATTAGGCTGTAAGCTTAAAGGAAGGACCCCCAAGGTGGTATTTTCTGAAATATTGCCTGTACTACATGCCACGTCAGAGAGGCAATGGGATTTTAGGAAGATAAATATGTGGCTCAGGAATTGGTGTAGGAAGGACGGTTTGGGGTTTCTGGAGAATTGGGCCAATGTCACGGAGTAAAACATGAAATATTCGGTTTGTAGAGATAACAGGGTGGTGCTAGAGAGCAGGTGTCAGGGAGTCTAATACAATCACCAGAAGTAGGGAAACCTGACTGACCCTCTGACTAGCAGATTCTACACTTCTCTTTTTTCCAAAGGTGCGCATGATGATGGTGAGGTTTGGACCGCCAGTGTATCCCTGACTCCTTAGTAACTTTGGTTAACACCCCCTCTCCCACACCAGAGATAAGGGCTGGGACTGGAGGAAGAATCCTACACAAAAGAGCACAAACTTGCAGCACGTCTACACCAGGGAAATACACAGCAGCACACAGGGAGAAATCCCTGGCTCCATTGTCCTTCCTCTGCTCATGATCCCTTAAACTTCACTTTCACGGTCAATAACGCCAAATACTTCTGCCTTGGATGTGGACCCGTCCCAGGTCATCCTAGCCACAGGGAACAAGGATCAACAAAACTAGTGGGGCAGCCAATAGACAACAATCCTTTATATTATGGACACAATATGGGAACACTGTATGGGAAGCAAGAAGGTAAATTTGAACATCCAGCATAAAGAGTGAAGTGAGATAGTTGCGTAAAAGTATGTGGAGTGAGGGGGGATTGGTGTGGATAAAGTATGAGGAATGGGTACGGCACAGTAAGTGGATTGAGGGGGGATCAGTGTGGAAACAGCCTGAGGAGTGAGAGGGATGGCTGCAGCATGATATGTGGAGTGAGAGGGATGGCTGTGGCACAGTACGTAGATGGAGAGGCGATGGCTGCTGACACAAAATATAGAGTGAGAAGGGATGACTGCTGACACAGCATGAGAAGTGGGGGGGATGGGTGTAGACACAGTATGTAGAGTGAGAGGGGGATGGGTGTGAACAGGGCCGGCCTTAGGCATGTGCGAGTGGAGCGGATGCACAGGGTGCCATGCTCCAGTCTCCAGAGGGGGGTGCCGCAGGGAGACAGCTATCCCTTTGATTTGCTGCTTCCGCTCCCAGGGGCCTTGCTGCTCCTGCGCCCCAAATCATTATTTGAAAGGACTGATTCTCTGGGGCTGTCTACAACACAGCTACCTCAGCAGAGCAGGTCTTGGTCCTTGCAGCAGCTACCCCTCCTCCCCCAAGCTCCCCTCAGTCGGTACCATAGAGGCCTCCTCCTGGCCTCCAGCCTGTGCAGAGCGGCACCTCCTCACACGCTCACCTGAGGACTCTTCTATTGAGAAGTTTCTGAGCCACGCACAGCATCAAGTTCTTAGCTAAGGTGACCATATCATTGATCCTAATCTTTGACAGGGTGGCCTCCTGTCACTGCTGTCCAGATGAATCCAGGCTGGGACTGTCCCGTGAACCTATCTCCCATGTACTGAAGTATAGTGGGCCTACTAAGGGGAGCACTATCATATATAGTGGGGGCTACAGAGAGACTCATTAAACAGTGTGGGGGCTACAGAGGGGCTCAGTATACAGTGTGGGGGCTGCAAAGGGGCTCATTATACAATGTGGGGGCTGCAGAGGGGCTCAGTACACAGTGCGGGGGCTTCAGAGGGGCTCAGTCTACAGTGTGTGGGCTACAGAATAGTCTTTATACAGTGTGGGGGCGACAGAGGGGTCATTACACAGTGTGGGGGCTACAGAGGGGCTCAGTATACAGTGTGGGGGCTGCAGAGGGCTCAATATATAGTGTGTGTGTGGCACCCCAGAGTCACAGTGCCACAGTGTCACCATTGTTAGGTGTCACCAGAGAGCAGTAAGGGGTATTCCACTCAGGCAACACACAAACAACACCAACACCTCCCAGACAGAAGGGGGAGACCAAACCCGGGTTCAGGGTGAGCTCCCCTATATATTCTGGTCTGAGGAGCAACAAGAGCAGTGCAGTTCCTAGGAGGACTGCGAAGAACACAGTTCAGTTCAGCTCCTGGGAGGGCTGTGAAGACGACAGGTTCTGTGCAAACTGAGAACCAGACCTGGGTGTAGATGAGCTGTGCGGGGCTCATCCCAAGGTCCACTGCTGAACACCAAGCCTAAGGCTAGGGTCTGAGGAAGGAGGAGAGAGACAGAAACCTATCAGGAGGGGCTGCATCACCCGTGCTTCCCCTCCGCAGAGGAACACCACAAGAACGGACACCGGAGTCCGAGAATGTGCAGGTTCAGACACACCAGCAGTCAACACCGGAAAGTGGGGGACTCCAGATTCTCCAGCTACCCAGTGCCAGGGACACAGCAAAATATAGAATCCAAAAACACTGTCTTCCCGGGTGGGGTGGAAAAGTGAAGGACTCAAGTTGCCTGTCATACTGGTAGACACAGACAGAAATAGGGCCGTCAGCCTAGCTGAAGCAACTGCAGGGCCACTACGCAAACACAGTGAGGAAGCCAATACAACCAGGCCGGGTGAAAAATACCCTGAACTGCTGTCCAGACTCCAGGGACAGCTTGTAACAACTGCTTCAACTCCAGTAAACAGACTGAAAAACAGCTATCAGGAGTCTGTATGTGTTAATTACGTCTATTGTCCTGTGCCCAGCGACTGAATCCCACCTGAGGAGCCACAGCCTGTCAGCCTTGCACACTGGCTGGAGGAGCTGCAGCAGCAGAGTAAGTGTACCACATCCACCACCAGGACAACCAGCACTGTCTGTGGAGAGCTGCAGAAAAGTAAGTGACTGTGTGAATCATCATCCTTCACAAAGCCCCATCCAAACCATCCCTCCTGCCCTGGGAACTCTCCAGCCTTACCCGAGGAGGGTTTTTCATCCACGCTGCCCCAAGTCACCGTCCCCAGCAGGAATTCGGCAGCGATGGTTCTATTAACCACATATCCAGGGTGGGGTCACGACAAATCCCCTGTAAATACCCCCTTTTTGGACTGATCCCAGGTCACGGGACCAGGTCACGACTACCGTGATATCCCCAGTGAGACAGCACCGGCCCAGCTCCCGAGTACCCCATAGCCTGGGGGTGCATCGTGTGGTCTACAGAAAGGTCTTTGTACAGTGTGTGGGCTACAAAGGGGTCATTACAGTATGAGGGCAGCAGAGGGGCGCAGTATACATTATGGGAGCTACAGAGACGTTCAGTATTCAGTATGGGGGCTGCAGAGGGGCTCAGTATACACTGTGGGGGTTACATAGGGGCTCAGTATACAGTGTGGGGGCTGCAGAGGGGCTCAGAATACAGTGTTGGGGCTGCAGAGGGGCTCAGTATACAGTGTGGGTCTACTAGGCGGGCTATAATACAGTGTGGGGCTAATAAGAGGGCCATTAAACAGTGTGGGAGCTACTCATTGGGTCACTAGACAGTGTGGGGGCATCATACTGTGTAGAGGGGAGCTACACAGGGGGAGACTCGGGACATTATTAAGGCAGCTTTCACATCAATGTTTTTCGCCATTCGCGGCATATTCAGCAGTTTTGCCTCATCTGCCGCATAACGGATCACTTGCGGCAAGATTGCGTTGGGCCTAATTCATTCCCTATGGGACTTGGTGACATGTGTGGCACTTGCACCGAGTCAAAACACTGTGGGTTTAATATAATAGAGATGGCTGGGAACACCTCTGTGCTAGGTGCTAGCTAGAAAAAATATGTATCATAAAGAAAGTGATTTCTGCTGCCCACTGACACTAAAGATTTTTATAAGATTTTTGGACTGTGCACCCTCCCCTGCCCTGTAGCCATGTTATAACTCTGCATCTTAATGTAGCTTTGGTCCTAGACATGCCCTCATAGGCTGGTTTTTAATTGCATTCAGTGGCATATACACCCATACACGCAAGTTCACATTGCAGGCAAAGGAGCAAGATAGGACCCGGTAGGATAAGAAACCTTGACATGGTTACTGGGCTCTGATGTCATGGCCATTGCATCAGCTAAGTTCTCATATTTTTCCTTATATATCTTGAAGTAGTTTTCTACTATGCCTTATGCCTCAATTCACACCTTGCTTTAGCATTCATTAACCAGTATATTTTTTCTTATAAAAATCTTTAGTGTCAGTGTGCAGCAGAATGCCAACACTGTGATTGACTTGTAGATTCCCGGGTACAAATTTGGAGGAGTTTATTGTACAATATATGTATGTGAATAAATTAATAGTTTCAGAACATAAAAAAGCGGCGTCCTGTTCCCATTTGTGTCCTGGGAAATTTGGTAAAAAAAAATCAATAGGGTGGGGGAATCAAAAGGCAATTTTGGACAAGGCACCATTCAGGCTAGAGCCGACCCTGGGTGTGAACCCAGTATGTGGAGTGATGAGGGGGATGGCTGCCAACACAGTATTTTCTGTGAGGGAGATCGAGTGTAGAAACAGTAGGAGGAGTAATGGGGATTGCTGCAGAAAGTTTATGGAATGAGGGGTGACGGGTGTGACACATTATGTGGAGTGAGAGGGGAAGGCTGCTGGCACAGTATATGGAGTGAGGGGAGATGGCTGCCGACACAGTATGCAGAGTGAAGGGGAATGGCTGCTGACACAGTATGTGGAGAGTGGTATGGGTTTGAAACAGTATGTGGAGTGAGGGGGGATGTCTGCTGACACAGTATGTGGAATGAGGGGGGGAGTGAGATAGTGAGGAAACAGTAGGGGAGGAAAAAATTCAAGGGGGCACAGAAAAGAAAGTGAAGAGTGTGGGGGTGTATTGAGATGGGGGAAGCAACATATGTGGACAGTATGTAAATCATATTTTGTGCAGGGAACAGTGAGGAGGAGCAATTATTTATTCCAGGGCACAGCGTAGGGCAGATATTTTTATTCAGAAGAGTTTTGATCATTCTGCTATTTTTAAGGGTGTCGTGCTGGAATGTTCTGAAAAACACTGGAGAAGATGGAAGTCTGCAGAGGCCAGCTGTGGCTGTGAAAACTCATCATGGTGTCTGAACAAGATAAAGAAAAAAAAGACAACCCCGATCAGAGAAAAAGTCATCTATATAGTACCTGGATGTGTGATACTATTTCTCATCAGTTCTGTGGTTCCTGTATGGCCTTATGATTACTGGTAACAACAAACTCCCAGCATCCCCTTACCATTGTTAAGGATGTAGTAGGAGTTGTAGGTTCATGGAGTACAAATGTGTATGGGTCTGACCTCATATTACAATTATTTTACCATGTACTGATAGTGGTTATGATGATGTATTTCTGTACTGATAGTGGTTCTGATGAAGAATTTTGTTACTAATCAGGGATGTGATATTGTGTTACTGTACTAATGGGGGTTATATGGTTACTAGATGGTGGTCCGATTCTAACGCATCGGGTATTCTAGAATATAGAAATAGAGATTGCATGGGGAAGGCGGTGAGGGCTCAATTGGGAGGAACTTTGAAGAAGGAGTGGTGGGGAAAGGATGGTGTGGCAGGGGGGAGGAGGGAGGACAGAGCAGCAGGGGGGAGGAGGATGGAGGACAGAGGAGGTAGTGGCAGGGTGTGGGAGGATGTAGCAGCACAGGCAGGGGGAGGAAGGAGTGGCAGGGGGAGGATGGAGCACAGCGCAGCAGGGGGGAGGAGGACTGAGGACGAAGTGGCGGAGTGGGGGAGGACGGAGCAGCACAGGCAGGGGGAGAGGACGGAGGATGGAGTGGCAGAGGGGAGGAGGACAAAGGAAGGAGGAGGAAGCGGTGGGGTGGGTGAGGATGGAGCGGCACAGGTAGGGGGAGGACGGAGCGCAGGGGGAGGATGAAGTACAGAGTGGCGGGGGGTGGAGGACAGGATGAAGCGGCAGGGTGGTGAAGGACGGAGCAGCACAGGCAGGGGGAGGACGGAGGACAGAAGTGGCAGAGGTGAGGAGGACAAAAAAGGAGAAAGAAGCGGTGGGGTGGGGGAGGATGGAGTGGCACGGGCAGGGGGAGGACGGAGCGGCAGGGGGAGGACTAAGCACAGAGCAACGGGGGGGAGGAGGATGTAGGATGAAGCGGCGGGTGGGGGAGGACGGAGCAGCACAGGCAGGGGGAGGACGGAGCGGCAGGGGGAGGACAGAGCGGCAGGGGGAGGACAGAGTGGCAAGGGAAGGACAGAGCGGTAGGGGAAGGACAGAGCGGCAGGGGGAGGACAGAGCAGCAGGGGGAGGACAGCGCTGCGGGGGAGAGGAGGATGGAGGATGAAGCAGGGTAGGGGAGACTGGAGCAGCACAGGCAGGGGGAGGACGGAGGATGGAGTGGCGGAGGGGAGGAGGACAAAGGAAGGAGGAGGAAGTGGTGGGGTGGGGGAGGATGGAGTGGCACAGACAGGCGAGGATGGAGCACAGAGAGGCGGGGGGAAGGAGGATGGAGGACAAAGCGGCGGGGTGGGGGAGGCCAGAGCAGCACAGGCAGGGGGAGGATGGAGGATGGAGTGGCGGGGGGGAGGAGGACAAAGGAAGGAGGAGGAAGCGGTGGGTGGGGGAGGATGCAGCGGCAGAGGCAGGGGGAGGATGAAGTGGCAGGGGGAGGCCGGAGCACAGAGCCGTGGGGGAGAGGTGGATGGAGGACGAATATAGGGGATCAGTGGTTAGCAGAGTATACGGTGGCTCAGTGGTTAGCACTGCGCGGTGGCTCAGTGGTTAGCACTGCACGGTGGCTCAGTGGTTAGCACTGTGCGGTGGCTAAGTGCTTAGCACTGCGTGGTGGCTCAGTGGTTAGCACTGCGCGGTGACTCAGTGGTTAGTACTGCGCGGTGGCTCAGTGGTTAGCACTGCGCCGCGGTGGCTCAGTGGTTAGCACTGCGTGGTGGCTCAGTGGTTAGCACTGCGCGGTGGCTCAGTGTTTAGCAAAGTATGGTCGCTCAGTGTTTAGCACTGTACGGTGGCTCAGTGTTTAGCAAAGTATGGTCGCTCAGTGTTTAGCACTGTACGAAGGTTCAGTGTTTAGCACTGAACGGTGGCTCTGTGGTTAGCAGTGAGTGCGGTGGGCAGAGTGGTCAGCGCAGTGCGGTGGGCAGAGTGGTCAGTGCAGTGCGGTGGGCAGAGTGGTCAGCGCAGCGCGGTGGGCAGAGTGGTCAGCGCAGTGGGGTGGGCAGAGTGGTCAGCACAGTGCGGTGGGCAGAGTGGTCAGCCCAGTGCGGTGGGCATAGTGGTCAGCGCAGTGCAGTGGGCAGAGTGGTCAGCGCAGTGCAGCGGGCAGAGTGGTCAGTGCAGTGCGGCGGGCAGAGTGGTCAGCACAGTGCGGCGGGCAGAGTGGTCAGCGCAGTGTGGCAGGCAGAGTGGTCAGTGCAGTGCGGCGGGCAGAGTGGTCAGCGCAGTGTGGCGGGCAGAGTGGTCAGCACAGTGCGACGGGCAGAGTGGTCAGCAGAGGACGGAGGCACTCTGCCTGCCATACTTACCTCCGGGTCATCGTCTTCCCCGCCGCCGCATCTTCGCTCCGCCGTCCCCAGCATCTTGGCTCCACTCCTCCGTCCGGGCGACATGTTTCTTCCAAAATGGTGTCCGGGAACTCTCGCGAGACTTCCCGGACGCCATATTGGATCATATTGGATCCAGTCCTCCGGGGGCGGCGACATATCAGCGGAACGGAGGACTGAGGATCCAGGCAGTGGCGGGGAAGACGCAGGGCCGGTGGTAAGTATAGCGGACAGTGCATGGAGGTGTGTGTGTGTGTGTATGTGTGCGGGCGGCCATATTAGAACACCCACAGTGGGTGTAGAGGCTACTTCAGCCAGGATGTGACGTTGCATACCGTTACATCCTGACAGAAGTAGGCTTAGGGTTTTATTATAATAGATATTTCTGAACCTCTGGTGGGTCTGGTGATGTATTCCTGTGCTGTTATTGGTTCTGATCCTGTACAGATTTAACAATCCATAACTTGTAAGCTTACTAGATACATGGGTATATTAATGAAGTGTTGTGCCATCTGACAAGTTAAAGGTTCTATGTTTTTATTTTGTTAGCATTAGCATTAAAGGAGTTGTCCCAAGTTTGTAATGCTGTTACAGTTACTCTATGGGCTTTTTCACGTCTGCATTTGTTTCCGTTTAGCCAGCATGTGTGCCCAAAAATGCATTGCAAATGCATGTGTTAACGCACCCATTGATTTCAATGGAAAACGCATTGAAAATGCAATTAAAAACGCATGTCATTTTCTGCAAACACTGAGTGCATGCGTTTTTGCAAACACAGCCCAAAACGTTGCAGGACATGCATGTGCATGCGTTCTGCAATTGCAGAAAATGACATGAGTTTTTAATTGCGTTTTAAATGCGTTTTCCATTAAAATCAATGGGTGCATTAACACATGCATTTCGTTGCATTTCTATGTGTTAATGCACTGCAATAATGCATAGAAAAGCAAATGCAACCCCCCTTAGATTTATATGTGGACTTAGCCAATGTGTCACTCTAGACTTCTGAATTCTCTCAATGCACACACTGCACGTTGTCAGAATTCCCTGGTGCTGTTGGTGAGAGTGGGAGGTCATGAAACCACAAGTATGCGACTTACATATGACTCACCGTGGCCGGGGACTCCGGTTTAGACAGGCGTTCTCTTCTTCCTCCTTGTCACGGATGGACCGCGCCTGCCGGTAGTGGGGCCCGGTTGAGTGCAGATCAAAAGTGAAGACGTCTTTAGTGGAACAGATCAAGGGGTTAATTTGTCGTGACGCCACCTATGAGTGTTTCGGTAACTTTACCGATGCTGCTGGGCCTCCGGGGGATGGAATGCAGCAAGATGGAACGCTCCCCACAGGCTAAGCGATGATCCCCGAAGGCTGGAGCTGCACAAGATGTTGTGAGGCAGCTGCGGTTACCTTATGGTGCGGATAGACAGTTCATAAGAAAGCACGGACACTGTAAGTCTCTGTAACAGGTTGTTTACTGTAACCAGCAGGCAGTACATGGTATACAGTTTGTAGGTAGTGGACCGGGTGGACTCAGCAGTGATAGGTGTCCCTCAGAGATCCGCGGTGTTCCTCCATTCTATCTAAGTAAGTTGCCGTTGTCGCCCAGGAATACCAGGTCGGGTACAGGGAGGCTGCTTGAATGCCCTATCCGGGGTATACGTTCTGGATGTTTTGGGGAGCCTTGGGTCCCTTGGTGGGTACACCGCTGGTTAGACGACTGGATTTGGCGGTGGTGGGGTGCTCCCGTAAAGAGGTCCCTCCACTCCTCTGGTTCGCATAGCAGAGCTGAACTGCTGCTAGCTTCGGTACCCGCAAACCGGCTGTAGATGGTCACGGGATGATTTTGGACCCGCATGTTGATGCCCGTAATTCGGTTGGTAATGCACCGGGAGTAATGGTGCTCAACCGTGGTGACGGTAGGGAGATGGCCGGTAGAAGGTGGCCAGGGGGCCGCACGAGACTGTGCAACCCCCTCTTCTAGGTTGCAGAGCTGGGAATCTGCAGAAGGTCTTCTACGTCCCTGTTAGTATCCCAGACTCGACTCTCAACAGAACTGTGTTTGTTCTAAACTTTCCACTACACACTACCCTTGCACTCCGCCCACCAGGACCTGATTGGCCCTCTACGCTAGGTGATGCATGCAGGGTATGGATCTCTGAGTTAACCGTGTGACTGCTGGGTCAGAGAATATTGCTGCTGCAGTTATGGCTGCAATACCCTCCTGTGACGCACTTGTTGCGGGGCGCCACACATACAGGCAGTCACATGCTGACTAGACATGCTAGGCCTCGATCAATGAAAATTAATTTAGTGGGGCTGGACACATCTAGTCAGAATGTGGACAGAAGGATATAAACCGCATACTTGTGCTCACATGATCTTAACATTAGCACAGTAGAATCCTAAAAGTGTGCAGTGCACGCTATGAGAAGTCAAAGGTCTGCATCACCTAGAGGGACTACAGACTTGCATCTCAAACCTGAACAAGTCCTTTAATTATAACATTAAGCTCTGCAGCCCAATCCTGTGTAATATACTCAATGTCAGGATTCAGCTCTGCTTGCTGGTTCCATCGGTCATCACACGGCTACTCCACTCATGTGTGATTTTCATATTACATCATATATCATGGACATGTGACAGCTTTCTTCTGCTTTTCTGTTTGTCAGTGGACATAAAGAGAATTAGGAAAAACAGCTTACCGGCACGTAACTGTAAGTATGCAAATCGCATATGAATGATTGCCTACTGACGACTATTCAGACTGCTTTGGGAAGGGGGGGCGCCAATCTAAATTTTTGTGCCGGGTGCCAGAAAACCTAGATACACTTCTGGTGGAGGTAGCCATATATTAAACCATTGAGAGATTATTGCTAAAATATTTACAGAATCTTTTGCATAACAACATATTACCTTCAACTCGAAGTTTCTTCATATTTTTCTTTTATATAATGAAAAGATTGGCGACATGCTGCTGGATACTCTGTATGTACCTCATGTATACTGATATGTGCAGTACATGTGTAGTCACATTACACCTAGCCATGTTCACATACTACATTGTGCACTTGATTACTTTCCAGTCACACAACCTTATGTGAGTACAAATGAAGGTTTATAGAGCTGAGGGTGAAAGAAGAATATTGAAATAAATTGATTTTCAGTCAGATATCTGAGATCAGTCATATTTTCAATTGCTCACCCTAGGCCAAATGAGCTCTTCAGAAAGTTTCCAGAGCAAAGCAGGAGGAACGGGAGACAATGTGGAATGCAAACTGTAGTAATCACAACATCATCAGCCCAATTCTCCGAGGTGGCTGGACAATAATGCTTCTCTAATTGAATAACTTAGCCACAGCTATTTCCCCAGGGAAGGACTCACAGCTCAGACTTACAGCTGAAACAGATGGTGGAGAATTGACAATGAAAGTAGCATATTTTTACCAATGGAATTCTATAAATGTGATTTATTATAGTTGACTCGATTCAACAATTCCTTATTTATTACTGTACAAGATTTAGAAATCTGTAGGATTGATAAGATTGACTGTGATCACATACGAAAAAAATTGACAACATGCTCATGTTTTAAACACCAGTGAAACTCAATGAATTAGAATAGCATCAATTTATTTCAGTAATTTAATACATAAAGTGAAATCATGTATTATATAGAGTCATTACAAACAGAGTGATCTATTTCAAGTGTTTATTTCTGTTAATGTTGATGATTATGGCTTACAGGCAATGAAAACACAAAGGACATTATCTCAGAAAATTAAAGTAGGTAGGATGAAGGGATAAAAACTGCACTGCCGTATTCCACGAGACACCAAAGGGTGAGTATAATATTGATTTTTTTGGTCAACGCATTTCAGGGCCTCCAGAAACGCCCTGAAACATGGCAATATTACATTAATTTTGGATGGACTGCAGGACCCGCGGTGAAGAGGACCCTGGATGGTAAGATAATGCAGCGGGGGGGGCTCTGCAAAGTGTGGGGGCCTCTAAACATGATGGGGGGCGAGTGCCACTGGGGCCTGCTGTATGTACCCCCGGGGGCCTGCTGTATGTACCCCCAGGGGCCTGCTGTATGTACCCCCGGGGGCCTGCTGTATATACCCCTGGGGCCTGCTGTATATACCCCTGGGGGCCTGCTGAATACTCCTGGGGGCCTGCTGTACACCACTGGGGGCCTGCTGTATACGATACTACTGGGGCCTGTATACCACACTGCTGGGGGCTGTATACCTCACTGCTGGGGGTTGTATACCTGTGCTGGAGTCCACCCTCGGCTTATACGCGAGTCAATAAGTTTTCCCAGTTTTTGGGGGCAAAAGTAGGGGGGTCGGCTTATACACGGGTCAGCTTATACACGAGTATATACGGTACTTTCTTCCAAGGGCATCCCATTAAGTGGTTGGGCCAATATTCTCTAAAAGTCAGATTGTTAGGTGTCTAACCATTTTGATATTTTCCAATCACCAGAATGTATTTACCTGATCCCCAAAGCTCACACTGGTTATTTTGGCAACTGGCTTTACTGTCTAAAGTCAAAGAATCAGTCTACTTTAGGCCCCATTCAGATATCAGTTTGTTTGTAATATGAGAAAAACTGAGTTTCACCAGTTATTTTCATTACATTTTCAAAAAATCTCATCAGGATGTCATCAAAGTTTGTTCAGAATTTAATCTCTTTTTTTTCTCTGATGAGATGGAAAAAAAATTGCTCCACCTTCTCCTATGAAGCCTTATTCACACATCCATTTTATACATATATGTTGTATCCATTTTTTTCACAGGGACAACATGTACTCATTATAATTTGTATCCATTTATTTTTTGCGAACTATGTGTCCTTGCAAAACACAAAGAGACATGTCCGTTTTTTTTCCAGTATCACATATAAAAAGGGCCAATACAAGTCTATGGGTCTGTGAAAAAGCACATACAGACCATGAATGGCATCAGTGTATCATCTGTCTGCATTTCATATTTAACATTTGCGATTTTGTATGGACCACTTGGATCCACAAAAAAATCAAGAATATGTGAACTAGCCCATACACTTTACTTGGTGCAAATGTTCTCCTTTCAAAAGAAAAAAAAACAGAAAACAGTAAAACTGACTCGTAAATGACATGTGGATGAGCCCTGAGGAGTGCTGTGCTTTTGTACATCGGTCGATGTGTTATGGACTTGTGTGTGAATCTATGTTGACATGTTACTGAATTATGTGTGTAATATTTGTGCCGCGCTCCATGGTACTTTGAGTAAACTAGGCTTAAGTTGGCTAGTGAACTAGTAAACCCTTTAAGAGTGGAGTTGTGGGCTTCCTCTGGAAGTGAAAGTGTTATTGGGTTAGCTAGTGAGTCCACCCACTAGTGGTGGGTTTTAAGCAACAAAACAAGCATGCACATATCTACAGACAGGAGAGCCTCCAAGGAAAAGGAAAGGAACCAAGTACCAGCCAGCTGCTGCCTAAATTAATTTTTCCAGACTCTTTGGGTCACTCTGGCACTTTAGTCCAGGATATGGCACATTGACTCTAAACCCTTAGTGAGTTTGCCTCTCACAGTGTTGGCCCCATTTTCTGCATTATGCAGGGCCCCATATTATATGAATTTATGGTAGACTCTTGTGGACTGAGAGACGAGAGTCTAGAATTTCCAGGACAAAGGGGGGCAGCCTGCAACAAAGCGTAATACTGTATATACTCGTAAGACTGCAATGTTGAAGATGTGCGCCTGTGTTTCATGAGACTATGTAAATAAACCATCCATAAAGACTTTAACAGACTCAGTGCATGCTTTGGCCTTCATGGAGGGTGAATCTAAATATGACTTTTGCACTGGGAAGCTTGCCGGGACAAGATAAGCGGAATCAGGGCTAGCAACCCAACACTAGCAATGAAGAGCTTTCTCTTAAGGGTGAACAATTAGTCCAATAGCTCAGAAGCTGTGTATATACAGTATTATAAAAGTAGAGAAGTTTGTAGAATTTTCTCAGATCTCATGTACAAACTGTGGCAAAAAATTGCTGGGATATTAACTAGAAGTTTAGCTTTTAAGGATGTTTAGGCTACGTTCCATGATGAGCCTTTGGCGAGTTTTTTTATGCTGCAGGATTTCCGTAGTATTTCTGCATCTATTATGTAAATTAGCGTACATGCATTTTTTTTCATTTTGTTTTTAATTGATACAGCTATGTTTGGATTACATGCACGCGTTTCTGGCCCGGAAGTGAACTAAAAATGCATGTACATTTTTTACCTGCAGATTTTCTGCATGTAATGCAAATCTATGGGAAAAACCTGCACACAAAACTTAATGAACCCGTAAGACAAAAATTGACATGTGGTGGGTTTGAAACACGCATCGCAGGCCATTTTGCACTGAGAAAAAAAAGCACAGTAGGCATAAGATTTCTATGCATCAAGTCCACTTTGGTTGAACTAGGAAGAAGTCACCCGGCTCCTTGCATCTTCTCGCCCTACTACCTGCACCAGTGACCCTATTCCCTCACATCTCCTTCAATCCCTTTTCACTGCTGTCACATCTCACCTAGCTAAAATATTTATTCTTTCCTTCTCATCAGGCGTTTTCCCCTTCTTTTTCAAACACGCCAGCATACAACCATTATTAAAAAAGAAAACATCCCTCGAATAGAATCTGCTGCTAACTACCTGACCTGTCTCTAATCTCCCTTCATCTCTAAACTCCTGGAATGCTTGGTCCACTCCCATATGATCCACTATCTCTCTGCCAATTCTCTTCTTGACCATCTACAATCCGGCTTCCGCTCTTTACACTCTACTGAAACTGCCCTCAGTAAAGTCTCTAATGATCTACTAACAGCTAAATCTAATGGTCAGTACTCCCTACAGATTTCTCCGCTGCATTCAATACTGTTGATCACCAGCTCCTTCTCTCTGTGCTCTGCTGTATTGGGCTCAAGAACACTGCTCTCTCCTGGTTGTACTCCTACCTCTCTGACCGCTCCTTCACTGTATCTTTCACCGGCTCCTCTTCCCTTCCTCTCCTCTTCCCCTCATGCTTGGGGTTCCCCAGGGTTCAGTCCTAGGTCCCCTTCTCTTTTTTTTATACACTGCCCCTATTGGACAAACCATCAGTAGATTTGGTTTTCAGTACCATCTCTATGCTGACGACACTTAATTATACACATCTTCTCGTGACATGACCCCCACATTACCACATTACTATAAAATAATAGTGATTGTCTGTCTGCTGTCTCTAACATCATGTCTTCTCTATACCTTAAATTGAATCTGTCAAAAACTGAACTCATATTGCCTCCCTCTCCTAACCTTCCGAAACCTAATATTGCCATTTCTGTATGTGGTTCTACCATTACTCCTCAGCAGCACGCCCGCTGTTTTGGGGTTATATTTGACTCAGATCTCTCCTTCTCTCCTCACATCCGATCACTCACTCGCTCATGTCACCTACACCTCATAAACATCTCTAGAATTTGACTTTTTCTTACTGTTGACTCTGTAAAAACTCTAACTGTTGCCCTTATTCATTCTCGCCTTGGATTACTACAATTCTCTACTAATAGGTCTCCCTCTTACTAAACTCTCTCCAATCCATCCTGAATTCAGCAGCCAGGATCATATTCCTCTCCAACCGCTCCACCAATGCCTCTATCCTAGGGCAGTCATTGCACTGGTTGCCAATCCGCTATTGAGTACATTATAAAATTATCACTCTCACCCACGAAGCCCTCCTCAGTTCTACAGTGCCCTACATCTCCTCGCTTACGTCTGTCTATCACCCTACACGTGCCCTCCGTTCCGCAAGTGATCTAAGACTAACATCAGCTACAATCCGATCCTCCCACTCCCGTCTCCTAGACTTCTCACAAGCTGCACCAATTCTCTGGAACGGATTACCAAAAACAAGTCAATTAATTCCCAATACCAACAGTTTTAAGCGAGCCTTAAAAACACATCTCTTTAGGCTGGCCTATCACCTCACTTCTCTAACTATCTTCCCTTTTCATAATCTGGCCTCTTGTGTCATCTGTCTGCACCTCCCAACATAATATAGCACTTTAACTGTACTGTACAGATCCTGACCGGTCACTGGTTCATGTAGCGTTACGTGAATCCCCTATTTATTATATTGATGACTGGACCATATATGTGGCACTTTTTACCATTTACCTTTTGTGCCTCCCCTGTTTCCTCATAGATTGTAAGCTTGTGAGCAGGGACCTCACTCCAAATGGTTTTTAATTTTTGTTACTCTTTATTGTCTCATATTAAGATATAATCCTTGTACGGCATTCCAAGCAGTATAACCGTGGTGGATGAACCACCTCTCAGGGTTTTGTGCACAATCTCCAATACATCAATAGTAAACAGGAGAAGACATTGGAGTACGTTGCAATAAAAGAGTGATTTTTATTTTTTAGTTTGTTTAAAAATGAGTGAGAAAGGGGATAGATATGGGGAGATGCAGCTCACCCCTAAAGCAGAGCCAAAATAACAGCCAATCTACACTGCCAGTACAAAAGGTAAAACATGGGCATATTGCACATATAACAAAGGTACAGTTACATACAGTAAATCATTTGCATGAAATCATCATTTGAAACCTGTATTCATAGTAAGGTTCTGCAAGATTACAGCATGTTGATCAAAGGATGTCATCTATCTACAGGAGCGCGGCACTGCTATGGGCGCGGCCTGCACGCCTTCATACGCCAATCTCTTTCTCGGACTTTGGGAAAGAGAGATTTTTGGTGACGGAGGAGTGGCAGGCTGCGCCCAGGTGCAGTGCTGGATGCGCTATATAGACGACATCCTATTCATCTGGCTGGGTTCATCGGAGCAACTTGAGACCTTTATGAGGGATCTAAAATACCAACCGCTTTGGCATCAGATTGACGCATAAGTACAGTACAGTCCGCATTGACTTCCTGGACATCCTTTTGGAAATTGATGCCTCCGGTCTGATACAGACGGATGTGCAAAGGAAGTCAATGGCAGTGAACTCACTGTTACATGCGTCATCTGGCCACTGCTCTACCACTGTGCGGGCAATCCCCACCGGCCAGTTCCTGAGGATGAGGAGGATCTGTTCAACTCTTGAGGGATTTGAACGTCAGTCGGTGGACCTTAGACAAAGATTTGTTGACTGCGGGTACTCAAATAAGTGTATAAAACGTGGGTATAGGAGAGCGGCACACACACCAAGAGACCAACTTCTGCGCTATAAATCAAAAAAGACCCAGCAGGAACCAACACTTCGCTTTGTGGGGACCTTTAATCATGAGTGGCAGAAGTGCCAAAGTATGGATAAACTATATAGGGCAGATAATATGGAAATTGAAAGATGGTATGAAAAGAGGTAAAATGCAACAATAGCTATCAGAGAGTCATGTAAATAACTAAATAAGACCTTAAGAGATACATGGAAAGATCAGTGCACAGGAGTCTACAAGACAAATAAATGTACAGGTACATCTCAATTAATTAGAATATCATAAAAAAGTTAATTTATTTCAGTAATTCAGTACATAAAGTGAAATACGTCTGTTATATAAAGTCATTACAAACAGAGTGATCTATTTCAAGTGTTTATTCCTGTCAATGTTGATGATTATGGCTTAGAGCTAATGAAAACCCGAAAGTCATTATCTCAAAAAATTTAAGTAGAGAGGATGAAGGGTCTAAGAGATAAAATATTACCTAAATAGGTATCAGAGGCTTCATCTTGTGTAGTTGTGAGAGTCACAACCACTATAAAAGCATATCACGACTGCTGCAGTTCCCAGAATGGTGCATATAGAGTAAGGAGGATGAAGGGTTAAAAACAGCGCTATCGTGTTCCACGAGACATCAATGGATGAATATAATATTGATTTATTAGTCAACATTAACAGGAATAAACACTTGAAATAGATCAATCTCTAGTGACTATATAATATATGCATCTCTCTTTTTGGATTGTATTTTGTATTTTACTGCGAAAAATTAACTTTTTAATGATATTCTAACTCATTGAGATGCACCTGTATATAATACAGGCATATGTGGCACAGACTCTGAACCTGTCTGGAGGGGAGGAACCAAGGTAGAAGGGATGGGTGGAGAGTAGAGTTTAGGAGAGCACCCAGGAGAGAGTGAAGTCAGGGAGGACACACGTTAGTGACGTAGGACACGTGTCAAGAGAGTATGAAGGACGGTAGAAACATCTATAAGACAGTTGATGGGTGGCTGGCAAGAGCAGTAGGAGTCTGTGAGGGTCAGAGAGCCTGTCAGAAGGGGGATATGACCAAGAATGAGGTGTCCAGGGGACTGGAGCCAGTGGGAGCTCATCCTAAGACCTGAGAGAGAGACAAGACCTGACACAGGAGTTGAAAGAGAAAAGGGGTGCGCCCAAAGACAGAAGGGGTCCCAGGGGACCGGGTAGTGAGCAATCCACATTGACTGAAACCATGTGGAGAGACCAGGCCGCAGAGTAGGGGACTGGGCTCCAGACTAGTGGAGAACAACCAGGCTCAGCTAGCAACCTAGAGGCTGCGGTATCTCCAAGTGCCGCAGCTGAAACTGCAGACACCTGACGAAAAGGTGGCCACATAGGGTCCAGGGGACTGGAATAGTGAAGTTGCCCTGAAAAGGTCTGGGGCTACTGGCTCGGGGCTCTGTGTGTGAGGCGAAGGCAGGAGGACGAAGCAAGCGCAGAGTGAGTCGACCGTGAGAGGACAGTGGAACGGGGCACCAGTTAAGTGTCACCAAGCTACCCGGGAGTTAGCTGGATCCCCTCCTCCAAGAACTCAACTCTCAGCGGCTGTTACACAGTGACGATTGTTGTAACATGGAACAATAGACTGTGAGTTAAGACCTTGAGACTGCACACCATTGTGTTTGTGAGGTTAATCGTCGTGCCATCAGCCTTGCGCTGTAAGATCAGAACCAACTCACACAGTACCATCTGCTGCCCTGGGTTAGCTCTACCCGTGGAGGGTTTACCAACTTTGCTGCGTTGTCACCAGCCCCAGAGGAACTGTACAGTAGCAGAGGCTATCACTAGCTGCAACCCGCAGGTGGCGTCACGAGAACAATTAGCAACCACAGGTCCCGAGTCCAGTAATCCCCTTAAAGCTACAAAGACTTTCAACACAACACCACCCCCCCACCCCCCCACCCCCGCGCCAGTGCCACGGACCGGGTCACGCAACCATGACCTCCCCGACTAGCGTACGCTGGCCCAACTCTGAGTACCCCATGGCCCCCACGGGGCGAGCCACATACATGTGACACAGAAAGAATTATAGAAAAATAACATGTATTGGGAAGGAAAAAATAAAGGTACAAAAGAGGAAAAGGAATGAAAGAGATAGGGCCAGTAGGTGAAAATTAAAATTATTATTATTAGTAGTAGTATTATTTATTTATATAGCACCATTAATTCCATGGTGCTGTACATGAGAAGGGGTTACATACAAAATTATAGGTATAGTTTGCAATAAACAAATTAACAATGACAGACTTGTACAGGGGGAGAGGACCCTGTCCTTGCAGACTTACATTCTACAGGATAATGGGGAGGAGACAGAAGGTCGGGGTGCTACAGCTCTGGTGGTGGTGAGGTGGCACCGTGGTCATTGCAGACTGTAAGCTTTCCTGAAGAGATGGGTTTTTAGGTCCTGATTGAAAGATCCGAGCGTGGTGGATAAGTAGATGTGTTGATGACACACCCCTCCAGGGCCTTAGTATACTCGTAACCGGGCTTTGAGGCTTCATCACGGGATTCACAGGGGTCGAGACACAGCTCCGTGACCCTGGCGGTGTCATTAAAAGTTCAGTGAGGGTGGCTCTCTCTCTTAAAGAAGGTCATTTGGCATGGAGGGTTCATTTGGACAGGCATGACCGGACTTGGGGATACTTGTTAATTTTACGTGACGCCACCTGCAGGTTGTGGCTATAGATGGCCACTGCTGTACAACAGTTCCTCTGGGGGCCGATGGTAAGGAGGCAGCAGTGTTGTTAAGCCCGCTATTGGTAGGGCTTACCCCTAGGGTAGCAGAAGGTACCTGAGTGAGTTGGTAGTTGTGTTTTTGGTGCTCTCAACGTGTCAAGAAAGTTCACAGACAAAGCGGGTAGCAGTCTTCAGGTCAACAGCCCGCTGAGCACTAGGTTCTCAGAGGCAAGGATCCAGCTACTCCCGGGTAGCAGGATTACACATAATCTGCACCCCTTCTCTTTCCTTCCTCTGCCGTCTCTCACTGTGCTTGTTTTGCCTTCCTGCCTTGCATCTCACCACACGGACCTCTGAGCCAGTAGCTGTGGGCTTTTCTTAGGAGTTTACTTGCAGTATCTTCCCTTAGCCCTATGGTTGCCACCTTTTCAGCAGGTGTGTGCGGTTGTCCTTGGAAGTACCACAGCCTCCGGGTTGCTAGCTGAGGCTTGTCTGCGGTGCGCTCCCCATAGATCTACTGTAAATGACTACAGGACCTCGGACAGTGCACATACTATACGTACATTACGTATAGTATGTGCGCAGCTGTCAGAGGAGCAGGCGGCTTCATTCAGAAAATTGTACAGAGCCGGCAATAGCCGGCTTACTGTACAGGCAATATTAACCCATAACATGCTATCCTGAGTGGACAGCATGTCTGTACGAGGGGTGGGCATCCCCTAGAGACATGATGCCCACAATTATTATTAATATTTAATGTGTTTTAACAGATTGTACAGTTTGCTCATCCCTGCGGCAGCAGGGATGAGCAAAGTGTATGGTAACCAGATTGCTCCGGATTATACACCTTTAGCAATCCGGTTACCGCATTGCGGCTTCAGCCACACATTTTGCATAAAAAATGTGTCTGAAGCTAATTGCGTTCACCGCATCCGGATCTGGATGCAGTGAACGCAATTCTCTATTAAAGTGTGACCCTAGCCTTTGTAGCTTGAACTGGATTCGTTGTGGAATTGGGAGCCAGTGAAGAGATTTGCAGAGCAGAGAAACAGGGGAGTAGCGAAGAGATGTGGATTAATCGGGCAACAAAAATCAACAGTTATGATCAGCTAACAGAAAAATAAAAATAAATGTACAATAGTACACAGTATACAGAATTGTATATATTGAATACAATAAATTAATTAGAAATAAATTAAATAAATTAAAATTATACACTAGTGTGAAGCAATACAATAGCTGGTGATAAATTAACGATTATGGGGAATGAAAAAAAGTGAATATATTTTAGAATGTATTTTAAGAGAAACCAGAAATATTAAAGTCCCTATGAAGTCCCCTTGGGTCTAATGTCTGCAAGGGGAAGGAGTCTTGGAATGCTGCCAGCTTGTGCGGCAGTGTGTGAATGCAGTGACTTGACTCGTTCTCTTTCCTGTCTCCTTTTTCAGACAATGCTTACTACACCTGGAAGTATTATTTTCTTAAGCAGTGTACCAGTACTAGTATGATTGTTATATGGCACTAAGTCTCATACAACACTGTATTACCCTTTTAAAGAAAACCTGGCATGGTTGGCATGGTGGCTCAGTGCACTGCAGCTTTGCAGTGGCATGGTGGCTCAGATAGCATTGCAGCCTTGCAGTGTTGAGGCCCTGGGTTCAATTCCTACCAAGGATGACATCTGCAAGGAGTTTGTATGTTCTCACTGTGTTTTTGTAGGTTTCCTCCCACATTTCAAAGACATACTGATACGATGTATAGATTGTGAGCTCCAATGAGGAAAGAGTGGCAAATGTATGTAGAGTGCTATGGAATTAATAGCACTATATAAATGAATAATTATTATTATATTACTTTCGGCCCCATAAGCTATCACTATCTGTCCCTGTCCCTGCAGCTTCCTTCTACATCCTTAAGCATCCCTGTCTGACCTAAATGTGTAGTATAATGATTGAGCACTATGGAATTAATAGCGCTATATAAATGAAGAAATATTATTATTATATTACTTTAGGCCCCATAAGCTATCACTATCTGTCCCTGCAGCTTCCTACGCATTGTCTATCTGGGTGGGTGTTCTCTCCAGCTCCACACCTCCCTCGTTCCCTAGTTATTATGCCTCGGTGGGCATAATAACATAAGCTCCAAGCACATTCCTTGTCTGTAACCAGACTGTAATGTATGTGGTGCTTCTAGGAATGAAGCCTCTACAGTCCTGTCTTCCATAATAAATAAATGCTTACCTCTCCTCAGTCCCTGCTGTTCTGGTCTGCCCCACTGTTTCCTGCACTCTGTACAGTGGCGCAAAGTAGAGACATCATCATGCCCGGCTGTACTGAGACAACTGATAGCATAGGCACAGAGGGTGAATGAGGAGAGAAGGAGCACTTCGTGCTCCATCTTTCCTCATTGCAATGACGGGTGAGCGGCCAGCGAATGGGCGGGGACCTGCCGATGCCTGTGTGGCATGGATCCAAATTGACCCATGGGCCCCATAGCAGCCATGTGGTCTGTCGCCGTTGTCGGTACACCACAGGTACCATTGCTCTTAAACTGTATGACTTGGGTCAAATGTTTTGGATATCCTTACACAAGCTTCTCACAATAGTTGGTAGGAATTTGGGCCCATTCCTCATGACAGAGCAGGAGTAACTGAGCCATGTTTGTGGGTCACCTTACTCGTACCTGCCTTTTCAGCTTTCATAATACATTTTCAATAGGATTGAGATCAGGGCTTTGTGATGGCCACTCCAAAACATTGACTTTGTTATCCTTAAGCCACTTTGTAACCACTTTGGCAGTAAGCTCTGGGTTATTGTCCATTTGGTACACCCATTTCCACCCAAGCTTTAAGATCCTGGTTGATGTCTTGAGATGTTGCTTTCAGTATTGCCACATAATCTTCTTTGCTCATGATGACACCATCTATTTTGTGAAGCGCAACAGTCCCTCCTACAGCAAGACAACATGATGCTTCCACCCCCATGTTTCACAGTTGGGATGGTGTTCTTAGGCTTACAAGGTTCTTTCTTTTTCCTCCAAATGTAATGATAGTCATTATGGCCAAACAGTAAAATTTTAGTTTTATCAGATAACAGGACATGTCTCCAAAAATGTACGTCTTTGTTCGTGTGTGCATTTGCAAACATTAATCTGGCTTTTTTTTATGTTTGTTTTGGAGTAATGGTCTCTTCCTGGCAGTGTGACCTTTTAGCCCATGTTGATACCGTACTTGTTTTACTGTGGATAATGACACAATCTTACCAGCCATCATCTTCACAACGTCTTTTGCTTTTGTTCTTGGGTTGATACGCACGTTGGACCAAAGCACAACATCTTTGGGACACAGAACCCATCTCCTTCCTGAGTGTTATGATGGCTGGACATTCACATCTTGTTTGTACTGGCTTATAATTGTTTGTACAGATGAATGGGGCACCTTCAGGTATCTGGAAATTGCACCTGAGGATGAACCAAACTTGTACAAATACACAATCTCTTCATGATATCTTAGCTGATTTCTTTAGACTTTCCCATGATATTACACAAAGAAGCAGTGTGTTTCAGGTGTGCATTAAAATACATCCGCAGGTGTGTCACAGATTAACTCAGATGTTGCCAATAAACCAATCAGAAGCTGCCAAACACATGACATCATTACATGGGCTGTCTCAAACTGTTTAAAGGCATAGTAATATTAGTGTATGTAAACTTGTGAATTTGCAGAAAGTAATAAAAATACCTTAAAGCACTCACTCTCATTATTCTGGTATTTGGCAGAGATATATAATTATGGTAATCCTAACTATTCTGATTTCATGTCAGTGAGAAAAACATACATATGTGTATTTTTATATAGTGTATGTAAACTTCTAGTCCTCCTCCAGCAACCTTAGTCCTCCAATTGTTATAATGCAACCCCATGTTCCTCCATGTATTATAATACACCACATAGGCCTCCGTATACGCGGCATAAAATATGTCATGCATATTATGCAAGCCAGATCAGGTTATTAAAGAAAATTCCATAAATTGATTGTATATGTTCATGTTTCATGTTAATATGTGATATATTGTGATATAAGCTTTAAAGTAACAGCTGGCTGCACACAAAAAATATGTAAAATCTTCAACTTTTTTTTTTTTGAGTACAGTCAAATGTGTGTTCATCTGTATGAAAAAGAATAAAGTGTGACATCCATATATAAAATATTAGGCCTTATCAGTAGGTCAGCATTAGTAATACTCAGTTTATTTGATAAAAAAGCAAATTAAATTTGAAAGCCGATTTCTAGCCCTGTGTTTGTATATGATAAGTATAATGCCTTAACCATTCTGAGACTGTGAAATCAGACATCAGATGGACATTTTTTTAAATCCGAGAATATATAAAGCTAATTTCTGCTTCATGATAAAAATATTTGCTATTTTGTTTTTAACTGCTTTTATTCTCATGACATCTTAAGGTGTCTGAAGGAGAGAGGTGGACAAAGGAGTGGGATATAAGACCGAGTGGGGAGGAAAGCAGAGACAGCTGTCAGCGACCTACTAATCTGACAGATGACAGGCCCAGAGGCATCTCGAGATCTGCCAGTGTAACAGCCTGCAGTGTGTGCCAAAAAGCCAAATGCAGTAAGTGGAAAAATGTCTTTAGAAGCTTAGCATCTGGGTCCTGCAGTGGATAGCCTCACGTTACCTAAAATGTGTCCTTAGACTGAACTGTAACCTTAAACATGACATTGTTTGCATATAAATGACTGTATTCAGCACGCAGCTGCAAAATGCTAGTATAAATCAGGCAAATATGTGAAATATATAGAGAGGAAATCCTGCCTAATGACTTCATCCCCATAGTAGAGTCAAAATAGAATATAGCGGAGATGGTGAGACATGTCTAGTACTGTGGTTACTCGATGTGGCTTCTAAAAATGATGTGTCAGTGTAGAGTCTGCATCTTACAGTACGTAACAATCGCTGCAATCAAATTAATATAATAGGGTAATAATAAGCACAAATAATACAGGATAGAAAATCCTAGCGCTGGGCGCACTGGCTTGGAGCTGATTTGTTTTCTTCCTATCGCTCCTGCTAGACTGCAGAGACAATATATATGTCACATTTGCAAACACCCACACAGATACTCCAGCTGTCCTCTCTGCAGCTTCTTATCGCCGTTACAATTCAGGCTGCAAGGGAAAAATACAGACACTATGCAGCAGTGTCTCCTTTGTTTTGCAATATTTTAGTTTCTCAGCTCCGTCTTTAAGACACAATAGTTCAGGCTGCTAATGACCGTCATCATTTAAGCTACATATTATAAGTCTAGCACAACTAAGCTTTATGCGGTTTGAAATATACCTTGGATAAAACTGTGTGTGTTTATAGAATTCCATGTTTATTACTTTATCAATAGATCTGATATGAATAAAGATCCATCATTTGAATGTTTGTGCTTATTTTCCCCTACTGGGCCTGTAGGTGTCACTGTTGCTATTGCTGTGTGTTTGTTTTACTAACTTGTAGCACTTTTTTTAATTTACACACCTCTGTTCTAACACAGCAATTGTTTTTGGTACCCCATCCAAGAGCAGTATTATGTAGGGGCAGAACTCTGATTACAGCAATGAACCCCTTACTTGGCTGCTTGCTGACATTTGATACAATCACGGTTTTCTCTGCTGTAGATTAGCAGTTATTTGAATATGGAAGTCTATAACCCCACTCCTATCACTGATTGGAAGCTTCCTGCCCATATACAGTGTACACAGAAAACTTCCAATCAGTGTTATACAGCGCAAATTTTTGGCAATTTAGGCTCAGTAGGAGAAAGCAGCTCTAGTTTGACACTGGTTACAACCTGTGAGCTATTATATGTTAGCTTGTTATGGTGTTTAAATAGGTTTAGCACAATCAGGCAGTATTCATGCATATCCAGGTTTCTTCTCCTTTAAGAACACTGTGCTTTGTAGGACTGCCCTCTTTCTCTGTGAGATCAGCAGCCATTTTCAGATCAGTACCAGATAGGATTCATGCAGGCAACTATATGTTCTCTTGCTACTGTGGGTTTTTCTCTCTTGTGAACTCTCAACATTCTTTGCCAACTCAATCTGGTGAGAATTATACTCCTGTCTGTATGTTAATACTTTAGAGCTTGTTAGAATAGTACATCTGTCATTTTACATAGGGATTTTTTTCTGTAGAGATGTGTTTCTCCTCTGGCCTCCACCTTAGAGTACTGTTACACTGTCAGGGCTGTTTTGAGATGTGTACCCAGCAATTATTTATGCTTTCTATACTGTACACTGTCATAGCTTTGTGAGGATATATGTATACACTGCTCATGTATTAAAACTATTGTTGTTTATGTGATATGTTTTTAGCACCGATTTGTATTATCTGTGTTCTTATTGTTTTACCACATCAATATTACATGATTGAAAGGCACATCATTACTTTGCATTAATAAACAATCAACTACAGAACCAACAGTCTGATTATTTGGGATACAAAGAAGGTTTAGCTGTATGCTGGAACTCGCATTACGTATAGCACGAATGAAAGCAGGACAGTAAGGGTATATTCCTAAAGGTACCGTCACACGCGGCAATTTTGCAAGCAATTAAACTATTTTGTTGGTTGTATGTTTAGAAACCATTTTATTTTCTGGTTCTATTTTCTACACTCAAATCAAAAAGCAACCATATACATGATTATACAATCAACCAGAAATTGCAGGGAAATGAATTTGCTGTTGCAAAATATGCCGTCAGATGTACGGTACCTTAGGGGTTTCTAGTAAGGCTTTATTCCACAGGTAAGGTTTTGTTGCTATTTTGGGGTCAGGTTTTGAATTGGTTTTAAGCTAATCTAATCCTGCACTTTGAATTCCAGCAAAACCTATATGATTCAGGAAAACTGTGCACACACATTGGTTTTATTTCTCTGCAGAAAGTGTCAACACCCCAGGATTTTTCTGCATTTTTGCTGCACATTTGCCATAGAAACTATAGCAAAAACACACAAATGTATTGACATGCTCATTCTTTAAAAACGCACAAAACCTGTGGTGTTTCCACTTTCTGCAAAAAATAAAAACCAATGTGTCGGGAAAGCTAATCCCTGAATCACATAGGTTTTGCTGGAAACAAAAAACTCAGGATTACATCTACAAAAAACCAAGGCAAAACCTGCCCCAAAAATGCAGCAAAACCTTACGTGTAGGCACATACCCTAAAACAAAGGCTAGTCACAAGCGATAGTGAGTTGGACTGTGCAGAGCCACTAAAACCCACACTGCACTGCATATGGGTAGTTACAGCAGCTGAAATACAAGTAACAAGTCAAGCCCTCCAGCAAGCGCAACCCTATTCCTAACATGCTGAAATCTGTTTAAACATAGACTCTTCAATCTCAAACAACCAAGCACACAATGTCTGCAAGCCCAAGATTCTTCACTCAAGATGAGGTCATGAGCAGGTTCTAACAAGTCTTCAATAAAAAGAGCTTGCTGTCTTCGTTCATGCTGAATCTAAAGCGGCATAAGTGAGGTCCTCCTTCGCTGCACAAGAGATGCAACTAACTCTGAGACAAGTAGACCAATAAGCAGAAAAGGCTTGCCTGCATGCAGAAACTGTATATCTGCAGGCAGAGCGAGAAGCAGAGAGTACATGTCTGCAAGCGTCTCTAGAAAGACTTGCCACAGACAAAGAGACAGCAGCTACAATAGCCAAGGCAGCGTACATGAAAGCTGTGGAGTACCCTGATTATGAGAAATGCAGCAACACCAGATCTAGACCAGCAGGATCCAGCACAACACGTTTCAGAGTACGTCCACCAGTATCCCGGAATAGATGACAGCCTGATGCACTGCATAAACCAGCCTATGCAGATTGTCAGTGATTCAATCTTGAATGTCACTACTGCAAGCAAGAAATTATACAGCAAAAAGATGTTTGCCGCAGCTACTGTTCTACCAAACAGAAAGTACAACCTCCATCCCACCTAAAAGGGACACCCTTTCACATCAGAACAGTATAATACAGACTCTCCTAAGCCAGGAGTACCTTACAGGTATGAAGCCATACCACACACTCAGCATGACAACAACACACCAGCTCATATCACTGCTAACCAGGCCACCATGGACTTTGTCAAGTTCTTTGCTCACTGGGAGCTGGTCACCAAGGAACCTGTACAGTTCGCTGATTGTGCTGAGAACTATAGGCCATGGTGAGTCTCCTTCCAGAATGTCATCAGATGTCTGGACCTTTTTTGTAGCAAGGAGTTAGATCTCCGGGTAAAATGGCTTGAAAGTGAGTCAGCTGAACATGCCAAAAGAATCAAAGATATTAACCCCTTTACCAACTCGGAGATTTTTAATTTTTGTTTTTCATTCTTTGCTCCCCTGCTTCCAAGAGCCATAACTTTTTTTTATTTTTCCAGCAATATAGACATTTGAGGTCTTGAGTTTTGCGGGACGAGTTGTACTTTCAGATGCAATCGTGGCAGCCCAAAGTCCGGTTGCCACAATGTCATTGCCTCCAGTGGTGGACCTATGGCCCCGGGGGCCCTGGTGCAGTAGAACTGAGAAGCGGGGGGCTGGGGGGGGCTGGCATGGCGGCCGTACTGAGAAGCGGTGGGGGGGTGCTGGCAGCCATACTGAGAAGTGGGGGGGGGGGGAGTGCTGGCGGCCGTCGGCGGGGCCCGGGCGGGGGGGCCATCGGCTCTCCTACCTGCCCTGCGATGTTGTGCGGGCGTGTGCATTGCTGGGGGCCGGGATCCTGGGCACAGTGGGCAGATGTGAGGAGGGGCGAGATCAGGCATGGGAAGCAGGAAGCTTCCCTTGCCTGACCCTCCTCTGACATCGTGGTTACGGGGGTTGGCTGCGGGCCCCCTGCAGGCTTTAGGGGCCCCCTAGCCGGTCGGGGCCCTGGTGCAGCTGCACCAGCTGCACCACGGTAGGTCCGCCCCTGATTGCCTCCCTCGGGGGGTCATGTCATGCTTGGAAGCAACAAGGGGTATCCACAGCAGGTAAGCCCACAGCATGCAACACCTTTCCTGACTCCATACAGAAGTGTACCGTACACTGTCTGTGCACAGCACAGAGCTGGGGACATGGTGGTACACAGTCTGTGCACAGCACGGAACTGAGGACATGGTGGCACAATGTATGTGCACAGCACGGAGCTGAGGACATGGTGGTACACTGTTCACAGCACGGAGCTGAGGACATGGTGGCACACTGTATGTGCACAGCACACAGCTGAGGACATGGTGGTACACTGTGCACAGCACGGAGCTGGGGACATGGTGGTACACTGTCTATGCACAGCACGGAGCTAAGGACATGGTGGTACACTGTACACAGCACGGAGCTGGGGACATGGTGGTACACTGTCTGTGCACAGCACAGAGCTGAGGACATGATGCTACACTGTCTGTGCACAGCACGGAGCTGAGGACACGGTGGTACACTGTGCACAGCATGGAGCTGGGGACATGGTGGTACACTGTCTGTGCACAGCACGGAGCTGAGGACATGATGCTACACTGTATGTGCACAGCACGGAGCTGGGGAGATGGTGGTACACTGTCTGTGCACAGCACAGAGCTGAGGTCATGGTGCTACACTGTCTCCCGCCGCCTTAAAATCGGTCTGTTTCTCATCCAGGAGAGTCGGATGAGTGTCATCGTTTTTTGGTCCGTTTGGCAACTGCTGTGCGAGTGTCCGACATTTCTCTCAGATCACATCCGTGTGCAATCTGTTCTTTCCTCAGCAGCTATTAGTGTAGAATCATTTACAGGAACATTTTACAGTGTTCTCAGTTACAGAATGATAATGTATCCGTGAAAACAACGTGTCCGACTCGGATGGTCCGTGTGCTGTCAGTATGCGGTATCTAATTTTGTCAGACCCATAGACTTGCATTGGCGATTCTCGCACGTGAATCGCAGACTGTCGCAGAATGGTGCGACTTTTTTCTCATCCTTAATTTGGCTGAGAAAAAAGTGTCCGACACTCGCCAATCTGCTCTCAGACATCGATTAACACTTGCTGTGGGGACCCACTGTGCACCTAGTCACCTGTCAGTGCCCTGGACGTCTTTACCTGCTATACCACCAGTAAAAGGTAAAAGAGACTTCTACAGTGTGTGTGCGTCATTCCTCTCCGCTCCCCGTGCCCCTTATAGACTGTTCCATCATCTCCTACACTGACTTACAGCTCCACTCCAAGCTACCCCTTTTCACTACGCTGCCCCGGAGGACCAGCTCCACCTGCAGGGAGCTTTGCCATCTCAGCCACATTACCATCGACTTCCGGAGAACTGTGGCAGCACTGGTGACCCATCACCAGGTACTACAAGTGGCGTCACATGACAAACTCTTATCCCCTGTAAATAATCCCTTATTGAAGCGTCACCCAGGCCACGGGCTCAGGCGCTGCCACCCGTGACAATCCCCGCAAGAGCACCCACGGAGCCTGATACCCGAGTACCCCAGGATCTGGGGCTCGACATATCTTTCTGACGTCACGAATAGGATCCCGTGCCCGGTATTACCGGGTACTGTGTGCTGTGATTTCAACTGTATTGAGTGACTGTTAAAACTACGCCAAAGAGCGTGAAGAAAGGGGGCATGTTGGCCTGTAGAGTGCAAAACTGAAGCCCGCCCCTCGCTCAGCCGAGCATTCCTGAGCGCCGCGGCCTAGTCCGGAAACTCCCGAACTGTTTAACTGTTTGAGAACTGACTGTAATTCACTAGGGGGGCCTCCAACATGTCGGCCTCCTCCAGCAATGACGACAGTGCGTTCGCTGATCCGAGGAGTTACCCGGAAGGAAGCATGGCTGCCTCCAGTAGCACTGCCAGCACCACCAGCTCACCGGGCGCAATCGCCCCAGATAATGTCGATCTCACTCACATACATTCCGGGGGCCAAGTGGTTTCCCCAGTATGACGCCCTGATACGCTGGATGCTTTCAGGAGAAAAATCACGAGTGTCCTAGATATGTATGCGATGACCAGTCAACAACGCGCTGCTGTGGTACTCGGACAGTTTACTGGCGCAGCAGAAAAACAGAGTGCGTCCTGGTCTGCCGCTGAATGGAGATCAGCAGCCACTATATTTGACAAATTGAGAGCTACTTTTGAGGAGTGCAATGAGGCTGATATACGCATGCGCTTCCATCATTGCTACCATAGGCCGGGAGATGATATCAGAGCTTACGTCTGGCGCCTAGAGGAAGCATTGCGAGCCCTTAAACATGTCAGCCCTGCCAGTCTACCTAACGAGAACAAGCTCTTGATTGAACAATTTACCCGGGGACTGCTATCCACCGAGGACAATAAGACTACGTTGGTGGTCATTGAGCAATCCTGAAGCTGACTTTAACACCCTGAAGGACATGGCCATTAAAGGGTTGCGGCCGGTAGAGACCCATGAAGCTGCCATTAAAAGGTGGTGCAGTGGTGAGGCGCAGGCTACCCTGAAACCAGTACCTGTGTCTGCAGCCACGCACTATGTACAATCTACTCAGCCTTACAAGTATGACTCCCTGCATGCTGAGGTGCGTGCTGAGATGCGCCAAATGAACAAGAACATCACCAAGTTGATGGAAGCTCTGCAGCTGCAGCAGAGTTCCCAGCCAGCGCCAAGACCCCAGCCCAGACCTCAACCGCTGATTCAACTTGCTGACAATCCGAAGAATGTACCCTGGATGAGAGCGAAGCAAGCCACAGCATACCGGGGTAGCACCACCGACCGCTACAGCTCCACTGGGGAGCCCATCTGCCGCCGCTGTAACCAAACCGGCCACATCGCTAGGAGCTGTCCGGGGCCAAACCTCAGGAATAGATCAACAGGCCCAGCCACCTGGTACAAGACCTTCATCGGACAGAGGCCGTTTCTGTCCATTGTACTAGATGGCATCCCGACACCTGCTCTGCTGGACACCGGGTCACAGGTGACCACCATCCCCTATATCCTTTACAAGAAGTACTGGGCTGATGCAGAAGTGAAACAGCCTGCCTTAGACTTCACCCTCAATGCATCTAACGGTGAACCGATTACTGTGATGGGGGTTAGAGAAGTGCCCATAAAGGTGCAAAGAAAGAGAAGAGAAAAGGGGCGCTGTGTGGTAACTATGGTCACTTTTAAAGAAGTTGTTATGTGCAATTGCACTAACCTGCTAGGGTTGTGCCAGCCCTGCACAACCCTGGTAAAGAGCCTGTTTGTAGGAGGATCTCTGATCTGTCAGATGCCGTCTTGCGGTGCCCTCTCTCCACAGATGCGTCCTCCTCCTAGATGGTCACTGGTTGCTGCGGTCACGTGACTGACTATGTCATCACAGGTCCTGTAGTTCACAGGGCTGCTGTGGGCTTAACCGCAGGTCCTTAAGTTGGATTTGAAAGATTTTGATTACAACTGTAGTTTCTCCATAGCGGTTTTGTCCCAAATTAAACTGTCACATTCAAGAGCAGCTCTAGTTTCTGCTCCCACAATCAGAGGGAGATATACCAATGAAGAAAATTTTTTAGAAGTCTCAATGGAGCGCTAAGGATGACAGCATAAGGATGTTTGAGCAGAATTTACCAAACCTTTATTAATATTCCTCCTGCAAGCTCCACCACGTGTTTCGACGGTGCATGGGACCGTCTTCTAAAAATTTTTGTTCATTGCCCATAAAGGTGGGGAGGGTGGAATTGCAGACCCAGGGGTCCTTGTAGTAGCAAAAGCAAGTAATGCAAATGACCCATATATAAACCTAGGCACTAATGTTGTTAGCAATTGCATGGAGGAAGTTTTGTCTTTGCTTCAACAGATTGCAGACACTGCCAGACCTGGTCAGAGGAAGGTCCTCCAGCGTGAGATAAGAGCCATCATGCACCATCAACAGGTAACAATTACAGGTGGCGAAATTGGTACTGCACGGGTGACAGACCCGTTCCCTATTGTGATTCCCTCAATGAGTGAAATGATGATTTGTTGTCGAGCAGTCATAGGTCTGAGAGGGCAGGACTACCAGGCATTAGTGGAGCCCGTCAGCACTGAGCACAGCCCTACACTGTTGACAGCCAGGGGGTTGTTGGTGTACACAATGGGAGAGTACCAGTTCGCACCTTAAATTGTGGCAGTGAAGAGGTTAAATTATCAAGGTATACAACCGTTACTAAATTGTACACAGTCAGCAACAATGAGATCCAAACAGTCGGACCCCTATCCCATACTAAAGGGGCAAAACCTGATCAAACAGCAGGACCACTGGAAGACTGGTGTCAGTAGCTCCATGTCGGAACTGACACCACTTCTGTGTACGAAAAGCAAGGTGTTTACCGGGTAGTCAAAGAATTCGAACAAGTCTTTAGTAAGCATTCACTTGACTTTGGTAGGATAAAAGGGGTGCAACATCATATCCTCACAGGTACACATCCACCAATCAAAGAGCGGTACGGGCCTATTCCACCTGCACATTATCAGAAAGCCAGAGAAATGTTACAGGACATGAAGGACGCAGGGGTTATACGAGATAGCTGTAGCCCCTGGGCAGCCCCATTAGTCCTAGTCAGGAAAAAGGATGGCAGTATGAGAATGTGTGTAGACTATAGGCAAATAAACCGCATAACACACAAGGATGCTTACCCTTTACCTTGTATAGAGGAATTCTTAGCTGCGTTGAAATCTGCCAATTACTTTTCCACCTTAGATCTCACTAAGTGTGTTTGAAGCTTTGGCCAAATACGGGATGAAGCTAAAACCATCCAAATGCCACCTGTTGAAGCCAAGAGTACAGTACCTGGGACACATGGTCAGTGCTGAAGGCGTGGCCCCTGATCCAGACAAGGTGACAGCTATCAAGGAGTGGCCAGAACCCAAGACCCTGAAGGAAGTACATCAATTGCTGGGATTGGTGGGCTACTATAGGAGGTTCATAAAGGAGTACACCAAGAAGGCTGCTCCCCTGCAAGACCTCCTAGTAGGCCAACCCACGAAGGGCAAGTCTAAGGATTCTCCGTGGAGGTGGGGCAAGGAACAAGAGGAATCGTTCCAGATAATGAAAGAAGCCCTGACAGGAGAAGAAAGCTGCACTTCACAGAAAGGAACCTAGAGAACTGCAATTCCTTAAAGCTGGAATTCCTGGCCTTGGTCTGGGCTGTCACGGAGAGGTTCAAACACTACCTGGCCTCTAGCAAGTTTACAGCCTACACGGATAACAATCCGCTGACCCACCTGGAGACTGCAAAGTTGGGAACCATGGAGCAGAAATGGACGGCCAGATTGTCCACCTACCAGTTCACCATCAAGTACCTGGCTGGGCACCAGAACGGAAACGCGGATGCTTTATCTAGAATGCCTCACCTGTCAGATGAGGGCGTAGATAAAGACAAGCTGGAAGAAGTGGAGTTACCTGCCTTCCATCAACTAAGAGTAACCCAGTGCCAGCAAACCCATAGAGACCCTCCTGCAAGAATGGTACAGAAGACAAGGAGCAGAGCCGAGGGAGTGAGGAACTAGTGGAAGTTCGCCCAAAGACATACCGGACTTCGGGGATCCGCAGCTGTAGGATTACTTCAAGACTATAGAAAACCCTGTCACAACGTGGAGACTTCAGTCACCCGGTCCCCCTGCGTGCTCAGATAGAGGGAGCCAGACACCGCAGTGTACTACCGCAGTGATCAGAGAGGGTAACCCATGGACCGCGCAGGAGGAGGGAGAGTAGTGACCAGAGGAAGCAAGGAGGCCAGTCTGGCTGCAAGCAGACTGGGCCTCAGGAGCCGTTGAGAGAAGCAGATGAGGCCTTATACCCACTTGCTGTGGGGACTCACTGTGCACCTGGTCACCTGTCAGTGCCCAGGACGTCTTTAACTGCTATTCCACCAGTAAAAGGTAAAAGAGACTTCTACAGTGTGTGTGCGTCATTCCTCTCCGCTCCCCGTGCCCCTTATAGACTGTTCCATCATCCCCTACACTGACTTACAGCTCCACTCCAAGCTACCCCTTTTCACTACGCTGCCCCGGAGGACCAGCTCCACCTGCAGGGAGCTTTGCCATCTCAGCCACACCACCATCGACCTCCGGAGGATTGTGGCGGCGCTGGTGACCCATCACCAGGTACTACAGGTGGCGTCACATGACAAACTCTTATCCCCTGTATATAATCCCTTATTGAAGTGTCACCCAGGCCACGGGCTCAGGCACTGCTACCCGTGACAATCCCCGCGAGAGCACCCACCGAGCCTGATACCCGAGTACCCCAGGGCCTGGGGCTCGACACTAGATCCCAGGACCTCAGCCAGAGGAGAAGTGCCAGAGAAGGGCTCAAGCAGCCTTCCATGCGGGTGAGAGACTCTACACAGGAAGAGAGAGGGTCGCAGCTAGCTACAGGCAGCCAGGACCCGCCAAGAGTAGCGCAACAGGGAGGCCTGAGAACTCGCCAGGTGAGAAGATCCCCAACTTGTTTTCAGGCACACTGGACTCACCATACCACTGTGAGCAGTACCCTGGTCTGCACCTATACCCACCAGTAAAGGTAAAGGAGACTACAGCGGTGTGTCTGTCCGTTATTCCGTGCCCTCAGTCCTGCACCCCAACGGCCTACCACCACCATAGACTTCATCGGTTGCCCTGGGGATCCGCTCCACCTGTGGGGATCAATACCACCACAGCTGCCCATCCATGATCCCTAGAGGTTCCGCACTTTTTTTTGGCACCGCCAAGGTCACGGAGCTGGGTTTCGACCCCCGTGACTCCCCAGCAGAACTGTTGCCCAGTTCCGAGTATCCCACGGCCCTGGGGAGGCATGTCACAATAATTTATTTTACCATATAGTGTACAGGAGAATGGTAAATAATTGCAAGTGCGGTAAAATTGCAACAAAAATACATCTTTGTTTTTTAGGGTTTTTATTCGCTGTTATCACTATATGGTAAAACTGACATGACGGGGTGATGCCTCTGGTCAGTACAAGTTCGTAGATGCCAAACATGTATACTTTTACTGGTATCTAAGTGGTGAAAAAAATTCAGAAGATTGAAAAAAAAAAAACAATCACACCTTTTGCGCCATGTCCCATAGAGTCATCATTTTTTGGGATCTGGGGCTGTGTGATGGCTTATTTTTTGCGTTGTGAGCTGACATTTCTAATTATATCATTTTTGGGTAGATGCATTGTTTTGATCACCCGTTGCGTAGTTTACGACTCTCATTAATTGATTTTATATCTTGATAAATAGGGCATTTCTGAACGAGGCAATACCAAATATGTGTAACTTTTTTTTTAAATACTTTTATTTTGAATGGGGGAAAAGAGGGGTATTTGAACTTGTGATTTTTTTCACATTTTAAAAAACTTTATTTTGCAATTCATTCTTGTTTTTACACAGCCCCATAGGGCACCACACTGCTGCAGGGTCCGATCACTTCTGCCATGTCCCGATGAGCTGCAGCACATCGAGACATGGCACTTGCTTTCAGTTTCAGTGGTTGGCAATGCCTGCCACCACTGACAAGAAGCGGTCCCTGATAGCTTCTGGGTTCACCCAAGGGCCCGTGGCTATCACGTGAGCATCGGAGATCCTGCGATCTTATCGCGGGATCTCTGATGCAGGCAGGGAACAGCATGATCCCTGCCACGGCTGTTTTGGATCCCGCCGTCAGTGAAGGACAGCGGGATTCAAAGGGTTATCAGCATTGATTGGTTCCTGGATCTGATCGGTACTGGAAGCCTAACATCTCAGCTGATGAGATCAGCTGAGATGTTGGGTGTTTGTGAGTTCGGCACCGGAGCTCACATAAAACATTGGGACCCGACCCATGACATTATGTTAACCCCTTCCCGTCCCTTGATATATTACAAAGTATACACACACAGGTCCTCACACGTAAGGTGTAGGAAAGACTTGATGAGTGTTATAGGTCAATAGAAGCCATAGAAAATGCCTTCTATAAAAGAATTGCTGATTTTTGTGACGCCAGATGTGGTTTACGGTTTTGAGCAGCCGCCACTGCTGCAGGACCTCTGGGGACGGTGGATAGGCAGCTAGGATGTAGTAGCTCCCCACAGGTGGTGCGGATCCCCAGGACAGGGGGTGTAGTGATTAATAGTCTCTGATAAGTAGGGATTACCTTAGGCCTCGTTACCTCATTCACAGGCTGTCACCGCAGGAATAACACAGTCTCACACTGTTCTGCAATTCTGTTCCCGGTTTTACTCACAGCAAGCGTCAAGTACAACAGGTCATTGATGTTACACACTCTTGGATAAGCTCCGGTCTGTGCAGTCTTTGGTAGAACGGGCATGGCAGGTATGAGATCCTAGGTGGTGTGCCTGTCCTTTAGCCTCTCCCTGGTCCTGTCGCTCTCTCAGCACTGTTCTAAGCTCCTCTGCTTGCAGAGCCCTGATCCAGCAGCCTAGGGTTATAGTGGGCGACTGGTACCTGGTCCCTTGTTCGCCTACTCTCTCTGGGTATATGCCAGGTGTGTTAGCTACAGCTCCTATAAAGCTCGTAACCTCCGGTTCAGCGGTTCGGTGATAGACTCCCGTGCCGTATTCAGGTCCAGTCCCTGTTTCTGACCACAGCCCCTCTATCTGGTGGCATCAGTCTCAGATTCGGGTGCATGGGCCAACTCAGCTCTGCCGGTGCCCTAGGGTTTCTTAGGCTTTCTGGACTTGACTTCTCCCAGCTCTTCACACTAGCTGTTCTCTTGTTGTTACTCGAACTGCAACTCTACTCTTCTCTTCTCTACACACTCACTCACTAACTCTTTTTGGTGTCCCACTGGACCCTCCCCCTGGGGTTTTTGCAGGGTCCCCTGTGTCCTAAGTGTGCGTTTTGCTGTGTTGAGGATTCACCCTTACCATCCCCCAACTTGGGACTACTGGAGGACCACACCCTGGCTTGTTTGCAGTACCCCTTTGTGCATCCTGTCTAGTGGGGCGTCACATTAGCAAGAAGTGCACAGAATGTGGCAGCGTGGATCACAATACAGCTTTACACCCTGGACCACCACCACAGGTGACATCGCAAGCAGAGGATCATGATGAAAGGCAGTATAACACTGACATAGACCCGCCGGTGGTCACCTCTCAGTATACAGAGATCTGTATAAGACCTATAGGAGGAAGGTCTTGTTCAAAGATCTGCCTTGTAAGAGTCTATCCAGCAGGCCAACGGGATAAGGTGCTCAAGATATGCGCAATCCTAGATGATCAAAGCAACAGGTCTTTAGCTAAGTCCATCTTCTTCAACAGCTTTAACATTGCAGGCCTTGGTTCTCCCTACTCCTTGAAGACGTGCAGGTATCGTTGAGACGGCAGGGAGGAAAGCAACCGGATACAAAGTAAAGTCAATAGACGGGCAGGCCTGCATAACAGTGCTCTAAAACAGGTTGGTTTCAATGCGTCACCTAATGTAAATGGGCGACGGCGACACGTCTGAGTGGTCGCCTGGTTTCACATCAGAGCTGTGAAACCAGCCGATCATTCTTGTGCGATGTGTGCTGATCGCCCTGTGTAACATCTCATGAGCGATGTGAAAGGCGACAGCACACATCGCCTACACCATTCCGGTTGGTGTTTCAGGGCGTATTTACTAGCTCTGGCGGTGTGCGTGGATTGGTGGCAGCTCGAGCGTTCCGATTGGTTGTCTTGTTCCTCGGCGCCATATTTGATGATGTGTGCGTCCAAAGGTGTATTACCCAGGAGCGTACATACTGTACAGTAGCGCATTAATGTCGCCTCTGTGTTTGCGGCTGTGTTCAAAAGTGCAGAGAGATGTGCCACAAATGTGTGCTTTAACAGAAACATAAATGTCATTACATCCCAACTTAAGTCTGCATGGAGAAGGAAATGATAGGTGATCTTCACATCCCATAACTGCAAACACACAAATATCTGTGCACACACATACTTTCAAGGCTGCAATATTATCCAGACCAAGAAAGCAAGAGTGATTTTATTAGACAACGCAGTAGCACAACACACTTAACAAAAGCGCTGTACATATTGACTGTACAATAAACTGTCACGCAAGCGTCTTTTTTTTTGCCGTCTTGGCAGCGTCAATGCGTTTATCAATAATCCGCAACACATCACACGAGAGTTGTCTATAAAGCACCGAGCCAAAACGCACATGCATTTACATGTAACTATGTGGCGCGGCGACCAGGGACACGTTAAATAATGACCAATCATACGTCTTCAAGGCGTCACACAACATTATGTTAACGCCTATCTCAGAGATGCAGTTAAAGTTTACACCCACATCACTGATATGGGGACTCTGTGTGACGCGGAAGCGGCGACCAGCGACTTGATCGCCGCTGGGCCTTAGGCGACGCTCAGGCAATTTCCGGTCGAGTTGTCGCCCGAGCGTCGCCTAAGTTTTCGCCCCGTGTAAATGGGCAACGGCGATCTTAAGCAACACGCAAATACGTGCGTGTGCAAGTGCGTCGCCTGTAGCATCGCCGGCGATATCTCCACGTGTGACGGTACCCTAAGTGTTTTCAGGATTTCCTTAGAATTTGACAATAGAAATCATCAACTGTGCTGGAGATTAAATTACCAACTGTCAAATACTAAGGACATCCTTAAAACATGTGTGCGGCCCTCGAGGTCTGGAGTTTGAGATCCCTGTGCTACAGGATACAATAGAAACTGATCTCTATCACCCACAAAGTTCTCCACACTTCTGCACCCCCTATATATCATCCTTCATCTCTGTCTATCACCCCATTCAAGCCTTCTATTCTGCAACTGATTTCAGACTAACATTATCCATAATTCGAACCTCACTCCTCCGTCTCCAAGATTACTCTTGTGCAGCAACAGTGCTCTGGAATGCAATACCCCAAGTATTACGACTAATACCTTAACCCCTATTTTAGATAGGCCTGTCACCTCAACTCATTAACATAACTCTCCCCGTTCCCACAGTGTAAATATTAATCATAACCTACTCCTCCTTATTATTCTGTCTCCACATCTTCCTTACAACCAATAGCAAGTAAGTGCATTTAGACAGTTTTAGCAGATGATCGGATCATATGGCTTGCCCAGACATCACAAGTGTATTCTACCTACTGAATTCCCTTATTTCCCACAAGATTGTAAGCATGCGAGCAGGGCCTTCACTTCTCCGGTAATTGTTGAACTACATGCTACATTGTATTGTCTTTATTGTCTGTACATTTCCCCCCACTTAATTGTAATGTGCTGTAAATTGTAAATATGTTGGCGCTTTAAAAATAATGTATTATCATTATAAAAAGAAAATATAAAAACAGGGTACCAATGGTGCAAAAAATGTATTTATTTATTTTTTTAAACTCACATTTTGCTATCACTGTAATCATACTGACCTGGAGAATCAGAATGACAGGTAGTATTATCATAAAATGAATGCCATAAATAACCTCACACACCACAACACACCACCATATTTCCTTGTTAAAAAGGAGCACCATTTTAAATTTTCACTTCAGTTAACAGAAAAATCATTATTGCCACTGATCTCCAATGACTGTGCAGTCACAAACAAAATGGCTCCACACTATGATTCTAAACTTCATCCTTCCTTATCTTTTGCATACACCCAGAAGGGGAGGGAAGGAGTGATATAAGACACATGGAGTAGATCCATCCCAGATTTACTGCAATCATAAAGAAAGCAGGCATTGCACAAGGATTTCATGACAAATATCAGTAGTTGCTCCCCCTAGTGTTGTAAATTTGAGAATATCAAGACTTTTTAAATCATTTTTCATATTTCATAGCAATAAAAATAAATATTTTGAACATGAATACTTTCCTTTTTTTTTTTTTTTCTGAAATATTGAAAACATTTTTTGGGGGGACGGGAATGTGTGAGCTGTAGTATCAAGACGGGTTTCAAGTTTGAGGTTATTCAGTTTGGAAAAATGAATGCTTAGGGGTGATCTTATTACAATGTATAAATACTTGAAGGGACAGTACAGAGACCTTTCTAATGATCTTTTACACCTGGGCCTGAGACTGGGACTAGGGTGTCCTCTATGTCTGGAGAAAAGAAGGTTTAATCATAATCACAGATGCAGATTCTTTACTGTAAGAGCAGTGAGACTATGAAACTCTCTGCCACATGATGTAATAGTTTATTTAGGGCCGACATCAGCACCCAGGAAAGTGCCGGGCCCTGGGCTGACAGGGAGGGGGACGATCACCATTTGGGACACGTGCTTTTCATCGCAGAATCAGCATTCATTGTCGCCTGGGTCCACCCCACTTTTTCTTACTCTTGTGGCAGACCCTTGATGCCGCTCGTGACAACATTTCCTCCTATTTGCTTTCCATAGTAGAATGCAGTTCCTCCACATAGTTAACATGCGCTGGCTTCCTTCTACTTGCATTCTAGAGCACACAGGAGGGAGAGAGCACAAAGGTGTGAACACATGGGAGAAGACTGTGCAGAGTCTCTATATTATAATCATTAATTGTGGTATGTGTTAAAGGGGCCTACTGAGACTCTTTCACCCAGGACCCATAATAACCTGAAGCTGGTCTTGGGTTTATCCACTACAAAGGTTCAAGGAGGACCTGGATGCCTTTCTTGAAAAATTACAAATTATGAGTACTAAATTCTGTGATGGGACTTTGATCCACGGAACTAGTCTGATTGCCATCTGTGGAGACGGGAAATTTTTTTACCCTAATGTGGGGCAATTAGCACCACTCTCATAGGGTTTTTGCCATTGTTTGGATCAAAATGTTATATGTTAAAATTAGAAAAAAAAACCTTAGTCCTTCACAAACGGATAATGTTAATTCCTCATTAATATGCATGCAGATAGACTCTGAAATTAAACACGTTAAATTTATGTAGATGAGCTACAATCTAAATTCCAAGCTTCATGCTCTGTTGAAAGAAAAACGTGAAAATAATCCGCTCATCATGAAAAGATATGGAACACGATTTCACTATTTATCTCTTCACAAGAATGCCAAATACAATACATACAGATTGTAAGCATCATTGTAAGTAAAACATCATATTTTACAGAAGCATTATTACCATTTATAAAAGTTTTCAGATGTCACAAATGGCATTATAAGGTGCTTTACCTGTAAAAGTGAATGTATTTGAATTCATCTGTTTGCGTACAATTGCTGCAGATGTAATAATTCTATAATGTTTCTAGTGCTGAATATTGGCACCAGCAGTCATTCATTCATTCCCTAATTAATACAGACACGTCTTTTTTACATTTCCTGCATTTTTCTCTGAATTTCCAACCTAAATTATCTATCATAATGTCACATAATCTGTTACATCCCTTTCTGAGATTTTCTTGCAGCATCCTGCCAGGGGATGTAAATGTCCGGGCGTCATCCTGTCAAGAGTGACATTTATTGTCTAACTATATCATATCACAGGCTCATTTGACAATGAATAGGCAGAATCACTCTGCAAGAATCAATTAAAAGGAAATATACATAAATGAACTTTGCATTTGGTTTTAAATAATGCTAGACATTTCAGAATACTTACAGAATGAAATAAATTTATATGTCTCTTTACAGACTAGTTATAAGCAGCATCCCTGGAGGAGCAGATGCCAAATCAAAGTTATTAATTGCATATTAATCCATCAGACTTACTGCAATTGACAGCAGGAATAGAATAGGGTGCAAAATTATACCAATATCTAAGCTATGTATATACACTCCCAGACAGAAGTTGTGTCGCTTATCCATGCTATAGCTTATAACCTGATGTTAAATTCATTTATTGGTTGTATAAATTACTCTTTTGAAAGCTAAAACCCTGCGAAATGTGGTTTAGGTTAAGAAAATAAATTGGCATTAATGCATAAACATTGATCATTTAATGGTCAGATTTTGGCTAAACAAAAGTTTTGTCGCCCACAGAAAGTAATGTGATTTTCAAACAAATAATTAACTTAAAATACAAATATATGTTGCATGACATCGGTGAATGAAGTTGTGGTGCTATTAGAGTCATATTTAATATTTTGTGTTACTTCCATGAGCTTGAAGGACTGCATCCATGCGGTTCAACAATGATTCATACAATTTATTAATGAAGTCATCAGGGATAGCAAAGAATGCAGTCTTACATGCCTCCCAGAGTTCATCTAGATTCTTTGACTGGACTGACCAGTCCTTGAGCACCTTTATCTCTTTTGCCCAGAGGAAATTTGTTGTAGAGATGGATGTATGAGATGGAGCACCATCCTACTGCAGAATTTGACCTCTTTTATGATTTGGAATATAACAGGTAGTTAATACTTCTTGATATTTTAGGCTATTGATATAACGTCAGCTTATAAGCTTTTATTTACATAACATGGATAAGCAACATAACTTCTGTCAAGGAGTGTACACTGGGCATGGAAAGTATTCAGACCCCTTTACATTTTTCACTCTTTCTTTTATTGCAGCCATTTCGTAAATTCAAAAAAGTTCATTTTTTCTCATTAATGAGAAAATTCTCATTTTTCTCTGCACCCCATCTTGACTGAAAAAATTGAAAAAAATGTAGAAATTTTTGCAAATGTATTAAGAAAGAAAAACTGAAATATCACATGGTCATAAGTATTCAGACCCTTTGCTCAGTATTGAGTAGAAGCACCCTTTTGAGCTAGTACAGCTATGAGTCTTCTTGGGAATGATGCAACAAGTTTTTCACACCTGGATTTGGGGATCCTCTGGCATTCCTCCTTGCAGATCCTCTCCAGTTCCTTCAGGTTGGATGGTGAATGTTGGTGGACAGCCATTTTCAGGTCTCTCCAGAGATGCTCACTCAGGTTCAGATCAGGTCTTTGGTAGGGCCAGTCAAGAATGGTCACAGTTGTTCTGAAGCCAGTCCTTTGTTATTTTAGCTGTGTGCTTAGGGTCATTGTCTTGTTGGAAGGTGAACCCTCAGCCAAGTCTGAGGTCCAGATCACTCTGGAACAGGTTTTCATCCAGAATATCTCTTTACTTGGCCGCATTCATGTTTCCTTCAATTGCAACCAGTCATCCTGTCCCTGCAGCTGAAAAACACCCCAATAGCATGATGCTGTCACCACCATGTTTCACTGTTGCGATTGTATTGGGCAGATGATGAGCAGTGCCTGGTTTTCTCCACACATACCGCTTAGAATTATCACCAAAAAGTTCTATCTTTGTGTCATCAGACCAGAGAATCTTGTTTCTCATAGTCTCGGAGTCTTTCATTTGTTTTTTTATCAAACTCTATGCAGGCTTTATATGTCTTGCCCTAAGGACAGGGTTTTGTCGGGCCACTCTACCAAAAATACCCAACTCGTGGAGGGCTGCAGTGATAGTTGACTTTGTGGAACTTTCTCCCATCACGTACTGCATCTCTGGAGCTTGGCCACAGTGACCTTGGGGTTCTTCTTTACTTCTCTCACCAGGCTCTTCCCCACGATTGCTCAGTTTGGCTAGATGGCCAATTCTAGGAAGTCTTCTGGTGGCCCCAAACTTCTTCCATTTAAGGATTATGGAGGCCACTGTGCTCTTAGGAACCTTGAGTACTGCAGAAATTCTTTTGTAACCTTGGCCAGATCAGTGCCTTGCTACAATTCTGTCTCTGGTTAAATGCCTTATATCATTGCATTCAAGAACGAAGTAGGACTCGCTAAATGGGATAAACGTCCATTGCTGTCTTGCTCTGCACCATGATATTCTTTGAGAATATTGGCACAAGTTTAATAAAACATCTGTAGCACTATGTGTGCCTTATAGCCCAATGTGTAAATGTCTTCCGATTGTGTATCATAATGTACACTCCCTAACAGAAGTTATGTCGCTTATCCATGTTATGTAAATAAAAGCTTATATCCTGACATTAAATGCATCCATTGGTTGTATAAATTACTCTTTTGAAAGCTGAAACCTCCAAAATGTGGTTTAGGTTAAAGAAAATAAATTGGCATTAATGCTGAAATATTGATCATTTAATGATCAATACCTTGTAAATGTTTTGCACACCCTTATACTGAATGTAAACCCAGACCATGATCTTTCCACCACCAAATTAACTGTTTTGTGGGTGTATTTTGGATCCATATGGGCTCCAGTAGGTCTCCTGCAGTATTTGCGGCAGCTGTGGTGTAATTCTACTGAAGATTCATCAAAGAAATCCACTTTCTACCACTTTTCCAGTGTCCATCTGTTTAGCAGCCTGTGGAACTTTGCAAATTCCACACGTTTTTTTTATTGCCTTTTGTTTAGTGTTGGCTTCTGGACACTGATTTGACCATGGAGGCCATTTCGAGACCGAATCCTACAAACTGTTCTAGTTGACACAGGGACTTGAGGTGATCAGGCCTGTTTGAGTTCTGCTGCAGTGGAAGAGGGGCTTGCTTTGGCTTTTCTAACCAACAAACGTTCCTCCTGAGCAGTTGTCTTGCGGGGTCTGCTGGACCTGGGCTTGTCAAACACATCTCCAAAAGGTGCCAGCCACCTCTGCGGTGGATCTGGTCTTCAGCCTCTTGATAATTAAGGCCTTGGTCGGTGGGTGGATTTTTGCCATGTTGTCAGAGCTCAAGTTGCAGTTCAAGTGAAGGTCTGGGGTGCTGGGTTTCTTTTTAGACACACCCACTAATTAACCGATCATTTACTGAGCACAGGTGAGGATGTAAACAAGGATTGGTTGCATTATATGACCAGGCAACAAAACTTTTGTCTTACCAAAATCTGACCATTCTGTGTTCATTAAATGATCAATATTTCAGCATTGATGCCAATTAATTTTCTTAACGTAAACCACATTTTGGAGGGTTTCAGCTTTCAAAAGAGTAATTTATATAACCAATGGATTGATTAAATATCAGGTTATAAGCTTTTATTTACATAGCATGGATAAGCGACATAACTTCTGTCAGGGAGTGTATGATAGCTGGATCCCTCAGGTCTTCATTTCAGTACTCATAGCTGGCGTTGCTTGATTCCATTTAAACAGAGTATGCCATTTCAAGTATCAATAGTGTTTTCACCAACAACTAAGGACACATGTTGCTAGCTACTATGAGCAGCATGTATGGCATAAACATGTTACCATGGACTGCTGCGTCTCCAGACTAGTCTCCCATAATGCACAACTGGGATGTCATTGGTTGACAATTTCAAAGGGAGCTGCCAGCAGTGGATTTTGATGATTTGCATACCCAGGGGCATTCAGCATGGCAAAACATTCCTCAGGCAACTATTAATAACCTTCATTGCAAGCATGCCAGGGCATGTTAAATATTTTGTGCATGGTGCACATATTCAGTACTGAAGAAATCAGGATATTTGGAAAATATTGTTCCTGTTTTTATCAATTGTATATCATTACCATGTCTATCCTTTCTGTGATTTCCATAACTCCATGACTTTTCTTTGAAGCAATTTCATGTTGAGGTATGTATGAGGGTGTTCAAAAAAAGTCACACTCAGGCAGTAGAGCTTATTTCAATCAACTTTCAAAAGTACAAATACATCATTCTTCAACATAGTCTCTCTGCTTTTCAATATAATTTGTCCATCTGTCAACAAGCCTTTGGATTACCTTATTACAATATTTTTTTTAGCTCCAAGCCACAAATGCTGTCTTCACTTCTTCATCAGTCATACATTTTTGTCTGGTTAGGGCTCCTTTCAGGGACAATACAGGAGATACAACAAAAGTGAGATCTTAGTGCTTACCTGGCACTAAAAAGAAATGTCCATCCCCATCCATTGTAATGCAAGAAAAATGCTGGCCAGCAGAGCATGAGCGAAAGTAAAGAAATCCATGATGCTTTTTTTTTTTTTTTTAAATATCCATAAGTTCCTATCTTTTATTATACACTCTGAACGTAATGCTGTGTGGAGACCATTATATTGTTTGGAGGGCTAGTGGGGCCTTTATAGAGTGTGAAGAGGTGAGGGTCTATTATATTGTATGTAGGGCATTATACTGCATGGATGGCTGTCTGGGAGTCAGAGTTGGGTGTCCATGCTGTGTGGGGGTCTTTACTTTACTGAGGTAGTTGAAGGTGGGTCAGAAGGGACATTTTACTGTGTGTGTTGAGGGTGTTGTGGAGGAATTCACTGTGGAGGATCATACTGTATTTGTGGGGCACTTTTGTTGGCATCATACTTTAAGTACAATGAAAGAGGAATTGAGGGACTTAAATAGGAGGAAAATTACTTTGTAAGGACTGCAACATTGTTGGATATGCTTCCATGTAACTAAGCTGAATATTATTTTTTTTTATTGGGGTGATGGGGGAATTAGAAATTCTACTACAACCCATGATTTCTATGTCCTGCTCATAGCATAAATTATACACCAGAAAAGCAGTGTCATTATACAGTTCTAGAACCAAGCTCAAACTCTAAATGGTCGATAGAACAAAAAGAGGGAAAAAAAACACACAGGGCATCGATTCCAACACGCCACCGCTCACTGATCAGCTGTTCAGGCTGTGTAAATCCAAGGAACCAGGATCCAGGTGATCCGCCCATAAAAAACGGTGCTCAGCTTTTTCAACCTGAGCTCTGAGCAGCGATGAACACATTATCCAGAAAAGAAAATCGCGGCACAGATTACCATAAAAAGCAGGCTTTATTCCATATTCATTAAACGTGTGGTTCCATCAAGCAGAGTGGTATCCAGACCAGTTGAAGCCAAGTAACACAAAACGGTCCGTCGTCTGTTTCCAGGTGCCCTGCACTGCATTAACCTATTCTGCTTAGCTGTAACTCTGCTTGATGGAACCACACTTTTAATGAATATGGAATATAACCTGCATTTTATGGTAACTGTGTGTCGCAATTTTCTTTTCTGGATAAAGTCAACCTATAAATGCAGTGCTAGAATCCAGATGGATTTATGCATAACTAAAACTCAACTCAACAAAAATACAGCAACAGAACAGGCTCATTACATATACAGTCATGAGAACACGAAATATACCCTTCTGAAACGTTTACAAAAAAATCTAGTCTGTAGAATGTGTAAAAATTAGCTAAGAGCAAGCACAGATAAACAATAGCACATACAAATTTGCACCATGCATAGCTGGATTATAATGATGGAAACCTGGGCTACCGCCCTGGAGCCCAACATTCTGCCCTCAGTATAGTATTGTACTCACCTAGCTTCCATTCCCCCAGTGCACATCTCCGAGCAGGGAGCTTTACTGGAACTGTGCTGCCGGCAATACAGAATAGCAGTGCTGCTTCAGGGGCCAGCATGTACACGCCAAGCATCAAGAAGAAGTAAATGCCAGGGAACCAAGCAGAGTGCAATAGGAACAAAAGAGAGGTGCGTTTGTGGCTTGTTTGTTTGTTTTTTCTTTTTAATCTGTGCATGGCATGTATGACAGTATATAGGGGGCTATGGGATGGCTCATGCTATATATAAAGTCTATCTAGGGGTCTTACGATATATAGGGGCTATGTAGGACTCCTACTGTATATAGGTGGTCATACAGAATAGGGGCTATGTGAGCTTTCATAATGTACATAGGCAGACTTTGTGTGCTTATACTGTACACTGTGTGCAGAATTATTAGGCAAGTGTATTGTAGAGGATTATTTTTATTATTGATCAACAACATGTTCTTAATCAACCCAAAAGACTCAAATATTTAAAGCTTAATATTTTTGGAAGATGGGAGGGGGTTTTTTTTTTTAGATTTGGTATCTTAGGAGGATATCTGTTTGTGCAGGTAACTATTACTGTGCAGAATTATTAGGCAACTTAATAAAAAACCAAATATATTCCCATCTCACTTGTTTATTTTCACCAGGTAAACAATATAACTGCTCAAAATTTAGATATAAAGATTTCTGATATGCAAAAACAAAACACCAAAAAAATTAGTGACCAATATAGCCACCATTCTTGATGATGACACTCAACAGCCTTCCATCCATAGATTCTGTCAGTTGTTTGATCTGTTTACAATCAACATTGCGTGCAGCAGCCACCACAGCCTCCCAGACACTGTTCCGAGAGGTGTACTGTTTTCCCTCCCTGAAGATCTCACATTTCATGAGGGACCACAGGTTCTCTATGGGGTTCAGATCAGGTGAACATGGGGGCCATGTCATTATTTTTTCTTCTTTTATAACTTTACTGGCCAGCCACGCTGTGGAGTAGTTGAATACATTGATGGAGCATTGTCCTGCATGAAAATCATGTTTTTCTTGAACGATACCGACTTCTTCCTGTACCACTGCTTGAAGAAGTTGTCTTCCAGAAACTGGCAGTAGGTCAGGAGTTGAGCTTCACTCCATCCTAAACCAGAAAAGGTCCCACAAGTTCATCTTTGATGATACCAGCCCATACCAGTACCCCACCCCCACCTTGCTGGCATCTGAGTCAGAGTGGAGCTCTCTGCCCTTTACTGATGCCACCCTCTGGCCCATCAAGAGTCACTCTCATTTCATCAGTCCATAAACCTTTAAAAAATCAGTCTTAAGATATTTCTTTGCCCAGTTTTGATGTTTTATCTTATGTTTCTTGTTCAAAGTGGTCGTTTTTTCAGCCTTCCTTACCTTGGCCATGTCCCTGAGTATAGCACACCTTGTGCTTTTTGATACTCCAGTAACATTGCAGCTCTGAAATATGGCAAAAACTGGTGGCAAATGGCATCTTGGCATCTTCACGCTTGATTTTCTCAATTCATGGGCAGTTATTTTGCGCCTTTTTTGCCCAACATGCTTCTTGGGGACCCTATTGGCTATTTGCCATGAAACGCTTGATTGTTCGGTGATCACGCTTCAAAAGTTTGGCAATTTCAAGACTGCTGCATCCCTCTGCCAGACATCTCACAATTTTGGACTTTTCACAGCCTGTTAAATCTTCTGACCCATTTTACCAAAGGAAAGGAAGCTGCCTAATAATTAAGTACATCTTATATAGGGTGTTGATGTCATTAGACCACACCCCTCCTCATTACAGAGATGCACATAACTGATTTACTTAATGGGTAGTTGGCTCTCAAACCTATACAGCTGGAGTGGGACAACATGTATAAAAAAGCATCATGTGATCAAAATACTCATTTGCCTAATAATTCTGCAATAGTGTATATAGGGGTGCTTGTGCATGAGCTCCTACAGTATATATATATATGAGCTAGGTAGGGACTCATACAATATATAGGGAGCTATATGATGGTTTATGCTGTAGATAGGGGCTATGTGGGGTTCATATGGTATATGGGTGGGCTGTGTGTTGGCTAATACATAGAGGATGCTGTGTGTGGGCTCACACTGTAAATATGGGGATATGTGAGGGCTGTGTGTGGCCTGATACTGTATATATTGGGTTGTGTGGGCTCATACTGTAAATAGGGGGCTATGTAAGCTTAATATTGTATATAGGGGTTATGTGGGGGCTCATACTGTATAGGGCAGGGGTGGGCAACTCCAGGCCTCAAGGGCCGCACACAGTCCAGGTTTTCAAGATTTCCTTAGAATTTGACAGTTTGTAATTTACAATTATTTAAATGACCAACTGTCAAATTCTAAGGAAATCTTGAAAACCTGGACTGTGTGCGGCCCTCGAGGCCTGGCGTTGCCCTCCTCTGTATAGGGGCTTTGTGAGGGGTTCATGCTGTATATAGGTAGGCTGTGTGTGTGCTCATACTGTAAATACATGGCTATGTGAGAGTTCATACTTTGTGTAGGGGCTATGTGGAGTTCATGCTTGTATAGGAGGGCTGTATTTGGGCTCATACTGAATATGTTGGGGTTGTATGGGCTCATACTTTATATATGGGGCTATGCAAGTTAATACTGTGTATAGGGGCTATGTAGGGGCTCATACTGTACACGGGGCCTATGTTGCGCTCATGCTGTACATTGTAGGCTGTGTGTGGGCCCATTTTGTACAACCCCTGGCAAAAATTATGGAATCACCTGGCTTGGAGGATGTTCATTCAGTTGTTTAATGTGTAGAAAAAGCAGATCACAGACATGGCACAACTAGAGTAATTTCAATGCACTCTCTATCTGAAGAAACACTAAAGAAATCAAGATAAAATGTGTAGTCAGAAAGGTAAATTTTTTTCAGACCAAGCAGAGGAAAGAAATTATGGAATCACTCAATTCTTAGGAAAAAATTATGGAATCATGAAAAACAAACACACATAAGAACACTCCAATACATCACTAGTATTCTAGTATTTTGTTGCACCACCTCTGGCGTTAATAACAGCTTGCAGTCTCTGAGGCATGGACTTAATGAGTGACAAACAGTACTCTTCATCAATCTGGCTCCAACTTTCTCTGATTGCTGTTGCCAGATTAGCTTTGCAGGTTGCAGCCTTGTCATGGACCATTTTCTTCAACTTCCACCAAAGATTTTCAATTGGATTGAGATCTGGACTATTTGCAGGCCATGACATTGACCTTATGTGTCTTCTCTCAAGGAATGTTTTCACAGTTTTTGCTCTATGACAGGATGCATTATCATCTTGAAAAAGGATTTCATCATCCCCAAACATCTTTTCAATTGGTGGGAAAAGTGTCCAAGACATCAATGTAAACTTGTCTATTTATTGAAGATGTAATGACAGCCATGTCCCCAGTGCCTTTATTGACATGCTGCCCCATATCATCAATGACTGTGGAAATATGCATGTTCTCTCCATGCAATCATCTTTATAAATCTCATTGGAACAGCATCAAACAAAGGTTCCAGCATCATCACCTTGCCCAATGCAGATTTGTGATTCATCACTGAATATGACTTTCACCCAGTCATCCACAGTCCACGATTGCTTTCCTTAGCCCACTGTAACCTTGTTTTTTCTGTTTAGGTGTTAATGATGGCTTATGTTTAGCTTTTCTGTATGTAAATCCCATTTCCTTTAGGCGGTTTCTTATATTCGGTCACTGACATTGACTCCAATTTCCTCCTATTCATTCCTTATTTGTTTTGTTGTGCATTTCCTGTTTCGGAAGCATATTGCTTTAAGTTTCTGGTCTTGATGCTTTGATGTCTTCCTTGATTTACCTGTATGTTTGCTTTTAACAACCTTCCCATGTTGTTTGTATTTGGTCCAGATTTTAGACACAGCTGGCTGTGAACAACCAACATCTTTTGCAACATTGCATGTTGATTTACCCTCTTTTAAGAGTTTGATAATTCTCTCCTTTGTTTCAAATGACATCTCTCATGTTGGAGTCATGATGCATGTCAGTCCACTTGTGCAACAGCTCTCCAAGGTGTGATCACTCCTTTTTAGATGCAGACTAATGACCAGATCTAATTTGATGCAGGTGTTAGTTTTGGGAATGAAAATTTACAGGATTATTCCATACTTTTTTCCCTCGCTTGGTCAGAAAAAATTTCCCTATTGACTACCCCATTTTTATCTTCATTTCTTTTAGTGTTTCTTAAAACCATAAAGTTGCCATTTGAAATGACTTTAGTTTTGTGCCATGTCTGTGATCTGCTTTTTTTCTACAACATTAAACAACTGAATGAACATCCTCTGAGCCAGGTGATTCCATCATATTTTGCCAGGGGTTGTATATAGGGTATGCAGTGTATGGGCTCATGCTGTATGTAGAGGGTGCTGTGTGTTAGCTCACACTGTATATAGGGGGGTGTCAGCATACTTAATTCTTCTCAATATTAAGTGCTACAATTAAAGAGAATCTGTAAGCAGGTTTTTGCTACCTCATTTGAGGGCAGCATGATGTAAACAAAAAGACTCTGAATCCAATGAGGTATCACTTAGATTACTGTGTGCAGCAGTTTTTATTTTTAGCCATGCAGCAGAGCTGGAAAAGCTCCCCTCACCCACACCAGGCTCTGCATGCACTTTTCTATAGACAATAAAAAGCTGCCAAATCACATATTGGGATGTGCTGGACTGGGTTCAGATGCAACTCAGTCTGAGTAATGACAAGCTACTGAAGCTAAAACAAGCATAGCAGGTAAACATCAACAGGCAGAGAGCCAAGAGAAGCAAGGCTGAAATCTGTGTTAACTCTTACATCATGCTGTCTACAGATAAAATGCATGGCTGAGGGTTGCTATTCCTACCCTGGGTAGTCACATAGTTATTGTTATATAGTTATATAGCGGCCTGCAGCCACCCCATAATTTGCCGCATTCATTAGAATTGCCAAATCCTAGCTCTTTACCCTGCTCTTCCTAATGCTCTGGTGCAGTGGCATTGGGGAGATAGAAGGGGTTAATGACAGCCAAGTATTGACAACTAGTCATTTAGCCCTGGATTGGTAATGTTAGATGTTTTATGATACCTGCCTATTACCAATCCACTAAGTGTAGAGTTAATAAACAGAAAAATCCTTCATTGGAAATAAAACACACTGACAACCCTCATTATCCCATTTATTAACCCAAAACATGCCCTCCGACAATGATTTGCTGCATCAGAGTCCGCACTGAAGAAGCATGTCTTGGGGTTTGCTTACATTTATGTATAAATCTGAGGCAGTGCTGGTCTTCAATTTTTTTTCCCTTAGCTGTATTCAGCCTGAAGAAAATATTGCAGGTCGCCAGGTACAATGGGCAAGACTCGCCAATGCAAGTCAAAGGGTGCAAGAAAACAAAACGGACCATCCATATGTCATTCGTTTTTTTCCTGGATACCTTACCTTACCATTTTGTAGCTTAAACTGTAAAACACTCCAAAAATTGAATTGCATATGGATGATAGGCGAGAAAATGATCTCACACATATGTATTATCAAGCGGATATCACTCATCTCACTTTTCTGGATAAAAATCAGACCAATTTATTATATGCAGATGTTAGTGAACCCTTAATACATTTCCCATTGAGCATGTTTGTAGTCAGTATGTTATGATGATAATGCTACAGAAACAGCATATTCAATTCCACTAGTTGCTAATGTCACATGGTAAGTGTATATATCACAAAACCACACATCCAAGAAGAATCCAAATAACCTGAATGCAGCATGTCTTCCTGCGGTGACGTCACCGCCTTTCCCCGCCCTGCTCCATGGTTAACATGGAGCAGGGTGGGGAAAAGCGGTGATGTCACAGCAGGAGGCTGGCTGCTTTGCCCCGCTTCGTGCTGTGACATCACCACTTATACCCGCCCTGCTCCATGTTAACTATGGAGCAGGGCGGGGAAAGGCGGTGACGTCACCACAGGAGGCGGGGCAAAGTGGCCAGCTCTGCAATAAGCTCTGTGTACTATGCAGCAGGCGATGGGAGACAATGATTGGCATCAGGGAGGCGGCGGTGGGTGGATTAAACATACAGGGGGTGTAAAACTGCCATTTGGCTCCAGCCACAAGCCACCTCCTATTTGGCTCCACTATGTAAGTTTTCAAAGTGTATTATCTCGGGGTACAGGGGGCTCAAGGGCTGGGGGACCCCTTGCCTGAATGCAGCAGACATGCTGCATTCAGTGCTGTAATTAGATCACCATGTATGGTTGGTGACAGGTCCTCTTTAAAGTACAGTTCCTCGCATAGTATACATTACACGTATAATCATCCATATACTATTATAACTTTTTAATTTCAGGTTTCATCTGTCACTGAGATACATGCAGCTTATTGTAACTGTGTAGTTCTACTGAAGTTCCATTGGAAAACCTCTTGGCAATAGACATCAAAAGCCCTATTTTCTTTTGTTGGGTCCCCCCTAAGGAGTGCAGTGTAAATATTTTAATTAGCCCTACAATTTCAAATAGCCTAATCAGTATTCTGATCTCCTTAATTCCCACACAAAATTGCTGAATATTTCACCACTGACACTTGTGTTGTGCTCCTATAGAAAACAGATGAATGGTAATTTATATAATTTAACATTATTAACTGAAAGATATATACCGTACATACTGCAGGTTTTCTGTAATATACAGCGAGCACCAGTTGTTATGGATGATACTGTGTCATTGTAAAATATTTCAGCTAAAATGCAGGAAAATAGGCAATTTATTCTATATATTTCAGTATGTTTAAAAACTAATGGAAGTGTGTCATTTTCAGTAGGACATTGATAGTACTTTTTAGTGTTTTCCTTTAGTTATTTTTTTTTTTTAAATAAGATAGCACTCTTGACATGGTTAAATGCCTCTTTGCACTGTACCACCCACATATTTCACATGCAAGTAACATTGACTCCTTGCAGATGTTGTCCTTGGTGGGATTTGAACCAAGGACCCCAGCCCGGCAAAGTTGCGGCGCTAACCACTAATGGCCACTTTACACACACACCAACTTATCTGTCCAACTTCTGAACAACTTGCTGGTTGCAGTGAAATCATGGACACATTGTTCCATTGTACACAGTCACAAAATGGAGCAATGTGTCCATGATATCACTGCAACCAGCAAATTGGTCAGAAGTTGGACAGATAAGTTGGTGTGTATAAAGTGGCCCTAAGGGCCGCTTTACACACACCAACTTCTGTGTCCAACTTCTGAACAGATCTCTGGTTGCAGTGAAATCATGGACACATTGTTCCATTTTGTACACAGCCACAAAATGGAACAATGTGTCCATGATTTCACTGCAACAAGATATCTGTTCAGAAGTTGGACACAGAAGTTGGTGTGTGTAAAGCGGCCCTAAGCCAAACAATAATTGATTCTACATCTGACTTTTTTCCCCTGTTACGCCATATTCCTAAATAGAGATAAGCAAAGCAGACTTTTAAGCTTGCAGTTAGTACACAGACTTTAAAAAAAAAAATTCACTGGAGTGAGCATTGCTGTGCTCTGCCCAGTACGAGCTGCTTACAGTGTTTGAACAGCTCGTACTGGGTACTAAATCATCATTATCGGATGTAGTGCGTACCAAAAAAGACAAAAGCCCATCCTTCCATCCCTGGAAATGTTTCCAATGAGGTTTAGGTCCAGAATAGAAAGTTAAAAAAAATTCAGCTGAAAACCCAGAACCTGAACTTCCACGGATCTACTCATCTCTACTCATAATGTACTTTTTTACTTTTAGCTGTTATTTTTTGGTGAAAAAGGTATCAATTCTAGTGGAAGTATCATATTTTTGGACTATAAGACATACTTTTTTCCCCAAAATTTGGAGGCAACAGAAAGACAGCAGGGACCGGTCCCGAGTAACTCACAGCCCTGAGGCCAATGCAAAAATTGGCGTCACGAACAGGATGAACCAACCCATGATTCACGGGTATTGTGTGCCTAAAGACTGTGTCTTTGACTTTATTGAACTGTGAATTGGGCGCAATTGCTGTGCCATAACTTTGTCATTGCTGTGCCTCATAACTGTCTTTTTGAACTGGAAAATGGCGCCTCGAGACTGTGTTAATTTGTGCTGTGCAAAGATAAAAAGAGAAAGGAAAGGCGCAATGAGAGGGACCCCACTCTGGAGATAAGAAAGTTATGATAAGACTCTCACCTGAAGAGGTTGTGCTGAACCCGCACAACCTCGGTGCTATGTGATGTGAGACAGTGCTGTGAGGAATGCTGGCTCCAGGGAATCCGCCCTCTGGTCACGTGGTCCTCCTCAGCTGAAAACTCTGACTTCAGATCAGGTCCTTGTGTGCTAAAAGCACAGGTCCTATAGTGTGCAGCTCCACACGATCTCCCAGAGGGAGATAGACAATATATGTGCGAAAGAAGTTCGTGTTTTAAGGAGCGCTCATACAGGAGGACCCAGGGGGTTATTAATTACACTCAGCTTTTATTCCACAATGTGTTTCAATGGCGGCAGGCCATCTTCATCAGGTGGGGGTTCAACTCCGGATGTAGTGATCGAGGAGATTGAGGAGACCGAGCCTGACACTAAAAAAGACTCACTGGCAACGGCACCAACCCTGATTCCGGTCCACCCTCCAAACGACAACAAGGACTTGCTGGTAACAAATCAGCCCCTCATTCCGGTTGTCCTTCCCGGTCCATTGGGTCTCACGGCGGCCTGTCCCTGCCCAACTTGGGAGGAGTACCCTGTTATCAATATGGGACTAGCTAAGCCACTACTCCCCGTGTCCCTGGGACCAGATACCCCTGTAAAGGAGATGCGGTGGTGGTGGGAGCCCTACGGTGAGGATTTAATGGGCTTCCCCGGGGAGGTAACAGCAGGCCAGGAGCGGGTGAAGAGGATTCCCCGGAGTGAGTACTTGCGCCGGTAGTCTAAACGGTGGGCTGCCCAGGATGCGGAGAAACGACTCAAACACCTAGTCCTGGTCGAGCGTACCAAACAAGCAAAGCCCATGGCTCGAGTGTCCCCTCAGATCACCCAGACTCCCAGGCGGGAGGGAGTTGTAGTGGCCTTTCGTTTAAAGGATGGATATGGATTTATTGAGGAGCGCGGGTCCTCCCGGGACATGTTTGTGTCCCGAGCGGACGTGGAGGCACACCTTTCCACGGACCGGAGAGGGACTTGCGACCTGGGGATCGAGTCACCTACACCCGGGTAAAGGGAGAAAGAGGTCCCTATGCCATTCAAGTCCACCGGGTCCGGCAGCAGAAGCCCCATACTGCACCTGTCCGTACAGATCTTTCCAACACAAAAGACTGCTGGACACAGACTCCAGCATCAAAGCACCCGGACAGGTACTAATCCTGCTTTGCCCGGCAGGAGAAAACAAATTGTAAATAGAAGTTTTCTTTTTTCCCCTTTTTTGCCCTTAATTTTTCTGGAAAGAATGTTCCCTTTTTGCCTTTAGCTCCTCTGGAGAGGATGTCCCCTGTTTCCCTTTGTGTGTTTTGAAAAACTGAGAGGTCACAGACTATGGTTGGCCCGAACTACATTGTACATAGTTGCACATGACAGTGTGTGCCCTTTTGGTTTTAGTGCAAGTCCTGAATTTGGACTATTTTGGGACACATGCACTTTTCACCGAAAAGACAGTCACCGCAAAGGCGTGTACTGCTACCTCTTGAAAATAGTTGGAGAATATTGTTTTTATATATATATATATATATATATATATATATATATATATATATATATATATATGTGGCTTTTAGCAGTCCGGTGGTGATAAGGACACTAACGTACCAGGTTAGATAGAAGATAGATAGTTGGATAGTGAAAACGTGTTTTTAAGTAATGTTCAAGATATGTGCCTTCCGGAAGAGAAGAAAAGAATGTTATTATTATATTTAATGTTTTAATATTTATTGCAGAAAGAAAATTTCAGGCTTATGTTTTCACCCGTGCCGGGTCATGGCGCGAGGACGTGTCATAATTTGCTAGTGGGGTATGTAGCACCCCTGCAGACTGGTAGACACAGAAAAAAGCAGCAGCTGGGATGGTAAGCCATTCACCCCAAACCAAGCACCGAACATGTCCCCGAATTCCTATACCAAGACTTTATGCCAGGCAAGGGAGAAGTGGGGAAGAGCAGAGTGGTGGGTGGAGCTTATGTGGCACCTGTGAGAGGGGGAGAAGTTACAGTGGTTTACCTCAGAGTAAGAGTGACAGTTAGTCAGACGGAGGTTGAAGGAGGGCTCAGGACTGAGCAGAGTGACAGCAGAAAAGAGACTGTAAACAAGAAAGGAAAAACACTGGGACCCGGCAACCGGTGTCATCTTATGGCTGACCGGGTCCGAGACAACTGACTAGGTGTAGTGGAGAAGGAGTCCAAGGTGGAAGACCAGCTTTACGGAGACACCGAGGGACTGGGCCGACAGACAGGGTACCAGCCCTGTAAAAGTGATTGGCAGCTTCAAGTCCCGGCCACAGATTAACCGGTGAGGTGAAGATCTCTATGCCCGGAACCGAACAGACCATCACACCTAGGAAAGGCCTCACATGGGACTTGGATGGAGAGGACCCCCTTGAGAAGTCCGCGACTGCTGACCCTGAGGTAGTGAGTGGTCCTGAGGACCATCACCTCACAACAACTTCACCAGTAACCACTATTACCATTGGTCCAGGGATCAACCTAGCACTACCTGTGGAGGGCTTATCACCTTGCTGCATCCCATAATCATCCCCTGGAGCTGAAGCAAGCAGGAGCGGTCACATCTGGCCACATACCACAGGTGGCATCACAGTGACATTAATTTTTATTTATATTTCCCCTTTTGGCCCTCCAGGGCCACGGAACAGGACCACAGCCACTACCGTGACATCCCTCTTGTGAACAGACAGCAGGGACCGGTCCCAGGTAACCCACAGCCCTGAGGGTGATGCAGTAGCAGCAGACGATTATAAACACCATACATTGCTCTCCCACAGTACGACATCCTCTCATCCCGGCAGTTGACTGCATGTGGATCACGATGTATGAAAGTGATGTCATCACCTCGCGCTTACAGTCTGGTTAGCTGCATGAGAAGACATTGCACTGCTGCAAGGGAGCAATGGACGGTGAGTATAATTGTTTATTTTTTAAGGGGGTCATATTTCAGGATGGGGGACAAATGCTCCAGGATGGAGACCATATATACAAGGATGTGGGCCATATATACTAGGATGGGGGCCATATTTACCAGGATGAGGGCCATATACACCAAGATGGGGCCATATATACCAGAATGAGGCCATATAGACCATTATGAGGGACACATCAGAATAGGGGCTATTTACTAGGATGAGGGACATATACACATATACAAGGACGGGAGTCATATGTACCAGGATAGGGGACATATACCTGTATGGGGATCATATACCGGGATGTGGCACATATACCAGGAGGCGTATCATATACCAGGATGGGCAACATATGCCAGGATCAAGGACATATTCAGGTGCATCTCAATGAATTAGAATATCATCAAAAAGTTAATTTATTTCACTAATTCAATACATTAAAATGAAACACATTTATTATATCAAGTCATTACAAACAGAGTGATCTATTTCAAGTGTTTATTTCTGTAAATGTTGATGATTATGGCTTACAGCCAATGAAAACCCAAAGGTCATTATCTGAGAAAATTAAAGTAGGGAAGATGAAGGGTTTACAACCGCATTGCTGTATTCCACAAGATGTCAAAGGGTGAATATTATATTAATTTATTAATCAACGCATTTCAGGGCTTATGGCATTGGTATATGGTATTGGAATATGATATCGATTTGTCCTGAGGAAGAGGCTAGAGAGCCCTGAAACCCAATGATTATTAAATCAATATTATGTACACCCTTTGATGTCGTGTGGAATACAGCAGCGTGGTTTTTAACCCTCCATCCTCCCTAATCTAGATAAACCATGCTGGAGACTGCAGCAGCCATGATATGCTCTTAAAGTGGTTGTGACTCTCACAACTACACAAGGTGAAGCCTCTGATAAATATTTAGGTAATATTTTATCTCTCAGACCCTTCATCCTCTCTGCTTTCATTTTCTGAGATAATGACCTTTGGGTTTTCATTGACTACAAGCCATAATCATCAAAATTAACAGAAATAAACACTTGAAACAGATCATTCTGTAATGATTCTATATAATATATGCGTTTCACTTTATGTATTGAATTAGTGAAATAAATTAACTTTTTGACGATATTCTAATTCATTGAGATGCACCTGTATATCAGGATGGGGAACATATGCCAGGACAAGGAATATATACCAGGATGGAGGACATATATTTCAGGATGGGGGACATATATACAGCTGGAAGGGGGTCATTACCTGCATAGCAGTGTCAGCAGCAGTCTCCCCCCATAAGTGTGACATGACTAAGAGGGCGTATTTGGATATACTTCATGAATAGTGAACATAATGCAAGTCAATGGGGGATTTGGATATTTGTCTGGGGAATCTTATAAGCAAATAGTCTTTGTGTAAAAAATTCCACCGAGTTCCAAATTGACTTGCATTATGTTCACTATTCAGGAAGAATATCCAAATAGTAAGAGGTGTGCTTTTAGACTTACTTAACTGAACCTGAATACCGAACTACTCGCTCATTACTATTTAGCACCCTTCTATTAATAAAGTCACACCCAAAGTGACCTACTTGTGAAGAACTCATATGGTACATTTACACGCGGCCACAGGAAGGTAGGAACAGGCAGGCATCGGACACAATTGTGCCTGTTGCCTTGAAAAGACCACGATGTGGCTGCGTGTAATTCAGGACTTTCCTTCCTTCTGGGAAGACACAGGAAGGAAAGTCCTGAATTACACGCAGCCACATCGTGGTCTTTTCAAGGCAACAGGCACAATTGTGTCCGATGCCTGCCTGTTCCTACCTTCCTGTGGCCGTATGTAAATGTACCAATACAGAAAATATTGAAAGTTGTATAACTTTTCATTGTAGAAAGAAAAAACTCTGCTGAAAATACCCTGTTTTATATCATATTAGTGATATTGCTGCATGAATATAACAATAAAGCTAAGAGCCCTAAAGTCAATGCTTGTTTGACAGATTTAGATTGCTTCTAAAGTACAACTACCAAAAAGAAAGAATAACCAAATGCAAATATAACTATTTCACACAATTTTAAAAATTGCTTTTTGTATTTCAGCTAAAGACACTTGTCACTTCTATAAAGTCTCAACATTCAATGATGAGGTTTGAGTTAAAATAGACAACAAGACATTTTAAAAAGTATTCAAGCATCGTACAAGATACAAGGCACAATATTACCATGAGTTTCTTCCCTACAGGAGCCCTTTCATTATCTATATTTCTATATTGTACAGAAAAGGCTGGTGTATGTATATGGTGTATAGTAATGTACATCTCTTATATATATACAGCTTAATACCTCTAAAGAGCTGGGATACCGCCGTATGAGATTTCTGAATGGCCGACATTCCTAGACAATCCAAACCAATCACCAGAAATGCTTTAATGCAGGATATCATCTATTCTTCTTTCACAGACATTATGCATCAGCGTTATATGTGTCATCTTGTATACATGACTTGAGTGCAAACTATATAAGCTGTCTAATCAATTTTACCACATGGTAAATGGCATAAAAAATAAATTAAAAATCCTGAATTGATGTTTCCTAATCATTCTACCTCCCCAAAAAAAATGGAAAGCAATCAAAAAATGGTACGTGCTCGAAAATACTACCAATAAAAACTTCAACTCATCCCGAAAAAAAAAAAACCTCACATGACTGTCATTAGAAATCTATAAAAAAAATTCTAGCTGTCAATATATGGCGATGCAAAACCTTTTTCTTTTTTTGTAAAAAACAAATGTATTTTTAGTGGTGATGATAGCTGAACATAAAAAAAAATATGAAATCTGGTATCGCTGAATAAAGCCAACTACTCGCTTACAGTGGAGCAAATAAATAAACCAATTCTTGATCTGCTGTTGATTTGTTTATTCTGTCTCCCACAGATCGCAGCAAGGCTCAGCTCACATTTATCCTTTACTCTACATCAAGTGCTTACATTGTAATTTACATGTAAATCACTGAAATACGTGATTCAGACAGAAACCTCAATGGCTGATTCACTATAACGAAACAGAGTGAGTCATTTTGGATTCTTTCTGGCTTAGGATCTAGTGGTGTCTGTCTTTTAAAGTGTACAAAAGCGCAGTCAACCACAGTTTTGTGCACTTCTGGTAAGGACAACGTTGAGCAGAGGAAGGACAGAGGGCAGAGTAACTCTGCTGCCGCCTCATTATAGTGAATTGATTACTCGGGGGTTTTCATAAGAATTACATCATGAGTAGATTTAGATGGAAACTCTGACGTACTGTAAGTACTCAACATAGCACACAGGATAAATGTGATCCAAAATGTTATGTAAAATGTTCCCATTAAAAGCATTAACTCCTCCACAAAAAAAAGTCCCCACTCAGGTCTGTCAACTATTAATGAAAATATAGGGGGTTTTCACGTTATTGATAACACAAAGGCTCTAGAAAATTGCTATGCCCCCCCCCCATAAGAATTAGAGCAAATTCTGCACTCCCAAATCCAAATGCCTTCCTCCCTTCTAAGCTCCACAGTGTGCCTAATCCACATTATGGAGTTTTCCAGGGACAATGTGTAGTCAGTCCGCGCGGCCACAAAAGACAGAATCAGAAGTTCACTCTATACCTTTATTTGGTTGGATGGAAACGCGTTGGATGGATCCAAATAAAGGTATAGAGTGAACTTCTGATTCTGTCTTTTGTGGCCGCGCGGACTGACTACACATTGTCCCTGGAAAACTCTGGAATCTGACCACATAGCACGTGGAGGTGTGGGTCCAGCAGCAGCCGCTATTACATGCTTTTAATACTGGTTGTGTGTCACACAACTAAACCAGGTGAGCAGTGTTCATTACGGCTCCTAAGCCGCTGATTGTTAAAAAGATAAGACCCTATCTGCGCTTGCTTCCTTCTTTTAGTTTATTTAATCCACATTATGGTCCATTTGTTTGGTATCATTGTAGCTGGAGAACAATGTATGGACTCTACAATGGCATTTTCCATCAGAAGCAGTCATTGCTACTCGTTTCTGGCAAACCACCATGGAATCAAAATCATCACTACTCCTGTAGATAAATTCCCAGAGGGGTGTAATTTTCCAAAATGGGGACTCATGGGGGAATTTTTATACCGTGACGCTTAGAGGCTCTGTATATGAACTCTGAAAACTATTCTAGGACATTATGTGCTCCAAGAGTCTTATACTACTCCTTGCCTCCTTAAGGTACCGTCACACGCAGCAATATGGCTTCCATATCGCTGGTGATTTGACGTGAGCACCCACGTTGCGGCCACTTTTTTCCCATCGCCGTGGAGCTGTCACACGTAGCAATTTCGCAGGCGATCTCTGGTGATCCTGCGTTCCGGAAATCGCCTGGTGCAGACCGGAATTTCCCTTTCCGCATCGCTGCGTCACAAGCCTCCACCTCATCAGCGATGTGGGTGTAGAGAGTAAGTACGGCAAGGAGACAGGCGTGCCAGAGTGTTTCGCACCGCGCCCCTACCACTCCGATTGGCCAACACAACTGCGTTACCATTGGTCAGCCTTGTCTGGACGTCTGCCCACTACATGATGCATTTGCCCTTTCTACTAGCTCGCTGCTGCACGCTCGTGTCATGTGTTGTGGCTTACAAAAGGCACTTTGGAGTTGCCAAAGTGCCACACAGGACGGCTCATGTGTTGCTCTGTGGATTACACTATGAATGGCTATGTGTGCGTCTGTTGTTTACATAGGTAAGCAGAAAACAACACTCTGGACATATGTGGCTGGATTGTGTGTGGGCCTGGCTGAACTATGTGTGTGCAGACATGTGTGTGTGCGGATACTGATGACTACCTCCATCCTCAACAAACTCAATACAAATGTTCATGTGTGTGGACACATACCCATGTGAAAATCCATGTAATATGGACATGGAGACCCAGTCTGAGCATACAGTGTGGACCTGTGTAATGTACATTTGCAGACAATGCTGCAGGGACCCATAACGACCATTGTGGTCTCACATGCCTCTGTGCACAGCTTAATGCTATGTGCAACTGCCCTGTAGTTAAAAGTAAAGACAGACACAGGTAGTTCTGATCAGATTGTTTTTTTTTAATTTGTTCGTACAAAAAAAATACAAGAACATACCGAACAAAAACACAAGTGTCAACATCACACAAATAAGACAAGTGTGAGCTCAAACAATGGCCATAACAAAAATAATAAAGGTAAATTAAACAAAGAAATTACTTTTAAAGGCCAACCAAAAGAAAAAATCCTCCTCCTGGTGCAGCCACAATGGTGACTACACCCTCCTCCTGGTGGTGGTGCCTGACAACCCCAGCCACCCTACACCTGTTGTTGCTGCCAGGCCACTGCCCCAGGGCCATTGAAGTAGGAGCAGTAGCTGTCCCTGCTGCTCCTGGCATCCTGCAGCTGGAGTGGCGCCAGACCTGGGTCGGTTGCACGCCATGCCCCGAGATTGACTTCCCCTGTTGTGGAGTTCACTGAATCCACATAACTTGCCAGCGTGTATGATGCAGTATCCCTACGACGTAGGAAGTTATGCAGCGCACAGCATGCCAGCACTACTATATCTATAGATTCCAGTTTGATATTCAAAGGCGTATGAAACACGCAAAATCAATTGGCCATGATCCTGAACGCATTTTCAACCACACAGCGAGCCCAGGATAGGCGGTCATTGAAAATGTGCTGCTCAGAAGTAACAGTCCTCTGGGGATATGGCCGAAGTAGGTGAGCATGAAGTGGAAAGGCTTCATCCCACACAAATGCAAAGTTTAGATGACCGGTTGTGTCATCATTTGAGGGCAAGTTTAGAGCACCTTTGCTCAGCTGTTGCCCAAAGGAGCTGTGTCCAAACAGACCCCCATCTGAGACACGGCCGTTCATGCCAACAGCCACGTAGAGGAACTCATAGTGAGCATCCACAAGGGCCATGAGGATCACACTAAAATAACCTTTTTAGTTGTAAAAAATAAGGACCCGCTGCTGGGGGGTTGAGTGATCCTCACGTGCTTACCATCCAATGCCCCACCGCAATTTGGAAATTGCCAGCGATTAGCAAAACCACTGGCAATGTGCATCCATTCTGCGGTGGTGCTTGGGAACCGCATGTAGGATGGCACCAGGCACCTCAGGATGGCTTCACACGTCTCGGGTATGATGTGGCTCAGCAGTGGCCGTGACACAGCTGCAGAGTATTACAGGTCCGTCATCGATCATCCTGTTGCCAGGAACCTCAAAGTTACAGCCAACCGCTCCTCATGTGGCACAGCTCTACCCATCACAGTATCCTCACGGACTATCCATGGCCGAATGCGGTCCAATAGGAACTTGAATGAGTCCTTGGACATACGGCGATAGTTCCTGAAGTCGTGCGGACTCCTGTCCTCCAGCTGATGGACCAGTTGCATGTGGCTCAGGTTGTCTCTTTTCAAAAGCCACTCCTGAGACTACACATGGCTTGGTCTGTGAGCCCGTAATCTCTCAGCTCTCTCCTGCAGCCACAAGTCCTCATCCACCAAGGCAAGAGCCACGAGAAGCCTCTGTTCAGTATCCATGATGAGCAGATGAACCAACCCCTGGGGAACAGGAAAAAAATAATTTTAACTCATAAATTACATGTCACAACTCAGCCAAAGCCTACAGTATTTGCTTGCCTACAGACATGCTACACGTACAAGTACCAAAAACAAGGTTCTGATGCAGTGGCCATCCCCCTCTGAAATATCCACCATTCACACAACATACAATAACATCGTTTTCCCAACACACTCACACAAAGAATATGTGGACAACCAACACATTCCCCATTAATAACATGACCATCCCAAATATTCATTGTCACTAATAACAAGAACATATTGTAGACCATCATGTTTAGAAATGACATTACAAAATTCATCAAACCCAATAATTTGGCCCGTACATGTAAATTTGTAGGACACACCACGCAAAACCATATTGGCACTATGTACAACGTGAATGGGGTATGAACATAGCCATGTGAAGGCAACATCACACACTGCAGGAATCACCATTACCAAACTACATCCCTGTTGAGTGTCCAAAACCGGATATTGGCCCTCACACATTCACAATACTCAAGGTGTCCCCTCACCACAACACATCCCTTTTGTGTGTGCAAGTCAGGATACATTCCTCATCACTGTATATGTTGGGCACACACCACCAGTAAGCCAACTTGTGTACACATTACACAGTTGAAATCACAACATATAAGCACAATGAGTAGGGGACATCCCCCATTGTCTAACCATGGCTACACTTTTTGAAAGAAATCACAACAAGGTCACGCATCCAGAGTCTGGCCTGCACACACCTGGAGGTGTATTTGTGCTGACCAACACACTAGACATGTATGTTACCTAAAAAGCCTCACAACAAAAACCACTCAACCATCGTAGAAGGGAGTCAGAAGCGTGCTACTTACCAAATGGCTCTGGTCAGCTAGCTTGAGCACTCACTGGTGTAGCTGCTTTTTATATACTATGCAGCCAATCACAGCGTCCTGGCATCACCAAAGACACGCACCCGCCTCGGCGTTGACACGCCCGAATCCTGTGATTTGCTGACTCAGGTGCTTTATGATTGGTTGCGGACCCTTACAAATGGCGCTGTTGAAAGCACATGTGTGTTGCAAAGTTATATGCAACAGCGTCTCTTCAAGCACACTCTGCTGGTCAGATGGTAAGTTTAGCGATGTGCATGCCTTGATTATCTGTACATGTCTGTGTTTTTAGCTCCTACCCCTACCTACTGCCCCATCTGTAATGTTGCATAGAATCCTGTTGTCTATGTGTATGGATGGTGTTTGTGAGGTTCATGTAGCCATGTTCCGGACGTGAATGTAATGTGTCACACATAATGTGGGGCTACACATTACATCTGCCTAATGTACTGTGGTCCGCATTGTGCACATAATGCGCAAAACACCTCCCAAACCTATAATGTAGACATACAGCAAACAAGACTGCCATACAACTGTATTGCTGTTGCTACATAGTGGCTTTGCTAATACATGTATACCTACACAACCGTATGTAGAATAGTGCATCTTCAAGCCTTACAACAAACTACATGTGGTTGGAGTTTACAGCTGGGTTACCATATGTCTTCACATTAAACAGTGTCAGGCTTCATTGCAATGATCTACCTAATTAAGCCACAATGATTACCTGTTGTGATTATGTGCCCATTATTCATGGAACATTATGTGAACATACATACATGTGTGGTTTTGATGTGCTTTATGGTTATGTTGCAGATGGGTGACAATCAGAATTTTGTTTGGGCCTTGTTGGCAATGTACCAGGACCACAAATGCCTGTGGCAGCAAAATAATTATAAAAATAATCAGGTGAAGGATGTGGCCTATGACTGCCTTGTTGCCCTCGCCCAAGAGCACCTCCCTGGTGCGAGGTGGGATAAGGCCAAGGTTAAGGCTAAGATTAAGCACCTGCGCACCGTGTTCAAAAAGGAGCACAACCTGGTCCAGAGCTCCCAGCATTCTGGGATGGGAAGTGAGGAGGTACGTGTGCCACAACTATGGTACTATGACCTCCTCACCTTCACTCTGGATCAGGAGGCTCCTTGGAGATTACGGCGCACCAGGGAGTTTGCCCACATCCGAAGCCACCATCTGTCACAGGAGGTAAGTTTAATGAAGCTTCTTGTGTATGGTAACCCCTTGGTGGTAGTAGTCATGTGTTTTTTTTGTCAAGTTCCTTCAGGCACAATTCTGTTGGTGTTTTTCAAATAGTCTGTGTTTTGGTGATGGGTCGCACACTTGGCTCTTCTGTTTTTTTCTGGTTGGTTGTCGACACAGATCACTTACCATGTTGTCCCCTCAGGTAAGTAGAGTGGACATTTTTCACAGTTTCTTCTTGTTGTTGTTATATGTTGAATGTTTGTGTGAATCAAATACAATGGTGCGGTACTGCTGCTGGTGCAGTAAATCTGCAATGGCTAATAGACTTTTTGTGGGACATGACAAGTGATTTGTTTTTCCCTTCTTTACAGGATCCGCTGGAGCAGCAGTCAACGCTGCAGGGGTCACCCACTCATGATCTTCCTCCTACAACATCTGCGGGGGAGGTTGTGCCTGTTCCCAGTTCAGCGGACCAGCACCCTGGTCCCAGCTCAGGAATTTCTAGACGATGGGCCCTAACACCGCCCAATACTGAGCTGGGAGCGTGGGCGAAGCAGGTGCTGGTTCACATGGAAAATCAGACAAATACTGGGATTGAGCACCTAGTTAATGAGCGGGTGTCCATTATGACAGCACTGCAGCACAAGATTGCTGAGCGGATCATCATTCAGGTCCTGAAGGTGGGAGGACGAGGCACTGACACCACTGGCCCATCTTGTCATCTTCAGTGGCCAGGCGTCAGTGTCACATGGTCCTTGGCCGCCTTTGCATGGCCCAGACAAAATCCTGAATTGTCCAGGGACACCAGACAACCCCCCCAAGTTGGGCTAGTGGTGGGGATATGGTGGTTTGGGGCCTCAACCCACGTCTGTAGATGATTACACCCATGAGGAGAGACGCTACCAATAATTTTTGTTTTTGGTTCTACATACCTTTTGTAATATGATTTCTACACATGGTATGTGTGTTTTGGTTTATGTTTGTTCAAAATAATTTTTTTTCTTGGAGCACAATATCATGTTTGACCTTTATGTCTCATGTATGTGTAGATATGTATTGTGATGTGGTATGGCACGCCAAGGCTGTGTGTCACATGTATAGGCCACATAACCAAGATACTCAACACACCAGGGGGATGTGAAAAGGGGATGAGACAAAAATACATTAGGCCTCTGGCACAACCCCAGGATGATCCCCAGCCTGCCCACTAGTGAGATGCTGGATTATGGCCCACATTCTGTTGACATTGGCCTGCGCCTCAGGGTGAACAGCAACCAACTCCTCGATGGTTTGTTGGCCTGTTGGGTAAATATACAACATTAGTAGAATGTAATTCTGTGTTGACCAATGTTATGTGACTGCGCTACCAAACTTACAATTCAGGACATCATGCGCAACTTCCCTTTCTGATGTTGTGGCTGACTTCTCTGGCAACACGGGCACAGCTGCTGTGCTATCTGCATTAACAAAGGGATACAACAAAAACAGGAAGGCATTAACACCAGGTCTGACAGGGCAAATTTGGAACAACAAGCTTGTTTAATATGGTCAAACACGGACCATCAGGGCTACCTCCACCAGGCTCATATTCACCCTGTGAGGACCATTCCCCAACAGGGCTGCCAACTTGGCTGTCTACGTTGAGTGGAGGGGTGGCAGGAGGTGAAGGTGTCTGCTGCTGGCCGTGTGTGGGTCCTGGGTCATGCGTTGTGCCTCTTGTTGCCCTTCCAGGTGGGGTGGCGGGTGGCCTGTGCGGCCCTGAGGCTGGGCTGCCAGGTGCGCAAGGGGGCTCAGAGGTGTCCCAGAGGCAGAGCTGCCTGCAGGTGTAGAAGCAGCCCTTACAAGAGAAGGTGGCGGCGGGCTGCCAGATGGTGTTGCTGGTGGGGATGAACGTCTGGCGGGTGGTGGCCTTGCCAGTGGTGATGGCTGCTCTTCAGAGCTGTCAGCATCCTCTATAAGATTGAAGATTGCAATTATGAACACATGTACACCATCCACAACAACTACGACAACAGATATGTCATTTGTATGGGTGTCAGTAATGACTGCAGTCAACATGTAAATGCTTGTTGCTTGGCCCATAGTGATGTAATGTGAGCTGACTGTGCACATCTCTACATGGGCATGGCCAAACACACTGTTTTGTGGCCATGCAGTACACACACCAGTATAGTGTTGCCCATGACAGAGACTTTGACACACACAATTGGCCCATTAATGTTGTGTGTGCAGACCTATGGTGTGGATGAAGGGGCTACATGATGGAATATTGGCCATCACAACACAGTGTGACAAATGTTACCAACAATACTGACACATCAATATCCATACAGAGCAATGTACAGATGCACATGACCACACAGGGCTAAGGTGGTGTAGGTGTCATGTGGCAATATACATTTAGGATCAGGGTAATGGATATCTTGGAATTTCCAAAAACATTGTGTGACAGCCTATATGTCACACAGCATGCTTATACTTACTGTATGTGTCATGGTGGACAAGACATGACATACATGTTAACTTCAGCCTTATTATCCAGCTATGTGTGTTGATATACTGATATGACGGCAATGTTCACATCAATAAGGGAAACACATAGTAGTGTAATCTGCACTTTCATGTTGCATATTGCAGACCCTGCAGATGCAGAGGGATGAAGCCTCAACATCAGGTAATCAGGGTACCTATCTGACAGGCTACACTTCCATGTGGTGCTAAAGCCTTGAATGTTGTTTGCATGAGGTATGTGTGTATTACAAGTACTCACCACACAGCCTCCTAATCCATGCCAGGATGGTGTCAATGCGCCCTGGACACTTATATTTAAGGTCCGCCACCTTCTTCTGTATCTGCTGGGTGGTGCAGTCCACATCCAGTCTCCTCAGCAGGACCCTCTTTACTTTACGCAGGATGGCCTGCTTGTGGAGACGTGGGTGCTGTTGGTGCTGCTGGCACCAATAATCCCAGCTGTCCAAGATGTTGAACAGAATTAGCAGCTCTGGCTTGCCCCATGCTGCAGCTCTCTGTCCTGACGCCATCGCTACCTCTGCAGGGGAAAAGAAAGCACCTGGAAGGCAGGGCCCGACGTGACACAACGTCATGACGCATGCTGGTTACGCCAAGGAGACTTGAGGGACTGTACAACTTAAGGCGCAACAGACTTGTGTGCCTTTCTGGGACGCCATAACAACACATGAAGATACATACATATCATACAATACATGAAGAAGGAACTGCAGGGTGGCGGACGTGTGTGGTAACTGGAGGACATACATACGTTACTATTTCCTTTCTGGCAACATATGCTTTGTGATTTGTGTATGGTGAACATGTTGCTTTGCACATTTCAGCCAACAACAATAGCACTTGACTTAGTACACATATATTTCAGGGTATGTTTGCATACACCAATGTACATTTTCAGCCTTTTAACATTTATTCAGGACGTCCAAACATCATACACGCAGTATCACTATGATACAGAACTCCATGACGCTTGTACTTTGTCCTTCAAGACCCTTGTGAAGAAGAAAAAGATGAGTGTGGTGAAGAACGCAAAGATCATCAAATATGGTGCCACTAGCTATGGCCAGCCAATGGGAATGCAGGAGCTGCCACCAATTGCGGCAGACGGGGTGCTCCAAGCAGAACGCTCAGGCACGCCTCTGGAATTGCTTCAAGATGGTCTGAGCTACATCGTTATCGCCCTGTCACACGCCATGATGCGCAGAAATCGCCTGGTGGAAATCGCCTGATTTCACTGCAGAGCAGGTCAATCAGGCGACGCGCTATCAGTGATCTCTTGCCATAAAATCACCCTGTCTCACGCCATGACACACTGGCGATGTGGCTTCCACATCGCCGAAAACGCAATTTCACGGCGATGTCGCCGGCAATATCGCCGCGTGTGATGATACCTTAAGTCTCACCTTGTGTCTAACCAGTACTGAGGGGTATTGCATTTAGCAGAATTTATGTGACAAATCCTGGGGGCCTTCCCCTAGAAGAAGGCAGTAGCCGAAACGTGCACGTTGGGGCATTCAGGTGGTCTGCTAGTGACCAGGTAAATTTGTGATATGGTCAATACTTTGAGATAACTGGGCTGACAAAATTTCTATAGTTCTTTTTGCACTTTTTTTTCATTTTGTTATGGAGGATTGATGAATACATGATAGGATTTAGATTGAATTTCCTATATCACTTGAATTGTACTTTTTTACTCTTATTATGGAGTGGGTATGTTTGATATTCTGCACCAGCACTTTATAAACAGTTTATTTATACCCCCCCCTTTTTTCTTTGCACATTTGTACATATATGTATTTTTTTACTAAATATTTATTACTATAGCAAGTTATATATTGCCATTTATGTAGAAAGAGGTACATGTAGACCACCTATAATCTTGTTTACCCATCGATTTATTTTTATGATTATTGTTTTTAGTATTTATTTGTTTCAATAAGGATTTATATATTTGCATCATGTACAGCTTTTTATTCTGATTTTTAAAAATAGTTAGAATGGAAAGTCTATTTTTTAATAATTTTTTATTATCATTGTAGTGTGTACATCACAAGTTGGATACTTTATAACACACAGTCTGCTTCCTTGTCCTTTTGAATGTAAACATCAATCAAGTTATCTAGTTAAAACAGAGTTTGTTTTAATCATCTTCCATAATATAATTTACATCAGATATTAAATATAATTAATTTCTTGTACTTTAAAAATAAAATGTGAACATTGTATTGAACCCTAGTTTTGCACTGTTCCCAGACTTGTATAGTATTTGTACGTGCTGTACAGTCATATACCGGTAAATGGTATTTATTTATGTCATGAGTTGGTGTCATAAATTTGCCATTATGAGGATATTACTGAATGAACTTTTACGTTGCCTGTGGTGTTAACATAATTACGTCCATTAAACCAGTAATAAATATGAGAGCTGTAAATGCAGAGCTCCAGTATTTGACATGCAAAGATGAAGATTTGTCAGATATTCTGCTCTACATTCTTATGATCTTCTACAGTAAGCTCATAAATAGCTGTAACAATGACCTTTCTCAAGTGATACACTGCATATTCAAATTCCATTGATGTGTCAGGTGGTTCTTGATGCCAACTATAGTGGCATGGCTGCAGACAACTCTGATAGCCCAGTGGTACATCAAATTCATTTTGCAGCTGCTCAAATAGTGATACGTATTATAGAATAATTAAATGGGTAGTTTGGTGAAAACAAGTTGTCTATTCCCAGGATTGATAATAACATTGATTGGTGGGGGTCTGATTGCTGGGATCAGCATCGATCAGCAGAATAGGACATTTTTATATCCTTCAGAATGAAGTTGCAGTCTGCATGCTCAACCGCTGCTTCATGCATTTGGTATAGGACTACTGAACACTGGACTCTGCTTTTTTCAGGAACCAGATAGAGATTGAATGTAAAAGCGGATGGACATCTAAATTTTTATGAAAGGGGAAAAAGTGCAGCAGAGCTGTGAGTGATTACAAATGACAGTAGCAGAGCAGAGCTGTGTGTCATAGCTAACACTTCTACAGCTTTTTATGCACAGAAATAAGTGGAAGGCAGTACAGCTGAGATGGCAGCAGTTGGAGAAGAAAGCTCCAGCTGTAGAGGTGTTTGTAATCAAAGTTCACCCGTGCTTTACTAATCCCTCCCCTTTTATTGACATCTTTTCATATGAATGCTGAAAGATGTTAATAATGTGCATTACACTTTACAATGACACACAGCAAGATCAGTCAGGGCAGACACTCATTGATTACATGTCCCACACTAAAAAATGTGTCCTAACCTATAGGCTAGGGTCACATTAGCGTTTTTTTTTCCATCCGGATCCGGTTTTGAGCATTAAAAATGCTGAAAACCTGATCCGGATACGCAGCCCATAGGCTCCAATACAAAAATTGATTGCACTATTTGCAATCCGCTACCGGATCCGGTTTTGGAGCCTACGGAAAAAATCATGCAGGCAGCGTCCATTGCAGCGTTTCCAAAACCGGATCCGGTTTTGTATAATGGGCGCCTATGGGAACCCATCCGGCTACCGCAAGGCACCTGTGAATGCCTGTGGTAGCCGTATGCTTTGTTCATCCCTGGTGGGATGGACAAAGGGTTAGTGTTAATTAATATGTAGACACCATGTCTCTAGGGAGTGTCCATATAGGGTGGCATATGAAGGGTTAAATGGCTTTATTACAGTATCGCCGCTATTGTCAGCTTTTACTATTTTATGAATGACAGCCGACGGCTCCTCGGTGTAAGGAGGAGATACAGTATGTAATGTGTGTACCGTACATGCTGTTATCCAGGTCCTGAAGCTTAACATTAGTTCTATGGCGGAGCGCTGCCCACAGAACTAATGTTAAAGCTTTCAGGACCCTGGATAGCAGCATGTACAGTACGCACATTATGTATTGTATCGCCTCCTTACACGGAGGAGCCGTGGTTTTTTTTTAGATTTGGCTATCTTAGGAGGATATCTGTTTGTGCAGGTAACTATTACTGTGCAGAATTATTAGGCAACTTAATCAAAACCAAATATATTCCATCTCACTTGTTTATTTTTACCAGGTAAACTAATATAACTGCACAAAATTTATTTAAAAAAAAAAACATCTCTGACATGCAAAAACAAAACCCCCAAAAAATAAGTGACCAATATAGCCATCTTTCTTTATGATGACACTCAACAGCCTTCCATCCATAGATTCAGTCAGTTGCTTGATCTGTTTACGATCAACATCGCGTGCAGCAGCCACCACAGCCTCCCAGACACTGTTCCGAGAGGTGTACTGTTTTCCCTTTTTGTAGATCTCACATTTTAGGAGAGACCACAGGTTCTCTATGGGGTTCAGATCAGGTGAACAAGGGGGCCATGTCATTATTTTTTCTTCTTTTAGACCTTTACAGGCCAGCCATGCTGTGGAGTAGTTGGATGCATGTGATGGAGCATTGTCTTTCATGAAAATCATGTTTTGCTTGAACGATACCGACTTCTTCCTGTACCACTGCTTGAAGAAGTTGTCTTCCAGAAACTGGCAGTAGGTCTGGGAGTTGAGCTTCACTGCATCCTCAACCCGAAAAGGTCCCATTACCCCACCTCCACCTTCCTGGCGTCTGAGTCAGAGTGGAGCTCTCTGCCCTTTACTGATCCACCCTCTGGCCCATCCATCTGGCCCATCAAGAGTCACTCTCATTTCATCAGTCCATAAAACCTTTGAAAAATCAGTCTTAAGATATTTCTTGGCCCAGTCTTGATATTTATGTTATGTTTCTTGTTCAAAGGTGGTCATTTTTTAGCCTTCCTTACCTTGGACATATCCCTGAGTATAGCACACCTTGTGCTTTTTTAATACTCCAGTAACGTTGCAGCTTTGAAATATGGCAAAACTGGTGGCAAATGGCATGTTGCCAGCTTCACGCTTGATTTTCCTCAATTCATGGGCAGTTATTTTGTGCCTTTTTTGCCCAACATGCTTCTTGCGACCCTGTTGGCTATTTGCCATGAAACGCTTGATTGTTCGGTGATCACGCATTCAAAAGTTTGATCAATTTCAAGACTGCTGCATCCCTCTGCAAGACATCTCACAATTTGGACTTTTCTGAGCCCGTCAAATCTCTCTACTGACCCATTTTGCCTAAGGAAAAGCATTTGACTAATAATTCAGCACACCTTATATAAGGTGTTGATGTCATTAGACCACACCCTCTCCTCATTACAGAGATGCACATCACCTGATTTACTTAATTGGTAGTTGGCTCTCAAGCCTATACAGCTTGGAGTAGGACAATTTGTATAAAAAGTATCATGTGATCAAAATACTCATTTGCCTAATAATTCTGCACACAGTGTAATTACAGAATTACATTGTGCCCCATTGCATTTATAGGGCTGCCAAATAATGCACAGAATAGGCACCTCCTTCTAAAATAGATTACTTCTTTTAGAACTGCTCTCCACTTGTAATTAATATAGGATAGTTCAGGGGCAGGGGACTCCTCTCTACTTTATCCAAATGCTAAAATTGGTCATACAGAATTGATAGGTGTTGTCTAAACCAGAAACCTCTAATTTCATTAATTAAAAACGCACAATTAAATAAACATTTTAGAGCTTCTGTCAGGAAAGAGAATGTAAATCTGACAAGATACTGTACTTCAGAAATATGTAATAATGTATAATAATAAAAGTGTAATTTATCTTGTTCTTTGGTCTGGAGTAACAGACAAATGTACAGTTCCTTCTAATAATAATAATAATAATACTTTATTTGTATAGCGCCAACATATTCCGCAGCGCTTTACAGTACAATGGTACATATTAAGAAAAATGTACGGTACAGAATGGTAATACAGAACAGTAGTTACATGCAATAAACATAGAATCAACTTAGGAAATACAATAAATAGGCAAAAATGAAGGTGACCCTTTCTCGAAGGAGCTTACAATCTAAGACTGGATGGGAACGCAAAGTACAGGGGCTTATAACAATGAATATCTTACGTCTAAGTGACTACTGTCAGGGAGAAGGATAGGCCGCCCTGAGAGGTGTGTTTTTAGGGAGCGTCTGAAGCTATGCAGGTTGTGGATGGTCCTAATTTCTTGGGGTAGAGCATTCCAGAGGTTTGGTACAGCTCGAGGAAGTTTGAAGTCGGGAATGGGAGGTTCGGATTAACGCCGGTGTTAGTCTGAGGTCACATTCAGAGCGAAGGGGACGGGTGGGGTGGTAGACAGAGATGAGGGTGGAGAGGTAAGGTGGTGCCACACCATGAATAGCTTTGTGGGTAACAACAAGCAATTTGATTGGATTCTATAGTGTACGAGTAGCCAACTGTAGTGACTGGCACATAGCAGAAACATCTGAGTAACGGTTTGCTAGATAGGTGATCCTGGCTGCTGCATTGAGGATAGACTGGAGAGGGGAAAGCTTACTGTGGGGGAGGCCAGCTAATAAAGAATTACAGTAGTCAAGGCGGGAATGAATCAGGGCCACAGTGAGGGTTTTAGTTGTTTCCATGGTGAGGAAAGCACGAATTCTGGAGATATTTTTCAGGTGCAGGCGACAGGAGCGGGTGAGAGATTGTATATATGGGGTGAAGGAGAGATCAGTGTCCATCAAAACACCGAGACAGCGAGCCTGCTGACTAGGCGTTATCGTGTGCCGCTACACCGAGAGAGAGATGTCAGGTTTAGGGAGGTTGGCAGAGGGTGGAGCAGAAGTAGTTCAGTTTTGGAAAGGTTGAGTTTAGATAGAGAGCGGACATGATATTGGAGACTGCGGTTAGACAGTCATTGGTGTTCTTTATTAGAGCGGGAGTAAGGTCAGGGGCTGAAGTGTATAGTTGTGTGTCATCAGCATAGAGATGGTACTGGAAGCCAAATCTGCTGATGGTTTGTCAATTGGGGCTGTGTAGAGAGAAAAGAAAGAGGTCAAGGACTGAACCCTGAGGACCCCAATAGTGAGGGGAAGAGGGGAGGAAGTGGAGCCAGAGAATGATACACTGAAAGAACGGTCAGAAAGATAGGAGAGAACCAGGAGAGAGCATGTCCTTTATACCAATGGAGTGCAGCATAGAGAGTAGGAGATGGTGGTCAACAGTGTCAAAAGCCCAGAGAGATCAAGAAGGATAAGCAGAGAGTGGTCACCATTACGTTTTGCTGTCAGAAGGTCATTGGTCACTTTGATAAGGGCAGTTTCTGTTGAGTGTAAGGGGCGGAAGCCAGACTGCAATGGATCTAAAAGAGAGTGAGTGGCGAGGTAATGGGGGTGAAGGCGCTCCAGGAGTTTTGAGATGAAGGGGAGATTGGAGACAGGTCTGTAGTTATTGTGCACGATGGGTCAAGGGATGTTTTCTTTAGTAGTGGAGTAATAATAGAGTGTTTGAAGGAGGAGGGGAAGATGCCAGTAGAGAGGGAGAGATTGAAGATTGTGGTTAAGTGAGTGGTGACCACTGGAGAGAGGGTCTGTAGGAGGTGTGAGGGAATGGGGTCAGAGGTGCATGTAGTGGGACGTGAGGACGAGAGGAGCCTCGAGACTTCTTCTTCTGTGGCTGGGTCAAAAATGGAGAGTGAGCCAGAGGGGATGTAGGGACAGATGGGAGTAACAACACTTGAAGATTGGGAGATGATTTCCTGACGGATGTTTTCTATTTTCTCTGTGAAGTAAGAGGCCAGATCGTCAGCACAGAGGTCAGTGATAGGAGCCTGCACTTTCGGACTGAGGAGAGAGTGAAAGGTGTCAAAGAGTTTCTTTGAGTTGTTGGCTAGTGAGGAGATCAGGGTGGTGAAGTAGGTCTGTTTGGCGAGGTGAAGGGAAGAGTTGTAGGTTTTGAGCATGAATTTGTAATGGATAAAGTTTTCTGGTGTGCGAGTTTTCCTCCATAGTCGTTCGGCACTCCTAGAGCATCGCTGGAGGAATCGAGTTTGTGATGTGAGCCAGGGCTGTTTTACTCTGTGTTTGGAGGTTCTGAGGGTGACGGGCGCTACTTGGTCCAGGGTACTTTTGAGAGTCTCATTGTAGTAATTCACAGCCAGATTGGGGCAGGTGAAGGAGGAGATTGGGGACAGTGATGAGAGAAGAGAGTCTGTGAATGTATGAGGGTTGATGGCCTGTAGATTTCTGAATGTGTGATAGGTTGGACTATGCTGTGATGGGCGAGGGTTTGTGAGTGTGAAGGAGAGAATGTTGTGATCAGAGAGAAAAGGAGATGAGTTGTCTAAGGAGGAGGTAGAGCAGAGTCGGGTAAAGACCAGGTCAAGGGTGTTACCATCCTTATGTGTCTCAGAGGTTGAGAGCTGCGAGAGGCCAAGAGAAGTGGTTAGAGATAGGAGCTGGGATGCAGATGTGGAGTTGGGGCTGTTTATGGGGATGTTAAAGTCTCCCAGGATGAGGGTTGGTAATTCTGAGGACATGAAGTGCGGCAGCCACGCAGAGAAGTGGTCGAGGAAGTGGGTGGGTGAACCTGGGGGGCGATATACCACCGCTACTCTGAGGGGGAGGGGACGGAACAGCCTAATGGTGTGAACCTCAAAAGAAGGGAATGAGAGTGATGGAGCGGGGGGGATGACCTGGAAAGTACATTGTGGGGACAGGAGTAGGCCAACTCCGCCACCACGTCTGTTTCCAAGTCTCGGGGAATGAGAGAAGTGTAGACTGCCGTAGGAGATAGCAGCAGGGGAGGCAGTGTCTGAGTCCTGGATCCAGGTTTCAGTAAGGGCCAAAAGGTTAAGAGAGTTAGTGAGAAAGTAGTTGTGGATAAAGGGACGTTTGTTGCATGCGGACCGTGTATTCCAGAGGGCACATTTAAACAAGGGAGATGAAGGTGTGCAGGTAATGCTAATAAGGGGGGGGGTTGAGGTTGGAAGAGGGTGGACCAGGATTGGGAGAAATATCGCCTGACATAAGCAGTAGTAGAAAGAGAAGGAGGGAGTAATGTTTGGCTCTATGACATTGTTTTTGTTGATGCAAGACCCTGGAATATGAGGGGCTTAGATTATTGAGTAGGGTGAAGAGAGTATGGGTGCAGGACATAGTAAAGGGAAGTAGAGAGGGGCTGATGTGGATAAAGGGTGATGGAGGGGGGATTGGGCGGTAAAAGTGGATGACTAATGCACATAGATATAAAAGCATTGAATTGAAGGACATTTTGATGCAATGGGCAAAGTAAAGTACTGAAAGGTAGTAGATGGGTCGAGTTGTTACCTTCTGGTTACCTCTGTCTTATCTCTGGTCTATCTCTGACTTCCACTTAGAAATGCCACTTTGAAATGGCACAGATGCCAAGGCACAGAGGCCTTACACCATGCTACTTATAGCTCTAGTGAGCAACAGACAATCTGCCAGGTAGGTAGAGGGGAGGGGTCAGAGGTAGGGATGGGCGAATCTACTCGCTAGGACTCGTTACTCGGCGAGTAGTAAGGGACTCGCAGGACTCGGTACTCTGTACTCAGTGTTTACTCGCACGAGTCCAATGCAAATCAATGGCAAACGCTGACAAAACTAGGATTGCCATTGTCTTGCATTAGACTCGGCTACTGTGCCAGTGATAGCAGGGAAACTCGCAAAGTAACTGCTGTTACATTGCGAGCCGAGTCCAGCTGTCTTCTCTGTGTGCTGGCTGCCGCAGCTCCAGGGTCCTAGAGCCCGCTTGCTCACAGAGATGATGTAGCAGTGTTGAGATTGTTCTCAGTCTGCTCATTCCCTGTGCATAGACATCTATATCTATGCACAGGGGATGTAGCAGAGAGGACATCGCGTTTTGGACTGCGTCGGACAGAAGAGGATTTTTTTAATTAAAGATGGAGTCCCTAATGGCCTTTTTTTTATTTCAAATAAAAAAAATTTCTCTGTGTTGTGTTTTTTTAACCCTTTATTGGAGATTCTTAGTGGCTGGGTCAAACCTGGCCTGACATTAAGAATCTCGGGCTTAATACCAGCTTGTATAACAAAGCTGGTATTAACCCCTTTATTACCCAGCGTGCCACCGCCACCAGGGCCGCTGGAAGAGCGGGGTTCAGCGCCAGAGGATGGCGCTTCAATGAACGAGCCATCTTCTGGGGCAGCTGCGGGCTGCAATTTGCAGCGGGGGGTGCCCAGAAAGCTTGGGCATCCCTGCGCTGCGGATTCCAGCCCCCAGCTGCTTATTTGTACCTGGCTAGACATAGAAATTGCGCGGAGCCCCACGCATTTTTTTTTATTATTTCATGAAATTCATGAAATAATTAAAAAAAAGGGCTCCCCTATATTCTTGTGTCCGGCCAGGTACAAATAGGCACCTGGGGGTTGGGGGCAGCCCGTCGCTGCCTGCTGGATCCGGCTGGTTCCAGAAATACGGCGAAGCCCACGTGAAATTTTTTTCTGACAAATCCATAAAACAATGTAAATAAAAGGGACTGCATCTTTATTAACCCCTGGACCATGGGCGAGGGGTTAATAAAGATGCAGTCCCTTTTTTAGGATTGTTTTATTGATTTTTCAGAAAAAAAATTACATGGGCTTCGCCGTATTTCTGGAACCAGCCGGATCCAGCAGGCAGCGACGGGCTACCCCCAACCCCCAGGTGCCTATTTGTACCTGGCCAGACACAAGAATATAGGGGAGCCCTTTTTTTTATTATTTCATGAATTTCATGAAATAATTTTAAAAAAATGCGTGGGGCTCCGCGCAATTTCTATGTCTAGCCAGGTACAGCTAAGCAGCTGGGGGCTGGAATCCGCAGCGCAGGGATGCCCAAGCTTTCTGGGCACCCCCCACTGCAAATTGCAGCCCGCAGCCTCCCCAGAAGATGGCGCGTTCATTGAAGCGCCATCCTATGGCGCTGAACCCCGCTCTTCCAGCGGTCCTGGTGGCGGTGGCACGCTGGGTAATAAAGAGGTTAGGGCCAGCTTTGTACTATCAGCTGGCCCTAAGCCCGAAATTTATGGCGGTCACGCCAATATTAGACATGACCGCCATGAATTTCTATTAAATTGTTTTAAAAAAAACACAACACAGAGAAAATTTTTTATTAGAAATAAAAAAAAAAAGCCATTAGGGACTCCATCTTTAATTAAAAAAAATCCTCTTCCGTCCGACGCAGTCCAAAATGCGATGTCCTCTCTGCTCATCCCTGTGCATAGATATAGATGTCTATGCACAGGGAATGAGCAGACTGAGAACAATCTCAGCTCTGCTACATCAGGCAGCAGGCGGGCTCTAGGACCCTGGAGCTGCGGCAGCCTGCACACAGAGCAGACAGGACTCTTATCTGTGCGAGTTTCCCAGCGATTACTTGCAAAGTAAACGAGTCCAATGCAAATCAATGGCAAAACTAGGATTGCTTCAGGCTGAAGCTTCCGAGACACATCTGTGATTTGTAAATCGCACACTACTCGCTATTACTCGCTTCCCCATTCATTAACATTGGACTCGCTAGACTCGCAACGAGTAGCGAGTCCCGGGCTCGGACTCGCTAGAGTCAAGCGATTCCGAGTAATTTAGGATTCGCCCATCACTAGTCAGAGGAGAAGGATACATCACATCAGGGGACAATTAACAAATTACTGCTAAGAGGAAAGTTTGGTTCAGGATCAGCAGGAGACAGAGACAAAGGCAGGAGGAGAAAGAATGCATATTTCTAAGGTATAAAGTAGATGGGAGAATATGTCGTACCATCAAAATACATTAGGGGCACACAGTCAAATTGGATACAGTGGAGGTTAGATACATCACTCTGCAGTCTCTTTCCGTACCATCAAAATACATTAGGGGCACACAGTCAAATTGGATACAGTGGAGGTTAGATACATCACTCTGCAGTCTCTTTCCGTACCATCAAAATACATTAGGGGCACACAGTCAAATTGGATACAGTGGAGGTTAGATACATCACTATGAAGTCTCTTTCCGTACCATCAAAATACATTAGGGGCACACAGTCAAATTGGATACAGTGGAGGTTAGATACATCACTATGCAGTCTCTTTCCATACCATCAAAATACATTAGGGGCACACAGTCAAATTGGATACAGTGGAGGTTAGATACATCACTATGAAGTCTCTTTCCGTACCATCAAAATACATTAGGGGCACACAGTCAAATTGGATACAGTGGAGGTTAGATACATCACTATGCAGTCTCTTTCCATACCATCAAAATACATTAGGGGCACACAGTCAAATTGGATACAGTGGAGGTTAGATACATCACTATGCAGTCTCTTTCCGTAGCATCAAAATACATTAGGAGCACACAGTCAAATTGGATACAGTGGAGGTTAGATACATCACTATGCAGTCTCTTTCCGTACCATCAAAATACATTAGGGGCACACAGTCAAATTGGATACAGTGGAGGTTAGATACATCACTATGCAGTCTCTTTCCATACCATCAAAATACATTAGGGGCACACAGTCAAATTGGATACAGTGGAGGTTAGATACATCACTATGCAGTCTCTTTCCGTAGCATCAAAATACATTAGGGGCACACAGTCAAATTGGATACAGTGGAGGTTAGATACATCACTTTATTGAGACGTCTATGTTAAATCTGTTTATAATGAGACATTCCATAATACTGTTGCTCTATATAGGGAAAATACATCTTAAGCATTTATCCCGAGCAACTTGTCAAAAGATGTTCTGAGCAAGAAATGATTTTGTTTGTGATTGTAACGTACAGGATAGACATTTCCAATTCTGAAAATGAGTTGAATATATGCATTATAAAAGAAAGATTGTTTCTAATGCCATGTTTTATTTTGCAGACAGCACATATCCCTTGTGTTATGAACTAATTAAAATTATGGCTACTTAATTTGGGACTGTCATGTACTGTATACAATATAATTGAATTAACTGAAGACGCGGCAGCCACAAGTGTATTTTCCAAGTAATAATAAAAATCCATAAACTTAACAGACATTTTTAGATATGAAATTATAGCAACAAGTGAATCTTTAATAGGATTAATGAAGAATATAAAAATCAAATTACATCAGGCCTGTTGTAGGAGCATCATGCTATATTTATGTGCTAATTAAAAGATAAAGGTTTGTAGAAGTATTTTAAGCAGTTCAGTTCTTACACAATAATACATGGTAACAATTTATATTAGAAATTAGTGCATTTTTGCAAAATGAAAGATCAGTGATAGATTACATGACTTATGGAACCCTTATCTCTTTCATCCAAAGTATAAATCTCGTGTCTTTTTCTTTATGTGAGCTATCTGGTTGAATATGAAATATTATTTTCCTGGAGAATATTATTTCCTAGTTGGGTAAGCAGACCTTATAGGGCTGCATTGTCAGTAATTTCCTGTTTCATATTTATTTAATGTAAACTTAATTGTAGTATTGCAATATCAAACATAGCTAAATGAGCCCCATTAACATATCGCTCCAACCATTCCAAATTGACATAAACTAATTTGCTGCTTACCTTAAAGTCTGGTCTTTTCAGGGATTCAAACTTACACCCTCTAAAATGGTATATAGCAGCCTTAAAGAGGTGCTGTCACCCCCCGGGTGCTTTCCAAACCGAAAGCAACCCTGAATGCAGCGTGTCTGCTGAATTCAAGGAAGGGGCCCCCCATGTCTGTAGACCCCTGTAAGTTGTACAAAACACTTTAGAAAGTGTACAGTTAACAAGTCCGGAGTGACTTACTCAGTAATGAGTCCTCGCTGCTCCCTGGTGTCCTCCCTGCCTCCAGCCCTCTCTGTGCCACCTCCAGCCCCCTCAGTAATGCCTCCTTTATGTGTCTCCCCTCCTTGGCCGCTCATGCTTCTCTGCATGTGAAGTCACGCAGGCACAAAGTTAGCAATGGGTGGGACCGATCCCCTCAGCTGAAACGCCTCCTGCCGCTGACGTCAGCGTCGGAGCCCGCCCTGCTGTACATACATAATCTGGAGCAGGGTGGGTTCCGGTGCTGACACCACAGGAAGGAGGCGTTTCAGCTGCCGGGACCACTCCTGCCCATTGCTCGTTCTGTGCCTGCGTGACTTCAGATGCAGAGCAGCATGAGCAGGCGAGGAGGGAAGACCCATAAAGGAGACATTATTGAGTGGCCTGGAGGTGGCACAGAGAGGGCTGGAGGTGGGGAGGACACCAGGGAGCAGTGAGGACTCGTTACTGAGTAAGTCCCTCCGGACTCGTGAACTGTACACTTTCTAAAGTGTTTTGTACAACTTACAGGGAGACTACAGACATGGGGGACCCCTTCCCTGAATGCAGCAGACACGCTGCATTGAGGGGTGCTTTCAGTTTGGAAAGCACCAGGGGGTGACAGGTCCTCTTTAACTGTGGGTCACGGGCTTTATTGCCATTGCACGAGAATCCTCTTTGGCTATATCTCTACATGCTGTTCTCCTTAATAGGCACAATGTACTGTTAAATTGAGATACACCTCTATATCTCTATGTATCGGTATAGAACTATATGTAACCAACTAACTAAATATTTATATGCAGTATATATAAAAATAGAAAAAATAGAATCCGCACAATCTTAATATACTTAGCCGGTACAAAATCCTGTAAACGGTGCTCAGCCGTCAATCCAGAAAAAGTCCAAAAAACCAGGCAGCACTCCTTCAGATAGTTATTTATTTATTTCACCTCATGTGATGCGACGTTTCGGAGGCAACTCCTTTCTCAAGCATGGTGCATACACTTCCTAAGAAGCTTTATATACATTCAAAGCTCAATCATTGATGATATAATTACATTAAAAAAGTGATATTTCATATAAACTTAGTGATTCATCAAGTGCTGTATAGATCAAATGACAAGGAAATTTTTACAAAGGGGTTACCCTAGGAGCAATGTGTATTTAACACCATGTATATCAGTCACTAGCAGAAGTCTCCAATTTTTGCTCTAGGAATTATCCGAATCTTGAAGGTTAAACAGAGACAATTGTTTATTGACACGGTTGTCAATTTTTTGAGTTGTATAGCCAAATACTACTTTGATCCAGGTGCAGAATGAAATTTCATTCAGCCATCAATTCCCTGAGAAATCTCTTGCGGAATAATGATGAATATGAAATTCAAGCATATGTTTTCAGTGTGTGACTATGCCTTCCAGCCATATATGGAGCAGTCATTAAAATGGTTCTCAAATCGTATTTACACACAAACTACGATCTGCATTTTTTAGAATACCCATGGTATGTTATTCATAAGGTTCACCATGTTCTGGTCAGGTACTAAACTATGATTCATGCATTCACTGGGAAAGGGAAAGGGAAAAGGCCGCTCCACCGCCCATAACCTCCTGGATTCCTGCACCTGGTGTGGCAGCTTTGGAAACTGCCCAGGAAACAATGTAAAGTGGAAACCACTGGTGCTTGTCTTCATAAAATTTACTAATGATTAAGGAAGTTGTGTCTTCCGAAACGCGTCTAGCGCCCAGCTAGCACGCTGAATGATTTTATAAATTTCATATAATAATAAAGGACAAAATTTTATGAAGACAAGCATCGGTGGTTTCCACTTTACTAAACTATGATGGCCACTTTACACACACCAACTTATCTGTCCAACTTCTGAACAACTTACTGGTTGCAGAGAAATCATGGACACATTGTTCCATTTGTACACAGCCACAAAATGGAGCAATGTGTCCATGATTTCACTGCAACCAGTAAGTTGTTCAGAAGTTGGACAGATAAGTTGGTGTGTGTAAAGTGGCCCTAAGACTTTATGTTCCACTACAATATCATGGCAATGCCAAAGAGGCTCACATAAAGCATAACTGCAGTTGTCACTGCACTGAAGTCTTATGGTACCTTTACACGCCGCTACGAAAGGTTAGAAACCACCGGGTGTCTCACGTGCACGAGCACGTTTCAACGGTTCCTAACGGTACCCGATACCGCATTTACATGCCGCTACAAGGTGCTCCACAGTAGGCTTTTGCTATCACTGGAGGCACCGACGGGTGCCGCAGGTTACCTTCTGTAGAGCACCTTCCCTCATTTACACGCCGCTACCACAAGGTAATATGGGAGGACCTGGGGCAGCAGGGACAACACATAGGCGTGCCAGAGTTGTGGATTACGAGACGCTCGTATGGTGATTGGACAATGCAATAGCATCATGATTGGCCAGCCAGAGCAGGAAGGCTGGCTAATACATGATGCTATTGCAATTGTGTAGTGTGACTGGTCAGCTCCTTAAATATGCCGCCCTATGCAGGGACAACCAATCGTAACGCAGGATCTTCTACCAATGATCGCTGATGGGGCGCGGTATCCCGGACGCTGTGTCACGCCCCAGGGAGTTCACTAGGTGTCGAAAAAACCTTCCTGTTCCTCGATTACACACCACTACCATTGGGTTAAACCTACCTGTTTTGAGCACGGCTGAAAGACAGGTGTCGACAGTGATCGGTGGCAACAACCTGAATTACACGCCGCTACCTTGCGGTGTTTTGACGGAACAATATACAATTGTCTCCGACACCCGGTGGTTTCTAACCTTCTGTAGTGGCGTGTAAAGGTACCTTTAGAGGTACAAATAAATACCCCACTATGCTTCTTTTAAACACAGCATAAACTGACATGTGGGGCAGCTTCCCGAGCTTCAGTATGTCAATTTACACTTGCAGAGACATGAGTGTTCTCAGGGGGAGAACACTGCGAAAATTTGCTGCACCCAGAGTCCTGATTGTGGGCATGGATGCTGCTTTTTCCCGGAATGAATACTAGTGTTTCTGCAGGAGAAAACACGCTGTGTTCAGAAGGCAGCGTGCCCTGATCGTGGGCACTTGCTCTAACCAATTAAAATGTACACTCAATCTCTCAGGTTCTTTCAGGAAGCAGCAAAAGGTCTTTTCACCTGTTGCTCACAAACAGTAAATAAAGCAGGTGAACTGCCTTTTCTAGCCTGTTCTAAATACTGAGCCAGTAGTCGTAGGTGTTTGATTGACTCCGGACACTCCAGCACAGTACAAGAAAACTATGGTCCTGGCTGGGCGCATGGACTTCTGGGGTCTAGACCGTACCTCTATAATGATCCCAAATTGACGGTGCTCCTTGGTCCGCGCACACTGCAGATAATAAACTGAACCGAAACTCCAAGAGGTAAAAGAGAATTGTGCCTTTAATCTCTAAGCGTTTCTGAGCACTTCCACGCTCCGCTCAGAACCACGTACAGATTAAAGGCACCATTCTCTTTTACCTCTTGGAGTTTCTGTTCAGTTTATTATCTGCAGTGCGTGTGGACCAAGGAGCACCGTCCATTTGGGATCATTTCTACAGCCACAGTAATTACGTGAAGTGTGGGTCCAGCAGCAACTGCAACACATGTATACACCGGTTTTGGGTCTCACAACCTCACAAGGTTAACAGTGATCTCAGCAAATTGCCTACTATTTTAAAAGGATAAGACACTATTTGTGCTTTTGTTCCCTCTTTTTTCTTGCTTAGTACCTCTATAATTGTCACACATTGCCGATGCTTTTCCAGGCCAGGACCAGCTAATGGTTCAGACTGAGATGGAAACCATCAGTTCATCTTAAACAAAAGATGTTTACTCAACAGTTTCCACAGTTCCTCAGATACAACTTCACACGTGAAACTTCTTTAAAGTGTCACGCTTAGGAGGTGAGAAGGTAAAAAAACTGTAAGCGGTCTAATTGGAGGCGCTCAGGAGGTGAGGAATCAGGAACCGGGATGGAGAGATGGGCAAGGGAATCAGGGGGAGCTAATGTGACTGTTTACACTGGGGTCCCTGATTCACCTTGTCCTCGGAGGTACCTCTGAAGGTGAGGAGAACCGAGTCACCACCCTTTTTCCTAAACTCCTGAAAAGCCCCAGACTAAAAGCCCCTACCTCCACCCATAGACCAGGAACAACCCAGCAGCTTCATATGTAAATCCTCAGCAGCAACAGAAGAGCTTAACAAAGGGATGGTCACCAGGGGCAGGGCAGGTTCAGGTCTCTCTATCAGGCATCTGTCCAACCTTATAGCAAGCGCCATAGCAGCCTCCAGCGACTCCGAATCAGCGCACTGAGTCATTGTGTCTTGTAGCAGATCTGACAACCCCAGACAGAACTGACTCCTAAGAGCAGGGTCATTCCACTGAGTGTCAGTGCCCCATCTCCTGAACTCAGAGCAATAGTCATCAGCTGGCTGCACTCCCTGCTTGAGCTTACGCAGTTTCAACTCAGCTAAGGAGATGGCATCAGGGTCACCATACACCAGGACAAGAGCCGCAAATAACTTGTCCACTGACCACATAGATGTAGAATTGGTCGGCAGAGAGAAGGCCCAGGCCTGAGGATCCCCCTTAAGAAGGGAGAGTATAATCCACATGATTACTCAGTTTGGCTGGACGGCCAGATCTAGGAAGACTTCTGGTGGACCCAAACTTCTTCCATTTAAGGATTGTGGAGGCCATTTTACTCTTAGGAACCTTGAGTACTGCATAAACTATTTCATATCCTTGCCACAATATTGTCTCTTAACTCCTTGAGCAGTTCCTTTGACCTCATGATTCTTTTTTCGTCTGACATGTATTGTGATGTCTTATATAGACAGGTATGTGCCTTTCCTAATCAAGTCCTATCAGTTTAATTAAACACAGCTGGACTCCAATGAAGGAATAGGGCTATCTCAAGAAGGATCACAAAGAAATGAACAGCATGTGACTTAAATATGAGTGTCTGAGCAAAGGGTCTGAATAATGATGACCAGGTGATATTTCAGGTTTTCTTTTTTAATAAATTTACGAAAATTTCTACATATCTTTTTTTTTCAGTCAAGATGGTGTACAGAGTGTACATTAATGAGAAAAAATAAACTTTTTTGAATTTACCAAATGGCTGCAATGAAACAAAGAGTGAAAAATTTAAAGGGGTCTGAATACTTTCCGTTACCACTGTATATACTTTGGAAGAGGCGCAGTATGACTTTCACACTCGTACAGGAAATATTCTTACGAGTTTGAGGTAGATTTTATAAAATTATAAAATAAATTTTTAATATTACACATAATATAATTGATTTCTTTCTTTTTTCATGGTTGTTTCAGACTGCACACAATATATATTAATCTTTATAAACCACGCACAGTATACTTGATTTTTGTCTTCACTATTCATTTTTCCTCAACACGAAATTGTTCTTATGGGACTGTGTTCAGTTCTGGGATAGCTCACACAGTTCACCATTTGTTCTACCGCGCCAGGTTTGGTGCTGGAAAGACATTTAATGTTTTGAAATAGGAAATATTTTCTATGTAAATTTTTTTTAGAATTAATTTTATGTATTTTTCAATGTGTATTATAGATAGATGATTACTAGTTATTCAATTGTTTGAGGGCTTTTATGAACTTCACAATACCGCTATACTGGCTCGCAGGCTTTTTGAAAGAGGGAAGTGCCATCCTTTTTTTCATTGTGGTATCTATTTAAAGACCAAACATATTCATGTGCTCTTATATGATTTGTCCTGAGGAAGGAGCCCGTGGTGGCTCTGAAACACATTGACATAATAAATCACCTGTGATAGGCATGGACTGATGTGAAATTTTATTTGTGGATAATAACAGCAACACGGGTTATACCCAATTTAGTTAACCTGTACCAACATTTACTAATACAATATTGAATTTTACTTTATTTTTTTAATCCTTATACGGTTCTTAGAAGTAAATGAGTTGCATTGAAGTTTCGTTTACTATATTTTTATAGTTCACCTCATTTATTATGCTATGTCTGAATAAGCCTTCAAAGAAAGATAAAAAATATGGACAAAACATGACTACATTAGGTAAGTGTTTTGACATGTTTTTTATTTTTTGACTTTCTTTGGACCAAGCACAACAATCCTCAATCGACTTAGTGTCTCCAAAACTTGAATACAATATGGAAATTTAAATGGAATTGAGTTTGTGAAGTATATAGTGGTTAACACTGTTATGCAGCTCTGGGTTTAATTTCTACCATAGACCATATTTGCAAGGGGTTTTTATTTTCTCCCGTGTTTGCGTGAGTTTCCTCTGGGTCCTCCGGTTTCCTCCCATGCTCCATAGACATCCTGATAAGGAATTTATAATGTATCCCCAAATGGGGAGAGTGATGATATCTGTAAAGCGCTGAAAATGAACCCTTTAATGCCGAAGAATGGACATAGCATGTCATGAGTAGGTGTCAGTTCCCTCATCATAAATAATAAATCCTATTAAAGGGTAGACAAGGGCACAATAGGGTCTTATCTCTTAGTTAACATATAGTTAAAAAATTAGGTACTGCTCACCTTATGCGGTTGTGTGCCCCACAACCGGTTTAAACGCTCAAAACAGCTGCTGCAGGATCCACCATCCATCAGGAACAATATGTGCATAAATCCAAAGGACCAGGGTGTATAACTATCCAAGCTGCTGAGTATAAGGAAGGACCACAATCTTGGTATATAAGAATGGTGCTTTATTTCTTCTACGCATTTCAGGGCTGTCCCAGCCCCTTCCTCAGGAATACTACCATAAACAATGACCAGCTAGGGACAGATCGCAAAACTATATATACATCAGCAACCAATCAGAATCAGCCACACGTTGAGAAAAAAAAATGATGTGAAGCTCTAAGCGGTCATAGTATCAATCAGAACAACAGGATATATCTATCAGTGATTTTACAAGAATCAAAATTTACATTGTAAACCTGAGAAAATCTTAAAAGACATTGGAAAACTACATAATAAAAATGAACAAATATATAAAATTTGGCAAAGTAGATCTGAGTGTGCTAGAACTCAAACATTATATATTTATATATTGGGTTCAATTCTCAAGCTGAACCAGTATTCTTACCCACTACACCAGAATAGTTCTTGTATATATCCAGTTTGCATGCCTCCACCAAGGAAATATAGCTATCCCGGATATATATATATATTAGAAAACAAAATGGTTAAATACATACAACCTTACCACTTTTTATTATAATTATTTATCTAGCTAATTAAATAAAAAGATAATATTTATTTGCTGGACTAGTATACATACTAACTAGCACCCATAAAAATCAAATGAAAAATTTGTAATAATGCTTAAAAATTTGTTTAAAATCACATAATTGCTGCAAACATACCAAATATAATCATATTCAATGAGTCTCAATATATTAGAATGAAATATATAAAATATAGGGTATGATTAGCTCAGGAGTACTAGATCCAGGATAAAAAATGGAGAAAGGCACACTCACATCTAAAGAGTGTTCTAGAGGAAGGAGACCATGGCTATAGCATAAGTGTCTGATATATGAGAATAGCTCTTAAAGATAGCAAGTAGATGGATATTCACATTTCATTAGAAATAGAGAATTTGCAAAACACTGTTTTAGCCTGTAGAAAAATATATACTTAGTGGGGGGAAAAATAAAGTTACAAGTGAAGTGTCTACGTGCTTAAGACTGTAAGTTACTAATCCACATCCATTGTATTTGAGCCATCGAGCTTCCCCTATGTTGTCAAATCTGTTGGACTATAAAATAAAAATTCGGCTGCGCCACACTGTTTGCTAAAGGCAGAATCTCCGTTATATTAATTCCTCACTCACCTTGTCTGGTTGTGCCGTCTCTGCACAACCAGATAGTAGGCTCAGTGGTGAGGAAGGGATCCGAGACCTTTGGTCGCCGGTTCCTGGTTCCAGAATGAGCGCCCAGCTCCAGCTCGCTTCTCCGGGTCCCGTGATCAATCACGTGTCTATTGTGTCAGCCAGGTCCTTGTGTACAAAGCTGCTCTCTTCCACCACACTCCCCATAGGGAGGATAAGGTAAAGAACAATGCAGAAATGGTGGTATTTAGATTATGAGCGCTATACAAGGACACTGCACTGATTAGTATTACCTTTAGGTCTTTATTGAATATTGACAAATGTGAGTCCTCGCCACAACATGTTTCAACGCTAATGGAATCCATACACCATAACAGCCAAAACTGCACGCTGATATGACACTCCTTGAGACTTCTGAGTTTTGCAGTGTACCTGAAAAGTAGTATCTGACTACATACGGGGTATTGCCTTACACAGGAGAAATTGCATAATACATTTTGTGGACCATTTTCTCCTGTTACCCTTGCAAAAATGAAAATATTAGGCCCTCGGCATCATTTTTTTGAAAATCATAAATATTTCATTTTAATGGTCCCGTATTTAAAAATTATGTGAAACATCAATAGGATCAAGATGCTCTCCACAACCCTAGAAAAATTCCTTGAAGGGTGTAATTTCTAAAATAGTGCCAGTTTTGGGCGGGGAGGGGGTTTCAGTTTTGGAACCTCAATGGCTCTCCAAATGCAACATGGCATCCGTATTTACTCGTATTCCAGACAATTTTGCACTCCAAAAATCAGATGGCGTTCCTTTCTTTCCAAATCCTGCTATGTGCACAAACAAGAGTTTCTGTTATGGGGTCCATTTTCTCTTGTTACCCTTTTGAAATGAAAAATTTGAGGCTATAACAACATATTTGTGGAAAAAAAATATTTAATTTTCACAGATCAATTTTTTTTCAATTCTGTGAAGCATCTGTGGATTCAAGATGCTCACCACACCTCTTGATAAATTCCTCAAGGTGTGAAAGTTCGTAAATGAGGTCACTTGTGGGGGGTTTCCACGGTTTAGGCACATCTAAGTATTTGTAAATGTGTCATGGCGTACACTATCTATTACAGCCAAGTTTGAACTCTAAAAATCAAATGGTACTCCTCCTCTTCTGAGCCCTGCCATACATCCAAACAGTAGTTTTCCATCACATAAGAGGTATCAGTGTAACCCAAGAGAGATTGCACAACAAATGGTATGACTCACTTTTTTATGTTACTCTTGTAAAAATGACACCAGAAAGGTGAGAACAATACCTAAGAGCAATTGTTGCTACTAATATACTGCACTTAGTTCTGTGCCTCCTCTTTTCTCCTCTATCCCCAGTCTCGCTGACCTCACAGTCTTTGAAGACACTATTTGACTCTTGTTAAAATGAAAAATTTGGGGTTAAAGAAACATTTTTGGGGAAAAAATATATTTCTCCATTCCCATGTCCTAACATTGTAAAATTGGGGTTCACGAAAGTGTTCACCATACCTCCAGATACATTCTTTGAGGAGTTTCGTTTCCAAAAGGGGGTTCAGTTTTTGGCTGTTCCCACAGCTTAGGCACATCAGGGGCTGCACAGACACAACATGTGTCCTCTATCTATTTCAGCCAATTTTGCGTTCCAAAAGTCAACTGATGGTCTTTCCCTTCTGAGCCCTGCTGTGCACCCAAACAGTAGTTTTCCACCACATCTGGAATATCAGCGTACTCAGGAGAAATTGCACAATAAATTGTATGGTTCATTTTTTCCTGGTAACCTTGTAAAAATGCAAAACTTGTGGCTAAAGAAACATTTTTGTGGAAAAAAGAAAAATGCTTAACTTTTTCTATGTGGTTTTGAACACATTGAAATGTGTAGTTTTTAAAATGTTGTCACTTTTGGGCATTGTCACATAAGTCCCTCAAAATCACTTCAAATGTGATATAGTCCCTAAAAAATTGGTTTTGTAACTTTTGTTGGAAAAATGAGAAATTGCTGATAAACTTTGAACCCTTCCAACTTCCTAACAAAAAAATGTTTTTTTTCAAAAATGTTACTGATGTAGACATGTGACAAATGTTTTTTTTAACTATTTCATGTGCTATAGCTATCTGGTTTAAGGGCATAAAAATTTAAAGTTTGAAAATGATGGTATTTTCACATTTTTTGCCAAATTTTTGGTATTTTCTTAAGTACACGCAAATAATATCAACCCAACTTCAACAATGACATGAATTACAACATGTAGCAAAAAAAGAGAGGGGGGGGACAAGAGGCGCAATAGTGCCCTTATCACTCGACACTAGTTCGTGCAGCGGTGAGAAATATGATCCACTCACCTGACCCAGTTGTGATGACCCACAACTGGCTTGAAGGCTTGTCAATAGAGTCCTGATGGCTGCTGCTGGACTTCCACCGGCCACACTCACATGGAGATGCAACAAGAAGCTTGGGGTAAAAGGTGTACAACAGTCCGCGCTGCCAAGATACTTCACATCAAAGAAGACAAGTAATCGATGTTCAATCCAATCCTTCTTTATTCTCCTACGCGTTTCGGTGCCTTCTTGGCACCTTCATCATGACACCTTTTACCCCAAGCTTTTTGATGAATTACAACATGTCATGAACAATCTCAGAATCACTGGGTTATGTTAAATCATTCCAGAATTATTACCTCCCATAGTGACACTGGTAAGATTTGAGAAAAGAGACTCATTCATGAATGTACAAAGAGGCTCCTTAAGAGATTAATGCCACTATATACTGTAAGTTAGTAAAATAAATATGTCATGTTTCACATCCATGTTTGATCCATATTGTTATACGCAAATGTGAATGAGATCATACACAGTAGAAGCACTGGCTTTTTTAAATTCTGTTATACCGGTAGGTACTGATTTGGCTATAAATAATGCATGCAATGTAGATTACTTTTATTTGGTAACCATAAATTGAAAAACAGATATTCACTTGATATTTGCAGCTTTCTTACCTTTTATTAATGACAGTGATGAGAGTGTAATACGTGTTTTTGGGTATGTGTGGTGCGAGTGTGGTGCATGTGGTGAATGTGCCTGGCTGTATACATGTGAGTGTAAGGTGTGAGTGCGTGTGTGTTGCGTGTGATTGTGATGCTGTCTGTGGTCCTGAAGGACTGCGGACAACATTTGCGGTGAATTTAAACTCGCCGGCTGTCAAAGGTGGTCAGTTTGTTTGAATTTACCACTTTCCCAGTACAGTAATCAATAATGTTCCAGTGCTGTCACAGCAGCTCTGAAACATTGTTTAAAACACTCAGCCACAAACAAAATAATAAAGTTATAGGGCTTAATCATCATGTTAACCCCCTCTGCAGGCTATGTGCTGCATATCGGCACATAGCCTGCAGATGCAGCTAATATAAGCCGGTGTGTGAAGGGTTTAAATGGTGAGGGTGTGCTGCCATCGTGTGTACACAGATTGAGTATACATGGTGTCAACACACACTAGCAGTGCAGGGGTTAATTCCTTTATTTTACTGTTCCCGGAAATTGTCGGGTGATTTCACATTACATAGAAGCAGCTCAGCTTCTCCACTTATGGAGCTGTCCGTGGTCCTGAAGCTCTAGCGCAATGATGGCGAACTCCAGGCCTCGAGTGCCACACACAGTCCTGGTTTTCAGGATTTCCATTGCATTTGACAGTTGGCAATCAAATTACCAACTGTCAAACTCTAAGGAAATCCTGAAAACCTGCACTGTGTGCGGCACTCGAGGCCTGGAGTTCGCCATCACTGCTCTAGCGTGATGTTACTGTAATATCAGGTTGGAGTTTCAGTACCAGGGACAGCGGCTGTCATGGTATGCTGTTTGCGTACGCAATTGGCGTAATGTACCATGAGCACAGCTCGTCATTTAAACCCTTCTAACACCGGCTTTTATTAGCCGCATCTGCAGGCACTATGTCGACATGTAGCGCAGAACCTGCAGAGGGGGTTAAAATGATTATTAACACACAGCACTTTATTATTTAGATTTCTAACTGACTTTATTAAACAACAATGTTTCAGCGCTGCTGTGACAGCGCTGCAACATTATTGATTACTGTACTGGCAAAGTGGTAAATTCAAACTCACCGACTTTGACAGCCGGCAAGTTTAAAGCGATTATAATAGCACATTCGTGCGAATATCGCACAGTATGCTGTATGGGTGCGAGTTTGACTCGCACCCATATACTTTTAATGGCCACTCGCGCGTGGAAATCACGTGCAATCACATCGCATTGCGAGTGTAATGTGAGAAAATCGCATTGATGTGACCTGTATCATTTAAAGATACAGGTCCAAGTGAAATGCAATTTTTTCTCGCATTACAATCTTGCGCCAGTGTGCCTCCAGCCTAAGCGCTCGGACACACATCAGTGAAACTCGTCCGAGTGTACTGTGCGGAAAAATTGCATTGCTCTCGGACCAATGTTAGCTAATGTCCGAGAACACATTTGCGAGTCTCACACATATTTTCCGCATCCGATTCTCGGATTGCGAGTCAATCACTACATGCTGCGATTCTATGCGAGTCACGGACAAGACTCGCCAATGCAAATCTATGGGTCTGACAAAAAAGACGTACCTCACTCGGACCAAACTCGGATCATCCAAGTCTGATGCAAGTTTTAATTGATACATTCTCATTCTGTAGCTCAGACAACTGTGCAAAATGTTCCTGTACATAATTATACTGTAAATAGCTGCTGAGAAAAAAACAGAATGCACTTGGACAGCACTCGCAAGCCACACTTAACCAAAAGTCGGATGACAGTCGTCCAACTCTCGGATCCATGAATCGAACTGTTTTTTCACTCGCATGTGTGTCTGTACCCTAAGGTTCATTTACTTTGGCTGACCAACAGCACTAAACGACTGCCGCCGACTGGCTACTTGTTTGCCGATCAGAAGGCGTATAATAGCCTCTTTACACACACAAAATTTACTGGGGAGCAAAAAAGAACCAAGTAGGCGTTTCTTTCTGATCAAAAAGTCAGTCTACTTCAAAAGCGCAGATAATACACCGCAATAATTTAACTTCTGGAATATTTTGTATCTCCATCAGCAGTTTAGAGCCAACTTACACAGTCTGTTTACACAGGCAGACAGCACTTCAGATTCGCACTGATGATCTGTAATAGATTATTCAGTGCACATAGGCTGGTATTGTCCTTGACAGCTCAGGTCCTATTTACACATGACAATGCTCTGTCAAGAATGATGATCTTTTGTGCAAACTGAAAGATCATTTCAATTGATTAATGAACATTTTGCTCCTTCATTAGATGATTGGAAGTCTGTTTGGACTGCACTATTATCACAAATGAGCATTTCTAGGATTATCGTTCACAACAATCTTGTAGTGTAAGGCTAGGGTCACATTAGGAAGGCTAATTGCGGTTACCGCATCCAAATCTGGTTGCAGTAATCGCAAGTGCCTTCAGACACATTTTTGTGAAAAAATGTGTCTTTATCACCGCATGCAGTAACCAGATTGGTCAGGATGTGTAATCTGGAGCAATCCGGTTGCCGTATGCTTTGTTCACCCCGGCTGCGGCAGCAGGAATGAACAAAGCATACGGCTGCCACAAGGCACATGTGAATGTCATAGGGGCCCGTTATAGCAATCCTGCTGCGGATTGCAAACCGCTCCGAAAAAACTGCATCCTGCATGATTTTTACTGCAGGCTGCAAATCCGGATGCGGTAACCAGATTGCATGTAGTGCAATCCGGTTTAAATAATGGGCTCCTATGGGCTGCGGTTCCTGATCCGGTTTTGAGCTTTTTAACAGCTCAAAACCAGATCAGGATTTGAATTTTGTAACGCACATGTGACCCCAGCCTAAATGGACCATTATCTTTATTATCTTTATTTCATTTGGATGCTAGACTATACAGATAAGTAGGGCTATATAGGTGTCAATATACCTCAAAATCATATAAATAGCAATGTGATAGAGGAAAGGGTAAAAGGGTATGATAACGTCACTAGAGGTAAAACAAAAAAGTCACAAGAGCGAGGAGATGCAGAGGTAGTGAGTTGCCCCAGGCTTCCACTGCTACATATGATGAACCAGATTTGTAAATGATACCTTGTAAGGTGGAGAACCTGGTACAGTTTTTTTATGGCAGTTCAGAGCTTTTAAGTTATTGGTGTGTCTGTCTCCAAAAAGAGAAAAGCTTTCTCCTTAGATCCTGTCTTAGGCTAGGGTCACACTTGCAGATTTTACATGCGTTTTTGAGACTTGCGTTTTGTGAAAATGCATGCAAAAACGCATCCATAGGCCCCCATGCAAAAAACGCATGCCCCAATTGCAAAAACGCATGTCTGAATGTACCATGCATTTTTGGGATGCGTTTTTGGCTCAGCACCACAAAATACTGCAAGCAGCGTTTTTTGTTGCTTTTTCAAAAACGCATGCATTTTTATAACATGGGGCCCTATGGGAAACGCATGCGTTTTTGAAAGTGTTTAAATGCACCCACACCTATCAGCAAAAATGCAGCCCAAAAACGCATGCTGCCTAAAACATGCAAAAAAAACATGCCAAGTGTGACCCTAGCCTTAGCTTCTCATAAAGCCAGATAAGACCTCATATTTTGCAGTGATGAGGTGCAATCACCCCAAAACACCATGTCTGCAAATTGTGGTTCTGAAATCCTAAACCCCACCATGTCATTTCCTTTATCACTTTGCCACCTGACTGCCACACTTTTTAGCCTGTGACCTTCCCAGTCTCATCATGGGGGAATTTAACATCCCTATATTTAATCCCCTCTCCTCATCTGCTGCTCATCTTTCATCCCTAACCTTGTCTCTCAGTCTTTCACAATTTACTAACTCTGCTACATATGGACCTGATCTTCTCCTGACTCTGCACAGTGATTGAGTTTACTAATTCCCTCCTCTCGCTCTCTGATCATAACCTTCTTCCATTCTCAATCAAGATCAGACAACCCATCAAGGACACCCCTAATTGCCACACATATAGGAATATACACTGGCGATCAAAATTAGAGAACAACACAAAATGTTCTTAATGTTAAGGTCATTGTAATGTCCTATGTGAAAATATCCTAACATAAATAAAATAGCAGTATTTTAAGCTTATATTCATAAATTGAATATATTTTAAAACACAGAATAAAAATGTAAATGAGATGAATTAAAGAGAAAACTGATCAAATTAGAGAACATTTTCAGATACCTGCAAACTATTGGTGTTAATCTCGTGCCTAATCTGGCTAATTTCCTTAATTATCTGACAAACCCTATTTAACTGGCAGCCTAACTTTCCAGTTTGCACTCACTTTGAAAAATAGTGTGCCATTAGGGATGGGCGAATCCTGAAATACTCGGAATCGCTGGACTCTAACGAGTCCAGGTCCGAGACTCGGTACTCGTTGCGAGTCCAGCGAGTCCGAATAGTAACCTCTACTTTTGCAGTGTATCTTTACAGATACACTACAAAAGTACCCTAAAAGTTAATCTAAGGGGTTAAAAACAATAAACATTCATACTCACCTTCTGTGGGGCCTGTACTTTATGTACCGGGACCGGTACCGAAGACCTCCGGACATCACAAGACCTCAGATCACCGGGAGAAGATGGGCTGAAGGACCTGTGAGATTTCAGCCAATCAGCATGCGGCTAGCGGTCACATGGGTTTGTCACGTGGCCGCACTACCAGCCAATGAGCGATCTGGCCAATCTGATTGGCTGGCAGTGCGGCCACGTGACAAACCCATGTGACCGCTCTGCCGCATGCTGATTGGCTGAAATCTCACAGGTCCTTCAGCCCATCTTCTCCCGGTGATCTGAGGTCTTGTGACGTCCGGAGGTCTTCGGTACCGGTCCCGGTACATAAGGTACAGGCCCCACAGAAGGTGAGTATAAATGTTTATTGTTTTTAACCCCTTAGATTAACTTTTAGGGTACTTTTGTAGTGTATCTGTATAGATACACTGCAAAAGTACAGGGACTCGCTACCCCCGTGTAATTCCTAAGGAAACTCGGCGAGTAGCGAGTCCCCCGAGTCCGCTACTATTCGGGCGAGTCCCGAATAGTAGCGAGTAGATTCACCCATCCCTATGTGCCATTCAAAAGGAACTGAAAGCCTCAGGCAGCAGGTTGTCGAGATGAAGAGTCCTGATCAAAGCCCAATAGAAAACCTCTGGAAAATTTTTGTTGACAAAGTTTTGGAAAAGAAACCCACAACAGTCACAGAACTGTGGAAGAGACTGGAAGAATAGAGGGCCAAAATTACATCATAGGAGTGTGAGAGACTAGTACTGTCTTGTGGCCGTAGATGTGCTGTATTCATTCAAACCAAAGACCTGTACACTTCCTACTGATTAGTGATTGTTGTAACCTTCACAATATTTAGTTTTAATCTTTCTCTGTGCTATAGTCAGGGGCGTACTGGCCCAGATGGCAGGGGGGCAAGTGCCTCCTGGGCTGGTGGTATAGCCCACATCTAGGGCCGCCCCCCCACAGAAATAGGCCGGCCGGCGCGGTGATACATCAGCAGACAGCGTAGGACATGGGAAGTGAGCTGCGGTGGCCTGATAGCACCAAGACCCCCCCCCACCGGACATAAAAGCCCCTGGCTATAGTCATTGCTGTTCTCTAATTATGATCAACAAGTTTTGTGTAAAATAAAGGTTTTCAGTTTACAAACTTTGGTTATTTTGAAAAACACTGTTCTAGTGGCATGGTGTACCACTTACACAAAAAACTTCAAATGTTAATCAATGTAGATTACATTCTGTCTAAAAAAAAATCATACATTGTTCTCTAATCTTGATTGCCAGTGTACATACCATTAACACCCACAAACCTATAAAGAATTTACAGTCATTGTTGGCCCCAATCTCCTCCTCATGCCCTGATTCTGCTCTGAAACATTATAATGAAATACTGCAAACTTTTGCATCTCCTACACCTAGAACAACTCGGCACCAATGGTAGCAACCCAGACACATGCTACAAACACATTTTCTCCAGCGGTATTCCAGTTGCACTGAACATCTGTGGAGAAAATCAAAACTAGCTGGAGATTTATCCATTATACGTTTATGCTGAAAACATACTACTCTGCCCTCCACCTTTCCAAACACGCTTACTTCAATTCTCTTACCACCTCACTAGACAACAATCCTAAATGACTCTGACACTTTGCATTGCCTCCTTGGTCCAAGAGTACAGGCCCCAACCACCAATCTCAGCGCTGAAGATATGGTCAACTATTTTAAAGTAAAAATTGACCTCATACAACAGGAAATTTCTTGCAAGCCTCATAGTTTCATGCATTCTCTTCCCTCCTGCACTTCACCCAGCTCCTTTTCAATCTTTGATCTAGCTACAGATGAAGAAGTTACCTTGCACTTCCATCTACTTGCCTTACTACCACCAGTAACCCTATTCCACTACAACTCCTTCAATTGCTTTCCCTAGCTGTCACCTCTCACCTAACTAAAAATTTTAATATCTCCCTTTCATCTGGTGTCTTCCTCACCTCCTTCAAATACACCAGCATACACCCAATGCTTTAAAAAAAAATAAAAAATCCCTCGACCAGAATTGTGCTGCTAACTACAAACATGTCTCTAATCTCCCTTTCATCTCCAAACTTTTGGAACACTTGGTCCACTCCTGTCTGATCTGCTATCTCTCAGATAATTCTCTTCTTGACCCTCTACAATCTGGTTTCTGCTCCTTGCACTTTACAGAAACTACCCTCCCTAAAGTCTCTAATGATCTACTAACAGCTAAATCTAATGGTCACTATTCCCTGCTTATCCTCCTGAATCTTTCCACTGCATTCGATACTGTGGATCAGCAGCTCCTCCTCTCTATGATCTGCTCTATTGGGCTCAAGGACACTGTTCTCCCCTGGTTCTCCTCCTGACCGCTTCACTGACCGCTCCTTCACAGCATCTTTTGCTAATTCCTCTTCTTCTCCTCTTTTCCTCCCTGTTGGGGTTTCTCAGGATTAAGTCCAAGGTCCCCTTCTCTTCTCTCTATACACTGCCCCTATTGGACAAACCATCAGTAGATTCAGTTTTCAGTATCATCTCTATGTATGGCGACACCAATTTATACAACTCTTCTCCTGACATCACCCCTGCATTACTACAAAATACCAATGATTGCCTATCTGCTGTTTCTAACATAATGTCCTCTCTTTACCTTGAACTGCATGTGTCATAAAGCTGAACTTCTCATGATTCCTCCCTCTATTAATCTTCCTAAACCGAACAATGCCACTTCCATGTGTGGTTCTACTATTACTCCCCAGCAGTACACCACCTGTCTTGGGGTTATGTTTGACTCAGATCTCTCCTTCACCTCTCACATCTGATATTAGCTTGCTTATGACACCTACACCTCAAAAACATCTCTAGAAATCAACCTTTTCTTACTTTGGACACTGCAAAAACTCTGTCGCCCTTATTCATTCTCGTCTGGATTATTGCAATTCTATAGTAATCGATCTTCCATTTACTAAACTCCCCCCTCTCCAATCTATCCTAAATGTAGCGGCCAGGGTCATATTTCTCTCCAACCGCTTCACTGATGCTTTTTCCATCTGCCAGTTACTGCACTGATTGCCCATACGCTACAGAGTACAATATAAAATTATTACTCTCACATACAAAGCCCTCCACAGTTCTGTACCGCCCTATATCTCCTCCCTCATCTCTTTCTATTGCCCTACCTGTGCCCTTTTTCCGCTAATGACCTAAAATTGACATCTTCACTAATCTGAACCTCCCACTTCCGTCTCCAAGACTTTTCCAGAATTCTCTAGAATGTACTACCAAGAATAATTTGATTAATTCCCAATACCCACAATTTAAAGCGGGCCCTAAAAACACATTTCTTAAGATTGGCTTATCAACTCACCTCCCTTTATCTAACTACTCTCATTCTGCCCTTTACAATATCTTCTTCCAAATCTGGTTCCTTGCATCATCTGGTTGGACACCCTCTATGCACTAAATAGCACTTTATACTTGTACAGATCCTGGCTGGTGACCAGTTCACGCAGCATTATGTGAGTCCCCTATTTATTATATTGACGGTTGGACCATATATGACAGTACTTTTTTCCATTTACATCCCTCCCCTATTTCCTCATAGATTGTAAGCTTGTGAGCAGGGCCCTTACTCCTCGTGGTATCTGTTGAACTTTTGTTAATCTGTATGGTCTAAATTGTCTGTACATGATGTCCCCCCTGAATTATAAAGTGCTGCGGAATATGTTTGGCGCTATATAAATAAAACATATTATTATTTTTATTATTATTAAATCATATGATAAGGCTTGTTAAAGGGTCAATTTTGACTTTTAGGCTGCCTTCAGACTTGCAGATGCATCTGCAGCGTTTTGCAGATGCATCTGAAAGCATCTGCATGCAGACCGCGGCCCCTATGTTTATAATGGAGCGCACGGCGGTCTGCAGATGCTTGCAGACCGCCGTGCGCTCTCATTGCCCGCCATTAGTGATCTGTGCGCAGGCGGATGCCTGCGTACAGATCACACACTCTCGTCCGCACCAGGGACGCGAGATGTTGCGTCCCTGGTGCGGGCGAGAGTGTGTGATTTGTGCGCAGGCATCCGCCTGCGCACAGATCACTAATGGCGGGCAATGAGAGCGCACGGCGGTCTGCAAGCATCTGCAGACCGCCGTGCGCTCCATTATAAACATAGGGGCCGCGGTCTGCATGCAGATGCTTGCAGATGCATCTGCAAAACGCTGCAGATGCATCTGCAAGTCTGAAGGCAGCCTTAGTCCTGCTACTTACAATAGGTGGCACTAGAGTTCGTCTACTTCCTCCAAGGAGAGACAATACACCTACAAAATGTAATATAGAAAAAAAATTAAAAAGCTTGATGTTATGTTACAGTATATATACATAGAATCACTGTTATTACTTCCCCATTAAAGTATAGTTTTTTACAAATTATTCAAAGAAAAAAATATTCTACAAGAAACCATGTGACAAAATATTGAGACATTTGCTTTCGTTTTGCTTTGATGCAGACCCATCAATCAAATTAAATATTTCTACTTTGTTAGTACACCATGAAGTGTGGCTATTTATTTTTGCTATTTTGTCAAGGTGCTTGCCTTTTTGACAGGATGGTTGCTGAATTTTTATGTCTGCTTTTCTAGCTGTAACAGGCCTTTAGAGACCTATGAGAAGGAAAAACACACATTCTTTATGCCTTTATAGTGCACATGGCTACAGCTGTTAAAAGTACTGCTATTTATGTTGGCCATAGAGTTTATGTTGGCTCAACTACTTCTTTATGGTTCAGAGTGAGTTATTCACATTTTATTAAACAGCCAAAGCCAAACTATTAAATATATGAGGCTTGCTTGAACATTCTGTGAGGATTGCATTACTAGTGTGGAACTATATAAAACATAAGAAGAGTCCAAGAAGAAATGGAATTATATACTGGAGTGCTGCAACCTTCATTACAGAACAGTACTACATATTTTATATGACGCAGCAGATTACATAGTAATGCCCATACAAGTGAAACATTATTACTAGAGATGATCAAAATGGTTTGATGAAAATTGAATTTTGTGATATGCACAGGTCCCAGCGAATTTGAACAATTTGCAATTTAATTTATGCAAATTGCCAAAAAAATGTCTTGCACCATTTATCAGACTGCACAATAAAACATAAGCCACAGAAAGTTCACATTACCTAAGGCATGGCCAAAGAGGCTTCTTCATAATGCATCAATGCTATCACATTACAATATACAGTCATATGAAAAAGTTTGGGCACCCCTCTTAATCTTACTTTTTTTTTTAGTTTAAAATTGTTTTTTTCCAACAGCCATTTCAGTGTGACATATGTAATAACTGATGGACACAGTAATATTTCAGGATTGAAATGAGGTTTATTGTAGTAACCAAAATGTGAAATATGCATTATTTCAAGATTTGACAGGTGCCAAAGTATGGGTACACTTCTGATTTTCATGATTTGAATACTCCTAACTACTTTTACTGACTTACTGAAGCACTAAATTGGTTTGGTAACCTCATTGAGCTTTGTACTTCATAGCCCGGTGTATCCAATCATGAGAAAAGCTATTTCAGGTGTCCACTTGCAAGTTGTTCTCCTAGTTGCATTTTCTTTGAGGAGTGGCATCATGGGCTCCTCAAAACAGCTCTCAAATGATCTGAAAAAAAAGATTGTTCAACATAGTTGTTCAGGGGAAGGATACAAAATGTTGTCTCAGAGATTTAACCTGTCAGTTTCCACTGTGAGGAACATAGTAGGGAAATGGCCACACCTACTGTGTGTGTATGAATGTCATTAGGGCGTGAAGGGTAGAGTAAAAGATTTGGGCGGGCGCAACCCTATGGTTAGGGCCCAGTCTGTTTTTGGTCATGACAACAACACCAGTGACCACATATTTGGGATGTCAAACACCCTTGGTTTAGCATAGGATGGATTTTTAAAATTAACACAAGAGCAGCCAGTAAGCATCAGGTGGTGCCACCATGGGGCAAACACATAGCAGTCAGCTTGTAGTCACTTTTCAGTATTGTGATCAATGTGTGGACAAATGCTATGTGTCAGAGTAAGCACATATGTGCTGCCAGGTGTGATGTGGCCCTTCAAATAAGCATTAATATGTTGTTGTCAACTTTGCTGTCATTACACACCTATGTTCGGCCACTATAGCCGTCAGCATTAACAAAACATATGAGTGTATTCTGCACCTTCATGTTGCATTGTGACCAACATGCAGATGCACATTGGTGAGAGATCCACATGGTGGCTTAGGTTGCACTATGTGCCATGGCACAATACCACATGATGGTTGCGTAGTGTTTGGATTATGATGCTTGGCATGTATGTGTTTGTCATTGCCACATACTCACCATGCAGCCTGGCAAGCCGGGCACGAATCTCAGCAATCCTCCCTGGGGACTTGTGTTTGAGGTCCGCGATCTTTTTCATGATCTGCTTGCGGGTCCTCTCAACACCCAGTCTCTGGAGTAGGGCCCGCTGAATCCTCCTCAGTATGTGCTGCTTGCGCTGCCGTGGGTGGCGGTGACGCTGATGGCACCAATAGTCATGCCGGTCACACAGATCTAGTAGGATTAGCAGTTCTGCCATCTCTCATGTTGCAGTGCGCTGTGCGACCGCGATGACTGTAGTACTTTGTGCAGGGGAGGGGCAGGCACCTGGCAGGCAGGGATGAACGAGCAGAAACGTGATGATGTCACCACGCACACTTGCGCCGCCAAACAAAGTTGAGGGCGCTAAGAAGGTAGACGCCGGTGGAGTGGGAGCAGTATAATGTACCCATCAGCGTCACCAAATTCACACGAGTAGGGTGATTGTAGTGCGTGGGCCATGGCACCCATGTACGATGTGTAGGCCAACATCTGAGGTGGCATGTGGCGCTATACTCGACACAGCGCAAATTAATACACTGGGACGACATAGCTTGCGCTCTTCTATGGCGCGCCTAACTGACCTGTGTTTGCGTACGCTTGTGTTGCGGAAGATGTGTGTGGTGCTGAACGGACAGCTCTTCAAATATGGCAACCTGGGAACTGACAGCCAATGGGAACACAGTAGCCACCACCAATCAACGCAGACGGGGTGCAGACTACAGCACGCTGTGGCACGCCTACAGGAAATCATAGATGATGCTGATTCCATCACTATCGCCCTATCACATGCCACAACAAAGAAATATCACCTTCATGATTGAGGCTGATTTCAGAGCAAGAATCAGGCGACAGGCGAGAGGCAATTTATGGCCGCGAAATTCCTCAATCACACGCCGCGACTGTGAGGCAATTTCATGGCGATTGCTCCAGGGCGACATATCGCCTTTAGGAGTCCCAGGCAAGATTGCAGCGTGTGAAGGTACCATAAGGCATAGTCTACAAAAATGTCATGGAAAAGCTTTATGTTCAATTAAAAAAATCCAAAGGGTTAACAGAAAGTGCTGGGTTTCATAGATCCACCGCGCTGACCTCCAGTGAAGACAAACAGAGTGAAGTATAAAACTCTGTTTAATGGATGCCCTGATGAAGTGATAACTGAAATCACGAAACCGGTAGGCAAATTACCCATTAAACAGAGTTTTATACTTCACTCTGTTTGTCTTCACTGGAGGTCAGCGCGGTGGATCTATGAAACCCAGCACTTTCTGTTAACCCTTTGGATCCTTTCTTTTGCTGGGCACCTGCTGCGACCATAAGAGAGAGCGGAGTTAGTTGGTTGTGACTTGCACAACCAAATCAGGTGAGTCCTTCCACTAAAGGGGGGCACTGAGGATATTTGTACAAAAGGAAATTACTCTATGTGCGCTCCATTTCCCTTTTTATTACAATTAAAAAAATGGAACACGTCTGCAAACATTAATTTATGAGTCCAAGTTATTGGACCAATTTGCTTCAAGTATGCCACATAGGAAAAGCAAGCACTTTGGAAGGCTCTACACTAGGATAGAGATCTTTAGGACCTATGGTTTCGGGAGATATTCTCCAAAATGGAATACAGAAGCAAATTTAAATTTATGGCCAAACAGCAGGGCCAATCTGCATCACATTTGCAATAAAACTAAATCGGGGCCATCCAAAGGTCAGAAACTGGGTTTCAGATCTCTAGGACCTACTGTTCTTGATTCTCTTTCCCCTCTCCCTGTCTCTCACTATATATACATATATATATATATATATATATATATATATATATATATACAGTGTGTATACATACTATACATATAGTTCTGTTGTTTTTTTAAAACGGATCACCAATGCAAATATGAGTAGCATTCAGTAGCATATAGAGAATTAAATCATGCACAAAAAACCAGCAATTAAACCAAATACACCCATGAGAAGCTGAGTCATATTTTTAATAGCCTATATAAAAGCTAAGTCAGGGAGAGCAGTGGTCATAATAGAGTTTTATTGTCTAAATAGAGGAGCTCAGAGTGCACAGCTCAACATTAAAGGCAGGGAGAGGAAACAAATTATACAACTAATGTAGAGCTGTGAAAAAGGAAAATGGAAGAGGGGAAGATAGTAATAGGAGAACTGTATGCACCAGCATATCGTCAGAAAATTGATTAGACATTGATATATTCAACTAAGGCACCTGCCTGTGAATTAAATAATCCAATTTTCTGCATTCTTTAAGCACTTTTAAGAAGGCTGTTTATTGTTCCTACTGAATAAAAAACTGAAATCAGATAGTGTGCATGCTGGCTTGTTACTACTGGCGTACCGCAAATGGCAGCAGACAACAGAACCGCTATGGGGCCTGTGAGTCATAGGGGCCCGATGCTGGCACCAAGCTCCACCTCCAATAGGCACCCTCAACAGTCATCATACATTCAACTGTATCAGCATCGCAGATACCGATACAGTCGAGAGCAATGATAAGAGAGGGAGCAGAGGGCTCACTCTCTCATCATTCTCCCACTCTGCCTGCACTTTGATGTGTCAGCATAGCAGGGCACAATGACATCACTACCACATGAGGCTTCAGCATGCTCGCACGGAGACCAAAGCCATGGGGGAACTGAGGAAAAGTGAGTATTTGTTACATTTTTTTAAATCAGTGCATACATGGTGGCCTAAGAATTATGTGACTGCATTAAACTATATTGGAGCTACATTTTAATACATGGAGGGCTATGGAGGCTGCATTATATTATATGAAGGAATATGGGGGCTGCATTATATTATATGGAGGCCTATGGGAATGCATTATTTTATATGGGCGCTGCATTATATTATATCAAGGAATATGGGAGTGCATTATAACACATGGAGGACTATTGGAAGTGCATAATAATACATGGAAGACTATGGTTGGTGCATTATAATACATGGAGGACTATGCAGGATGCATTGTAATGGAGGAATATGGGCTGTGTATTTTAATATCTGGAGGACTATGGAGTGCATTATACGATATGGAGGACTATGAGGTGCATTGTATGATATGGTGTACTATGGGAGATGCATTTAATATATGGATGACTATGGGGAGTGCATTATAACATGAAGGACTATGGGATGCATTCTACTATATGGAAGATTATTGGGAATGCATTATAATATACTGTATAGAGGACTATGGGGTGTGTATTACACAATATGGAGAACTAAGGTGGATGCAGTATACTATATGGTGGCATGGTGGCTCAGTGGTTAGCATTGCAGCCTTACTGGGGTCCTGGGTTTTCAAATCCCACCAAGGATGACATCTGCAAGGAGTTTGTAAGTTCTCCCCGTGTTTGTGTGGGTTTCCTCTGGCTTCTCCGGTTTCCCCCCACACTCCAAAGACATACTGATAGAATATTTAGATTGTGATCCCCAGTGGGGACAGTGTTGGAAATGTATGCATGTATGTAAAAATGCTACATAATTAATAGTGCTATATAAATTAATAAATACTATGATTATAATTATATGGAGGACTATGTGCAGCTCACTATACTATATGGAGGACTATGGGGGGAGCATTATACTATATTGGGGGTGTGCATTATACTATATGGAAGACTATGTGGAGCACATTTCTATATCGAGGACTATGTGGGGCCATTATAACATTTGAAGGGCTTTGTGGAGGCAATTATAATATTTGGAGAGCTATTAGGGAGCCTTTATACTTTATGGAGGGATATTTGAGGGCTATTCTTCTGTATGCAAGCAATTATACAGTGTAAAGGTTTGTATCAGGTCCATCATACGGTGCGGAAGGCTGTGTGGGGTGATTGTACTCTTTGTAGGGATCATTATTGTATGGAGGCACATTATACTGCATGGAGGACTGTGTGGGGGTCACAGTTGGGATCATACTATGTTGGGGGTCACCATTTATTGCCGGTGTAGTTGAACGCGGATACAGTAGGGTCATTACACTGTGCCTGAGCAGGGTAGTGTGTAGGAATTCAATGTATACAGTGTTTTATGGGGCACTTTTGTTGGCATCATACATTATGGGTGCGATGAAAGGGAAATCTATGGGCTTCAATAGGAGAAAAATTACTTTGTAAGGGCTGCAAAGTTGCGGGATATGTTCCTTTGTGTCCAAGTTTTTATCATTGGCGGGGATAGAGTCTAAAAAAAAAAGAAAAAAATGAATAAAAAATAAAAATCATGTCTTAATTTTTTTTCATATCTGTTTTAAAAGTGTAATTTAAAAGCCTTCATGAAACCACAAAACCGGAGGCTGTTGCATTGCTGTATTTGTCTTCCTGGGTGTGCACATAGATGATATTTTTTTTTCTTAGCAAAATATAATACTGAATCTATACATTCAACTGTGCAGGTCTGTTTTGACAAACCTGTTTATGTCATGGGGGTAGGGGCACATTCAATGATAGTAGTACATTGAGCCAGGGCAAATCTAGAAGTGGGAGATGGTCAATGGGTGGAGAGACAAAGATGTTATAACATTTCCAATGCTGATGCAATTGTCAGCCAATTAATGGATGATGATGATGATGATGATGATGTTGATGATGATGATTAGTATGCATTGGATAATGGCCACTTTACACGTCCCGATATTGTCGTCCAACTTCGATAAAAAGTCACGTGGTTTGTGCATTGGCGCCGATATCGTTTGTGCGTTGTTTGGTGTAAATGTGCAATTTGACGCAAGAACGATGCCAAAACGATATCGGGGAAGAATTGTGCAGGCTCTCCAACTGCCCGATATTGGATGGACGATCTGACCAGATTGTGCTGTGTGACGGCCCAACAACGATTTGGAGAACAACTTCCCCTATTCACTCCCATGTTAAATGGTCGTTTTCTGGGTCGCTCGTACAAGGGGGCGTAGACATCGCAGTTGTGTTGCCTGCCGATATCTCCCTGTGTGACATCTCCTATGCGATCTTGGATTTCTGCCAAAAAAGTGCGGCTCCCGTGTCGTTGTATACAATATTGAAACGATGCTGGGACATGTAAAGTGGCCATAAGAAATGGGAACGAGATCAGTTGTCCAGAAGGTATTATCATTGGAGGATGAGAGAGTTGGCCTCAGTGTTACACAGGTGACATGAAAATGACAAAAAATTCACTGAGGCAAACTCTCCTTGTTTTCCTGCCAGTTTGAGAGCAGGGGTTGTGGCGAATGCTTTGTGTGGGGGAGGCTCAACAGCACTTGAAACTTCTGATCAAGGACATGGCTGTGGCAACTCTTATGTAGTGGCATCTCAGATACAGGAATTTTTTCTTAGTTGGTGATGGATGAATTTTCGGCCATTCTGCAGCAGGAAAATATGCCATAGACTTTCAGGTTCATAGGAATTACGGCTTTCCATCAGCGTATGAAGTGACATCAACAGACCATTTAGAAAACAAAGCTGGCAATCAATCTCAGCAAGATATAAGTTGTGTTCCTACCCATCTGCTCAAGCTCATCTTTCTGGTAGCCAAACCACATCCCTATGAAGTACCTGGTTAGTGTCATCATGATGGCACTACTGGAGATCTTTCAACCTCATTAACCAGTTAAAACTCAATTGCACGTTTTCCTTCCCTAGTTCTCTCCTGATTTCAAAGGAAAGTAAGCATAACATGCTTTTCACCTTCTGCACTAAGTTTCCTTGGCCAAACACTCTGCCGATTGTCCTCAACACTACCTGTTCCTTGGTGGTTCTTCAAAACAGCTTGAACGGCACATTTTAAAACAACAATCTGGTTCGAAATCTTTGCCATCTTGAGACCTTGCTGATGCAGTAAAACTACCTTATTGCTTGTTGATGTGCTAAGTCTCAGCCTCATATATGTTTTGTGGCATGTAAGGAGAACACGGAATCCTGAAAGTGATGATATAGGCTCAACATAGCTGTGATCTCAGCACTATCAAGTTTATCGACTTATTTAGTAAAGGGTACTGTAACTGTACTTTGAAGCAATGGAAATGTGTTGTCTGAAGTGGTTAACCCTGTTTCACTTTCTGGAAGGCTGATGGATGAATCTGGATTTTGCAGATAACGCTACCTACCTGAATGCTTAGTGCCTATGTAACATGTGGTGGAGTGTGGATATTGGTACATATCTGATTTTTAGGGATTGAGCTATGACTTATTCCCAGTGAAGGGCTTTTTAGATATCTGTATGCTTTCATCTACTAAATTCTACAGATTAAATTAAATTGAGCTATTTTATAGTTTATATTTAAAATTAAAATGAAAAATAGTCAAAGTCTTAGATTTCAGAAAGAAAACCATAGAACGTGTGACACATAAAGTAACTCAGCGTGGCTCAAAATGAGAGTGCATGAAAGCTTTTATTTCAGACAGTTTTTGATCTGCCTCTTGACATCAGCACTTAATAGCAGAAATAAATGTGGAAAACAGCAAGAGGCCTCGAGGCTCAATGGACCAGGTTTACACTGTGGTAGCAGACGCCTGGTTGAATTAATCTTTATGTTCTCTGATCTCTGCACAACATATGCATGCAGGACCGCTATAGAAGCACTGTGCTTTTATTGGAAGGCAAGTATAAAAATACATTAATATATATATATATATATATATATATATATATATATACTAGCTGGGTGCCCGATGCACAATGCATCGGGATTCTAGCAGAGCGAGTCTCTGACTCGCAATGGCCGCTTCGCGGCCAATGCTTCGCGCTGCTAAGGCGACTCGCCATGCCCGCTGCGCGGGCATAGCGAGTCGCCTTAGAGCTGCTCGCAATGGCCGCTGCGCGGCCAATGCTTCGTTCGTATCCACATGACCACGCTCACTCGCAGCGAGAGCGGTCTCAAAAGGGGCAAAAAACCCATTCGTGATTATATAATAGATATATATATATATATATATATATATATATATATATAAAAGAGAAAAAAAGAGAAAAAAAAAGAGAAAAAAAAGAGAAAAAAAGAGAAAAAATATATATATACCGTACCTGAATTTCAGAGATATCAGCAATGTCAAAGAGAAGTTGAGTCTATTTAAAAGTAACTTTTATTCGGTAATGGTTAAAATGGTTTGTGGCCAGAAAACATCATGCAGAGCAGTAGCGTAGCTAGCGGGGGGGCAGGGGGGGGGCAAGCGCCCCTGGGCCCCCCGGCATGAGGGGCCCATTGCCCACCCCCTGGGGGGACCCGTGCTGGCAGCCGGCCACCGCACTGGCCGGAGAGGAGGGAGGACGGGACTTCCTGTCTTGCAGCTCTGCCCGCCCATCCTCTCCTCCTCCTTACAGCAGACGCACGGCCGCCGCAGTGAGTGTGCAACCGCCCCCACCCCCCGGTCCTCAGATGATGAGGTGGCATGAGAATTCTCTGCCAGCACCCCATCCCCCCAGGTCCTCACATGGGGGCCCTGGGTGCGGATCTTGCACCCGGGCCCAGAGCAGGCATTGCTACGCCACTGATGCAGAGTTATTATAGCATGTAATCCAAAATAGGACATGGTGTCTCATCATGGATTACATGCTATATTAAGTCTGTATGGTGAATTCTGGCTGCAAACCATTTTAAACATTATGAAATAAAAGTTACTTTTTAATCATACAAATGGGATCCACTCCTATTCCCATTCCGTGCAGTGTCTGGAGGAAGACAGGAGACAGCTACCTGAAGACCCATTAATGGTATGCCGGCTTTGCTCTCCATTCTTTCATATATCTAATATATAAAGCTGAATGTGTGTATGGCTAGGGTCACACTTGGCATGAGTTTATTTAGTGCATTTAAAAAAGCATGTGTTTCTGCATGCTTTTTTCATTTCAGCATGCGTTTTTTAAGGTGTCTGATTGCACCCTGCGTTTTTGCATGCGTTTTTAAATCAGCACCCAAAAAAAAGTACATGCACTATTTTTTGGTGCTGTTTTAAAAACGCATGCATTTTTTTAACATGGGCCCCTATGGAAAACGCATGCGTTTTTGGATGGTACTAAATGGTACTAATGTACCATGCGTTTTTACATGGTTTTTTAAAAATGCAGGTCTCCAAAAAAGCATGAAAAAAACGCAAGTGTGACCCTAGCCTATGTGTGTGTGTGTGTATATCCAGGATTGGCATCTACACCGTCGCAACTACAGCCACAAAATTTTGAACAGTCACACGTCTGGACCCCGAGAGCGTCATAGGCTATGTTGTGGAGCGAAATTTTAACCCTGCGCATTCCAATTCACCAAACAATTTTGCCCCTATCTACATAATGGGGAAAAAGTGAAAGGAAAAGTGTTGGAGGAAAATCGACACCTGCCAGCTACAGCCACAACATTTTGCACAGTCACACGTCTGGACCCTGGCAGCATCATAGGCTATGTTGTGAGGCAATATTTTAACCCCGCACATTCCAATTCACCAAACAATTTTGCCCCTATCTACATAATGGGGAAAAAGTGAAAGGAAATGTGCTGGAGGCAAATTGACAGCTGCCAGACTGCCAGACAAGGGGGACTTAAAGAATGAGAGCGATGGCACCAAAGGGTATATACCGTACTGTTGCTAAGGTGGGGCCCCGACATAGGATACTCACCACACATGGGTATATGAACACACACAAAAAAGCGCCACACACTACCACGTGCTTGAACACATATACCACCCTCAGCACACATTTCACCACACATACACCAACCTCGCCACATAATCGCCCTAAAACACACTCAAGTCTGGTATTATCCTTCAAAAATATAATTTGATTAATAAGCAGCAAAACTACAAGTGAGACAAATGTATCATATCAAATATATGAAGCTGAATGTGTGTATGTGTGTATGTATGTCCGGGATTGGCATCTACACCGTCGCAACTACAGCCACAAAATTTGCACAGTCACACGTCTGGACCCTGACAGCATCATAGGCTATGTTGTGAGGCGAAATTTTAACCCTGCGCGTTCCAATTCACCAAACAATTTTGGGGAAATGGGGAAAAAGTGACAGTTGCCAGTTGACAATTATGAATTAGAGGGGCTTAATGACAGCACCAAAGACTAACAGCATATACCAGCATATAGTCACTAAGGTGGGGCCCCAACATGGGATACTCACCACGCACGGGGACATGTATGCACACCACATGCACACAAAGAGTAACAGCTAAAGTGGAGCCCTAACATTGGATACTCACCACACACCTGAACACACACACACACCACATAGAGACACACACAACACAGAGACACACACCACACAGACACCCCCCCCCACAGGGACACACACACATACACACCCTATAGGGACACATGCACTCACCCCACAGGGACACACACACCCCATGGACACACACATCACACAGACAGACACAGAGGTTCACAAATCGCCTCACACAACTCGCCAATGTGCAACACATGTGCCATATAGGGAATTAAGGCAGATGTCAGTCACATGAGCTGTCTATTATGTGTATGTGTGAGGTAACATATACTGCCCGGCCGGGAGGAGGGTTTACTGTTGGCTGGAGATTTATTAGGCTGCCTATAGCAACCAATCACAGCTCAACTTCTATTTTCCTACAGGTCATTAATATGACATATTCAAATTCTATTTTGTTATAGCTAACAGCAGTTATTTATTAACCCGGGCATAGCCGGGTACTACAGCTAGTATCAGATATATTTGTTTAATGTACAGTGGGTAACATAAGTATTGAAGTGAGTATATGTCTGAAGGTGCAATAGGCATGAGATCCTCAACAGATGTTGTGTGTCAACCCATTTAATCCACACAGTGAAAGACAACAAGCCATTGATGTCACTAAATTAAGTGATGAGTAATAATAAGAATGACACAGTGAAAAATTATTGAAGACAGAGGTGCAAAAAGCAATGGAAAGTTACCATAAGACACACTTTTTCCCCCGAAATTGTAGGGGTGCGTCTTCTGGTCTGAATTTTCAGACTGTGTGCTGGCTGTGGTGCTGTTCGGGCCATACAGGGGTGGGTGGCTCTGGAGCGGCTAGAGCAGGCTGGCAGGAGCTGCAGAGGCAGCCTGTTGTCACGTGTCCACACTTAATTGTCTACTGTAATATTCACTGCATCCCGCTGTCCATCAACTCTCAGTGCTGAAGCCTGTGCTGAGAGGTGAGTGGCAGGCAGAGTATATTGCAGTACGCTAAGTGTACTGACCCCCCATCCTGTATATAATAAATGGTGTAACATACCTGTCCACTGTTCCCCACCATCTCTCCCTCTGCAGTTGCAGCAGCATCAATCTCTACCAGTCTGTACCCGCCGACATCCTGTCATATGTGATGTCATCACTGCACGTCCCGATCACATGATCAGATGCCCCTGGGACGCACAGATAGGAAGAGATCAATGCTGCTGCGGCTGCAGAGGTAGAGGTGGAAAGGAGTGGCGGACAGGTATGTTACACATTTAATTTTTTAGTGAGTGCAGCAGCATGTGGGACCATATACAGTGATGGGGGAGGTCCAATATCCCAGGATGAGTGGGGCTACATCCCAAGATGAGGGTGAAGGTGCTATATACCAGGTTGGCGGGGTGCAATATACTAGGATGGGAGGCTATATACAAGGATGGGGCTATATATAGCAGGGTGGGGGTATATACTAGGATGGGGGTATATACCAGGAGGGGGCCTATATAACAGGATGGGGGGCTATATACCAGGATGGGAGGCAATATAATAGGATGTGAGGCTATATACCATGATGGGGGCTATATACCAGGATGGGGGGCTATATACCAGTATGGGAGTGTATATCCCAGGATGGGGGCTAAATACCATGATAGGAGGCTATATGCCACCATGGGAGGCTATATACCAGTATGGGGAGGCTATATACCAAGATGGGAGGCTATATATTTACCTAGAAGGGGCCAGGAATGGAGACATTACCCCCACAACAGTGTCAGCAGCTGACCCCCTCCCCATAACAGTTAATTATAACCACATTTTTTACTTACTTTTTTTCCCCTATTTTCCTCCTCTAAAATCTGGGTGCTCTTATAGTACAAACAATATAGTATAACATCAGCTGAAATCTGTCAGTAATTAGAAAGCAATCCTGCCCCTTAGTGAAAAATAATATCAGCTGGTTCAAATGATGGCCTAAAAATACTGTCTCACTACTAAGTGGACACACAAAAAACAGCTCATGATGGGGTAAACCAGTGAGCTGTCTCAAGACCTTTATGACCTCATTACTGCAAAACATACTAATGGCATTGGAAGAATTTCTAAACTACTAAAGGTTCCAATGAGCACAGTTTGGGCTATAATACAGAAGTGGAAAGAACATAATTTCATCAAAACTGACCACAAGCATGTGCTCCCCGCAAGACTTAAGACAAAGGAGTGAAATGAGCCAATAACTATTTGTGAAGAGCTACAGAAACACCTAGAATTAGTAAGTACAATTGAGTCAAAGAAAACAATAATACACTCAACCTCCATCGCCTGTATGTATGTTCACCATGCAAGACTCCATTGCTGAACAAAAAGCATGTTCAAGCACGTTTAACGTTTGCTCAACAACATTTAGACAAGGCTTTGGAATACTGGGAGAAAAGAGACCTATTCAGATGAGACAAAAATTTAACTCTTTGAATTCCATATGCAATATGCAATATGTTTGGAGGCCAAAAGGCACTGCATGTCCCAACGAAAATACAATACTACCAGTTAAGCTTGGATACGGTAACATCATGGTGTGGGGCTGTTTTTTAGCATATGGCATTGGCAAATTTCATTTGGTTGAAGGAAGGATAAATGGACAAATGTACCAAGACTAGGGATGGGCGAGTCTACTCGCTAGGACTCGTTACTCTGCGAGTAGTAAGGGACTCGCAGGACTCGGTACTCTGCGAGTTTCCCAGGGATTACTCGCACAGTAACGAGTCCAATGCAAATCAATGGCAATCCTAGTTTTGTCAGAGACTCTGACAAAACTAGGATTGCCATTGACTTGCATTGGACTCGTTACTGTGCAAGTAATCGCAGGGAAACTCGCACAGTAACGAGTCCGGCTGTCTGCTCTGTGCCGGGCTCGGGTCCTGCGGGATGCCACAGCTCCAGGGTCCTAGAGCCCGCCTGCTCTCCCTGTGTACAGACATGAATGTCTGTGCACAGAGATGATGTAGCAGAGCTGAGATTGTACTCAGTCTGCTCACTCCCTGTGCATAGACATCTATATCTATGCACAGGGATGTAGCCTAGAGGACATCGCGTTTTGGACTACGTCGGACGGAAGAGGATTTTTTTAAATAAAGATGGAGTCCCTAATGGCTTTTTTTTTTATTTCTAATAAAAAAAAATTTCTCTGTGTTGTGTTTTTTTTAAAACAATTTAATAGAAATTCATGGCGGTCATGTCTAATATTGGCGTGACCGCCATAAATTTCGGGCTTAGGGCCAGCTGATAATACAAAGCTGGCCTTAACCTCATTATTACCCAGTGAGCCACCCGCCACCAGGGCCACTGGAAGAGCGGGGTTCAGCGCCAGAGGATGGCGCTTCAATGAATGCGCCATCTTCTGTGGCGGCTGCGCGCTGCAATTTGCAGCGGGGGTGCCCAGAAAGCTTGGGCCTCCCTGCGCTGCGGACTCCAGCCCCCAGCTGCTTAGCTGTACCTGGCTAGACATAGAAATTGCGCGGAGCCCCACGCATTTTTTTTTTATTATTTCATGAAATTCATGAAATAATAAAAAAAAAAGGGCTCCCCTATATTCTTGTGTCCGGCCAGGTACAAATAGGCACCAGGGGGTTGGGGGCAGACCGTCGCTGCCTGCTGGATCCGGCTGGTTCCAGAAATACGGCGAAGCCAACGTATTTTTTTTCTGAAAAATCAATAAAACAATCCTAAAAAAGGGACTGCATCTTTATTAACCCCTCGCCCATGGTCCAGGGGTTAATAAAGATGCAGTCCCTTTTATTTATATTGTGTTATGGATTTGTCAGAAAAAAATTTGACGTGGGCTTATAAAATAAAAGCCATTAGGGACTCCATCTTTAATTAAAAAAATCCTCTTCCGTCCGACGTAGTCCAAGACACAATCTCAGCTCTGCTACTTCCCTGTCTGTGCTTAGACAGAAGGGATGTAGCAGAGCTGAGAACTGACTAAACAGTCAGGGTTCAGCTCAGGTCATTATGACCTGAGCTGAACTCTGCTGTCAGCCAGACTCGCTCTGCTGCTGGCGATTCCCGAGCAGTGACAGAAGTTAATTTATTCACTGCTTCTGTCAGTGTTCGGAATCTCCGGAAAAAGCAGCAGAGACTCGGGGAGCGAGGCTGCAGCCGGCGCCGGCGGAGGCAGCGGTAAGTAGCTGGCCGGTCTGGTGCACCCCCCACCCTCTCCACCCTCACCCCTCACCCCCCCCTACCCCTTCCGCAGTTCAATCCTTTATTTTTTTTTTACTATTCTTTAAAAGCCAGCGGCTTTTTGCCGCTGGCTTTAAAAGAATAACATGGGGATTTGCAGGTTTTTCCTCTGCTGCCGGACCCCTTATAGGGTCCGGCAGCAGAGGGATCGCTGCAATACTCGTTCCCCATTCATTAACATTGGAATCGCTAGACTCGCAATGAGTAGCGAGTCCTGGACTCAGACTCGTCGGAGTCTAGCGATTCCGAGTAGTTTAGGATTCGCCCATCACTAACCAAGACATTTCTTGATAAAATCTGCTGCCATCTGTCAGGATGATGAATAGAAACGAGGGTGGACATTTCAGCAAGACAATAATCTAAAAACACGCAGCCAAGGAAACTAACAATTGGTTTCAGAGAAAGAAAATAAAGCTGCTAGAATGGCCCAGGCGATCACCTGAATCCAACAGAAAATGTATGGAAGGAACTAAAGCTCAGATTTCATAGAAGGAGTCCATGGAACCATCAGAATTTAAAAAGTGTTTGTGTGGAAGAATAGGCCAAAATCACATCTTAGCAATGCATGTGAGTAGTTTTTCCATACTAGAGGTGTCTTGAAGCGGTCATCACCAACAAAGGCTTTTGTATGAAGTATTAACTAAATTTCAGTTAGTGTGTTCAATACTTTTTCACCGTGTCTTCTCTCATTATTACACTTACACTAACTTAATTTAAGGTACAATTGCCACACTCACTGAGAAGGTGCTCGGATAGGGCCTCAATCCTTAGTATAAATAATAATTCGGCACTCAGAGAAGGAACATGTGGAACAAAAAATGCTTTTTATTGTAGTGGTCCAACACCAACTGTGCATAACAGTTATTGGTCTATTTATGACCTTTATCAAATGCAAAGAGTTGGAAATGATAACTCTTCAGCTGAGATGAGCAGCAGTTTGGGGAATGTGACAGCATTGCTAGTGGAGAGCACCTCTACTAGCTCTCAATTAGTAACGCTGTTCTCCATTCTCCATAGTGTTGGCCACCTCATCTGATATTTAACATTTTCAACTCTGTGCATGTGTGATAAAGGTCATAAATAGACTGAAATGTCACTGTTATGTACAAGTGTTGTTGGACCACTACAACAAAAAGTTTTTTAGTTCCACACCTTCCTTCTACAAGATTTTTTCATTATTAATTCATGGACATCTATGACTTCATTTCTTTGCCTGTGTGGATTGGATGTGTTGTTACTGACATTTGAAGAGATTTTCATGTCAATAGCAGCTTTTGAAATATACTTAGAAAACTGGTGAAATGCTCAATACATATTTCACCCACTATGTGAGTCATGGCCTTATGGAGTGTTGTCATCTTTGAAATTATTACAGAAAATGAGGTTTTAATTAAAAAAACATTGCAATTACATGTTTTGTTATATGCATGTTCATTTCCTTTGTGGGTATTGAAACAACACAAAAAAATGAGAAAAAAAAGCAAAATTGGACATAATTTCATATAAAGATGTAAAATTGGGCCAAACAAAATTGTTGGCACGCTCAACTCAATATCTGGCTGTACAGCCTTTGGAATATATAACTGCAATCAATCGTTTCCTATAACCATCAACAAGCCTCTAACGCCTATCAACTGGAATTATGGACCGTTGTTCCTTTGTAAACTGCTCCAGGTCTCTCATATTTGAAGGGTGCCCTCTCCCAACAGCAATTTTAAGATCTGTACAAAGGTGTTCCAGGGGATTTAGATCCGACTTCATTACTGGCCACTTTCACAACTCTCCAGCACTTTGTTTCAATCCATTTCTACGTGCTTCTTGAAGTATGTTTGGGGTCATTGTCCTCGAGGAAGACCCATGACCTAGAACGCAAGCACTGGACACTACATTGCCTCCCAAAATCCTTTTGGTAATCATCAGATTTAATGATACCTTGTGCACAGTCAAGGCACCCAGTGCCAGAGGCAGCAAAGCGACTTCAAAACATCTTTGAACCTCTACCCTACAGTATATAACTGTAGGTATTGTGTTCTGAGCTTTGTAGGACTCATTCTATTTTTGGTAAACCAAAAAGCTCTCTGTCAAAAGAATGCTTTCACAGAAGGGTTTTTGATTACTCACATACATTTTGACAAAGTGCAATGTAGCCTTTTATGCCTCTCTGTCAGCTGTAAGGTCCTTGCCATAGCATTTTATTTAATTCCAATATCAACAGATAGTTTACGCTGCCACTTATGCACCCTGAACCTGCAGAACAGCTTGAATTTCTTTGCAACTTGCTTGGGGCTGCTTATCCATCATGCAACCTTTCATTAATTTTCTCTGCTGTCCATATCCAGGAAGATTAGCAACAATGACATGGGTTGTAAACTTCTTGATTTATGTTGCGCGCAGTAGACAAAGAATATCAAGATTTATGGGCTTGTAATATTGACATTTTTGATATTTTTCAAAAATTTGGTTTTCAAGTCTTCAGACAGTTCTCTTCACTTTCTGTTCTCCATGTTTAGTGTGACAGACACAGACACACAATGCAAAGATTGAGTCAACTCCTCCAATTTTTATCAGGTTTCAGGTGGATTTTCATATTGCCCACACCTGTTACTTACACCAGGTGAGTGTGAACAAGCATCACATGCCCAAAATAAAGTTGTTTACACACAATTTTAGAAAGGTGCCAAAAATTTTGTCTAGTCCATTTGGGGGATTTTGTGTGAAATTTTGTCCAATTTGCCTTTTTTTCTAGTTTTTTTTTTTTAGTTGTTCCGGTACACACAAAGGAATAAACATGTGTATAACAAAACATGTGTAATTGCAATAATTTTGTGGAATAAATACTTCATTTTCTGGAACCATTTCAAGGGATCCAACATTTGTGTCCATGACTGTTTATAGATACATACATATGCTTGGTTTGGGGTCACCCAGACAATTTTTGGTTTTCTATGAAAACCATACTTTTATTTATCAAATGAGTTGCAAAATGAATAAAAATAGTCCAGACATTGACAAGGTTAGAAATAATGATTTTTTTTTAATAATAATTTTCTACTTTAAACTTTACTTTTGGCACAGAATGCTCCCTTTGCATGCAATTGCAGCATTGAAGACCTTTGGCATTCTAGCTGTTCATTTGCTGAGGTAATCTTGAGAAATTTCACCCCATGCTTCCTCCAGCCCCGCCACAAGTTGGATTGGCTTGATGGGCACTTTTTGCGTACCAGACAGTCAAGCTGCTCCCACAACAGCTCAATGGGATTGAGATCTGGTGACTGCACTGGCCACTCCATTACCGATAGAATACCAGCTGCCTGCTTCTTCCCTAAATAGTTCATGCATAATTTGGAGGTGTGCTTTGGGTCATTGTCCTGTTGTAGGATAAAATTGGCTCCAATCAAGCGCTGTCCACAGGGTATGGCATGGCGTTGCCAAATGGAGTGATAGCCTTCCTTATTCAAAATCCCTTTTACCTTGTACAAATCTCCCACTTTACCACCACCTAAGCAACCCCATACATCACATTACCTCCACCATGAGTGCAGATGGGTAGGCCTCTTCCAGCATCTTTCAGTTGTTCTGTGTCTCACAAATGTTCTTCTGTGAGACCAAAACACCTCAAACTTTGATTTGTCTGTAAAAAAACTTTTTTCCAATATTCCTCTGACCAATATCTGTGTTCTTTTGCCCATATTAATCTTTTCCTTTTATAAGCCAGCATCAGATACAGTTGTGGCCAAAAGTATTGACACCCCTGCAATTCTGTCATTACTCAGTTTTTTCCTGAAAATGATTGCAATCACAAATTCTTTGGTATTATTATCTTCATTTAACTTGTCTTCAATGAAAAAACACAAAAGGAATGAAGCAAAAAGCAAAACATTGATCATTTCACACAAAACTCCAAAAATGGGCCAGACAAAAGTATTGGCACCCTCAGCCTAATACTTGGTTGCACAACCTTTAGCCAAAATAACTGCGATCAACCGCTTCTGGTAACCATCAATGAGTTTCTTACAATGCTCTGCTGGAATTTTAGACCATTCTTCTTTGGCAAACTGCTCCAGGTCCCTGATATTTGAACGGTGCCTTCTCCAAACTGCCATTTTTAGATCTCTCCACAGGTGTTCTATGGGATTCAGGTCTGGACTCATTGCTGGCCACCTTAGAAGTCTCCAGTGCTTTCTCTCAAACCATTTTCTAGTGCTTTTTGAAGTGTGTTTTGGGTCATTGTCCTGCTGGAAGACCCATGACCTCTGAGTGAGACCCAGCTTTCTCACACTGGGCCCTACATTATGCGGCAAAATTTGTTGGTAGTCTTCAGACTTCATAATGCCATGCACACAGTCAAGCAGTCCAGTGCCAGAGGCAGCAAAGCAACCCCAAAACATCAGAGAACCTCCGCCATGTTTGACTGTAGGGACCGTGTTCTTTTCTTTGAATGCCTTTTTTTTCTCCTGTAAACTGTATGTTGATGCTTTTGCCCAACAAGCTCTACTTTTGTCTCATCTGACCAGAGAACATTCTTCCAAAACGTTTTAGGCTTTCTCAGGTAAGTTTTGACAAACTCCAGCCTGGCATTTTTTATGTCTCGGGGTAAGAAGTGTTGTCTTCCTGGGTATCCTACCATACAGTCCCTTTTCATTCAGACGCCAACGGATAGTACGAGTTGACACTGTTGTACCCTGGACTGCAGGTCAGCTTGAACTTGTTTGGATGTTAGTCGAGGTTATTTATCCACCATCCGCACAATCTTGCGTTGAAATCTGTCGTCAATTTTTCTTTTCCGTCCACATCCAGGGAGGTTAGCCACATTGCCATGGGCTTTAAACTTCTTTATGACACTGCGCACGGTAGATACAGGAACATTCAGGTCTTTGGAAATGGACTTGTAGCCTTGAGATTGCTCATGCTCCCTCACAATTTGGTTTCTCGAGTCCTCAGACAGTTCTTTGGTCTTCTTTCTTTTCTCCATGCTCAATGTGGTACACACAAGGACACAGGACAGAGGTTGAGTCAACTTTAATCCATGTCAACTGGCTGCAAGTGTGATTTAGTTATTGACAACACCTGTTAGGTGCCACAGGTAAGTTACAGGTGCTGGTAATTACACAAATTAGAGAAGCATCACATGATTTTTCTAACAGTGCCAATACTTTTGCCCACCCCCTTTTTTATGTTTGGTGTGGAATTATATCCAATTTGGCTTTAGGACAATTCTTTTTGTGTTTTCTCGTTGAAGATAAATTAAATGAAGATAATAATACCAAACAATTTGTGATTGCAATCATTTTCAGAAAGAAACTGAGTATTATCTGACAGAATTGCAGGAGTGTCAATACTTTTGGCCACAACTGTATGGCTTTTTTTTTGCCACTCTGCCCTGAAGGCCAGCACTCCAGAGTCACCTCTACACTGTAGACATTGCCACTGGTGTTTTGCGGGTACTATTTAATGAAGCTTCCAGATGAGGAGCTGTGAGGCGTCGATTTCTCAAGCTTGAGACTCTAATGTACTTGTTTTGTTGCTCAGTTGTGCAGCAGGGCCTCCCACTTCTCTTTCTACTCTAGTTAGAGCCTGTTTGTGCTCTCCTCTGAAGGGAGTAGTACACACCGTTGTAGGAATTCTTCAATTTCTTGGCAATTTTCTCGTATGGAACAGCCTTCATTTCGAAGAACAAAAATAGGCTGCCGAGTTTCACATGAAAGTTCTCTTTTTTTGGCCATTTTGAGAGTTTCACAGAACAAACAAATGTAATAATCCAGATTCTCAACTAGCTCAAAGGAAGGTCAATTTTATAGCTTCTCTAATCAGCTAAACCATTTTCAGCTGTGCTAACATACTTGTGCAAGGGTTTTCTAGGGTTTGCTAAATATCCATTAGCCTTCTGACACAGTTTGCAAACTCAATGTACCATTAAAACACTGGAGTGGTGGTTGTTGGAAATGGGCCTCTATACACCTATGTAGATATTGCATTAAAAACCAGATGTTTTCAGCTAGAAGTCATTGACAATATGTAGAGTGTATTTCTGATTCCTTAAATGTTAGCTTCATTGAAAAAAAAAGTGCTTTTTTTTCAAAACTAAGGAAATTTCTAAATGACCCCTAACTTTTGAACGGTAGTGTAGGATGGGATGAAAGCATAGATCGTGAACAGTCAGGGGTCAAAAATGTAGGGGCAAATGAGAGGTTTTATTTGAATAATCCAAAGTGGAGTTGTGGGAAATTACATGAACCAGGTCTTGGTCAGAATCAATACATGTATAATTCAGATACAGGAGCTTCAGTACAGGAACTTGGTCTGTTCTTTCTATAGCTCCAGGGTAGGGTAAAAAGCAAAAGACAGTATATAGACATTACAGTACGGGAGCACACCTGCTGCTTTCTATAAGGAAAAAACATTTCATAGTCTGTTTATAAACTTGCAATACCTCACAGAAAGAATTAGCTGCAATCCCAATGTAATGTCTGTATACTCTTTTGCTTTCTCCCCTGCCCACGAGCTTTGGTATATCTGACCATATTTAATATTTTATTGGTTCAGATAAAATGCATGATGGTGTAGACATATGATAAAAAAAAGGCCAGATATGGAAAAGGGCAGAATGGGAATACCGTATATACTCGTGTATAAGCCGAGTTTTTCAGCCCAAAAATTGGGCTGAAAAGTCCCCCCCTCGGCTTATACACGGGTCAATACGGTATGCTGTGGGGGGGAGCTGTGACCGGGGGCTGGAGGAGGCAGGAGGGGGCCGCGGTGACCGCAGGCGGTCACGTGGGGCCGCCTCATTAGTGCAATGAATATGCACGGCATCCCCCCGTCCATCAGCGGCGGGGGGATGCCGTGCATATTGCACTACACAGCCCCCTCTCCTTAATATGCGTCCCGCAGTAGTAATAAACAGCCCCCCCCTCCTTATCATGTCCCCCCCGGCTGCGGCAGCTGTGAAAATAACAAACAGTTTATACATCACCTTCCGACGCAGCTCTCCGCTCCTCCGGTCCTCAGCATCTCCGCTCGCCGGCTTCTTCTTCCTTGTTGTGCCGGTGTCATGTGACCGGGCGCAGGAGATGACGTCATTTCCTGCGCGCGGTCACAAGCCGGCACATCAAGGATGAAGAAGCCGGCGAGCGGAGATGCTGAGGACCGGAGGAGCGGAGAGCTGCGTCGGAAGGTGATGTATAAACTGTTTGTTATTTTCACAGCTGCCGCAGCCGGGGGGACATGATAAGGAGGGGGGGGCTGTTTATTACTACTGCGGGACGCATATTAAGGAGGGGGGGCTGTGTACTACCACTGGGGCTGCTGGATACTACACTGGGGCTGTATATACCTCTGGGGCTGCTGGATACTACCACTGGGGCTGTATATACCTGTGGGGCTGCTGTATACTACACTGGGGCTGTATATACCTCTGGGGCTGCTGTATACTACCACTGGGGCTGTATATACCTGTGGGGCTGCTGTATACTACACTGGGGCTGTATATACCTCTGGGGCTGCTGTATACTACCACTGGGCTGTATATACCTGTGGGGCTGCTGTATACTACACTGGGGCTGTATATACCTGTGGGGCTGCTGTATACTACCACTGGGGCTGTATATACCTCTGGGGCTGCTGTATACTACACTGGGGCTGTATATACCTCTGTGGCTGCTGTATACTACCACTGGGGCTGTATATACCTCTGGGGCTGCTGTATACTAACTACTGGGGCTGTATATACCTGTGGGGCTGCTGTATACTACCACTAGGGCTATATATACCTCTGGGGTGCTGTATACTACCACTGGGGCTGTATATACCTCTGGGGCTGCTGTATACTACCACTGGGGCTGTATATACCTGCGGGGCTGCTGTATACTACCACTGGGGCTGTATATACCTGTGGGGCTGCTGTATACTACACTGGGCCTGTATATACCTCTGGGGCTGCTGTATACTACACTGGGGCTGTATATACCTCTGGGGCTGCTGTATACTACCACTGGGGCTGTATATACCTCTGGGGCTGCTGTATACTACCACTGGGGCTGTATATACCTGTGGGGCTGCTGTATACTACCACTGGGGCTGTATATACCTCTGGGGCTGCTGTATACTACCACTGGGGCTGTATATACCTCTGGGGTGCTGTATACTACCACTGGGGCTGTATATACCTCTGGGGCTGCTGTATACTACCACTGGGGCTGTATATACCTGTGGGGCTGCTGTATACTACCACTGGGGCTGTATATACCTGTGGGGCTGCTGTATACTACACTGGGGCTGTATATACCTCTGGGGCTGCTGTATACTACACTGGGGCTGTATATACCTCTGGGGCTGCTGTATACTACCACTGGGGCTTTATATACCTCTGGGGCTGCTGTATACTACCACTGGGGCTGTATATAACTGTGGGGCTGCTGTATACTACCACTGGGGCTGTATATACCTGTGGGGCTGCTGTATACTACCACTGGGGCTGTATATACCTCTGGGGCTGCTGTATACTACCACTGGGGCTGTATACTACCTTTGGGGCTGCTGTATACTACCACTGGGGCTGCTGTATATACCTTTGGGGCTGCTGTATACTACCTCTGGGGCTGCTGTATACTACCTCTGGGGCTGCTGTATACTACCTCTGGGGATGCTGTATACTACCACTGGGGCTATATACTACCTCTGGGGATGCTGTATACTACCACTGGGGCTGTATATACCTCTGGGGCTGCTGTATACTAACTACTGGAGCTGCTGCTGTATATACCACTGGGGCTGCTGCTGTATACTACCACTGGGAAGGCTGCTGTATACTACCATTGGGGGGCCTGTATACCACACTGCTGGGGGCTGTATACCTGTGCTGGAGTCCACCCTCGGCTTATACACGAGTCAATAGGTTTTCCCAGGTTTTGGGGGCAAAAGTAGGGGGGTCGGCTTATACACGGGTCGGCTTATACACGAGTATATACGGTAGTTATAAATTATAAACTTATTTTTATTTTAAGATCTATCAATTAAAATGTACTTTGTTGGACAACCCCTTTAAATATGCTTGTAGTTGGGTTCTTACACCCAGGAATTGTACCTGTCACAAGAAAAGAACATTAATGTAAATCCTAGAAAGCATCAACCTTCCAAAAGTTAAAGATATGACATTTACAACATATTGTGCACTGTAAAACCTAGATATAATTGTATACTGGTCTACGACTGTTCCTGGTGGTGTCCATAACTGCTTATAGTACATTCTCTCGATCATTATGGCTACAGTGATTACCAAGACTAATGCACACCACAGAAAACGTATTTCAAATAGAAAATGACTCAATGATCTCTACTGGTCACAAGTCAGTAAACAAATGTACATTTTCTGAAGATCCCGTCAGTCCAACCATAACAATTAGGGTGCGTGCACACGGTCCGGAAGAGCTGTGTGTTGGATGCAGGGAGACCGCAGCCACCCTGTACTCACCATGTGCGGCGGGTGCAGGGTGGCTTCTCCCTGCAGTCACCCGATGGGAGCCGCTTCCAACTCCGCAGCATGAAATAAACATGCGGAGGAGGAGCAGACTCCCGGCAACCCGCACCGCAGCTCCAAACACGCTGCGGGCGGGTTACGTATAGTGAGGATGGGATTTCTTGAAATCCCATCCACTATGCTAGTACTGTACTACACAGCGTTTTGGACGCAGCGGCAAGACGGTGCGTCCAAAACGCTGCGTACACTGATTGGGTGCACGCACCCATTGACCAACAGTCAACAGGGGAAATTAAAGCTGTAGACACGATTTCTGGAATAAAACTGCTGTTAGTTTCTGACCTGTCAAATATGTATGTGAATAAATATTATTTTCTTATGATGATGCATTCTTTTTTCAATACATGGCTATATTAAAAAGCCCAACAAAGAGTTAAAGGGTTTAAAGAGTTCTTCTAATGTTTCTGACTTTTTCAGTTCCCACCAGAACTTTAAATCTGATAGTGGAAGAGACATCAGCTGGCCAGGTATTATTGTTACCAAGGCAACTATATGAGCTGCGGAGCAGGTCTGCAAAATAGGCTTCAAATGTGGTATGGTTGCCTTGGCAACACTGCCATGAGACCTGCATCTATCACCAGTAATATTGGTGCTACCATTTACTAAAAACATTATGTCTTATAAATATTAGGCTTATACGGTATGTTGGTCAAGAATTATGATGTTTGGAAATAAAAAAAAAACTGGAGAGGAGATAAACACTATGTTTTAATAAAAAAATAATATAATCCATACATTGTGACTATTGCGCCCTTAAGAAGAACATGTAATGCTTACAATACAGTTCAATTTGTGGACAGCATGTTATACAAAGGTGCTGAGAATGCTGATATGTAAGCTTGTTAGGCCGGTTTCACTTTGGCGTATCTGTGCGCTGCATCTGGTCTGCACACCACCGCAAGTGAAAGCAGCTGATTTTGTCTTCATGCGTACTGTGAGAAAACTCCATAGACCTCCATTATATCAGCAGCTGCCCACAAGAAAGATGGTAATGCAGGTTCGAGAGGGGAGGACGAGAGGAGTACGAGAGGAGGACTAGAAAAGGAGAGGAAGGGAGAGGAGGGGGAGAGGAGGAGAGGAGGACGAGAGGAGGAGAGGAGGACGAGAGGAGAAGGAGAGAAGGAGGAGAGCAGGATGAGAGGAGGAGAGGAGGACGAGAGGAAGACGAGAGGAGAGGACAGGAGAGGAGAGGACAGCAGAGGGTGAGAGGACAGGAGAGGAGGAGGGAGAGGATCAGTTTACTATGGTTTCCTATGGGTTAATCTTTGTGAACGCATGCGTTCCCTGCTTTGATCTGCAGATGGCAATGCGTTCACATAGGCTGCCATTCATGATTCCACGGCAGCCGGACACTTGCTTACTAAACAAGCTCTGTGGGACGCATTGAAAATGCAACATCTTGCATTTTCCGTGCATCTGCAAAACCTTCTTTTGTATGTAATGGAACACAAACCCAGGCAAACACAGCCAAACGCAGGTACCATGCGTTCCTATGTTAAACATAGGAACGCATGTATGCATGCATTTGCAAACGCTGCGTGGCGAACACTAATGTGAAACCGGCCTTACTAACACAAGCTTATAGAAAGTAAAGCTATTTGTTTCCTCTTTCTTCGGATTCTGGTTGTAAGAGTCCAGTAGGCGGTACTTGTTATAGTATAATGAGAGTTCACTAATTAGACCTGCCCACTGGACTCCAAAATGAAGGAGGAGTAAGAACTAAATGAAAAAAAGCTCTACTGATTTTTTTTCTGTGAACCTGTATATCTTCTCTGTTGATTAGAGATCAGCCATTACCCTAGTGTTCGAATTCAATTCAGCAAATTGGGGGTGTATTTGCCGAATGTTCGTCGAACACCCTCGAATACTATTGAAAACAATGGCAGGCAAACACAAACACATACAAACACATAGAAAACACGTAGAAAACACCTTCTAAGGTGTCCAAAAGGTGACAAACTACTCAGATGACGCAACAAACACATGGAAAAGTGAAAAGTACATATAGCAATGCGAAAAGAAAAGAGGTGGATGAGTAAAAGGAGGAGGAGACACAGATATAGGCATGTCATGCCCTTGTAAAATCATGTAAAACACAGCAAGGGGACTCCAACAAGAGTCTCCATTTTTTCCAAAAATTGGGACACAGACACCACTTAAGTGGCATCAATTGCCCCACAGTTGCAAGCTTAAAATTGTTGGTGACTGTCCTGCAGCACATTCAAAAATCCACAAGCCTTTTGTCTCTCCAGGATGACAAAGGGGTAGAAAAGTCCTTGAGGATCCATGACTTGTTCATCTTGATGAACATTAGTCTGTCCACATTCTGGCTGGACAGACGTGTGCGCTGATCTGTCAGCACACCACCAGCAGCGCTGAAGACACGTTCAGAGAGAACGCTGGCTGCGGGGCACGACAGGATCTCCAAGGAGTGAGTGGCGAGCTCAGGCTATTTTTCCAGATCAGAAGCCCAAAATGAGCAAGGGTCCAGTTCCACAGTCATGGCATCGATGTTCACTCTATATACTCCTGTGAGATTCACTCTGTGTACCACTGGTGTTTTGTGGAAAAGGCGAACTAAGATTGTGTAACAGCTTCTGCTGATACTGCTGCATCCGTTTGTCCCTTTCTATGACAGGAATTATTTCGCCAAATTTTGTCTTGTACCGGGGATCTATGAGTGTGGCAACCCAGTAGTCAGCATTACTTCTAATTCGGACAATCCGAGGGTCCTGTTGCAGGTAGTGCAGCAAGAAGGCGCTCATGTGTCTTACGCATCCAGGAGGACCACGTCCTTGTGTTGGTGGCCGTGAGGTGAGAATCATGATTCCTTCCCCTGCCCTCTCCCCCCGACCTCGCACAACAGAAATGTTATCAAGGTCTCCCTCATCTGCTGAGTCTTCCATGCCCATCACCAGTTTGTCTTCCATTTCTTCCTGGGATCCTGCACCTTCCTCAACAGTTTGGCTGCTACCATGCGCCCTCGTTAATCCGTCTCCCCTGCCCTCCCATGCCTGCCGTCTTGGTGCTGCTGACTGTGAGGATCTTGGTAATCTTGTTATCACTTCCGCATAAGACTCCTCCTGTACTTCCTCCACCTCCTCTTGTCCCACCACCTGACTCCGAATACTGTTTAGAGTGTGCTCCAGCATGTAGATGACCACAATAGTCATGCTGATAATGGCATTGTCAGCGCTAAACATCTTCGTCGCCATTTCGAAACTGTGCAGAAGGGTGCATAGGTCCTTGATCTGAGACCACTCCAGCAGCGTGATCTGCCCCACCTCTGGATCTCGTTAGCCGAGGCTATACATCATAACGTATTGCACAAGGGCTCGGCAGTGCTGCCACAGTCGCTGCAACATGTGCAAAGTGGAATTCCAGCATGTCAGCACATCGCATTTCAGACGGTGAACCGGCAGGCCGAAAGACCTCTGGAGCGATGCAAGTCATTGAGCTGCGGGATGCAAACGCCGTAAGTGAGCACACAGCGACCGTGCCCTCTGCAGAAGCCCATCTAGGCTGGGATAGTGTGTTAAAAATTGCTGGACAACCAGGTTCAACACGTGAGCCTTACAAGGCACATGTGTCACATTGCCCTGACGAAGGGCTGCACCCAGGTTTGCAGCGTTGTCACCCACAGCCTTCCCTGGCTGCAGGTTGAGTGGAGACAACCATTGCTGAAACTCGGTCTCCAGAGCTGACCACAACTCAGCTGTGTGACTCACATTTCCCAGACATTTCAAGGTAAATACCGCCTGATGGTGTTGAGCCCTGCTGCCAGCATAGTGATAAGGTGTGCTGGATTCCTTGTGCACAGTTACAACGCGGGTGGCATTACCAGACAAGCTTTGGGCACAGGTGGAGGACCGAGACAAGGTTGAGGAGGCAGAAGCAGTGGAGGAACTGCTACGTACCGAGGATTGACGTACAACTCGTGGGGACAGCAAGACTAGTACAGCAGACCCTTCTCCAGCTCTCACCATAGTTACCCAATGCCAAGTCAGCGACATGTAAAGCCCCTGTCCATGCTTATTGGTCAAGTGTCTGTGGTGAAATGCACCCTAGAAAAAGAGAGGAGATACAAGAGGCGCAGATTGTGCCTTATCAAAAGGACACTATTTGATTTAGTGTGGATTATATAGATATCCACTCACCTTTTAAGGTTGTGAGACCCACAACCAGTTTGAAAGCATAAGGCAGCTGCTGCAGAACCTCCACCTTCACGCCAAAAACTGCGGGAAAACAGGAGTCAAACAGGAATGGTATCCACGGTCCGCGCTGCTGCTCTTTACCAAAGGATTTCACAAGAGGGTATTACCATCATAAGGTCCTTTATTCATCAAAACCTACGCGTTTCAGTGCTGTCCCAGCACCTTCCTCAGGACGGGACAGCACTGAAACGCGTAGGTTTTGATGAATAAAGGACCTTATGATGGTAATACCCTCTTGTGAAATCCTTTGGTAAAGAGCAGCAGCGCGGACGGTGGATACCATTCCTGTTTGACTCGTGAAATGCACCCTGTCACATACAGAGTTTCTCAAGGAAGCGGTGATGTTGTCTGCGACATGCTGGTGTAGCCCAGGCACGCCGTTCTTAGAGAAGTAGTGGCGACTGGGCATCTGGTACTGGGGCACTGCAACGGACATAAGGTCTCTAAAATCCCCTGTGCGGAAAGGCAGCATTTCTGTAGCCAACAGCTTGCAGATGGTGAAATTCAACCGCTTAGCTTTGTCATGGCTAGGAGGAAATGGTCTTTTACTTGTCCACATCTGAGGGACGGAGGGCTGACTGCTGTGCTGATACGGGGTTAAGTAGGGTGATCCCGGCAAACTGCTGGTCTGTGAGGGAGGTGCAGGCGCAGATATAATGTTGCTTTCATCCAAAGGTGGTGCTCTCGATGTCTGAGAGAGTTCAACACCAACAGCATTTTCTACTTCAAAAACCAGTGATGACCTGGCAATCACACTGCCTGTTGCAGGTAAATAGGTGTAAGGTCTGCATCCAAAAGCATAAGTGACAGCTGTCCCCACAGTCACAAAAGATGAAGAGCACGCGGATGCACTTGATGGGGCAGATGGTGGTTTGCCCGCCCCGCTAGCCCGCATTGTATCACAGTGAGCTTCCCACTGCAACTTGTGCTTAATATCCATGTGACGGTTCATGCATGAAGTACTCAAACTGTTGAGTTTTTGGCCTCTACTCAGAGATTAGTGACAAATCTTACAGACGACATGAGTTGGGTGATCCTTGGTGATGTCAAAAAAGGCCCAGGGTAGGCAAGGCTTAGAGCCCATGCGACCTGCAGAGCCACCACAACTTTTGCTCAGAGGCAGAGTTGTGGCTGCGGATGCTGTTGTTGACGTACTTCCAGTACTCCTTCTCTGTCCAGGAAGGCACAACCTAACCTCGTCATCACTATCATCCTCCTCCACCTCCCCTGCTGACCTCATCAACTGGCTGACTGTGGGTTGACAGTAAGTGGGATCTCCAACCTCATCATCACCCTGTGTGTTATCACACCCCTCGTCCTCAGAGATAACCTCTTCCTGCCCTGATCAAAAAGTTAAGTTGTTGGTCCAATCAGGTATCTGAGTCTCATCAGCATCTTCCTCATTGTCTCCACCAAGAGGAGTTATAGTTTGGGAATGAGGGTCTACATTATGCTCAGAACCTTCTTCATCTGGGCCTGGATCCGACTCACAAAGCTTCTGGGCATCAGTGCAGATCATTTCCTCATCTGGATTCACTGCAGCTTTGGAGAAGACCTCTGATTCCCAGGCTATAGTGTGACTGAACAGCTCTGCAGACTCAACCATCTCTGTTACCCATACTCAGTAGGGTGGCTGGAGACTTGGCAGCTGGGAGGAAGCAAGTGTGATTGGGGTGACACGTCAGAGGACTGGAGGGTTTGGGATGTTGACGTTGAGGTGGAGGAGAGACCACTTGATGGAGCACTTGAGATCCATTCAAGCACTTTCTGTTTTTGTGCCTCATCTACACTAGGTATCGATGGTCGTGTCCGATAAGACAGGGATCATATCAGATTGCCCACGGAAATAAGTAGACATCTTACTTTAGCTGGAAGATGGTCTTTCTTCAGCAGATGTTACTGTTGCTTTACCACCTACCCCACAGACACAAACTTTTTTGCCCTTTTCACCACGCCGATTCCCCTTTCCACCAGCAGCAGGCCTTTTGCCACTCATTATGTATGTGATTAAATTGGCAACTCTGCAATTGTTAGGAAAAGAAAATTAGGATGGAAATCGAGCAGAGCTAAGTGGCGAAACAGTGGTGCTAGGCCCAAACTATTACCTGGGCTAGGTGCAGTTAAAAATTAGTCTGAACTAGACAGGCTGCGTAGTTTGTTTCACAAGTAGGCTACACACCACTGTCTAAATGACACTGATACTAGGCCCAAACTATTACCTGGGCTAGGTGCAGTTAAAAATTAGTCTGAACTAGACAGACGGTGTAGTGTGTTTCACAAGTAGGCTACCCACCACTGTCTAAATGTCACTGCTACTATGCCCAAACTATTACCTGGGCTAGGTGCAGTTAAAAATTAGTCTGAACTAGACAGGCGGTGTAGTGTGTTTCATAAGTGGGCTACACACCACTGTCTAAATGTCACTGCTACTAGGCCCAAACTATTACCTGGGCTAGGTGCAGTTAAAAATTAGTCTGAACTAGACAGACGGTGTAGTGTGTTTCACACGTAGGCTACACACCACTGTCTAAATGACACTGCTACTAGGCCCAAACTATTACCTGGGCTAGGTGCAGTTAAAAATTAGTCTGAACTAGACAGACGGTGTAGTGTGTTTCACACGTGGGCTACATACCACTGTCTAAATGACACTGCTACTAGGCCCAAACTATTACCTGGGCTAGGTGCAGTTAAAAATTTGGCTACTGGATAGACAGGTGGTGTAGCTTACTTTACAGCTGGGCTACACCGCTGACTACCAGACACTGCCACTAGCCCCAAAAAATTGCCTGGACTAGCTGCAGTAAAAATTTGGCTACTAGCTACACAGGCGATTTAGCTTACTTTACAGCTGGGCTACACTGTTCTAGACCAAAAAAATTGCCTGGACTAGCTGCAGTAAAAAATTGGCTACTGGATAGACAGGCTGTGTAGCTTACTTTACAGCTGGGCTACACCGCTGACTACCAGACACTGCTACTAGCCCAAAAAAAAATGCCTGGACTAGCTGTAGTAAAAAAATGGCTACTGGATAGACAGGCGGTGTAGCTTTCTTCACAGCAGTGCTACACTACCTGCCCTAAAGGATTGCCTGAGATAGATTTGGCCAGATGCTGTGAAAAACACTTGCACAACACTAGCACACACCTGCCAGGCAAAAACTAATAGGAACTGCTCTAACCAAGCCCTCTAAAGGGATGATATTATAACTAGTCCCTACTTCTATGAAGTAGCCCTCAAAAGGGCTGATATTTACAACTAATACCTACTCCCTACTTGTCTAAAGTAGTCCTCAAAAGAGCTGAGATTCTAACTAGTCCCTACTCCCTAAACCTATCTGTCTATCTAACTTGAGATTCGCTCACTATCCATCTAAGACTTTATAGCGCCCACATCAGCAGTAGTACTTGTGCCTGACTGACACACAACTGTAGCACTGAGGAAATGGTGGTGATGGGGAAAATGGTTGGGTCTTATAGGGCAAGGACATGTCACATACACAGCCAATGACACATGCCCCTGCTTGTGTGCAAAAAATGCACTTTTCTGTGTGTGTGTGATTGGCTGACAGCCTGCACCGCCCCACTGTATATGCAGGTAGGAGAAAAAAAATGTAGATCGGTATTATTTCTGCAGCACTGATCTAAACCCCGCCCCCTCACCCGTACTCTATACACTGAAACTGGATATTAACATTCATTTACAGCATTAGGGTTAGGGTTAAGCTTTTGGTGATCGAAGTGTTATTGAACATAACCTCGAACTGACGAATTTTAAGCAAATTGTTCGCATTCGTCGAATGACTCGAACACCGCCCAAAAAAGCTCGAATTTGAGATTGGTGAACATTTCGAATCGAACATCGCTAATCTCTACTGTTGATCTTCTGCTTGATAACATGCTGCACATTGATCAGACTGAACATTCTCTTTTAATTCCGTGTATTATTTTGTTAGTCATGATTTTTTTTTGTTTTTTTGGTTTTTAAAGCAGTTTCATTAAACAGTAAAATGTGTTATGGTTTGTATAAAAGTGAAAAAACAATTGGTAAGTCATTCCATGATTCACCACAATTGGTCCAAACATCTCAATTTCTGCAAATCGTTGTTGGTTCTGGGAGATGCTATCAAAATCCCAGCATGACTGAGATTAAGATAACTTTCACTCATCTCTCGAAATAACAGGTAATCTACCTTAAAATGAGGCATCTAATTATAGCCCTTAAGGAAATACATTTATGTAGCCAATCTTTACTCTTTCATCAGAGGTTTTTGTAGCTGAGTAGCTATGGTCATATGCTACAAAGTATATTGTAGTCTTATAGAACACCCTTTGTATTGAACACAGATTGCATTTCCTTATCCAAGGTTGCAATTCATCATACAAGCGTCCATAAAAACAAAGCATATAAATGAAGACACAGGGGACCAGTTTCAGCAGTCACAATATGGTGTTCTTTTCAGCTGTTCATCCACAGAATTGCACCTCCACCCTGCTGAGTTTACCCTCATGTATATTTCAGGCTTTCCTCCATCCAGCTCAGTAAACACATGAGGGGAATATATTTCTAGACACAAGGCTTGCACCACTAAAGTACATTTCAGCCTAAAATAATTTCTTGTTTTAGGTGAGCAATACAACTACACGCTACATTAGCCTTTACCTATGAAACCCCAGAATCCAAGTGGTATCCAAGCCATGAAAAGTATGAATGCAGATTATATTCATTAAAATACAAACCTCTCTTTTCATGTGTGGCACCCCAGGGTCCAATTGCCGCAGTGTCATTATTGCCCCCGGGTGGTAATGTCACACTTGAGAGCAACAGAAGGGTATTCACACCAGGTGGGTAACCGTACACAACACCTTTTGCCTCCAAGCCTGAAGGGGAGACCTAAACCCGGCTTCAGGGTGAGCTCCCCTATAAATTTTGGTCTGGGGCAGAGCTAGTTAGTTCAGTTCCCGAGAGGACTGTGAAGTGTACCTGGAGGATCGAGCAGTGCTAAGCTCATCCTAGGTACAGCAGTTCAGCTCCTAGGAGGACTGAGGAAGACATCCTGGTGAACTGGAGACTGCTTTAGCTCGTCCCAGGATAGTTAACTCAGCGTAAAGGCCCAAAGCTAGGGTCTGAGGAAGTGCTGAAGGAACACCTGGTGAGCAGAGGTGCACCATGCTCACCCCAGAGGAACAGCACAGACACCGAACGGAACAAAGAGGCCTGGTGTATTATGGGCCTGATCACGTGATTGGCTCAGTGCATTATGGGACTGATCACGTGATCGGCCCGGTGCATTATGGGCTTGATCACATGACCGACCCGGCTCCATGCATGCGCAATGCACATATTGAAGTCGGGCCGATCACATGATCAGACCCATAATGCACCGAGCCAATCACATGATCAGGCCCATAATGCACCGGGCCGGTTGTGATGTACCGGCCAGTACATCATAGGACCAGAAGAGGGCGGGAGATTCCAAATGCAGGCAGAGATCAAGAAAGATTAATGACGCCCAGCGGGGTGTGCATTGAAGCAGCGAGGAGGGGAGAATAGAGCCTGGAGCCCCCTTTCCAGTCTTCTGACAGAGCGACCTCCAGTAAGTTATGTCATTTTTCTTAATCTTTATAAGGCGGATTTACAGCAGAGAGGGATGGTTAGGGAGCAGCTAGGAAGGTGTAGGGACAGCTAGTGATAGGTCAGGGGGGTAGATCCAGGTGACAGGTTTCCTTTAAATGCTTTCAGAGACATGGGTGTATCATGCATAAATTAAGGTATGTCTGACATAGTGACAAATAGCATCGTACAAAGTTCCATAATTATCAGGACTACTCCCAGCCTCTGCCCAGTTTGCCCTAACCCATGAACTAACTCCTTTGTCCAAAAGGAAAAACACGCTCCCACTAGAAGTTATTTTGGAAGATCTGAAAAGTTAACTCATTCATTACTTTAACAGTGTGCTTATTAACTATTCACTTTCCGGATTGGCAATTACAATATCAATCCAGGGCTTAATGACAAGCTGTCAACATTCAGCTGTCATTAACCCTTTCTATCACCCTGATGCCACCGCACCAGGGCATCGGGGAGAGTCAGGTAAATCGCCAAGAATTGGCGCTTCTAATGAATATGCAATTTCTGGGGTGGGTGAAGGCTGTTATTCTATAGTGTGGGGGGCCCAACAACTATGGACCCCACCACACTGAGAATACTAGCCCCCAGCTGCCTAGTTTTATCTAGCCTGGCAATTAAAAATAAAGTGAAGCCCACAAATTTTTTTTTTTTTTTGCCAGCCAAGGTTGAACTAGGTTGCTGGGGGTGGCAGCCCACAACTGTTCACTTTATCTGTGCTAAGAATGAAAAATACAGCGAAGCCCTATGGATTTTTTCCATTATTTATTTATTTTACACACTAGCACATTATTTTATACACTAATGTGTATGTCAACCAAGCACAGACACAGATACAGATTGTGGGAGTGCAGTTTGAGTGCAACAGCCAATCACAGATGCTCTCACAGAGAGTGAGCATCTGTGATTGATCGTTGCAGCTCAGTGAAGTGAATATTCATGACGCTTAACCCCGTCCTTGGCCATGTCCCTCTCTCTGATACGACCTAGTGCGTATGACCTTGCATCCTACCCCACACATCTCATCAGCTGAGATGTGTAACTATCAGAGTGGTGCTGTTAACCCTTTGGATTGCATTGTCAATCACTGACAGCGCCATCCAAAATCCCGCATTGGGGATTTTGCTGTTCCCTGCCATGATCAGCAATCCCATGATCGCATCATGGAACCTTTTTCTGTTACCTTGTCAGTCCTGTGATGACCCTGGAAGCTGTCTGCAATCACTTCCTGCCGACAATCTCTGAGTGACGCTGGCAGAACGGGATTATTTCTCCTGTGTTCAGATCTGCTGCAGCTCATCGGAACATAGAAGAAGCGATCACCATGTGCGGCACTGAAGCCCCCTAGTGGGCCAAGTAAAATAAAGAAAAAAAAAGTTTATATAAATATGAAAAAATAACACAAATTTAAATCACCCCCCTTTTGCGCCATTAAAAGTAAAACTATTAAAAAATGTTAAAAATACACATACCGTATATACTCGCGTATAAGCCGAGTTTTTCAGCCCAAATATTGGGCTGAAAAGTAACCCCCTCGGCTTATACGCGAGTCAGTGACGGTATGCAGCAGCCCCAGCAGCCTCAGTAATCCAGGGCAACCCCAGCCTTGCTCCGGTCACCTGTAAAGTAAAATATACTTATCACTGTCCCGCTGCCGTCCGCACCCGCATCTGCCGGCATAGCGATCCTCCATCTTCATGCGTCCTCTTCCGGTTTCCTGTGTTCGTCGCAGGCAATGACGTCATTGCCGGCGCCGAACACAGGAAGTCGGAAGAAGACGCATGAAGATGGAGTATCGCTATGCCGGCAGATGCGGGCGCGGACGGCAGCGGGACAGTGATAAGTATATTTTGCTTTACAGGTGACCGGAGCAAGGCTGGGGGTGCCCTGGATTACTGGGGCTGCTGTATACTACCGCTGGGGCTGCTATATACTACCACTGGGGCTGCTGGGGCTGCTATACACTACCACTGGGGCTGCTGGGGCTGCTATATACTACCACTGGGGCTGATGGGGATGCTGTATACTACCACTGGGGCTGCTGGGGCTGCTATATACTACCACTGTGGTTGCTGGGGATGCTATATACTACCACTGGGGCTGCTATATACTACCACTGGGGCTGCTGTATACTACCACTGGGGCTGCTAGGGATACTATATACTACCACTGGGGCTGCTGGGGCTGCTATATACTACCACTGGGGCTGCTATATACTACCACTGGGGCTGCTGTATACTACCACTGGAGCTGCTGGGGATGCTATATACTACCACTGGGGCTGCTGGGGCTGCTATATACTACCACTGGGGCTGCTGGGGCTGCTATATACTACCACTGGGGCTGCTGGAGATGCTATATACTACCACTGGGGCTGCTATATACTACCACTGGGGCTGCTGTATACTACCACTGGGGCTGCTGGGGATGCTATATACTACCACTGGGGCTGCTGTATACTACCACTGGGGCTGCTTTTATCTACCACTGGGGAGGCCTGTATACCACTGGGGGGGGCCTGTATACCACACTGCTGGGGGCTGTATACCTGTGCTGGGGTCCACCCTCGGCTTATACACGAGTCAATAGGTTTTTCCAGATTTTTGGGGCAAAAGTAGGGGGGTCGGCTTATACACGGGTCGGCTTATACACGAGTATATACGGTACTTGGTACTGCCACATTCAGAAATGCCCGATCTATCTAAATAAAAAAATCTATTAATGATATCGGTAAACTACGTAACGAAAAAAAGTCAAAACACCAAAATTAAGTTTTTTTGGTCACCGCAACAATGCAATAAATGCAATAACAGGTGATCAAAACATCACATCTACCCAAAATGGTATTATTAAAAATGTCAGCACAAGCCTCAAAAAATAAGCCATTAGACCACCCCAGATCCTGAAAAATGAGATTGCTATGGGTCGCAGTACTGGCGCAAAAGTGCAATTCATTTCTTTAAAAAATTCTGAATCTTTTTTACCACTTTGATAAATGTTTAGTATCTATGAACTCATACCAACCAGAGGCATAATACACAGTCCTCCCTACCTATCTGAGTATGTCAGCACCCTAAGTCAAATGCAATATGGTGCCCTGCTCTCGACGACTTTCCCTCCTTCACCCTATACTATGCTCAATACGTCTAGCTAATCTGGGTAAGGGCGGGGAATAAGCAACCATGTGAAAGTCACAGAGTGTCTTCCACAGTCATTACACATTTTACTACTACCCCCTAGTGGAGCACTACCCATCAGTGATCAGAGATGTCAGGATCCCTAACCCTTCCTCCCCCCCTCTATTGCTGAAGATATTTTTTGGTATGTGTATCTTTTAAAATTGTTTGAATAAATTCTACTGGTTTTATGAATCTGAGTGACACTTGATTTCTTTACTTGTTCTATATATGTGATTTGTTTTGTGGTTTTTAGGAGAATACTAATAAATATATAATTTTTTAAGGGTAATTTTTGTTTGGGTTTGGTGCCCCCTACAGTAGTCTCAGACTTTGTTTTATATTACATCACACATTATTTATAGCTTTATTCTCACCAACATCTAACAGCATAGTTTTTTAAAGGGATTGACTCAAAAGGATTAAAGGGGGTGTCACACGCGTCAATGTCGTCAGCGATCTGATCGCTGACGACATTGATGGCTGATTGCTGGTGAGCTGTCACACAGACAGACTCACCAGCGATCAATTGACCAGTGACATCATGGAAACGATTTAAATATCGTTTCCACGATGTCCTGCTCCCGCTGCCAGCCTGCTGGAAGCGGGAGCAGCCTGGTCTCCAAGGTACACTGCGGGTAACTAGGCAGCGCGCGCTGCCTAGATACCCGACGTGTACCTTAGTTACCAGCCTCCTCTGCTCACCCGGTGAGCGGAGGAGGCTGGTAACTAAGGTACACAGTCGGGTATCTAGGCAGCGCGCGCTGCCTAGATACCCGACGTGTACCTTAGTTACCAGCCTCCTCCGCTCACACGGTGAGCGGAGGAGGCTGGTAACTAAGGTACACGTCGGGTATCTAGGCAGCGCGCGCTGCCTAGTTACCCGCAGTGTACCTTGGAGACCAGCTCCCAGCGCTTGTGACAGGCGCTGGGAGCTGGAATATCGCTCGCTCCCGGTGTCACACGCAGCGATGCTGCGTGTCCACCGGGCGACAATCGCCAGGTTTCAGAGCTGGTTCTGAAACCTGGCGATCATCAACCAGCGATTTATCGCTGGTTGATGCAGTATGTCACACGCGTCAATATCGCTGCAACGTCACGTGCAGTCGATATCGTGCAGGCGATATTGACGCGTGTGACACCCCCTTTACTCTCTCCATATCCCCAATTAGCGCAACCTAAAGTGGACAGTCTTTTTTGTTCAAGAAGCAACATGGAACACCCTGCAGTGGTGACGTCATGACTAGTGATGAGCGAGTATTGAAATATTCAAAATCGCTATACTCGTAATGAGTAGTTTTCAATACTCGTGAACTCGTCTGAATAGCGAGTCCAATGTTAGTCAATTAGTGATAGGTTCCTCCCATGCACATCGGGTTATAAAACGAGTCTTTCCAGGACAGGGCCGGAGGGAGTTTTTTTGCATTTTCACAGCATACAACGATTTGCTGTTCCTCCCAGAGAGAGCCTAAGGGCACGGACACACTGACGTAAAATTCCTTCGAGTGCAATGCGTGCTTTTCTCGCATTGCAATCAGAAAATGTTAATCAATGCCTGAGAGCACATTGGCGTGTGTTGGACGCCTTTTTCCCATCCAGATTCTGGATGTGGAAAAAGTCGCACCATGCTGCGACAGTATGCGATTCACTCGTGAGACTCGCCAATGCAAGTCTATGGGTCTGACAAAATCACGGACCGCACACGGACCATCCGAGTGAGAAGCGTTATTTTCACAGCTGAAACCCTCAAAAGTTTGTAATAAGCACTGATAAGGAGGTGTCACGTGACTAATCAGGAAGTAACAGGCTGCAGAAGTCGCACAACTGGAAGCAAGCCTCCATGGATCCCACACAGCATGTCATACCACATTAATGTGGAGATGATGATCATCCTGGCCAGAGAGGTCAGAGTTGTGGGACCCTAGAGATCAAGGACATGCTGACAGTAGGAAGACAGATGCATCCTAGACCTACATCACCTGGCAACTGTTCCCTTGTTATGACAACAGCTCTCGTGATGTCCAGATTAACCTTGGTAATGTATACATTTTTAAATTCATCAAACTAGTTTGATCGGAATAGAGAGAGGTGTCAGTGTGTAATCCCTGAGATGTTGCAAATTCAATATCAATTTTTTTATTTTTTTTTATTTTATTTTTTTTATGCAGTGGACATGGTAGGTTAGCGCTGGAGAAGTTGCCGGAACCAACACCAGTGTATATTAAAAAATATGCCACCAAGTGGCTCTGCTACGCCAAGGAAGCGGGTGTATATATATTTCCAGCGGCTCTCTTTCCTTGCACTTGTGATGGACCTGAGACTGTATGTATTTTGCATTTAAATCTGTGATCATGTTATGTTCCTATTTTTGAAGACTAGTGTGGTCATAGTTCTAATTCTTTGATTTCTAGAACTGACAGCAACTTGAGAAACCCTTCTGCCTCAGATTCGGAGTACCACGTACAGGGGCGGACTGGCCCAGGTGGCAGGGGGGCAAGTGCCCCCTGGGCTGGTGGTATAGCCCACATCCAGGGCCGCCCCCACACAGAAATGGGCCGGCGGCGCCCTGCGGCTGGTGCGGTGATACAGCAGCAGACGGCGTCGGACATGGTAAGTTAGCAGCGGTGGGCTGATAGCACCCAAAGTCATCAAAAATTCCTGACAGCACCCCCCCTCATTCATTAAAAATTCCTGACAGCATAACACGACCCCCCCCCCGGTCATCAAAAATTTCTAATAGCACCTTCCCCCCCCCCACTTCTCAACTCAGGGCTGGCAGACCACAACTGCCACCCGGGGCTAGAGGCCCCAGCCAGCCCCTGACCACGTAGAGGGACCTGGCGAGTCTGGTGACAAGGGCTTGGGCCCTTCAGTGTCCCAAGAAGATCTCGTGGCATCATCTAGCGCAGCAGTCCCTGTGTCGCGTTCATCTGAAAAGCCATCACAAGGGCCACCTTTGTCTGTTGCCTAACCCCAGCCACCAGGGATGCAAGGACAAAGTGCTAGTTTACCTAGGCCAAGGTCTCCCCTTTCCTCATTTGAGACAAGTAGGGCAAGGCGTCATAGGCAATTGTCATCCTCCAACCTACGTCTCGACGGGCACACGGGGGTTTTGCAGTACCTTGCGAGGACTGTAAGTGATGATGGTGAGGAAGCCTTTGGGCGCAGTCTCAGCAGTTATTTGCGGGAGATACCACAGCCACTGAGGCTGCTTGCAAGGGCTGCTGTCCAAATTGTGCTGGATGCATGTGTGCCACCAAATCATCCCCATTTGGTGTTCAACATGCTGGAGCAGTGGCAAAACTCTTCTGATAATTTATTAGGCAGGACCAACACCCAGCACACAGCAGTAACCTGAGCCAGTGACATATTGATCTGGGCAGGGGTCTGAGCCTTCAGGGGACCCCTAAAAAAATATGAAAAGCTCACGCACCCGTAGTGCTGATGGCTCATGGGTCGCCCTAAGAACCGATACTACCGAAAGGAAGTCTTTTATTTGAGGAGGGTCAAATGTGAGTATAGTCATCATGGGATAGCTGTAGAAATTTTTAGCATGACAGTGTAACTGACCAGACAGGCTCAGAAAATAGGCACGAAAGCTACACTGAAGGAGGAGCGGATTCACCCACATTCATCTACGCCTCCTTAGAACGGGAATGATTGGGTATGGTGTCCCATATTATCTGGAAAGGACACAATGGGACAACACCCGCTCTGTGGTGTTTAGGGTCAGGTTATTCTACATTGTCTCAGCGGCTGAACACGTATATATCACTGCTTACTTAGGGGAAATATGGTCATCTCAGTCAACAAATATGTCCATGTGAAACTGCCTAGAAAGAGCCCTGATTGCCACTCATGATTTGAAACCCAATTCCCACACATTGCAGCCAATTTTCTTCAGAAATTGTCATTACTATTGCATGAGTTTCGCGGATTGCACACGGAGAACACACGGATTAAACACGGACACCCCTCAGATGTGATCTGGGTAAATGTCGGACACTCGTATAGCAGTTGCATGCCACACGGATCAAAAAACGGATGACACTCATCCGACTCTCCTAAATGAGGAACGGACCGATTTTAAAAACGCAAGTGTGTTTCCACCCTAAGGGTAGGGACACATTGGCATGAAAAACGGATGAGTGATGAAATCTCGCACTGCACTCAGACCAATGTTACAGAATGAGTGAGAACAGATTAACATGTGTCGTCCGCTTTTTTTCTCATCCAGAATCTGCATGAGAAAAAAGTTTTAACATTACAGTATGCAATTCTCGCGCGAGACTCGTCAATGCAAGTCAATGGGTGCGACAAAATCACGGACAGCACAGACCATCCTAGTGCTATCCGTTTTTTTAATTGATACATTATCATTCTGTAGCTCTGAACACTGTAAAATGTTCCCGTAAATGATTATACAGTAGATAGCTGCTAAGAAAAAAAAAACGCATTGCACACAGATGTCATTCGGATGTGATCTGAGAAAAATGTCGGACACTCGCATAGCAGTTGCAAGCCACACAGATCACAAAATGGATATCACTCATCCAACTCTCCTGGATGAAAAATGGACTGATTTTTTATGCCAGTGTGGCCTTACCCTTACATTCAATCTGCTCTCATTGGGGTGCTGACTCCCTTTGTGTACTAAAGGGAGGCAGCAATACATGTCAACTAGTTTTCGATCGACAGATCACTCACGAGCACCAGCGTTACTCGCCGAGTATCAAGTATCGTGAATACTGTACTATCAGTGCGCGTAGTGAATGGTAACAATTACACTCGCTCGTGGGCTGTCAATGAAGGACTGAAAGATAGAGTGATACCAATCTTTGTACCTTCTGGGACCTAAATATGCAATGAAACAATTATACAAAACTGAAACAGAAAAGAACTGCCCTCCTACAACAATGGTACCTTAACTGTTTAATGTGGGTCTCCACACTTGTACTACAAGTTAATAGAGAGGCTCAAAAGACTTCTGAGAAATGTATCAGACTATATATTTTTTTTCTTATAGAGAAAGGCTTGAAAAAATCATTGGCAGTCAAAAACATCAACCAAGCGCTAAGGAAACAACTGAAAAAAAACACACTAAAAATGCTGCAGGACAAAAAAATGTCCTGAAGGGTCTTCCTCTTGGAAAAATTGTGAGTTCACCCACATGTAAAATATCTAATGTGCACATAGCCTGATGGCCGTTTTACGTTCCGATATTGGATACAATGGCACGGGTGCGCGCACATTTTTGGCACTAGTCCAAGATCACATAGGAGATGTTACACAGGGAGATATCGGCAGGCTTCTCAACTGCGATGTCTACGCCCCCTCTTTTGCACTGTGTACGAGCGACCCAGGGAACGACCATTTAACATGGGAGTGAATAGGGGAAGTTGTGCTCCAAATCGTAGTTGCGCTGTCACACAGCACGATCCTGCCACATCGTCAAGCCAATATTGGCCAGTTGGAGAGCCTGCACAATTCCAAAATGATATCGTTTTGGCATCGTTCTTGCATCGCATTGCTCATTTACACAACACAACGCACGAACGATATCGGCGGCAACGCACGAACCACTTGACTTTTTATCGTTGTTGGACAACGATATCGGGACGTGTAAAGTGGCCATTAGACCTGATGAGTGTACTTACTTTAAAATTCCATATCAGAATGGCTGTATAGTGCATCATCCTATTTGACAGTTTTCCGTCCTAATATTGAAATGAAAATGTTACAGTTTAGCATTAGATGGATTCATAAAATGCTCCTCTTAATATTAGGATCATACAGCCATTCTAATGTAGGCTGTCATAGTAAGTACACCAGCCTCAAGCTGAGATCTATGATCTAGTTAATGTATAATGTATGTCGTTTTTGTATTATAAAATCTGGTGGTAGATCATTTTTAAGAATTGCCTTAAAAACAGAACATTTTTTACAGCAACATTTCTAAAACTAAATAATATCTTTAATGCATATTATGTGAGACCTCGTTTTTATTACAGTGAAATAAACACTATGAGAATCACGAGCCAAAGTACCGCATGTACCATATTCTACAGCTTCATTTCAACGTTAATCCGTGACACAATTTCTGATTATGACACAAGTAATTATCATAATTTATGGTAATGAGATACAATTATCTTATTATTTCAATAATATTTATATATTTATTTCTTAGGAAATGTGAACTTGCGTTGTGAGCTTGGAGATAATGTGACCACATATGGGTTGCCAGGTTACAGAATCACGGTGTAGACATTGAGCCACGCTCTATAAAGGAAATGCATGCCTACGTTACCCATCAAACCATAACAAACCACGGTGTGCTGAACTGGAGGGGACGAAGGAGTTAATCGAATGCCTCAGCTAACACAGTGTGAAGTAAACCATCAAATATGGGCTGAAATAAACAGGCCAATGCTTCCACATTGCTGTGGCATTGTTCATCTGACCTTGCTGGACTCTCATTTGCCAACCATCCTCTTGTCTCCATAGTTACTGGATGTGAAGACCAGCTCCCTTGAGTCTCCTTGTAGAGTAACCATGGTGATTTGGAGAGCCGTGCCAATGAAAGACATAGGACTTGACTGAAGGAGACGCGAGTCCTGATACAAGAGACTCAAAAAGGGCAGGAGGGTGCATAATATATACAAATAGACGCACCGAACACCATAAATAAAAGAGAATGGAGAAGCTAGGTGTCTTGGGTATTTAGGAACAATCTTAGGTTTAAAGGGTCTTTTAAAAATATCCTACATTATAAATGTACAAAAATAATGTCTCAGATAAAAAATTGTAGCTAGACACTTTATGCATCTCTCTATCTCATCTACAAAACAACTAACAAAAAATGCTAAGCACCTCCTGAGAAACTGGAATAAATGGCTACTGTATTACATAAACAAATCCAACCGCACACTGAGCGCTGAGGTGTATGTGATCACTAGATATAGGAACGTTGAACTGTATTCCAGCCATACAGAGCAAGCTTATATCATTGCCAACAGCAAGGCAAGTTCTCTGAAGATGGGATCCTCCTGTATGAAACTTACCAGTCCTCTGGCCTAGGTAAACAAACTTGAATGGTAGGTAGGACCAAAACTAATTAATGGAATAAAAGCTAGAGTGGTCCAGCTACCACACATTATGCCACCCCATGCCATAATCCCCACACAATGGTGTGGCATCTCCTCATGGAGACCTCATCTTTGACCTCACGCTCACCCCACTACTTTCAAAGACTATCCTGGTTCATACCAAGATGCAATGAGGCTAGAATGGACGTCCCCTCTAAAGCATCCCACTTTTCTCTTGGATCTAATGACAGTCAGACATTGGTCTGAAACCTATATGGGCAACTCCATGAAGAGGCCTTCATGAGGGAATATCACACTAGTCCTACTCTGGGATTATGGAACTCGGTGGCATAATATAACAGTCTTCTAGTGTTCATTCCGGATGCACTCACATGCTACATTGATTTTGGGTTGGATAGAAATCCAGTGCTGGGTTGCCAACCGTACAGTTCATGCTACATTGATTTGGTGGTAGAACCAGTGCTGGGTTGCCAACCGTACAGTTATTCATGGACAGTTTGTAAAAATAGAGCACTTTTTTGCCTCGTCCGTAAAAAAAATGAAAGGTGTCCATTATTTCTTTTGAGATGAAGAAAATTATACATGATATTATGATTAGAAACAAGAGGAAAAAACTGGAGTAAGTACATAAAAATTTTTTTTTTATAGATATTAAAAATATGTGATAAGAGTGCACAAGTAAAAGAAGAGACTTCCCCATAAGCGGAGAGGTGCAAATGTGGCACCCACCAGGCAGGCTGCCAACAGAGTTCCTGCACTCCTTTATTAGAGGGAGAGTAGTGCCTCTGCTCTCAGGTGCTGCAATGGCGCAGTTGAGATTCACATGCACACAAACACAACACTAGGGACCCCGGGATGGTGGGTGGATCCAGAGGGAGGACCCAAGCATAGCCGGGAGGGAAAAGTGAAGTGCAGGAAAAGTGAGCAGTGTGAGAAAGGAGCGAAGAGTGAGGAGGAGAGAAGTGCAGGAGTTAGGAGGAGGAGGTATTGACTTCCGTGGGCTGGAGCACAGTCACGCTCACCCGGGAGGGAACGACCGACAGGTGTGGAGGAAGAACGGAGCCCATGGGGTACAGAGTGAAAATTAAATCCCCGTATGCCCGTATCTGGCAAGGCTACAGAGGGGCTGGTGGATGACTCAGGAACCGGCCCTGAACACGGCACGGAAGCTGCACGCCCAAACCATTGAACCGAAAGCCCCAAGTTCCTAACGGGACCTGTGGCTGAACACCCGACACAACTTGGAGAAGGTGGCCGAACTAGGGAACAGTGGCCCTGGAGTGGGGTACAACTAAGCACCCATGGCTGTTGGTACCTGAACTCTGCGTGCGGAGGTGCTGAAAGCCTGGGGGGCAGAGGGTGTCACGCTCGACCCCAGAAGAGAACTACCCCTTATAGCGCTGAAAGAGAGAGACCACCAGGGAAAGACACCCAAAAAGTAAGAGAGAGAAACAGGAACACCAACAGAGGCTCGACTGCACTGTCCCGATTCTGGAGACAATGCTGAATCGGAGGTTTGCAATGGGAAGCACCTGGCAGCCATGCTGAAACTACTGAATAGAAGTAACAGAACTCCAGCTGTGGTGTGTGAGACTTTCTTTAGTGGTGACCACCAAGCCGCAGAGGCCGCACGAGACACCGGGGTGCTGATGACCTAGTGAACATCTGCCAAGGTACGAATTGAGCCCTCCTTCCAGCTGCCCTGGGGACGCACTCCACCTGCAGTGGAACCATCCAAGCTGCCGTCATGTCCCGGCCAGAGGTCCTGGCCACATACCGCAGGTGGCATCACAAACTTCCCTTTTCCTTTATCCACCTGTCATCTGAACTTTTAATTGACATGGCCAGGGTCACGGAGCCAGTGGCCACCTTGACATCCCCCCAAAAAGAACCGTAAGAACTGGCCGGGTAACGAGTACCCCCGACCCTGGAGTTGGCGTGTCACAAACATCGCTGAAGTGTGATCTAAGATCACCAGGGATTTAATACTATTGAATATGCTGTTCAAGGATTATGTTTTTAGAATATTATAATTATAATAATTTTATAGACTGACGGGAATGTAGCTGATGTCTTCATATCTGAATTATAGACTGTAGACGTATCACTTTTAACCCCTTAAGGACCGAGCCTCATTTTGCAATTCTGACCAGTGTCACTTTATGAGTTAATAACTCTGGAATGCTTCAATGTATCCCAGTGATTCCAAGATTGTTTTTCATTACATATTGGACTTCATGTTAGTGATAAATTTAGGATGATATTTTCTGCATTTCTTTGACCAAAGAGAGTGTTTACACGCAGTGACAGTTCAAAGCCATGATGGGTATACCCATCATTGGTCCTTAAGGGGAGAATGATGATTATGGTTTCAAATGTGTCCGTAATAAAAAAATGTATCTGTCCAGGATTTTTAACAACTACAGAACAAATTAAAAAGTCAAGTTCGCAACCCTGTGGAAGAGCCATTTGACTAAACTGTCCAAGGAGATGTTTATATACATGCTCACACCAGACTGCGTGTTGCTCTTGCTACTGTGAGAAGCCTGCATTGCCTAAACATGCTACCATGACCTGCAGCGTCTCCAGACTTGTCTTCCTTTGAGCACATCAGCAACATCATTGGTCAGCAATTGCAAAGTAGAGCTGCCATCAGTGGATTGTGACGATTTGTATGCTGACATGCATTCAGCAAAAACAGGAATAAAAACATGGTTAATTCTGCGCTGCTGTCAGTGAAAGAATACAAATTTCGAAGTGAACTTTGAAAGATTTTGGTGGCCTTCCCTGAGGAAGTGAATTTCACTTTGAAACGTGTTGAATAAACCACCTTTTACTGTCATCTTTTTCTTTTATTTCAATTCTTTCACCGACAGCAGTACAGGATTAACCACGGTTTTATCCCTTTTTTTTCTGGACTTTACACCAGATGTGAGTTACACAACCAGACTAGGCAAGCAGTTTGCCTCTCTTTTATCCATCTGATATTCCTGTATAAGACCCTATTGCGCTATTTATCCTCAGATTTTCTCTTGACATGCATTCAGGTTGACAGATCATTTCTCAAACAACCATTAATAACCTTACTGATAACATGCCAAGGCATGGAGCAAGTGCATGTTTCTTCTGTGCATCACTCAGAACTAGATACTAAATAAATCAAGATATTTTAAACATATTGGTCCTGATTCATTAAGACTGGCATTTCATACAACAGTCTTAATGATAGACATGTAGTTATAAAATGTGCCTATCCCATTATGAGGCACACCCCTTCATGCACCTCATCCAAAATGTTACTCCAATCAGGAAGTCTGTTTTTAGGTTTTCACCCCTATATGTGGTCTTTCAATATTATGACCAGCAATACCTTTAAATGGCCAGTTTCGTTAGGCCATTACTGAGCAATTAGCATTTTTAATATAGTAAGAATATTTATTCACATATATAGCGCTATTAATTCCACAGTACTTTACATACGTCAGCAATTCTGTCCCCATTGGGGCTCACAATCTAAATATCCTATCAGTATGTCTTTGGAATGTGGTAGACAACCAGAAAACCCGGAGGAAACTCATGCAAACACAGGGAGAACATACAGGTGCATCTCAATGAATTACAATATCACCAAAAAGTTAACTTATTTCAATACATAAAGTACATTATTTCAATACATAAAGTGAAACACATACGGTATATTATAAAGAGTCATTACTAACAGAGTGATATATTTCAAATGTTTATTTCTGTAAATGGTGATGATTGAGGTTTACAGTCAATGAAAATCCAAAGTTCATTATCTTAGAAAATTAAAGTAGGGAGGATGAAGGGTTAAAAATCGTGCTCGAGACATCAAAGAGTGAATATAATATTGCTTTATTAGTCAACGTGTTTCAGGTCTCCCTGAAACGCCCTGAAACATGGCAGTATGATATTGATTTGTCCCAAGGGGTCAGGAAGCCCTGAAAAGCGTTGACTAGCAAATTAATATTATATTCACCCTTTAATGTCTCGTGGAATACGGCAGCGTGGTTTTTAACCCTTCATCCTCCCTGCTGAATATGCACCACTCTGGGGACTGCAGCAGCCGTGCTATAGTGGTTGTGACTCTCACAGCCACACAAGGTGAAGCCTCTGATACCTATTTACGTAATATTGTATCTCTCAGACCCTTCATCCTCCCTTTCTGAGATAACAACCTTTGGGTTTTCTTAGGCTGTAAGCCATAAATATCAACATTTACAGAAATAAACACTTGAAATAGATCACTCTGCTTGTAATGACACTATATAATATACCCTATATACTCGCGTATAAGCCGAGTTTTTCAGCCCAATAATTGGGCTGAAAAGTCCGCCTCGGCTTATACGCGAGTCATACGGCGCGCCCGCCACCCCCATCAGTATACAGGCGCCCCCCCCATCAGTATCCAGGGCCCCCCCCATGCTCCGCAAACCTGTAAAGTAAGATCATTATACTTATCACTGTCCTGTCGCCGCCGTCCCCGCCGCTGCCATCGCGCTCTTCCGGCTTCATCCGGTTTCTTCCGGCTTCCTCCTCTGGTCGGCGCAGGCAATGACGTCATTGTCTGCGCCAGAGGAGGAAGCCGGAAGACGCTGGATGAAGCCGGAGGAGCGCGATGGCAGCGGCGGAGACGGCGGCGACAGGACAGTGATAAGTATAATGATCTTACTTTACAGGTTTGCGGAGCAAGGGGGGGCCCTGGATACTGATGGGGGGGCGCCTGTATACCTCTGGGGCTGCTGCTGTATATACCTCTGGGGCTGCTGCATACTACCACTGGGGCTGCTGTATATACCTCTGGGGCTGCTGTACATACCTCTGGGGCTGCTGTATACTACCTCTGGAGCTGCTGTATACTACCACTGGGGCTGCTGTATATACCTCTGGGGCTGCTGTATATACCTGTGGGGCTGCTGTATACTACCTCTGGGGCTGCTGTATACTACCACTGGGGCTGCTGTATATACCTCTGGGGCTGCTGTATACTACCACTGGGGCTGCTGTATATAACTCTGGGGCTGCTGTATACTACCACTGGGGCTGCTGTATATACCTCTGGGGCTGCTGTATACTACCACTGGGGCTGCTGTATATACCTCTGGGGCTGCTGTATACTACCGCTGGGCTGCTGTATATACCTCTGGGGCTGCTGTATATACCTGTGGGGCTGCTGTATATACCTCTGGGGCTGCTGTATACTACCACTGGGGCTGCTGTATATACCTCTGGGGCTGCTGTATACTACCACTGGGGCTGCTGTATACCTCTGGGGCTGCTGTATACTACCACTGGGGTTGCTGCTGTATATACCACTGGGGAGGCTGCTGTAACACTGCTGGGGCCTGTATATACCACTGGGGAGGCTGCTGTATACCACACTGCTGGGGCTGTATACTACCACTGGGGAGGCCTGTATACCACTGGGGGGCCTGTATACCACAGTGCTGGGGGCTGTATACCTGTGCTGGGGTCCACCCTCGGCTTATACACGAGTCAATAGGTTTTCCCAGATTTTGGGGGCAAAAGTAGGGGGGTCGGCTTATACACGGGTCGGCTTATACACGAGTATATACGGGTATGTGTTTTTCACTTTATATATTGAATTACAGAAATAAATTAGCTTTTTGATGATATTCTAATTTGTACCTGTCCAAACTCCTTGCAGATGTTGTTCTTGGTGGGATTTGAATCCAGGAACCCAGCACTGCAATGCTAACCACCGAGCCACCATGCTGCAGATGATATAATATGTAAATTAAGCTGTAGTTGTGAAGCCTCTGTCACTCCAGCTCTATTCCCAGCACAGCGCCATCTCTTCCTGCTTGATAGAAGGGTCTCACATCATAGGGGCTGATTCTCGTAATGTTTTTCATATTTTTATATGATTACATTGTTACTTAATTTATAAAACTTATTACTTTTTACTATTTTTACACAAGAAAATCATTTTTTAATGAAAATATTTTTTGCATCATATTTTGATACATTTTTTAGCTTTTTTTTCACTGTACTATCTGGGTGTTTGTTGTTTGCACAACAAGCTGTAGTTCTTGTTGATGCCATTTTAACATATGTATAGCTGTTTGATCATTTTTTATAGATGAACAAAAACAGCAATTCTGGCTTTGTCTGTCTTAATATTGTTCGCCATGCGGGATAAACAATGATAAGGTTTTATCGTATTCATTATCGTGTATGCAGCAAATAGCAAATATATCAACACCAAAGAAATGAGCCAGAACCTATATTGGTTTAAATGTAGGTGCATATTCACACTGTGGCTATTTAACGGAGAAAACGTAAGATAGAAACAAAATAAGCAGCAACCCTGTAGTAAGTGAATGAATAAATACAAAAATAAAAAATATCAATAGTACATGTTAATTTTTAGTTGACAGTATTTTGATGAAAAATTGTATAAGCCACCCCACAACAACCAGGTATACCCAATCTGGGTATATGCAGTTTTTATATCTTTCCTGGTGTTTTTATTGTTTTTTAAGACCCTTTTTTACATATTGTTACAACATTTGTTAGTCTCTTAAGAAGACATGTACACGGAATCATATTATTCAATAGGCAATACATTGCCCTATTAATCCAATGCATTACCATATCCTGTCAGTATTTGACTGACAAGTTGCCTAATAAACCCCGTGTCCGGCATAATCTGATGGTTGTAGTGCGGTATGAGAACATCGATCCTAGCAGTTACAGCAGGAGTCCAACTGTGTATATCAGTCAGGCTCCTGCAGCTAATCACACTAGTACAGAACAGTAATGTGTGATCAGTGACATATATTAACTATTAGATAGCCTGCCTCAGAATGGTGACTGCAAGACAAAATGCATCCAGAGTTCTTGTTCCAGGACAATGACTGGAATATATATATATATGTAAATATCAATGTTCATGAAAATTATTAAGTGATATTAGGAACTTCAATGTGTGTGGTGAATGCCACAAAACTGTTGGTGAAGCAGGAGCAGATAATCCAAACACGCAGGTTAGTGTTTTGCAGTAAGAGATGCTAAAACTGACCAAGTACAGGACTAGGGGCCATAGGAGAAACAGGGACCCCGAGAAGGACCTCATAGTCACTTTAGAGCAAAGCCCAGAGAGGGAGAAGGAGCGGTGGGTTCAGGCACAGGCAGGACTCATCCCAAACCACAGGGCACAAAGACAGAGGAGGCCTCATAACTTTCTATGGTGGAATTCCCAAGTTGCACCGGGGACCTGGCTATTACTCTGGACTGTACCTGTTACCCTGTCACCAGTAAAAGGTACCGAAACAACGATCACTGTGTGTGTGTGCCTGCTTAACCGCCGCAATTCACCACCTTGTTTGCAAAGACGCAACTAAAACTCCCCTCATCCATCCCCGCTGCCCTGAGGTAAAGCTCCATCTGTGGGGAGCTGTACCACAATCTGCTGCACCCACCATCACCTCAGCGGCCGGCTGCAGCGCTGGTATACCCATTGCCAGGTACCATAGGTGGCGTCATGTTACCAATTTCCTATCCCCCTACCATTCCCCGCCATTGAGGGTCCAGGGCACGGGACCGGCGACCGACCAGCCATGATTCCCCATCAACCCCGTTACCCGAGTACCTCCTACCCTGTTGACCGCCTCAATTCTGGCATCACGAACAGGATCCCGTGCCCGGTAAAACCGGGTACTGTGTGCCAAGAACTGAACTTTATTAACTATTTGTGAACTGTACAACTGGGCCGCCATTACAGAAATTGAACTGCGCCACAGCACGGGAAGAAAAGAGCGGGAAGATAAGACCCGCCCCTTCACTCTGCCGGAGATTCGCAAAGCACAGCTCCCAGTTCCAGAAAGACCCGAGGTGCTCATCTCCCTCTGCAGAGCCGCCGAAGACCGGAAAAGTTTGTTTCATCTCACCGGATGGCAGCAATAAACTATGGGGGCCCTATCATGAGTGATTCGGATGATGCACAGGTCCCTGACGGGGGAGATGCCCAGAATGCAGCACCCGGAGCAGCGGCCCAAATAATGCCAATAGCCTTGCCGTGTATGCCGGGTGCCAAATGGTTACCAACATATGAAGGCAAACCCGGGACCTTAGCAGCCTTTAAACAAAAGATGTGTGCAATGCTGGACATGTATACGATGACAGAGAAGCAGCGAGCCACCGTTGTGCTGGGACAATTAACAGGCGCAGCGGAGCTGGAGGTTGAGTCCTGGGAGTGAGGCTGACAAGGACTCTGCTGCTAAAGTGTTTGATAAGCTAAAAACTGTTTTTGAAAAACGCACACAGTCTGAATTGAGGATGCTCTTCTACCAGTGTAAACAGAGACCGCAGGATACCATCAGAGACTATGCCCTCCGTTTACAAGGGGCAGTCCGGTCCTTACAACAGGTAGACCCGGCAAGAGTATTGGAAGAGGATAAAATGCTTGCAGAACAGTTTACAGAGGGAGTGAGGTCAGACTACCACCGCCAGCAGGTACATATGTGGGCATTGGATCAGGGGCGGAACTACCGTGGTGCAGCTGGTGCAGCTGCACCAGGGCCCCGACCCCTAGGGGGCCCCTGAAGGCTCCAGCGTCGGGTCCGTTCCCCTTCCTTACAGGTGGGTGTTAGTGGCCGCAGGAGCGCATCTCCAGCATTCATGAGAGCGCTCAGTGCCCGCGGCTTCATTCTGGCACTCTCAGTCCCGGGGTGGTGCTGTTTAAGAACCGCTGCCGGCCGCCCGCGGCTTTAATCTGGCACCCTCAGTCCCCGGGGGGGGGTGTGCTGTTAAACTGAAGTGCTGCCGGCCGCCCGCGGCTTTAATCTGGCACCCTCAGTCCCGGGGGAGGGGGGCGGTGCTGTTAAACTGAATTGCTGCCGGCCACCCGCGGCTTTATTCTGGCACTCATTCCCGGGGCGGGAGTGGTGCTGTTGGATTGCGCCGCCGACCACCCGGATTACAGCATTCAGTGAAGCAGAGGGGCTGGGAGAGGCGCTGCTTCACTTCCTGCCTCTTCCAAGCACACCCTCTCCAGAATACAGTGAGAAGGTGGCGGTGACTGAGGGCTCCAGCCAGGTAAGTGGTGGGGTGGTTGGGGTGGTGGGGGGGGGAACAGCATCACTGACAGTCAGAGCCCCAAGGAACCCCTGGGGGGGCACTGGGAGGGAAACTCTGCTGCATCAAGGAAGGGGGGCCCCTAGGACTCCTAGAGGCCCCCTCCTCTTCCTTAATGCAGCCAAGCTTCTCCCCTAGGACCCCCTAGGTGCAGGACCCTCTTGATGCAGCCAAGCTTCTCCCTCTGGACCCCCCTTCCAAAGGGGGGGGGCCCTGGGGGCAGACGATCTCCCCAAGCTTGGGGATAAGCTTGGATGCATCAAGGAAGGGGGTGTCCTGAGGCCCCAGGCCCCCCCCTTCAGAAGGGGGTCCTGGGGGAGAAGCTCGGCTGCATCAAGGAAGGGGGGGCCCCTAGGACTCGAGCTTCTCCCCCAGGACCTCCCCTAGGGCTCCCCCTTCCTAGATGCAGCAGAGCTTCTAGCCCAGGTAGGGGGATAAGCTTGGATGCATCAAGGTAGGGGGTTCTGGTCCTGGGCCCCCAGGACCCCCCCCTTCGGAAGGTGGGTCCTGGGGGAGAAGCTCGGCTGCATCATGGAAGGGGGGTCCCTTCCGTGATGCAGCCGAGCTTCTCCCCCAGGCATGTTGTCCGCACTTCCATACCCGTATCACAGAATGCACCGCGGGGACGGAAGTGCGCCTGCCGCCATATTGGATATGGGCACCGCCGCACATCCCACCACCAGTAGCTGCCATGCCCACCACCAGCCACCACCACCGGACCGCTCCCAGCTGCACATCCCACCGCCAGCAGCCGCCATGGCCAGCACCAGCCACCGGACCGCTCCCAGCTGCACATCTTACCGCCATTAGCCGCCATGCCCAGTACCAGCCACCTGACCGCTCCCAGCTGCACATCCCACCACCAGCAGCCGCCATGGCCAGCACCAGCCACCGCCACCGGACCGCTCCCGAAGCCCAGCCAGGCACAGGGGGAGCTCCAACACCCACCATGGAGACCCCCTCTGACCCTATGCTCCTCCACCATTAACCCCCTCCATCCTGCGCTGACCACCGAGCCTCCATCCTGCGCTGACCACCTCATTCCCGATTCAAGCTTCCATCAACGATGGGTGAGACCGGGTGAGGCCGGAAGGGGGTGTGTAGGTGTGTGTCTGTGTGTGTAGGTGTGTGTGTGTCCACTTAGCCGCCCCCCGCATCCCGCCGCCGCTCCGATTCTCGCCCTCCGATGCGATAGCATCAGGCACACATCTAGTATATATATATCCTCCTTGAGGCCGTCTTGGGCTATATATGTTATACCAGGCTATGCTGAGCTGTATATATTAACTGGAGGCTGTTTTTGGGCTGTATATATTACCTGGAGGCTGTGCTGGACTGTATACAGTGCTTTTTTTGTGGCGGTACATACCGGTACGGCGTACTGGAAAATGCACCACCGCTATCTCCGCTGCTGCCACCAGGGCCGTCAACAGTGGGCGGTGTCTCCCCGGCAGCTGCAGCAGTGGCGTGGCGGGGGGGTGGTCCGCCCCCGGCGGCACGTGTGTGGGGGCGGCAGCAGGGCTGTATTTACACAGCAGGTGAGCGCGAGCGTTTTTTTTGTTTTTTTTTCTTTACCTCCCTCCCCCAGACTCCATATAAAAACTGGAGTCTTTGTGGGGGAGGGAGGGTGTCGCCGCTGGCAGTGCATTGCCGCCCGGCCGCGGCGCCCGCATGTACCGTGCCCCGCTCCCTGCCCCCCAGCGCTGAGAGCGATCACGCTGACAGGAAGCCGCTGGGAGCTCTCCTGCTTCCTGTCCCGTGATGCCTCCAAGTGCTGGTGCGGTGGAGGCGGCTGCGGTGCTGGCAGCTCCTCCACCCAGCCGGCCCCCCAAGGACCCGGAGAGGTGAGGGAAACTGTGCAGGGGACAGGGGGGCAAAGGAGAAGAGGACAGGGGGGCAGAGGAGAAGAGGACAGGAACAGGGGGACAGAGAAGATAACAGGGGGCAGAAGGACAGTAATAGGGGGACAGAGAAGAGGACAGGGGGGCAGAAGGGCAGGAACATGGGGACAGGGGAGAAGAGGACAGGGGGGCAGAAGGACCGGAACAGGGGACAGAGGAGAAGACGAGCAGCTGGAGGGACAGAGGAGAGGAGGACGGGTGTGCAGCAGGACAGAGGAGAGGAGGACGGGGGTGCAGGAGGACAGAGGAGAGGAGGACAGGGGTGCAGGAGGACAGAGGAGAGGAGGACAGGGGTACAGGACAGAGGAGAGGAGGACAGGTGTGCAGGAGGAGTGGGGCTGTGTGTGGTGATAATGGCAGCTGTACCAGGTGTCTCTGCCTCCATGCGGCAGCCTCCACCATCATCTCCACCAGGGAGAGTGTGATGAGAAGGTACAATATAGAGGACACAGTGTGAGAGGACAGTGGGATTATTTGTTCAGGAGCGCAGTGTAGGGCAGATATTTTTATTTAGACAGAATTATAATGACACTCTTATTTTTAAGGGCACCGTGCCAGGATGTGCTGCAGAAAAGGGGAGAAGATGGAAGTCGGCAAAGACGTGAAAAGTCATCATGGCGTCAGGACAAGATAAAGAAAAGAAAAAGACGACCCTGATCAGAGACAAGGTCATCTATAAGGTACCTGGGTGGAAATTATTATTTGTGATAATAACATTCTCATCAGTACTGAGGTTCATGTTTGGTCTGATGAGGACTGGTAACAACTACTCCCAGTAGTTCTTACCATTAGTAAGGACATACTGGAAGTTGTAGGTTCATGAGATACAAATATGTGTATGGGTTTGCCCTGACATTACAATTGATGTACTATTGATGAATGTTTTTCTAGAGATGGTGGTTCTAAACATCACAACCCTCATCAGTACTGAAATTTCAGAAATGTATCAGAACCACCATCTCTACAAAAACATTCATCAATAGTACATCAATGGAAGGAGCAGGGGGATGGAGGATGGAAAGACCAGGGGAATGGAGGATGGAGAGACCAGGGGATGGAGAATGGAGGATGCAGGAGGATGGAGGGAACATGGGGATGGATGGATGGAGTGATCAGAAGTGAATGACGAGATGCAGGGCTGCACCCCTCCCCCACTCCCCAAACTCGGCCGGTGCCTGACAGCACCCCCCCGGCTCTCGCCTCGGGGAATGCGTACCAGGAAATATTTTTTTACAAAAAAAGCACTGACTGTATATATTGCCTGGTGGCTGTGCTGGGCTGTATGTTTATATTGCTTTGTTGCCACTATGAGGGGGGGGGCCCCCGAAAAATTCTTGCACCGGGGCCCACTACAGTCTGGGTCCGCCCCTGCATTGGATCACCCAACTGTGAAATGAATGACTTAAAAGATCGTGCTATAACCGTGTTAAGGGATCCAGTGTCTGCAGAGCCTGCAATACAATCCTGGCAGGTTAACACCTCTCCCATAGACTTTAAACCCGTTTATACAGATCCTGCAAAAATAGAAAGACAAGCTGTAGCAGATAAATCAGATGATGACATGCGTAAACAGGTGCTGCAGTTAACCAAAAACATGGACTATGTACTAAAGCTCTTGCAAACTATGCCTGGGTCACCACCACCAAGCCAAATCCAACTAGCTGATAGCCCTGAGGATGTCCCATGGTTGCGGAGGAAGAACAAGTTGCCCGTGCAGGGGACCAACGCACCATTCCAACGTAGACCCATGTCGCCCGTGGAGGGGCCCAACAAGTCGCCCGTTCAGGGGACCAACGCACAATTCCAACGCAGAGCCAGGGACTACACAGATTCTTTTGGACAACCCATCTGCCTGCGATGCAACAAACCAGGCCACTTTGCAAGAGGATGTCCTTTAAACACGAGGGTCCTGGGCCCAAGGGCCAACCCCCAAGAGTAGAGCAGCTGGGCCCAAATGGCTGGCGTAACCGGTACGTGGGAGGCCGTCCGTACCTCAACATTACGCTATAAGGAATCCCCATGTCGACCCTACTGGACACTGGGTCGCAGGTCACTACGATCCCACATATCCTTTACAAACAATTTTGGTCGGATAACAATCTTGAACCTGCACACCCCAATTTTTATATTATTGCAGCTAATGGCCAACTACAAAAACAGGTGGGGTACAGAGAAGCTACAATAAAGTTGGGGAGGGAGGAATTAAAAGGCCAAGGGTTATTTGTGGTAGAAGACAATCCCAACGAAAAATACCCTTACATGGTAATTGATACAAATGTTATTGAACACTGCTTTGGAGAAGTGTTTTTACTCCGACAGATTGCTGAGACTGCTGGTTATGGGCGGACAAGAGTCATCCAAAGAGAAATCCGAGCCCTCATCCACAAGCAACAGGTAAATCTGTCTGGGGGAGAAATTTGCAGTGTGTGGGTAACAGACCCAGTTCCCATTGTACTACCACCAAAAAGCGAGATGATGATATGGTGTCGAGCAGTGATAGGTCTCAGAGGAATGGAATATCAGGCAGTTGTAGAGCCGGTGTATTCAGAGCATAGAACTACACTACTGACAGCCAGAGGGGTGGTGGATGTACGCAAGGGAAGGGTACCACTCCATGTATTAAATTGTGGGGAAGAAGAAGCAAAACTACCCCGGTATGCTACTGTAGCAAAGCTGTATACTGTTTGTAACAACAACATACAGGCAGTGATACCTGTTTCCTTGTCTAGCCAGGCGGAGGATAACAACTCCAAAGGACAGCCAAAGGAGTGGTGTCAGCAGTTGCACGTAGGAACTGATGCCACCCCTTCTCACCAGAAGCGCAGAGTTTACCGGGTAGCACAGGAATTCGAGCAAACATTTAGTATGCATTCACTAAGTTTACCAATTGCACATAGACCCACTCTCACCAATGCTGCACCAGTTTTACATAGGTCAACACGTGTCATCCTAGGACACCCACTACTTAGGTACAGAGAATAAAATGTAAATATGTTTAAACTGTAAATATGTTGTTAATGCTAATACACAGAAAAGGGTGAAGAGTAGGCAAAAACAACCCAGACCAGGTACACAACACCAGTAAGAGGGGTGAGAGGAGTTTTCGTATGGAGCTGTCTAGGGAGAGCAAAATCTTGGCCAATAGGTGACCCCAGGGCCAGGAGGCCTTCAGCGCTTATGACCCGGTAGAGGCCCCTGCAGTACCTAGGACTTCTACTCCAAGGCACCCGTATTGTTTATTGTTGTGTTTTTGAACTTTAAGCCTACAGAGACTTGACCTGTTGGACTTTTGAATGTTTCCCTTTTCTTACTTTTCAAAAATGAACCATTGCCACAGGACTGGTAGTGGCAAACACCCGTTTAAACACCCTTTAAACAGCCTGCAGCGGATGGGCTAGCGCTGTATGGACTGGTTACCCCTTTTCTTATTTATACTTGGTTTTTGTAAATTTTTCATTTTTAAGACTCTGTTCAATAATCAAATGTAAATAGTTATGTTGTGTTATGGAAAAATGTTTCAGTCCCGGAGAACTGTATTTAACTAGGTGGGAATGTGGCACCCCTGCAGGGGATTGCCACAGGATTCACCGGTGCAAGGAGGAAATTACACCTTGGTTCGCACACCACACCACACCTTCCACCCCAGACCTGAAGGGGGAGCTCTACTGGCTGCCTTAAGTCAGTTCCCATTTAAAACATCCAGGCCTAAGGGGAGGAGTTAGTTAGTCCCAGGAGTGAGTTGGAGAGAGCTGGAGTGAGGAGCTGGTCGCTGGAAGGAACCAGGCCCAGGACCAGGGACCACTGACCGCTGTGTTGCACCCTAGGGAAAGGGTCGCAGGCAAGTGGAGGAAACGGAATCAAGAGAGGAACCAGTTAAGGTCTCCCTATAGTACACCCGGTAACACAGGAGTCCGACGCTGCCAGCATTTAGTGCAACAGGAAAAGCCCGGAAGACTCAGGAGGAGTTCATCCCTGAAGAGAACACAGTAAGAGACGCTAAAACTGACCAAGTACAGGACCAGGGGCCATAGGAGAAACAGGGACCCGCAGAAGGACCTCATAGTCAGTTTAGAGCAAAGCGCAGAGAGGGAGAAGGACTCATCCCAAACCACAGGGCAAAAAGACAGAGGAGGAGGCCTCATAACTTTCTAAGGTGGAAGTCCCAAGTTGGACTGGGGACCTGGTTATTACTCTGGACTTTAACTGTTACCCTGTCACCAGTAAAAGGTACCGAAACAACGATCACTGTGAGTGTGTGTGTGTGCCTGCTTAACCACCGCAATTCACCGCCTTGTTCGCAAAGACGCAACTACAACTACCCTCATCCATCCCCGCTGCCCTGAGGTAAAGCTCCACCTGTGGGGAACTGTACCACACTCTCCTGCACCCACCATCAGCTCAGCGGCCAGCTGCAGCGCTGTTATACCCATTACCAGGTACCATAGGTGGCGTCACGTTACCAATCCGCTATCCCCCTACCATTCCACCGCCATTGAGGGTCCAGGGCACGGGACTGGGGACCGACCAGCCGTGATTCCCCATCAAAACCGCCATCAGCCCCGTTACCTGAGTACCCCTTACTCTGTCGACTGCCTCATATACCCCTTTTCAAAGAAGTCCCCCAGGACACAGGATCAGACGTGGCCACCGCTCCCCGTGACACAGGAGCGTTAACCCCTTGGAGCCTGATACCCGAGTACCCTCATCCATCCCCGCTGCCCTGAGGTAAAGCTCCACCTGTGGGGAGCTGTACCACACTCTCCTGCACCCACCATCACCTCAGCGGCCGGCTGCAGCGCTGGTATACCCGTTGCCAGGTACCATAGGTGGCGTCACGTTACCAATCCGCTATCCCCCTACCATTCCACCGCCATTGAGGGTCCAGGGCACGGGACTGGGGACCGACCAGCCGTGATTCCCCATTAAAACCGCCATCAGCCCCGTTACCCGAGTACCCCTTACTCTGTCGACTGCCTTATATACCCCTTTTCAAAGAAGTCCCCCCGGACACGTGATCAGGCATGGCCACCGCTCCCTGTGACACAGGAGCGTTAACCCCTTGGAGCCTGATACCCGAGTACCCCAAAGCCTGGGGCTCGACACTAGCTTTCGGTTGAGGTCCTCATTAGAGATAGGCTCTCTGTGTTCAGCAAAAGTCTTGGACATGGCAGATGTCACTGATGCTCCCGACCGCTGAGGTGCTGCTGTAGGGCCTTGAATAAAGTTTATATCCTGGGGTTCCTCTATCTGCTGGAGGCGGATGGCCCAATCTTTTAACTCGGCAAACATCATTCCAGGATTCTGGATAATCATCATACTCAACTGTTCTCTGTGTGAGAAGGGATAGGGGCCCTCTATGAACTGATCGATTAACATTTTGTCAGCTCCCGGGGCTAAGGCAGGTTCAGCTAGTTTAAGTGCTTTGAGTGCATCTTGTAAGTTTAAGGCATAGTCTCTTGCGCTCTCCTTAGGCTTTTGCTGACATCCAAAGAACCTCATTTAGCCCGGGTGTCAGCACTGGATTCAAATGCTGCTTTCAGTCCAGCCACAAGATGCTCTACAGTATCTTTGTTGGTGTCCGGCCAGGACTTTACTTCACGCTGTGCATTGCCGGTTAACTGTCCAATAATCATACCGACACACTGGGCTTCGGTTAGGGGTACATCACATAGTACGCTTTTATGTTTGTAACAAAGTCATTAAGGGTATTGGGCTCACCTGAGTATTGTGGCAGCCTCATTGCTCCCGGAGTGTACAGCATCAGGAACGGCATGATAGGTGCTGCTCCTTCCGCCGCAGCACCACCGGGTTCTCCTCTGTTATCCGGTGCTGCAGCACCGCCGGGTGCTCCGCCGCTGCTCGGCGCCACAGCATCTCCTGGTTGCGATATCCTGTGCCCCCTTAGTTAAGGTCAACCCTCCTGTCTTCCGCTTCCATCCGGATGTTTACTAAAGCTTCCGCTGTGCAACAGGGATTCACTTCCCCTCCGGATGACGTCAGAGCGCTTTGCAGAGTGCCGCCCACAATGACTAGCTCCCTTTTCTTCCCGCGCGTCTCGCGCTTTGTAATAGCGGCAATTCAAAAATACAGTCCTTGTGGCGCAGTTCAAATTCTGTTTGCCGCGCGCTCTGCAATGGTGGCAGCCTCAAAACAGTTTCTCACACAAATCATGGCACACAATGCCCGGTTTACCAGGCACGGTAGATCCTGTTCGTGACGCCAAGTTGTGGAGCCCACTGGGACGGGGTACTTGGTACCGGACCGGGGTATTACGGGAAATCACGGCGGTCTTGATCCGGACCGTGTCCAGAGCCCACAAGTGATGGGGGGTATTTACAGGGGAGTAAGTCCTGACACCACCCGTGGTGTGTGGTCATGGCGACCACCGCTGCTGCAGAACCTCCGGGGATGATTGATGGCAGCCTGAGATGTAATGGCTCTCCACGGGCAGAGCCTGGTTCCCTGGGGCAGTGGTGATAATAGTCTGTAGATGATGCAGAGTAGGATTAGTGGTAGAGATGATAGCAGAATGTGAGGGAAAGTAGGGCTTGAGCGCAAGGATCACACAGACTCACGGTTTTGTAGTTTTCCAAGCCTTTACTGTAGGTGTTGTTCAGCAGAGTACTGTCCACAGAGTCTGTACCGGGGCCAGTTGGCTTCCCACTCCTGCGTGTGTGTGTGGCCCTGCTGCCGCTTTAGCTAGGCTGCCGGCCCTGTCTCCTCTCACAGGTACCCACTTCCAAGGCAACTTGAGTCTTATCTTTGTTTCTGACCCCGCCGTGTTGCTTCGCTGAGGTACAGTGAAGATATATAACCTCCACTAGTCCGGTGTTTACTGTGCTGCTTGTGTCAGGCACAATTTCGGATCCGGTATCCGGTCTTTGCGCTCCTCCGGGGAGAGTTATGGGGCAACTCAATCTCCCAGATGTGTTCCTCTGTTCCTATTAACTCCTTCCCTCAGACCCCAGCTAGGCCTGGAATTGAGCAGCGGACTGTGGGGGAACCTAAGGCAGCTCCTTTATACCCTAGTCCTTCTTCCTCAGGCTCCACGATGTATTAACTCGTCTAGTTTTTCTCTTTGAAGTTTACTGTAACATCTCGGGCCCCATTCACATCATGTTTGTTCCTGTCAGTGGGGATCCTGTTTTTTGCAAGACCACACGGACAGGCCCAGATTGGTAACTCTGGATGCCTTTTCTGTGTCCGGATCCTGTTTAGGCGGGCGGGTAGTTTAAACCGCTCATCTGATGCTGCCATGTGACACATCAGCTGATTGGGCTGCCCCACCCCGCCCGGTCAGCTGATTAAGGTCCTGCAGCCATGGGAGGTGGACGCCTCGCATCGCGGGACACTCGTCGGGGAGGTGAGCACTTTTTATTTTTAACACTTTGCTTACTTTAATTTCACTTTAGCAGTGTATGTACATAGTGTATGTAGATACACTGCTAAAGTGAAATTACAGGGGAACAGAGCAGTTTTAGTATACTGAGCATGCTCAGTACACTAAAATCGGAGCTCCATAGACCCTCCTGTTATTTGAATTGGACAGTGTTGGATGCCATGCAGTCCAATGCTGTTTGATTGTGTCTGCTGCACCCAATATCGGAGCAGTCCCCGATTTTGGGCACATGAAAAAAGCAGACACTATCTGATCCCTGCACACACGGATGGCTATTAGCCACCAATCCGTGCCCATAGGGATACATGGAGGCCAAATTGGGTCCGTGGCTATCCATTTTACAACTGATAGCCACAGATCCCCAAAATTCATGATGTGAAAGGGGCCTAACTGACAGCTCGGACAGATACAATGTATCATTGCTCCACTATGCTAGTAACTCGCTGTGTGAACTAGCACATTCATTGTCAATGGCTTTCACAGCTTCCAGCTTATCTTGGTGTTTGTGTTGGGATCAGACTAGCTTATGGCATAGTGTGAGAGCATGAGATGGGATCTGCTAATGACACTCTGCTCCAGCTCTGCCATCATGAGCCGAGTGTCATGTATCTGTGACACAATCCTACGATTGGATCACAGCTGCAGAGGAGGGAAAGATTAATCTCCCCATCTCCTGCATTGCTGGCCTCAGCGTATATTGCGCTACACTCCCATGTCTGCCGAATGCATGCGAGTGCAGCGCAATTTTTCACTCACACCCATAGACTTGTATACAGGGGCATATTGATTGCAGTCATAGGGGTCATGACTGTAATCGGTGTTTAGAGGCCCGCAGACCCCAGCACCTGCTTCAGCTGGATGTGCATCCCCAAAGACTCACATCCAGTTCAGCAGTGGCGTACCGCCAATTACAGCAGACCATGTGGCTGATATGGGGCCCGTGAGTCATCGCTCAAAGCAATGATAGGGAGGGAGTGCTCCACTATCTGCTCCCTCCTTCATCATTAAAAGGTGAACATAATAAGATTGTAGATATTTATTACCTGTAAAACCAGTTGGGTAGTGCATGTAGTTTTTTGTTCATGCAATTGGTATTATATAGGCAAAACCTTCCTCCCCTTGTACAAATGTTTTAGGGAGCACTATAAGGCCCCTTTCACATCAGCGTTTTGCCGTGAACGTGGCAGTTGCGGTGAAAAAAATGCAACTGCCGCGATTATCGCATAACGGCCGCACTTGCGGCAAGCCCCATACAATGTCTATGGGGCTTGCAGCAGGTGCGGCAAGTGCGGTTTCGGCAATTGCGGCAGGTGCGGCCGCGAAATAACCGCAGCATATCGCGTTTTTTCAGGGCCACACCTGCCACAAGTGCCGAAACCGCACTTGCCGCACCTGCCGCACACTTACTGCAAGCTCCATAGACATAGTTTGGGGCTTGCCGCAAGTGTGCCGCAATCGCAGCCGTTATGCGGTAATCGCGGCAGTCGTGGTTTTTTCACCGCAACTGCCACGTTCACCGTTAAACGCTGATGTGAAAGCAGCCTAAGTCAATAGAGTCTGGTGTTGGTTCACCACGGCTAATAAAACATGTACAGGAACATCTTAATAGTGATCCTCAAGTGTTAAGGTTTGCAGGGCTAGAGCAAACCAGCACCTCAGTTAGAGGAGGCGATACTCACAAAAACCTGCTCCGAAAAGAAGCCAGGTGGATCCTGGATACCCGAGCTCAAGGAGCGCAAGGTTTAATTGATAAACTGGATCTTTCTGTTTTTCTCTAACCTCTCTCTGCTGCTTTTATTTTTGTGAGTCCCCTCTTCTGGCTTTCTTTGTGTTGACCCTCTTCTTTGTCTTAACTCTTGTCTTCTCCTTCTTTGCCCTTTTCTGTGATACTTTCTCTTCCTACAGAATTTCCTTCCTGATTTTTTTCCTTTCCAAAATCTGCGAAATGAGCCTGATAAGTTTTGCGCTTTTACTCCATCTTCTGGCCATTCTTTATATTGTAATTTACAATTGCTTTTTGACACTCATTAGTCTTTTAAATGACTTTTTGATATGTGTGCAGTGTATAGTATAGTATTAATTTTTATGACCCCTATATAAAGTAATTAAAATTAAAAATAAATGTTGAAAAAATTATCAAGTTCTAAAAACACAGAAAAAAGTAAATTAATAAAATGGTATTTTTATTATACTATGTATATTTATTATACTATGCTATATTATACTATTATATGGGTTTCACTGTGTTTGAGTGCTTTGACTGGTGCCCGCAGTGTTATCCTCCACTGGTCTCCACAAGGTCAGTGGGTGCTTTGTGATGTCTGTCTATCAAGCATTGCTCCCACCCAGCCAGAATCCTGTGCCACACTGATGAGGGGCAACAACCCCGAAACAGCTGTCTGTGGTTGGATACCTAGTCCATGGTAAATCCCTGGCCATATCTTCAAGCTTGCAAGGGCTGGATAGTGACTTAAGGGCTACTAATACCCTGGGCTAGGTCCTTCCCTGGTGGGATAACTGGCTGGTGTCCATGTTGTAGACTCTTAACCGAGGCTCCATGGACTTCATCTGCATATTCAAATTCTAGGGAGCACTGCACCTTGGGTTTCACTGTGTTTGACTGCTTTGACTGGTGCCTGCAGTGTTATCCTCCACTGGTCTCCACAAGGTCAGTGGGTGCTTTGTGATGTCTGTCTATCAAGCATTGCTCCCACCCAGCCAGAATCCTGCGCCACACTGATGAGGGGCAACAACCCCAAAACAGCTGTCTGTGGTTGGATACCTAGTCCATGGTAAATCCCTGGCCATATCTTCAAGCTCGCAAGGGCTGGATAGTGACTTAAGGGCTACTAATACCCTGGGCTAGGTCCTTCCCTGGTGGGAAAACTGGCTGGTGTCCATGTTGTAGACTCTTAACCGAGGCTCCATGGACTTCATCTGCATATTCAAATTCTAGGGAGCAATGCACCTTGGGTTTCACTGTGTTTGAGTGCTTTGACTGGTGCCCGCAGTGTTATCCTCCACTGGTCTCCACAAGGTCAGTGGGTGCTTTGTGATGTCTGTCTATCAAGCATTGGTCCCACCCAGCCAGAATCCTGGTAAATCCCTGGCCGTATCTTCAAGCTCGCAAGGGCTGGATAGTGACTTAAGGGCTACTAATACCCTGGGCTAGGTCCTTCCCTGGTGGGATAACTGGCTGGTGTCCATGTTGTAGACTCTTAACTGAGGCTCCATTGACTTCATCTGCATATTCAAATTCTAGGGAGCAATGCACCTTGGGTTTCACTGTGTTTGAGTGCTTTGACTGGTGCCCGCAGTGTTATCCTCCACTGGTCTCCACAAGGTCAGTGGGTGCTTTGTGATGTCTGTCTATCAAGCATTGCTCCCACCCAGCCAGAATCCTGCGCCACACTGATGAGGGGCAACAACCCCGAAACAGCTGTCTGTGGTTGGATACCTAGTCCATGGTAAATCCCTGGCCATATCTTCAAGCTCGCAAGGGCTGGATAGTGACTTAAGGGCTACTAATACCCTGGGCTAGGTCCTTCCCTGGTGGGATAACTGGCTGGTGTCCATATTGTAGACTCTTAACCGAGGCTCCATGGACTTCATCTGCATATTCAAATTCTAGGGAGCAATGCACCTTGGGTTTCACTGTGTTTGAGTGCTTTGACTGGTGCCCGCAGTGTTATCCTCCACTGGTCTCCACAAGGTCAGTGGGTGCTTTGTGATGTCTGTCTATCAAGCATTGCTCCCACCCAGCCAGAATCCTGCGCCACACTGATGAGGGGCAACAACCCCGAAACAGCTGTCTGTGGTTGGATACCTAGTCCATGGTAAATCCCTGGCCATATCTTCAAGCTCGCAAGGGCTGGATAGTGACTTAAGGGCTACTAATACCCTGGGCTAGGTCCTTCCCTGGTGGGATAACTGGCTGGTGTCCATGTTGTAGACTCTTAACCGAGGCTCCATGGACTTCATCTGCATATTCAAATTCTAGGGAGCAATGCACCTTGGGTTTCACTGTGTTTGAGTGCTTTGACTGGTGCCCGCAGTGTTATCCTCCACTGGTCTCCACAAGGTCAGTGGGTGCTTTGTGATGTCTGTCTATCAAGCATTGCTCCCACCCAGCCAGAATCCTGCGCCACACTGATGAGGGGCAACAACCCCGAAACAGCTGTCTGTGGTTGGATACCTAGTCCATGGTAAATCCCTGGCCATATCTTCAAGCTCGTAAGGGCTGGATAGTGACTTAAGGGCTACTAATACCCTGGGCTAGGTCCTTCCCTGGTGGGAAAACTGGCTGGTGTCCATGTTGTAGACTCTTAACCGAGGCTCCATGGACTTCATCTGCATATTCAAATTCTAGGGAGCAATGCACCTTGGGTTTCACTGTGTTTGAGTGCTTTGACTGGTGCCCGCAGTGTTATCCTCCACTGGTCTCCACAAGGTCAGTGGGTGCTTTGTGATGTCTGTCTATCAAGCATTGCTCCCACCCAGCCAGAATCCTGCGCCACACTGATGAGGGGCAACAACCCCGAAACAGCTGTCTGTGGTTGGATACCTAGTCCATGGTAAATCCCTGGCCATATCTTCAAGCTCGCAAGGGCTGGATAGTGACTTAAGGGCTACTAATACCCTGGGCTAGGTCCTTCCCTGGTGGGATAACTGGCTGGTGTCCATGTTGTAGACTCTTAACCGAGGCTCCATGGACTTCATCTGCATATACTATTATACTGTATATTCACTTATGTTCCTATGATCTATATAGAGGGGTTTGTTACAATTTATACTAATACACATTCATTTTTATTAGTCACGAAAAAGAGACACACACATATATAGGTCCTGAAGATGTGTATAAGTATATATAATAACAAGGGATTGCTCCTATGCATAGATATGTGTGGCGCCCCTATGGGAAGGCGCCACAGGGAGGTACTGCACCCCAAACAGAATGGGTAGTGCCTCCGTAGTCATGGATACGGGCAGTGGCGGATTATAATAAGGTCAATATGGGCTTTAGCCCCAGGTCCAATGGTGTCTAGGGGCCCACAGCCGAGGGGATAAATATCCCCATTATAATACGTCACAGCACCGCACCACACTGCACTCTGCACATAGGGGCGCAGCATACATGAGGCGACGACCCCTGCTAGTAGACATGGGGCGGCATCTGCAGGGGCGCCTGGTGGTAGAGTGGCCCTCTGCTGATGCCGCTCCTTCTACTATGTCCTGGCTGCCGCCGCGTTACACATTCCACCCCCTCCCCAGAGTGTGAGCCCACCTGTGGAGCTGCACAGGACCTGTACTTACAGAACCTGTGATGATGTCAATGGAGGGGAGGAGTCAGGGATCACATGATCAGCTCCTCGTGAATGGACTCCACCGTGCAGGATGAAGACTAGAGGTGAAGTGGATGAAGTGGAGTTTGTGTGGGGTGAGGAGGGTTTGCAGTGTGGATGTAGCAGAGCTGAGTGTGTAATAGGTGTACAGAGCGGAGCCGCGTGTGTACGAGGTGTACAGAGCGGAGCCGCGTGTGTACGAGGTGTATGGAGCTGAGCCGCGTGTGTACGAAGTGTACGGAGCAGAGCTGTGTATACGAGGTGTACGGAGCAGAGCCAGGTGTGTACGAGGTGTACAAGGTGTACGGAGCGGAGCCATGTGTGTACGAGGTATACGGAGCGGAGCCGCATGTGTACGAGGTGTACAGAGCGGAGACGTGTGTATGAGGTCTACGGAGCGGAGACGTGTGTATGAGGTGTATGGAGTGGAGACGTGTGTATGAGGTGTACAGAGCTGAGCCGTGTGTGTACGAAGTGTATGTAGCTGAGCCGCGTGTGTACGAGGTGTATGGAGCTGAGCCGTGTATGTATGAGGTGTATGGAGCTGAGCCATGTATGTATGAGGTGTACGGAGCGAAGCCGTGTGTGTACGAGATGTACGGAGCGAAGCCGTGTGTGTAAGAGGTGTACAGAGTGAAGCCGTGTGTGTACGAGGTGTACGGAGCGAAGCCGTGTGTGTACGAGGTGTACGGAGCGAAGCCGTGTGTGTACGAGGTGTATGGAGTGGAGCCCAGTGTGTACGGAGCGGAGCCGCGTGTGTACGAGGTGAGCGTAGACTTGTGTACGAGGTGTACGGAGCGGAGATGTGTGTACAAGGTGTACGGAGCGGAGATGTGTGTGTACGAGGTGTACGGAGTGAAGCTGTGTGTGTACAAGGTGTACGGAGCAGAGCCGAGTGTTTACGAGCTGTACGGAGCAGAGCCAGGTGTGTACTAGGTGTACGGAGTGGAGCCCAGTGTGTACGGAGCAAAGCCGCGTGTGTACGAGATGTACAGAGCGGAGCCACGTGTGTACGAGGTGTACAGAGCGGAGCCGCGTGTGTACGAGGTGTACAGAGCGGAGCCGCATGTGTACGAGGTGTACGGAGCGGAGCCGCATGTGTACGAGGTGTACGGAGCGGAGCCGCATGTGTACAAGGTGTACGGAGCAGAGCCGTGTGTGTACGAGGTGTATGGCGTGGAGCCATTTGTGTACAAGGTGTGTGTAACAGTGGTAGCACCCCGCGGATGCAGCTCCCGTTCCTATAGTCCCGGCCACCTCTGCCGGCAGCATTCTTCTCCCGAGTCCCGGCCGCCACTGTCTGCCCTGCTTTGATGATTCTGCCGGGCTTTGCTGAATCCTCCTGCTCCAGGAGGACCCAGACTTCCCAGACCCAGGCAGACAGCTGATCTCGACTGAGGCTGAGCAGACTCTTCTGTCCTCCTGACTGAGTCTGTGTCTCACCCGCCGACCGCCATCCACCACCTCCTGGGCCGCTGCCTGAATGAAGAGAGGGACCGTCACCTAATGCCGACACAGAGCACAGAGGGAACGTGCCTCTGTGACAGTGAGGTGAGTGATATGTCCACTCCTGCCTCCTGCTGCCTGTGGCTGTGCTGTGTGTGTGTGCACTGCTAGCCAGACCTCCTGGTGACTACTATACAGCAGGGAGGACTAAGGGTATGTTCACACAGTGCGTTTTTGCTGTGGCTTTGTTGCGGTTTCTGCCTGCAGTTTACCATTGGTTTTATGGTAATGTATGTTAATTTGTTGATTCCCAGCAAAACCAATGTGTTTCACAGAAACGCTGTGCACACACATTGGTTTTTGTTCTCTGGAGACAGAGTAAACACCACAGGATTTGCTGCGTTTTTGTTTTCCAGCAAAACCTATGGATTCTAGGATTAGCTGTCCCAACACATTGGTTTTTGTTTGGTGAAGAAAGTGGAAACACCTCAGGTTTTGCTGTGCTTTATGGTGGGTTTACACGCTCCAACGTCGGTCCGATATTGGATCCGACGGCACGGGAGCGCGCTTTTTCTGGCCAGATTTCAAAGAATCGCATTGGAGGTTTACACAGCGCGATATCGGCATACAAGTCTCTACGAGGTGTACGCCCCCCTTATACGGCCGACCCAGGAACGACCATTTAACATGGGAGTGAATAGGAGACGTTGTACTGCACATCGTAGTTGGGCTGTCACACAGCACGATCCTGCTCCAACCTCCATCCAATATCGGCCCTTTGAATAGCACGCTCATTCGATCCCCGATATCAGTTTGACATCGTTCCTGCATCGTATTGGTCATTTACATCATACAACGCACGAACGATATCGGGTCCAACGCACGAACCACGTGACTTTTGGTCGGAGTTGGACGCCGATATCGGGACGTGTAAACCCACCATTAGGCTGGGATCACACACACAGATATCTGGGCAGATATTGTTCACAGATCTCTGGTTGAAGTGAAATCATGGACAAATTGATCCATTTTGTGGCCATATACAAATAGACCAATTTGTCCATGATTTCACTGCAACCAGAGATCTGTGAACAATATCTGCCCACTGCAGTGGGGCCTGCAAGATGGCCGCCGTGCAGTGAGGACGTGCTGCCACGCACTCCTCACCATCCATCGCCATCTGGAGGACAGGCTGGCCACTGAGCTGCGGCCCGCACCCCACTCTACCGACCGCTGCTCCCTGCACCTGCCCATCCACCGGGATTCCCGTCTGTGCCCTCACCCACGCACGTGGGACACCCAGGACTCGGCCCTGCCAACGGCCCCACCACCCAGCCCACCCAGGACTCGGCCCTGCCAACAGCCCCACCACCCAGCCCACCCAGGACTCGGCCCTGCCAACGGCCCCACCACCCAGTCCAGCCCAGGAGCCAGCTTAACCGACCTGAGCTGAGTCCTAAGGTGAGACCCACCGGCACGCCGTCCCTCGCTGCCTGAGCGCGGGGACCGGCGAGACGCGCCGCAGCCCTGAGCCCGCAGCCCCCTGTACACGCGGACCGCTCCCCCTGCCTCAGCACAGGAGGCGCACAGCCTCACCGCTCCGGGCGCCTTCCCTGCCCTCGGAGCGCGTCTGAGGGACCCTGTGCTCAGGCCGAAGCCGCGGCCTGAGTTTGGAGGCGAGCCCCGCCCCCCGCCGATGACCGTCCCGGCCCGCACCGCTGCCTGCACCCGCGGCTGAGACCTGGGACCTGGCAGGAGACTCTGCCCACCGCGGAATGATCGGGCGCCCGCGGTGAGTGCTGGTCATCTGCCCCTCCTCTCTGCTGCTCCCCGGTCTCCATTACCTGCCTGGACATCCTGCGGTGCCCGGCTCCCGGCCCGACCCAAGGCCCTGCTGTGCATCCCAAGCACCTCTGCCCCCCACCCCTGCCCACAGGACCTCACCAAATATCGGGGCTCAGCAATCTGGTGACCCAGGTGCTGCACAGTTGAAGCCCCTCACCACTGACCAGGTCCCTCACCTCCTAGACCACCAGCCTCCTCCGTCCTGCCCACACGGAGCCACCACCACCCTCACAGTGCCTCTGCCTGCATTGCACCAGCCTCCTCCGTCCTGCCCGCACGGAGCCACCACCACCCTCACAGTGCCTCTGCCTGCATTGCACCAGCCTCCTCCGTCCTGCCCGCACGGAGCCACCACCACCCTCACGACGCCTCTGCCTGCATTGCACCTCTGACTGCACTACCCCCCTGGCTGCCTCTCACCCGTGGCTGCAATACCCTCCTGGCTGCCTCTCACCCATGGCTGCACTGCATCTCGGCCTGCAATACCCTCATCCCGTGGCTGCACTGCATCTCGGCTTGCAATTACCCTCCTGGCTGCCTCTCACCCGTGGCTGCACTGCATCTCGGCCTGCAATACCCTCATCCCGTGGCTGCACTGCATCTCAGCTTGCAATTACCCTCCTGGCTGCCTCTCACCCGTGGCTGCACTGCATCTCGGCTTGCAATTACCCTCCTGGCTGCCTCTCACCCGTGGCTGCACTGCATCACTGCCTGCAATACCCTCCTGGCTGCCTCTCACCCGTGGCTGCGCTATACCTCTGGCTGCATTACCCTCCTGGCTGCTACTCACCCGTAACTGCATCTCACCTCGCCCGTGGCTGTACTGCACCTCTGGCTGCACTACCCTCCTGGCTGCTTCTTACCTGGGGCTGCAACCCACCTCACCCACGACATCATCTCCTCTCACCCGTGGCTGCACCTCATCTCATCTCACCCGTGGCTGCATCTCATCTCACCCGCGGCTGCATCTCATCTCACCCGTGGCTGCACCTCATCTCATCTCACCCGTGGCTGCACCTCATCTCATCTGACCCGTGGCTGCATCTCATCTCATCTGACCCGTGGCTGCACCTCATCTCGTCTCACCCGTGGCTGCATCTCGTCTCACCCGTGGCTGCATCTCGTCTCACTCGTGGCTGCATCTCGTCTCACTCGTGGCTGCATCCCGTCTCACCCGTGGCTGCTTCCCATCCCACCCGTGACTGCATTTCATCTCACCAGTGGCTGCATCTCATCCCACCTGTGACTGCATCTCATCTCACCAGTGGCTGCATCTTATCCCACCTGCAACTGCATCTCATCTCACCAGTGTCTACATCCCACCCCTGCTACATCTCATCCCTGGCTGCTTCTTCCCCGGACTGCACCTAACCCCCAGCTGTATCTCACCTCCTGCTACACCTCAACCCTAGTTGCATCCCTCCCCTGGTTCCATACCTACCCCAGCCTGCATCCTATCCCTGAACTGCATCTCCTGCCCCGAACTGCACCTCATCACCTACCCCGTGCCTCAACCACGGCCAATCACCCACCATCGTGAACTTACCCTTGCCACACCCGACCCCCGGCTACCTCTGACCCTACCCACCTCTCCTCCCCTACTCACCCCGCCATGTTTCCGCTCCTTCTCACCTTCACTCCCATCCTTCTCCACTTCCTACTACCCCCACCCATCCCCCCATTGGGCAAAGGAATCCTACTCTCATCCTCCATCCTTCCTACCCACCTCACCCAATGCTCTGAACTATTCCCCCACTTTCAACCCACCACCTCTAGACGTACACGCCCACCACGCAAGCTCCCCTGCTCCCATCTCCTAACCCTCTCCCTGCTCCTTCTACTCTCCGGTGACATCTCCCCTAATCCTGGCCCACCCAACCATACCACCTCGCCCTCCTCCACCCCACTCCAACGGCCCACCACCAACCCTCGTAACCCCCTCAATCTCCGTCCCATTCCCCCTACCCCGGCTTCCCCTGTCCTCCTACCCGGCGCACTCTGGAACGCCCGCTCGGCCCGTAACAAGCTAACACTCATCCACGACCTCTTCATCTCCACAAAACTCTCCTCGGCATCACGGAGACCTGGCTTACCCCCTCTGACACAACCTCCCCGGCCGCCCTCTCTTACGGGGATTCACACTCTCCCACACTCCCCGCCCCACCAACACCCGCGGCGGGGGTGTTGGCATACTTCTGGCCAGCGACTGCTCCTTCTCCCCTCTCACTCCACCCCCCCTCCCCTCCTTCGAGGCACATTCCGTTCGCATCTACTCCCCCTGCAACCTCCAACTGGCTGTTGTCTACCGCCCCCCTGGATCCCCCTCTACCTTCTTCGATCACTCCACAACCTGGCTCCTCCACCTCCTCTCCTCCGACATCCCCACCATCGTCATGGGTGACTTCAACATCCCCATCGACACCCCCACAGCCGCTGCCTCCAGACTCCTATCCCTCACCTCCTCTCTTGGCCTCTCCCAATGGATCTCCTCCGCCACGCACACTGGTGGCCACACACTTGACCTTGTCTTCACCCGCCTCTGCTCCCTCTCCGACCTCGCACACTCAACCCTCACCCACTCCGACCACAACTTACTGACCTTCTCGTCCCTCTTCCCCCCTACCACACTCCCCCCCCGCCGGACACTTCCCCACCCCCGCAGAAACCTTAAGCTCATCGACTTCCATTCTCTCTCTGAATCCCTCCTCCCCCTCTCTGACCTGGCCTCTTCTCATGACGCTGACTCCGCCGCCTCCCTCTACAACTCCACCCTCACCACAGCCCTCGACCAGGCTGCACCGCTCACATTCCACACAACACGATTACAACGTCAACCATGGCTCACGACCCTCACCAAAAAACTCCGACGGACGACTAGGGCAGCCGAGCGGAAATGGAAAAAGTCCCACTCCGCAGAGCACTTTACCCTATACAAACATTCCCTCAATACCTTCAAGACTGCCCTTGACTCCGCAAAACAAGCATACTTCTCCTCCCTAATTACCGCCCTGTCTCACAACCCCAAACAACTCTTCAAAACCTTCAACTCCTTACTTCGTCCCCCTGCACCTCCTCCCTCACCTCTCATCTCCGCCGACGACTTCGCCACCTTCTTCAAAGACAAAATTGACAAACTCAGACAAAGCTTCGACCCACACTCCCCTCACCCCATCCCACCTCCAGCCCATCCCCCCCCACCCAAATGCAATTTCACCCCCATGACCGAGGACCACCTCTCCTCCCTTCTATCACGATCACACCTCACCACCTGCGCCCTGGACCCACTCCCCTCCCACCTCATCCCTAACCTTACCACAGTCCTCATCCCTGCCCTGACGCACCTCTTCAACATATCACTCAAATCCGGCACATTCCCCTCACCCTTCAAGCACGCCCTAATCACGCCCATCCTAAAAAAACCATCCCTCGACCCTACTTCAGTCTCCAACTATCGCCCCATTTCTCTTCTCCCGTTTGCCTCAAAACTTCTTGAACAACACGTCTATTCCGAACTGTCCTCCCACCTCTCTTCCTATGCTCTCTTCGATCGCCTACAATCCGGCTTCCGACCGCAACACTCAACCGAAACAGCCCTGACCAAGGTCACTAACGACCTTCTGATCGCCAAGAGCAAACGACACTACTCCGTCCTCATCCTTCTCGACCTCTCTGCTGCCTTTGACACTGTTGACCACTCCCTCTTACTCCAAATTCTTGAGTCTCTTGGCATTACTGACCTCGCCCTCTCCTGGATCTCCTCCTACCTGACGGACAGGACCTTCAGTGTCACCCACTCCCACACCACCTCCTCGCCCCACCCGCTCTCCGTAGGTGTCCCCCAAGGCTCGGTCCTGGGACCACTACTCTTCTCTATTTACACCCTCGGCCTAGGCAGCCTCATCGAGTCACACGGCCTCCAATACCACCTCTACGCCGACGACACCCAGCTCTATCTGTCTGGCCCCGACATCTCCTCTCTCCTATCTAAAATTCCTCCATGCCTATCCGCCATTGCATCCTTCTTCTCCACCCGCTTCCTCAAACTCAACATGGACAAGACTGAATTCATCGTCTTTCCCCCTAACAACCGTCCCCCCCTTCCTGACCTATCCATCACCGTTAAAGACTGCTCCCTCTCACCCGTCCCCCACGCCAAATGTCTCGGGGTAATCCTCGACTCCTCCCTCTCCTTCAAGCCCCACATCCAAGCCCTTGCCACCGCCTGCCGACTTCAACTAAAAAACATTGCCCGCATCCGCTCCTTCCTTGACCACAACTAAGACACTCATCCACGCCCTCATCATCTCCCGCCTGGACTACTGCAATCTCCTTTTCACCGGCCTCCCTGCCACCTCCCTTGATCCTCTCTGCACCATCCTCAACTCTGCTGCCCGACTCATCCACCTATCTCCCCGATACTCCCCCGCCTCCCCTCTTCGCCAAGCCCTCCACTGGCTCCCCTTCCCCGAGCGATCTCGCTTCAAAACCCTAACCCTGACATACAAAGCCATCCACAACCTGTCCCCTCCCTACATCTCCGACTTGGTCTCCCGCTACCTCCCTTCGCGCAACCTGCACTCCTCCCAAGAACTCCTTCTCTCAACCTCCCGCATCTCCACCTCCCATAACCGCACACAAGACTTCTCTCGGGCTTCTGCCAGACTCTGGAACTCCCTCCCTCACCACATCAGACACTCCCCGACCCTGGGAACCTTCAAAAAAAACCTGAAGACCCACCTCTTCCTACAAGCCTACAACACACACTGACACCCTATCCACTGCACCAACTCACCTGTCCCCCTCCTACTGTCTCCCTCCCTACCCCCTTTAGACTGTGAGCCCTCGCGGACAGGATCCCCGGCCCCATTGTACCTGTATTACTATTTGTGATCTGTCATCGTTTGTCACCGTTTGTGGTCGTCGTCTTCGACCACTTGTCTATGTCAACCCTCTAAATTGTAAAGCGCTATGTATCCTTATAGCGCTATATAAATACTTATTAATAATAATAATAATAATAATAATAATAATAATAATAATAATAATATCTGTGTGTGCGACCCCAGCCTTAGAAAGAATGAGCAGGTCAATTCTTTGCTGAACTTTTGCTAAAGTGGAAACACCTGTGGTATTTCCATTCTCTGTAGAGGAAAAAAAAAAGTGTGTGTGTGAAAGCTTTTCCCTAATAACATAGGTTTTGATGGAAACTAAAAACTCAGGATTAGATTAGCATAGATGAACATAAAACCAAGGCAAAACCTGATCTCAAACCTGCCTGTGGGCACATACCCTAAAGCCGCTCATTTTGTTCCATGTTCTAGCCTCCGCTCAGCCAAAGGAATTGTGAACTTGGTGATTCAATTCATTTTTTGGGTACATGTGGTTCTGGGTGAGATCATCATAGACTGAGAAATGTGTAGTTCACCTTGAGAATCTGGAAGGGTTTTGCTGTCCACTCAACATTAATGTCTGTCTTTCTTCTGCATACCACCCTCAGACAACTGGTCAGACAGAGTGGACCAATCAGACTTTAGAGGAATACCTACGGTGCTATGTCAGCCATCTTCAGGATCATTGGTTGGAGTTACTTTCCTTAGCTGAGTTCTGCTACAACAACTCTCAGAGTGCTATTTTTTGAAAATCTGGCTTACCATCCAAGTATCTTGCCTAGATCTTTAATTGATGTTCCTAAATCAAAAATCCAAAATCCAAAAATCGGCTGATAGATTCCAGAAATCGGCACCCATATTAAAGGTAGGGAATTCAGTGTGGTTGTCCACTAAAAGTCTAAAATTAAACATTCTTTCACAGAAACTGGGTCAGAAGTTCATTGGTCCTTTCAAGATCAATGGAATTGTGAGCTCTGTTGTCTGCTGGCTTAAGCTGTCTAGAACTATAATGGTGCACCCAGTATTTCATGTTTCACTTGTAAAGTCTATGTCTCCTAATAACTTCCAGGGATGCAATATGCCTCCTCTGCAACCTGTGCAGGAACAATTTGTGGCGGAAGAGATTATTGACTCTTATATCTGCAGGAGTCAGCTCCAGTACCTAATATGATTGCAGGGGACCCGTCTGAGGAAAACTTGGAACCAGTGGATAACATCAGTGTTCCACAAAATATGCTACGTTTTCACCAGAGATACACTGAGAAACCAGGTTCAGGATCGTCCTGAGGCCACTTCTAAGGTGGAAGTAATGACAGGACTCTGAAATTTTAGATTACCTTTTATTTCTCCTTGCCCTTTTCCAAATAGCGTCTGCTTCCTGGTTCCTGTCTTTGTGTTTCTGCTTAATGCCGTTATTAGCTCCAGTCTATCTTTCATTCCTTTCTTGAGTATTCTGCTTGCTCCCTGGCTCCTTGTACATCTCAAGTTTTGCTCCTTCTACTGCAGTCTGATGTCCAGTTTACCACACTGCTTCCAGTTACTATCCTGTATCAAGCTAATCAGTACTGTGTGTTTCTGTTTCAGCTCCTACCTCTAGCCCCGTGTCACAGAAGCTCAGTTTGCTTTTTTAAGCTCTTAGCAGCTTCCATGTTTGTATATTGTTATAGTAGTCATGCTCTTGACAGTTTAGGACTTTGGCTGGGGTCATGAAAATAAAGTCCAGAGTGGTGGTTTTGCATTTTTAATTGAACTATTTGTTCCCGATATTATTTTGGTATATCATACAAAATTGTAATATTCTTTTTTGTGCTTATAACCTGTATTGATGTCATTTTGTTCTTTTTGCCTGTTAAATAGTTGTGTAACAAGAAGAAGACAAGAAGAAGACTGAGGTCGAAATGTCTGACACTCATAAATATAGAAAAGCAAATATAACTTTTGTCTGAAACCACAAATAAACATGCAATTTTTTGCAACTCTGGACTTTGTTTTCATTATTCTGGTGTGCCAGATCATCTAAATAATTGTATCATTAATTCTGAGCACCCAAAAAGGTTGTGAGCCAGCTCTCTATCTCATTGAATTTGGCTGGGGTCAGACTTAGAAGTTTTCAGCAGAAGTGGCCAGCGTTAACAGGAAGAACTGGCTGCCGATGCTGCCCCATAGCAATCCGCAGTGTACCTTGACAGCGGCCGCAGACAGAGCTGCAGGGGGTCCGCTTTTCAGCAGAGCACAGGAAACGCTGCTGACAGCGCCTGGTAGACAAGTGGGTTGTGCAGGAAAGCGCAAGGATAGTGAGGAGGTGCAAGAGACAGAAGGGACAGTGAAAGTACTTGAGGGAACACTCTTGGAGTCTCAAAAGACTTTATTCTCCTCAGTGACTACCCCACCAGCTACCCGTTAAAGACAGTGTAACTGTGTACCTGAAATGCTGAAGAACTGTTGCCAGTAAAGTACCCGTACAGAGTCCAGCAAGCCTCCGGTGTATTATTCTGTTAAGTTAAGAAGCGTTGTTGCCACATCGACCAGCTCAGCAGCAGCACTGCCCCGTGGACCCAGCTCCGCCTGCAGGGACTATACCACCCAAGCTGCAATACCATCGTCCCCAGCGGTCTGACAGCGGCGCTGGTGAGGTCACCAGAAACTGAAGGTGGCGTCACGAGACTGTATTTTATTTCTTTCTTTTTCCCTTTTTACCAGTGACCCCCAGGGCTACGGGCTCAGGCACTGACCACCGAGACATCCCCAGCAGCAACGCCAGGGTACTGAGTTCCCATAGACCCCTGGGCTGGTCAGTAACTTCTTGATGATAGCTTCCCTTTAAACAAAGCAACTGATCAGTTCTCTCGTACTGAAGATTTTTTACAATGTATAATTTTTAGAATATATTCATATTACAGTGGAGCCTTTTATGGTATGCCATTGCTCTCCTGGAGGAGCCGAGCTAATTAAGGGAATTCGGAGCCCTCACTGCCAGTCTCAGCCGACCGGGTAGGAGAGGAGGTGCTGTGGATCACAGAGAGCATAGTGACGAGCTGTGAAGAGTGAAATATGACCCGCAGGAGACAGAAGGATGCTGGCTGGGGAGACGGAGGAGTCTCACAAGATGGCGCCGAGAAGAGGGAGGAGGCGGTCAAAGCTAATGAGGCATGCCAGCTCAGAATGAGCACGGCTGCAAAGCTGGGGAAATATGCCAGACTGGTGGATAGAGGTGAAACAGCAGGACTCTGATGGAGGTGAGGAAGTGGACGGGGAGGAGGCACAGCATTCACAGGCTGAGGGGGATGGTGGAAAGACCCCGGAGGTGATATCACTGATGGAGAGCAAAAGGCTGCAGCTGAAGAGGAAGGAGCTGGCATACAAGAGAATCCTACACTTAAAGACGTTTTTGCTGTGGTGTCATATTGCAAGCAGGCATTGAACACCTTGACACAGCAAGTACTGGGAGTGCAAACAGATGTAGCCACTGTGAAAAAAGATTTACACAAGGTTAATGTTAGAACTGGAGAGGTGGAAGAGAGAGTTGGAGTGGCTGAGGATGGATTAATAACCTCACAAAGTCTGAACAACGCTTTAATCAGCAGATTGCTGAGGTCATTGCCAAGAACGATGACCTAGAAAACAGGTCTAGGAGAAGTAAAATAAGGATAGTCGGCCTCCCGGAGAAGACCGAGGGATGGGACCCGACCGAGTATATTGAAAAATGGCTACAGGAGCAAATAGGCGCTGAATCCCTCACTAAATTCTACGCGGTGGAAAGGGCGCATAGAGTGCCGACGCAGTCCGCAGCCCCCGGGTAAAGGGCCACGTGTCATGATTGCGAAACTGCTGCATTATAGGGATAGAGACATTATCCTTCGTAAGGCAAGAGACGGAGATGAAATAAAAGTGAATGGACAGAGGGTTGGCATCTATCCTGATTATTCAGTGACTGTGCAAAGGCAGCGAATGCGGTTTGGTGGAGTGAAACGCACTTTGAGAGATCTGGGAATCCAATACTCAATGATGTTTCCTGCCAGGCTGCGGGTGGAAGCAATGGATAGAGCCCATTTCTTTGTGGATCCGGAGGAGGCCGCACAATGGATTGAGGCCAACAGGAAAGCTCTACAAGCTAAGGCTAAAGATTGAGAGATCTGGAATGCTTGAAAAGACCTACAGGAGTACCGGTCGGCTGGGGACATGAGTTATCTGGACTCTTTGCTGATCTGCAGTGGTGGTTTTGCTAACTGAGAAACTATCTCAATAATAGAGGGGCACACAATGTATGCTCTGTTAAAACTAATACAGCTTTAGACATGTGCAGAGAGGAGGGGGGGGCTTTTATTTTTTGCCCCCTACTTCTATTTTTCAAATTTTTCATTAACGTTATATTTGTTATCTCTTTTTCAATTTAACAGGGGGTAATGTTGACTTCTTATGTGTAAGTTCTGGTATGTGCTCTTCCTCTTCTTTTGGTCGGGGAGGACACGGTGGTCTTAAGGACAATGAAACTACTGCAGCCGGATATATTATACAACTGCTCTCATTAGAGGGTGGGGCGGTGGGGGGCAATGTTTGATGCCATTGATCTGTCACATTTTTTAGGATGATTATGGGTATAATATGGTTCACTTATGACGGCTTAACTTGGTTGTTACCAAATTTCTGCAAGTGACTTGAAGTTCGGCGGGAAGGAGGGGGGCAACACAGGAGGGGGAAGTGTACTTGTATGCGAGAAGATCTGTGAGAAGGACTTCACCTGGAAGATGGGGCTGGGATGGGAGAACCCATAGCTCTCATGGAGCATGTACGAGAGAGAAGTTGGAGGGGGGGAGGGAAGGGGGGGGGAGGGAATTGGCAGTGGGAAAGATAATGACAGCAGAAGTAGCAACTGGTTATGTGTAGAAATTGTGATTAACATGGTATTATGGGTACTTTTAGAGTTATGAGCTGGAACGTCAGGGGCTTGTCGGAGAAAACTAAGAGGGCAGCGATTCTCAAATGTGCTCACGATCAAGGAGCCTCGGTGGTGTGTCTCTTAGAGACTCATTTGAAACGCGAGAAGACTCATGTTCTTAATAGAAGATGGATACAGAGATCATACCACTCTACTTTCTCCAACTATGCCAGGGGGGTGTCGGTTTCGATTAGTAGATCCACGCCTTTTGAGGAAATTGATATCTATATTGACCCAGAGGGACGGGGAGTGGCGATTAAAGGGGTGTTCTATGGACAACTATTATGTATAGTGGCAATGTATATCCCCCCCCCTTATTCTAGCACACAAATTAAAGTGATGAGGGAATTTGCGGAAAAAGGAAGGGTGCTACCGTTGCTAATGGTTGGCAGATTTTAATAATGTAGTGGACAGTTTTTGGGATCGCAGTAAGAGGCAGGCTAATGTACGGGAGGGCACCATGACAGTTTTTGGTAACCTTATAAAGGAACTAGGTCTGGTTCACACATGGAGGGCTAGGAACACAGGGAAGAGATGCTACTCCTGTCACTCTGCTTCGCATGGCACGTTGTCACGTATAGATCTGGACCTGGCAGATAGCTGGGCTGATAGTGTGATTGGGGAAGTATGATACCTACCTCGGGTGTTATCGGACCATAGCCCTGTCGTTGTAAGTGTCAGTTATGGGTCTCGGACTGGAGTGACCAGGGAGGGGTGGAAGATGCACCCGGTTTGGCTGCAGCACCTTAATGTTCAAAAAATAAGGGAGGAAGTGGAGGAATTTTTCACACTTAATGAGGGGAGTACGGATAAATTAGTGGAATGGGATGCCTTGAAGGCCTTCCTGAGGGGGATCTTGTTCAGAGATATATGTAGACGTAAAACACTAACTAAGCGGGAGGAATTGGAGAGTTTGGAGGCATTAGAGAAAGCAGAGGAAGCTGCCATAATTGATACTACCATGGAAACACAAAATGATCTTAAAACAGCTCAAGATCGGGTGAACAAGATTCTACTGGATAAGATGCCGAAAAGGCAGGCGTTTAGAAAGGCTGAATTTTATGCTGAAGGGGAAAACGTGGGACACCTGCTGGCTGTCATAGCAGCGGCGCAGAATAGCACTACACATATTCATGAAATGGTGGATGGGGCTGGGAGGACGGTCACGGAAGTGGAAGACATACTAACGTCTTTACAAGCTTCTATAGTGCACTCTATTCCTCGGAAGGGAGGGTGGTGGATGGGGAGATAGATAATTTTCTGGAAATGGGAGTGCTCCCTAAGTTGAATGAGGAAAGCAGAGAGAGACTGGAGGCCCCCATTACGGAGGAGGAGATGACACATACTCTGCATGGCATGGCAAATGAAAAAGCCCCAGGCACTGATGGTTTACCGACAGAAGTGTATAAGCAGTTTTCAGACCTTTTACTGCCTAGACTGCTACGGGTATTTGAGGAGGCCAATAGGAAACAACTACTGCCGGATTCCATGAGGGAGGCAATGATAGTGGTAATCCCGAAGGAGGGGAAGGACCCCAAGATACCCGAGTCATATAGACCAATTTCATTGTTAACTACCGACGTTAAAATACTGGCGAAAGTATTGGCTACTCGACTGTCTGGGGTTGTCTCCTCCTTAATACATCCGGATCAGTCGGGGTTCATGCCCAGTAGATCTACAGCGATCAACATACGTAGATTGTACCTCAATCTCCAGCTGCAGGCCGATAACGCGGGAAGTAGAGTAATCGCTTCACTAGACGCCCATAAGGCGTTCGATAGTGTACAGTGGAATTATCTGTGGAGGGTTATGCAGCGGATGGGGTTTGGGCCGCGATTTATGGAATGGGTACAATTGCTATACTCTCAACCTATGGCCAAACTTAGAGTAAACGGGGCGGTGTCTTCATCTTTTCAACTTGCTAGGGGAACTAGACAGGGATGCCCCTTGTTGCCCCTCCTTTTTGCCATACCAATTGAGCCACTGACTGCGGTTATCAGGAAGAAGCGAGAGATCAAGGGATTCCAATACGGGAGGTTGGAAGAGAAGATTGCTTTGTATGCTGATGATCTCCTGTTGTTTCTTGGAGATCCAGAGGGATCATTGAGCTGTGCCATGCAGATCATTGAAAGTTTCGGGACAATCTCGGGATTGAAGATTAATTGGTCCAAATCTATACTGTTCAAAGTAGATCGGGGAGTGGAGTGGTCAGAGAGAAATGTAGAGGCGAATAGGTTGCAGTGCACGGAGGTATTTAAATATTTGGGGGTGCAGGTTTCTCTGCCTATTTCAGATTACTTGAATGTCAATCTTGTGCCTTTGGTTAAAAAACTCCGAGAGAAGATAGGTTTGGGTTAAGCTGCATTTAACGGTGGTGGGGAGGATCAACCTTCTTAAAATGATTATAATGCCAAATTACTTTACATCCTACACAACGCACCTATCTGGATTTCCAAAAAATGGTTTAGGTCACTAAATAGTTTGTTTAGAACTCTGGTATGGGGCAAGAAACAGGCAAGAATTCGATTAGAGATACTTCAAAGGCCAAAGACGAGGGGGGGTTAGCGCTCCCGAATCCTGAATTGTATTTCTTAGCGGCTCAAAGCCAGCACTTTAGGGGATGGGCATGTCCGGGGGGGGAAGGGGTCCACACGGTATCTCCTGGAGCACTGTATGAGTGGGAGACCAGTAATGGAAGGCCTGGAAGGGGGGTCTATGAAATGGCTGGGAGGTGCCAGTCCCACGCTGGACCTGATACAAAGGGTCTGGGATTCATTGAAGAAGGTGAGAGGGATACAGGGACTAACCAAGTATACGCCCATATGGAATAACAATGGTCTTCCTGAGTTACAAAAAATTGGGACTATAAGAGAATGGGATGCCAAAGGAATAACTCGGATGGATCAAATTTTGGAAAATGGGAATATGAAGCCATTTCAACAGGTGTAGGGAGAATTTTTACTATCGGGCACGGAGTGGTATCATTATGAACAAGTTAAACATGCAATTAAATCCCAGAGGAATACACAAAATATGAAGGTGGAAGTGGACCTGGTCCTTGATTATGTCTGCCAGGAAGGGATTACCAGGGGGGTTATCTCATGCACATACAGGGATCTCATGCACACATTTTTGCTTCGGTTTCCACTGAAGGCAGGGGATAAATGGGAGGCAGAGCTTGGGCATATTGAGAACGATGTATATTCCAAAGCTCTCTTTAAGTGAACCTGCAAGATTGTCACATATCTATGTAGTCCACAGGGTTTATAGATCGCCACTGCGACTGTATGAGATGGGGCTGAGGGAAACCTCTGCATGTCCTAGGTGTGGGAGTGACGGTGCGTGTATACTCCACATGATGTGGGAGTGCCCCAGGTTGGCCACATTCTGGTCTGGAGTATTGGATATGATTGGAGGGGCGTACGGATGTGTGGTTTCTGGAGATCCTGTTACATGCTTGTTGGGGTATGTAGAGGAGATCCCAGTTGTGTCTAATATGAAAATAGCCATTGCAAGGTTATTCTACTGTGCTAGAAATTAATTGCGCAACATTGGACTGGGACTGACCCTCCTACTAACGAGGAGTTTTCCAAATGAGTGGAGTATATCATACAACTAGAAAGGGGCATCTATGAAAAGAGAGGGCAGCATTCCCTGCATGACATCATATGGGACCATGGATTCAGTTTAAAGGATTGTGAGATCTGCTGTACGTTCTGAGAGGTGTGCGGGAGGGAGGATGAGCTGCTGACGTGGGAGGAAGCCAGATTATGGGAAAACAACATATAGTTCCTTGCTGCATTGTTTGTGAAGGGTATGGAGGGAGGTACTGCTGCCGAGGGATGTGGGGGTGGGGTTCATATTAAAATGATTGCTATTTATGCCATGCTGAATTGAAATTACTGACATGTGTTTACCAAAAGTTCAATAAAAAAGTATTTGATTTAAAAAAAAAGGTATGCTTGGCATTTGTGAACATGTTATGGGCAGAAACAAATTAAGAATTATCATGTTCTGATGCAGCATATAAAGAATTCCACAAAGTATAAAAACTTGAAGAAACTGTAAATTGAATAAGCTGATCAAGGTCAAGATAAATCGCCCAATATGAACATTAAAGGTATCTATTGATCGACAACCAGTGGAATGAAAACACAAAGTATACCATATTACAAAGGAGCATAAAAGGGTCTCTTCATAAAATGTTAGAACCTGAACACTTTCAATTATGAATTACAACTTAATTTTAGCCCCTTCACTCCATGGTCAATTTTAATTTTTCTGTTTTTTATATGCCCTTTTTCCAAGAGTCATAACTTTATCTTTCTGTCCACATAGCCATATGATAGCTTGATTTATGCAGGATTTCGTGTAGTTTTGACTGATGCTATTGATTTTTTACGATTCAATGTACGGAAAGGAAAAAAATTCCAAGTGTGGTGAAATTGGGAAAAAAAATGCAATTTTACCTTGATTTTAGGGGGTTTGTTTTTACACTGTACATTCTGTGACTAAAGCTACTCTGAATCATGGTTCTACAAATCAATATGGAAATACCATACTTGTATACAATTTCTTCAAATCTAACTAAAATAAAAAAAATTCAGAAATGCATAAAAAATGTAAAAAAATTTAGCTGCATCTCCATTTTCCTAGACCAATAATATTTGTTTTATCGTTCATTGAGCTGTGCAGGGGTTTGGGATTTTTTTTGCATGATAATCTAATGATTTTATTGATACAACTTTTGACAACAAAAACTTTTTATCTGCTTTTATTGACCAAAAAGAATGCACTTCTGGAATCGAGTCCTTCAATTTTATATTTTGATAGATTAGATTTTTATGAATGAGTTGATACCAAATCTGAATATTTAAAAAAATTAAATTTTGAATAGGGAGAAAAGAAGGCAATTTAAATTTATATTTAAAAAAACTTTTCTTTTTTACTTTATTTTTTAGTCTGCTTAGAGGACTTGAATCTGCAATTGTTCCTTTGCTTATACTATATACTGCTATACAATAGTATGGCTGCATATAGGGTAAAGCTTAGTCTCCTTTGAAGCTCAGCACATAGTAACCCATCATCCCCTTGAGATCACTGGGTGATGATGGGAGCAGCAGCATGCACTCTATTTAAAGGTCGCTGTCAGAGATTGACAGTGGCATTAAAATGGTTAGGAGCAAAGGACGAAGCTCATCTCTGGTTGCGTCTGTTTAATATAGCCTGTATCTGCCGCATGTAGAGGCAGTTCAGCTCCTGAGTCCCCCTCCGACACGTGATCACCCCACAATTACATACATGTATGGATATTGCATTAAGGGGTTGATTAAGATTTCATGTGTTTCCATGTGTCTTCCATGCACAATTTACAAGTTATGGTCTTGATCTTGTACCTACAGGTGCAACTCAATGAATTAGATCATCAAAAGTTAATTAATTTCAGTAATTCAATACATAAAGTGAAACACATATATAGAGTCATTACAAACAGAGTGATCTATTTCAAGTGTTTATTTATGTTAATGTTGATGATTATGGCTTACAGCCAATGAAGACCCAAAAGGCATTATCTCCGAAAATTAAAGTAGGAGGATGAAGGGTCTGAAAGCTAAAATTTTACCTAAATAGGTATCAGAGGCTTCACCTTGTGTGGTTGTGAGACTCACAACTACTAGAAAAGCATATCACAGCGGCTCAGTTTCAAACATGGTGCATATAGAGTAGGGAGGATGAGGGGTTAAAAACTGTGCTGCGGGACTGTGGCCTGGGCATGGAGGGGAGCAGAAGCTGAAAGCCAGAGCTCCTGTCCCCTGATCACCTCCGGGCTGAAATAGCCGGCCTGGACCCCACAGACATACCCCTATGCCGCCCAAGAAGAGGGGCAACCGAATACTGCAAGCCGGGAGCCGTCAGTACCCCTACAGATCTCCCATTACCTCCTGGAGCACAGCCCTTGAAAACAAGATGGCAGCGGGGAAGATGGCGGCGGCTCCCTCTCTCAGCACGGCAGATCAAAAGCCGCGCCAACATACAGAAGGCTGCATTGACATGGCTGAGGCTCTTTCACAGCCCGAGGCAGCAGAGATTCCAGGCCAGGACCACCTGCAGAGTCTGGTAATGTGTGCCCTCTCTCCCTCCTCCTCTTCAGACGCGCGCTTTACAAGCTGGAGGTGCCGCTTTTGATAAGCCTCCAGCCTCAAAGACTTCATCTGCCCTGAGCAGTGGAGCAGGGGCTGTCCATGAGACCCTGATCCATACTGCACAGTTAAGGTCTCAGGATAGTGGGGAGGTGAACCTATCTGATAGAAAGGTCACTACTGAGACACAGGAATATCATCAGAACGATATAGATGACACTGACATGAGAGAATACAGCCAGCAAGGACTAACTAGTTTGTTAATGGAAGCACAGCAGACTTGTCCTCAGTCTTTGCAGAGAGGGGGACAGGGGAGATGATTATACAAACTCCCTTGACAAGAGGACCCTCAGTGGGAAACCTTGAGGGATCCCACTGCAAATCATCCAATGTACCACTCCAGCAACCTGCCTACCCAGACCCCCCCTACCTCCAGGGCAGGTATTGATGCCCAGCACCCCAGGGGGACAGGAGATATGGGACGACCTCAGATCTCGTATACAGACTATCCCTACCAGAGAGGAAATGGAGGGTTTTATTACTCGGATGGAGGCGTCCTTTAAGGCAGAAGCTACTGAGTTAAGAGGCGAAGTCCATAAGCTCAATCTGAGAGTAACATCCACTGAATCATCATCTCAGAATGTAGACGAGGGGCTGCGGATACTAGAGGACAAGGTCTCTTCACAAGCTTCACAGTTTGAAAGAATGTTAGATTCCATGGAAGACATGGAAAATCGGGAGAGGAGGAATAATATCAGGATCAGGGGCCTCCCCGAAAGTGTCGGCCTTAAGGAGCTGGACTGTGCCCTTAAAAATATATTCAACTCAATAAGGGAAGTGTCGGCAGACTCAATTTTAGAATTTGACAGAGCACATAGATCCTTGAGACCTCCACCCATGGAAGGGGATAGACCTCGAGATGTGGTGTGCAGGATCCACAAGTATAAAATCAAAGAGGCGATTTTTACTAAAGCTAGAGCCAAAGGACAGATTAAATACCAGGATTATTCTATCCAGCTACTGGCAGATTTATCAAGACGCACCTTGCAAAAACGGAGGACATTTCGCCCTCTCCTGGTGATCCTGAGACAAGAGGACATACCCTACTCTTGGGGCTTTCCTTTCCGCCTCCAGATTCGGACGGATGGAGTGCTTCACTACGTCACCCATCCTAGGGGAGTATCGGAGTTCACAAAGGCGTTGGGACTCCCTCCGGTCACCATCTCGCTGGAGGAATGGCCGGGACATTATGAGTTCCTAGAATGGATGTCGATGGTCCCAGAACCATTAAGAGGAGGTGGGAGGAGGGGGAGGGGGGCTTCCCGGAGAGGGAGAAATAGAGGTTGGAGAAGGGGTTCGTTTAATAATGGTTGAAGATTTTTCCTTACATCTTAAGAGTTATGCTATCTGTCATCCTGTATTTTGGTGATTTTTCTTTCAGGGGAGATGGAGGAGATGATTTCCATGACGACTCACCCTACTATATAAAGGCAAATATATGCCAAGGTTTCTCACATGTCTAATGTTGCACCTATAATTTACTGAGTTCATTTACTAGTATGTTGCGGGGTACGTAGAATTTAAACCGGCTCAGACATCTTATTCATGTCTGATTATGGCCCTAAATAACTTCTTTAGGTTTAATTGTTACTGTTCAGGAATGTTATTCTTCCATGATACGAATTTTTCATGTTCCTACATGTGGCCCGGGGTGACAGGGACAACCCTTGAGTGGACAGGCTACACCTCGCCGGGATATAGTCACCTGTTTTAAGGCAGACCGGTCAAGTAGACCACCCCAGGACGCTATCCCGGATTATTCTGGGAAATTTCTTTATCTTCTATCCTTTTCTGTTTTCCTTTCTTCTTTCTACTTTCTTTCTACTCTCTTTCCCTAATTCTCAGGGTATCCCCCCCCTTTTTTTTTTTTTTATTCCCCCCACTTTAGGGCCTCTAGGTTCATTCCCTCTATCTCTTCCCTCTTTTGTTTTTATCTCCCATCCTTCTCCCCTAATATCTCTTATCCGTTCCCTTACCTCCGACCCCAGTGTCGACCATGTCAACTTTGAAAATCTGCTCGCTCAATGTGAAGGGATTCAATACTCCCTAGGAGAGGTCTCAAATCTTATACTCTGCTCATAAGCAGAAGTGTCAGATCCTGATGCTACAGGAGACTCATTTTAAATCAGGACATGTACCGAGTCTCCGTAACAGATACTTCTCAGACTGGCACCACAGTACAAACCCGGAAGCGAGAACGAAGGGTGTTTCCATCGCAGTACACAGGTCACTGACACACGAGATTCTTGACACCTGTATAGACCCGCAGGGCGATACATTTTTCTTAAGATGAGAATTGCTGGATCTTTACTAACTGTCGTTAATTGGTACTTGCCTAATAGGTTTCAAACGAAGACGTGCAGATCGTACCTATTTCGGTTGACAACCTTTGCAGAAGGATCAACCATTATCGGTGGGGATCTCAACTTTACCCTGGATCCGGTGGCAGACTCATCCTCTGTTAAGAGATCTATCCCAAATAAGAGGCTTGTCTCCATAAAAAAGCTCTTTCACACTCTGAGGCTTATAGACATCTGGAAGACCTTGAATCGACAAGGGAGGGATTTCACATACTTCTCCCCAGTACATAACTCATACAGCAGAATAGACATATTTTTCATTAGTCACAACTTACTATCCTGGAACCCCGAGGCAACCATAGGGGATATTTTGCTATCAGACCATGCCCCCACCTATTTGACTCTTACTTTGCCTGACACATGTAGCAGACCCTGGACGTGGAGACTAAATGAACATCTATTAAAGGATGAGGTGTGTATGACAGAGGTTAAGGAGACTATACAATCCTTTGGCCGAGATCATGCCTCTGACCCCACTCCTTCTCCCACAAAGTGGGAAACTCTGAAATGTGTCTTGAGAGGAGTATTTATAAAGCATGGCGCACGTCTGAAGAAAAATAACACAAAATTGATAGAGGACCTACTTTCGCAGATTCATGTATTAGAAACTGCGCATAAACAGACCTTATCTAGAACGACCCTCTCCGAACTGATTTTAAAGAAAAGTGAACTTAAGGATTTATTAGACCAAAAATATCGGAGATATTCTGAAAAATCTAGGAGTTATTTTTACTCCAATTCAGATAAATGTGGACGTCCCTTGGCCAGACTGCTCCATCCGACGTTAAATCCGACGTTTGTCCCAAGCATTTCTACTAAAACGGGGGGTCGCACATCCTTACCAAATGAAATTCTGGAGGAATTCAGGCAATATTATCTTGATCTCTATAACATCAGGGGACATTTGTCGATGCACCACCCTCGGAACTGTCAGAAAGAATTAAGAGATATATAGATAAAACAGCGATCCCAACACTGGCTGCGGAAACTACTACAATGCTAGAGGAGGAGATCTCAGAGGAAGAACTGTTACGGCTATCCAATCTACCCCATCTGGGAAATGTCCGGGTCCAGATGGATTTTTACCAATTTTTATAAAATACTTAAGACCCAGCTGACTCCTGCAATGTTGACGACCTTTAATGCTGTCTTAAAGGGATCTGATTTCGTGCCTCAGTCTTTAGAAGCCCATATCAGCGTCATCCCCAAACCTGGGAAAGACCCATCTTCAGTATCAAACTACAGGCCGATTTCGTTACTGAATGTGGATGTCAAATTATTTTCTAAGATATTAGCTGAGCGTTTAGCCCCAATTCTCCCTTCCGTAATTGATTCGGACCAGGTGGGCTTTGTCAGAGGCCGGAGGCTAGGGATAACACTATTAGAACCCTCCTCCTTATAGCTAAGGCCAAAAGCTCTTCAGCTCCGCTTGGTCTGATTTCTGTGGATGCTGAAAAGGCCTTTGATAGAGTCCACTGGGGTTTATGAAGGAGGCGCTGATTCAACTTGGCCTGGGCCCTCGATTTTTACACAGAATCATGGCCCTATATTCCTCCCCGTCTGCCAGGGTGAAGATCGGGGGTGCCCTATCTTCCTCGTTCAAAATTGCAAACGGGACTAGGCAGGGATGTCCATTATCTCCCCTGCTATACATAATTGTAATGGAACATTTAGCTACAGCAATCAGGGCCAACATGGACGTTCATGGGATTGAGCTGGGCCACAAGCACCACAAGACGGCACTATTTGCCGATGATCTCCTCCTCTATGTCTCGCAGCCTTTGATCTCTATCCCTACAATTCTAAAAGAATTCGAACAGTTTGGACGGTTGAGTAACTTTAAGGTTATTGTTCCAAGACGGAGGCGCTCAGTATCTCGCTACCTGGAGATCTGGTATGTCATTTATCCAAACAGTTCCGTTCAAATGGAGGGAGGAGGCTATTAATTACTTAGGAGTTTACATCCCCAAAGATCCTAGGCAATTGTTTAAATTAAACTATCATCCCCTATTATCTAGTGTAGAGAAGGCTATTTCATCATACCGCCAATTAAAGCTATCCTGGTTCGGGAGAATGAACGTTATTAAAATGGATATCCTACCCCGACTTTATATATCTTTCAAACAGTCCCTATCCACCCAGACAGAATCTTTTTCACTAAACTACAATCTCTCATTATTAAATTTACCTGGAACGGGAAGAGATCTAGGTTGGGGATTAATATCCTTTCATTACCTAGATCTAGAGGAGGGGTCGGATTACCTAACATTCATAGATATTTTTTAGCTTCTTCTCTTACCAGAGCCCTGGACTGGCACTATTGCGCGCCCTCCAAGAGATGGGTAGAGGTGGAGCAGGATGGCCTGGGGATCCCTCTGAGACATTTACTTTGGATTCCTTATGGGAGCATAACAGACCTACCCCCCTCTCCGATATAACCAAGTCCACTCTGCAAGTGTGGCATTCAATAACAAAACCACTCTACACAGATGGCAAACTTAGTCCTCTCGTCCCCCTTTTCTCTAACCCTGCTTTTCCACCTGGGTTTGGAAGGCAAATATTTCTATGCTGGCAGAGTGTGAACGATACCCGAATGGGACAGACCCTTTCCAATGGGGATTTACCCTCAATGAGAGAGATCCAATCTATTGATCCTACTAGACCTCTTAGATGGTTTGAATTCCTCCAATATAAATCATTTCTATATTCGTCTGGCCATACATGCAGGGTGAGATTGTCGCCAAACATATTGGAGAGATTGTTCCAGCAGGATTCCCCCCCGAGGCGTAAAATTTCAGCCCTATATCTGGCATTAGGATCCCTACGAGATCAGGACACCTTACACTTCCAGCGGGCCTGGGAGAGGGAATTAAACTGGACCATTACAGACAGGGATTGGCAGAAAAGCTTTTTATTTACCCACAAATTAGCCAGCGCCTGTGTTGCACAAGAGAGGAGCTATAAACTGCTCACCAGATGGTATTTATGTCCTGTCACCATGCACCGCGTGTTTCCTGAAACTTCAGACAGTTGTTGGCGATGTGGGAAAGCACCAGGGACGATGCTCCACATTTGGTGGAGTTGTGGCGAGATCCAGCGGTTCTGGTCTGGGGTGTTCGGCACTTACACACGAATCACAGGTAAACAGGTTAAATGTTGCCCTGAAGTAGCTTTACTATCCATCTTTCCGGATCCTATAGGGCTTAATAAGAAGGATATCCTCCGTTTTGTGTCTCGGCCGCCCGCGCTCTAATTCTGAGGTTTTGGAGAACTCCTCAGATACCTTCCCTGCTGGACTGGTTCAAAGAGATGATGGATTTATTCCAGATGGAGGAGCTGGCAGCCGACGCTTCGGGGTCTCGTGATAAATTTTCGGTGACCTGGACTGAGTGGATCCTCTACCAAGACTCAAGTGAATTCAGAAGAACTTTCTCTGAGGTTGATTCTGTGGTGCGATAAATGGTCGACATGGGGTCGGGGTATACCCTATCCCTTGTTCCCCTTAACTTTTTGGACCTTTCCTCTTCTTATCCCGACCCCGAATAACTTAGTTCAGTTCTTACTTCCCCCGCTATTATCTCTATCTTTTTTCCTTTCTCTTTCTATATACATACTTTAGGTTACTAAACAGTTTTAGTTTTGAGAATTATTTTTTTTCTTTCTCAGTTTACCCTTATATGCGGTTGCAGTAAAACTGACAGGAGTATGTACCTGTTATTTTATGGAACCCTTCACAAGAGAACCTACTCCAGATGGACCGGTTTCTCAGGAGGTCAAAAGAGGCTTATTCTTTGCTGGTACACCAAAGCCAGTAGAGAGATAAGTAGTGTGACTCTGATAGATACCCACTTGCTTTTGACCATCCTGACAAAAAGGAGTATGATACTAGAATCCTCCTAAAGAGATTCCTAACCCTCTTGGTTGCGGAAATCCTCTTGACTATAGTGGGGGTCCTTTAACCCCCTGAGTGTGGTTTATGACTACGGGAACAGGCCGACATACACCTGAAGAGGGTTTATAAAACTGAGAATGTATATTGATTAACACTTTATACTGATGTTCTTATTGTGAACTCCTTGCCTATACTTTTTGAATTGTATTTACATGTATAACCTGTACTGTTTGTTTTCTTTTTCAAAAATTAATAAAAAGAGATTAACCATAAAAACTGTGCTGCCATATTACACAAGACATCAAAGGTTGAATATAACATTGATTTATTAGTCAACGCATTTCAGAGCTCCCTGGGCCCTTCCTCGGGACAAAGCAATATCATACTGCATGTTTCAGGGCATTTCAGAACCGCATTGATTAATAAATCATAAGTCTATTCACCTTTTGATGTTTTGTGGGAGACAGCAACACAATTTTTAACTATTCATCCTCAATACTTTAATTTTCTGAGATAATGACCTTAGGATTTTTATTGGCTGTAAGTCATAATCATAAACATTTACAGAAAATAAACACTTGAAATAGATCACTCTATTTGTAATCAGTTTATCTAAAAATAGGGAAACAAGAGGTGCAATAGGGTCTTATCTTTTATATAGGTTATGGAAAGTCATGTATATGCATTTAATACAGCCGCTGCTGAATCCACACTTCCATGTGCACGGTGGTTAAGATAAATGTATCCAAATTACAATACTTTGCAATCTGTGCTGACTGTATACAGATAATGACTACAAAGGATCTGTAGGCAATGGTGCTTTATGTCCAATGCTTTTCAGAGCAAACCTCACTCCTTCATCAGGGACGCAACCATGTTTTATATTTGCATCCCTGATGAAGGAGTGAGGTTTGCTCTGAAAAGCGTTGGACATAAAGCACCATTGCCTACAGATCCTTTGTGGTCATTATCTCTATACAGTCAGCGCATATTGCAAAGCACTGTCCTTTGGATACATATACTCTGTTTGTAATGACTCTGTATAATATATGTGTTTCACTTTTTGTATTGAATTACTGAAAAAAAATTCACATTTAGATGAAATTCTAATCCATTGAGATGCACCTGTATAATTTCACACGAAATCCACAATAAGTATCAATGGTTTTCTGTTCCTGCCACAATTCAGAACCGAAATGTTGAAAATATTTATTTGTGAATATTCCTGTAATCACATAATAATAATTGGCAAGAGATTTGTGATCCTGGGATTAGGTCATATATCACCATTTATATCTCACTCTAATCTGAGTATTTGATCTTCCTGTCAGTCGCCATTGGTTTACAAGGACAATATTTCTCCCAAAGTAATTACTTTTGTCAATGCGTATTAGAAATGTATGTCATTCTCATGTAAAAGATTCCACACCTGCATCCCACATGCTGTCCTGGGACTTACTATCTTATTATAATCCTTCTTGGGTAAGAACCCTCATTAAGTAGAAAAACAGGAGTAAAATCCAATCACAAGGCGGAAGATTACTGAACATGGAGAAATATTACAGCTTCTGCAGATAAATACACTGGGGGGAAAAGAAATTGGTGTTGGCATAGATTGATGTACGGACACATAATTCAAACACATAAATGCTCCTCATATCTCATTATTCCTTATCAACTGCCAGTGATGGATTTATATTTTCAAGCACTGAGAATGGCTCGCTGGGCGAGATTCACCGCCCTAACCTGCCAGTCCGGATGACACAGACGTGTACTGTCATTCAAGTCACTTGTAGTAAATAAAGGTTCATGCTGTGATATCTTGAAGCTATATTATTTTGTTGTAGACTTGGTGGAGATTATTAGAGCCTCATAATAACTGTAATAAAATTTTTGTGTTAAAATCGAGATGTAATTATTTTAGCAAACATAGCAAACTTTGTATATAAAAAAAAGTTTCATGTACAGTAGTATACAATACAGTAGATAATTTGCGCCTTAAATACTTGGGTCATTGACAAGCATCACATCCTCAAATATAAAGTTATAATCAAAATTCTTCGACCACCTTTGCAAATTAGGTTTTGGTACGCTCACCAGAAGGGCGAGTGCTGGGGAAATAGACCCACTGGACAGTTGACTTCACACATGGACTCAGGGCACAGTCTCTAGTGTAGCAGCACAGTCTCTACTGTAGTATGGTGGGCAGGCAACTCATGGGCGGACGAGGGTACAGAGACAGAGGTGTAGGCAGGGCGGCAGCCAGGAACAGGATCAGGCGGAAACAGACAGGTATGGGAAGGCAAGGCTCGGGAATGGGAAGTAGACAGAGTAGAGTCTACTGACCCAGAGTAAGCAATGCTAAAATGTTCCATGATCTGTCACGTGCTCTTCTATAATGTTGTGCGTTCCTTAAAATGCCTACACCTTATCTCTGAGAGTTGTAGCATTTCTAATCCAACCCTGCCCTCTGCTGCCCTTTCTCACAACTACCATTTCCTTATACAGTATGGCCAAAGGAAGCTAAGCAACACTTGGAAATTTTCCAGCAGTTGTGAACAGTGAGCGCATGCTGCTGCAGATGCACACGCAATAGTGGTGATGCAAGCTGTGCATTTTTATGAGATGTGCATATATGCTGTCGTCGATGGGTTTGCTCAGGATCGCTCCTATCCTCTAGTGATTATGTGCAATAAAAAGAAGGAAGCCTGCACTTTATGTAGAAAACTTTCTTTGGAAAGGCAGAGTATTTTACAGTGTGCTTCCCAAATCAAGGTTGGCCCGAATATAGCAAAACCCAGAAAGCCTGAAAACCAACCAAAGCAAAACCAGTTATGGATCGCTGCTGCTAATAAGAGGCAGAGTTAACTAAAGGCCCTGTCACACATAAAGAGATCGCTAACGGAGATCGCTATTGGGATCGCTGGAGCGTCACAAAATCCGTGACGCAACAGCGATGTCGTTCTGTGTGACACGCACCAACAATCTGGCCCCTGCTGTGAGATTGTTGATCGTTACACACTGCTCTGGGTCATTCCTGCGTCGTCGTGCTCCCGCTGGGAACGCAACATCGTTGTGTTTGACAAAGATAATTAGCAACGATCTCAATGCTACACTATGGAGAGAAAATTCACAACGACCTCAGTATAATTCTGGATCGCTAGTGCGTCATTTTTACATCACTATTAAGATGCCTGTTTGACATCTTATCAGCGATGTGTAAATGACGCACCAGCGATCTCTGAACATCGTTATGTGAGACTGGGCCTTAAGTGTACACTGTCAACTCTGTAGTTTATATGGAGTAAAGGTTCATAAAAATGAAACCTAAGATGTCTATGTTTCTTATGGGACTGCAAGCACCTTTTCTACTACTCCATGCTACATGGTCTGAGTGACTGAACCTGGCAGACAGAAATTGAAGGTGTAACCAGTCCGGGAAGCTTAGCCACTACACAAAGCTAGACTAAGGCTAGGGTCACACATACAAATCCGTTTTATGAGGGCTTAGAAAACCGAATCCGTTAACATTAGGGTGCTAAAAATGTTTCCTGAGGTTCTGGCCGTTTTTTGGACTTAAACTACTGAGAAAAAGCAGCATTAGAAAAACTTACCATCAATGCAAAAATCAAAAACCAACACTGCACTTGCAGGATACAGTCAGATCCCACTATGTAAAGCAAGCACCAGGTGCAGGCTGATAAAAATCACCTCTACCTACAACAAAATGTGGGAGGCAACTTGCCATGCACATAATGGGCTTGCTTAGGACACCATTCACACTGATACAAATGATGCAGAGTGTCTGGAAGCTACCCAACTGCTCTGCTACCTGAGCAAATTGGCAGCACAGTACAATACTTCTGCACCATGGAGCCCAACTGCACCCTGAATTGAATAAAAAAGTGCAAAAAATTTTTTTATGTGATAAACAAAAAACCTTATAGATGAAGTATTGGTTCATGCATTGGCCAAGACACTTAAAGGGAACCTGTCACCCGATTTTAAGCTCCTACACTATCTCTAGCTGTCCCTACACCTTCCTAGCAGCTCCCTATCTCTCCCTTTCTTATCTAAAGTCTCCCTATTAAAGAAGTGTAAAATAAGATTAAACTTACTGCAGTCCCCGTAGTTAGGGGACTGGGTAGGCGTGGCCTCTGTTCCTTCCTCACTCCTCCATGTGGTAATGCACGCCCCGCTGGGCGGCATTATTGTGTGTCCTCTCTGCCCCCATTAACAGTAATCCTCCGCCCTCTACACCTCTTTGCACCGGCCGGGCGTCACATCCGGCGCGGTGCATTATGGGCCGTCACGTGATCTGCCCTAGTGCATTCTGGGTCCGATCACGTGATCGGCCCCAGTGCATTATGGGCTTGATCACGTGATCGGCCCCGGCTTCAATAAGCGCATTGCGCATGCGCGGAGCCGGGGCCGATCACGTGATCAAGCCCATAATGCACTGGGGCCGATCACGTGATCGGACCCAGAATGCACTAGGGCAGATCACGTGACGGCCCATAATGCACCGCGCCGGATGTGACGCCCGGCCGGTGCAAAGAGGTGTAGAGGGCGGAGGATTACTGTTAATGGGGGCAGAGAGGACACACAATAATGCCGCCCAGCGGGGCGTGCATTACCACATGGAGGAGTGAGGAAGGAACAGAGGCCACGCCTACCCAGTCCCCTAACTACGGGGACTGCAGTAAGTTTAATCTTATTTTACACTTCTTTAATAGGGAGACTTTAGATAAGAAAGGGAGAGATAGGGAGCTGCTAGGAAGGTGTAGGGACAGCTAGAGATAGTGTAGGAGCTTAAAATCGGGTGACAGGTTCCCTTTAAGCTCATGATCCATGTCACGGACCCTCATGCTCCTGAGTCCTAACAAATTAGGTACAAAAACTACTGAGAAAAATCAGCATTAGAAAAACTTACCATCAATGCCAAAATCAAAAACCAACACTGCACTTGTAGGATGCAGTCAGACCCCACTATGTGTGTTTATGTGGAATGTTGAAGGACATCTTCCCCAGGGCCACCCGGAGCTGTATCGTGGGGATGTGATCACTTACGAGCGCCACGCAGGTCCCCGCCGGTGGTTCTCAATCCGGATCAGCAAAGTTGAAAAGTGAAGAGTCTGATCCGGTATTGTATTGTCAAAAATGTAAGCTGTTTCTTTAAATGTTCCTCTTGCAGTGCCCTGTTGTTGTTTTCTTGTAGTTCCTGATGAACATTAATCAGAGACGTGTTACCCGATCCCTGTTGGGCCGAGATGGACTAGATTATAGTGAATGTTATTGCAACGTTATAAGCACCGTACCTCCTGCAAAGGAAGATTACTAAAGCAACCTTATTGTTTATACATGTTTGAAAGTTACCTGGTTAACCTGTTAATAAAAATCAGTAGACAATAATGAGTAGTGCACACTGATTTATGCGATTAGTAACCGCATTCATCCACCACCAGAAAAACCTGCAAAGAATCAGTGCAAAAAATCGGCACAGGAATCACACAAAAAGCTCTCTGTTATAATAAGTATTTTTTTCCAGTTTTTAGCAAGTGCTATCAAAAAAGTATCAAAAACAGGGCTATTGGTCTGTACTTTTTTTGCAAAAAATATACTGCAAGCTGCCTCACCTCGTCACGGTTGCCCTGACCGAGGCAGTCCCTAGCTGATGTATGCATTTAAAACCTGTGTGTGTGTGAACATACCTCAATCAAGGCTCCAGCCAGGACTCCACTCTGTGGGCTTTTACCTGTGAAACTGCTTGTGTGTGAACTACTCATAGGGGACGAGGTGAGGCAGCTTGCAGTATATTTTTTGCAAAAAACGTACAGACCAATAGCCCTGTTTTTGATACTTTTTTGATAGCACTTGCTAAAAGCTGGAAAAAAAAACTTATTATAACAGAGAGCTTTTTGTGTGATTCCTGTGCGGATTTTTTGCACTGATTTTTTGCTGTTAATAAAAATGTCAACTCTCACCTGGTTTGGGTTTAACACCCCGGACGGGTGTATTTCACCAAGGGGGGGTGTGGCACCTTTCTGGCTAGGCGCCACAGAGAGGTATTGCACTCTGACAACAAATGTGGTATCTCTGTAAGTTGTGGGTTTAGGGTTTAACCTATGGAGTCTCAAGTTACACACACACACCCAGGACTAGGCCACCTGATATAGAGGGACTGATAATTTAGAAGGTCCAGAAAGGGGGTGGAGCCTAGGTGAAGAAGTAGTTGAGTGACAGTTACCTCAGTTAGTGCTGGGAAGGCAGTCAGGAAGGACGCGCCTGACAGCACCGCTGACAGGAGGGATCCCCATCTCTAAGAAGGGGCCCAGGACAGAAGGGGAAGGACCAGAACCGGTTGGAGCCAGCTGGTATCGTCCGGGGAAGCACCGGCAACACGGGAAGCCGAGGTGGTCAGTAGTTTATCTCTGACCGCAAACCGAAGAGCTGCAGGCCCATAATCACCGGGTAGCCGTTAGCGCCACAAAGGTACTTCGCCCCTCAGTGCCAAAATAGATCCAAGATCATAGGACCATCGGTCTGGATTCCGGTGGCGGGAGGTCCTGAAATTTACCTCTCTTGTCCGTACCGGTAAAGGAAACCCATGCTCCACCATGGGAGATCAGGGAACTGGTGGAGAGCTCTGCAAGGGTGGTGAAAGACAGAGAAGAGCAGATTAGACCCGAAAGACTTGAGAAGAAACATCTGGAGACTCCATAGGGGAACCCTGAACCGGCAACCATCTCCCGTTAAACCAAACTGTACCATGTATCATTTAACATCTGCCGGTACCCTGAAAAGTGGAGTTAGAGTTGAACTGGTCTCTGTCATTCTTCTCGCCGGTGCCCGGAGGGCTTCAGCACTATCACCAGCATCTCACTGGAGGGGTAAGAACAACAACTCCCCTCATCCATCTCATCATCCTCCATCACCGCTGCCCTGAGGTAAAAGCTCCACCTGTGGGGAGCTGGACCACACTTAGCTGCACCCTTCATCACCTCAGTGGCCGGCCTGCAGCGCTGGTATCCCCAAATTACCGGGAACCACAGGTGACGTCACGAACCCCTGTAAATATTCCCTCCCCACCATCTAACAAATGACAGCCAGGGCACGGAATCGGGAACCTGACCACCCGTGATTTCCTCCAGTTAAAACCATCAAACTCAAGGCCCGGTATCCGAGTCCCCTTGCCCTGGGCTCATCAATAACATCAAGCCTACTCCCCTTTCCAACAAGCTTTTTCCCTTCCCTTTCCACCACAACCTCAGGATTTCCCACTCATCTTTTATGCACACAGATTTCGAAAGTAATTGTTTGAGGCCAAACACAGCATTTTTAGGGTAAAGTAAAAAAAGGATTTTGTAATCACTGCTTTGAGGCCAAAAAATGCCTTTTTAGTAGAAACTGAAGGATTTGAGAATCACAGGTTATAGGCAAAAAAAATCCTTAAGGGAAACTGAAGGATTTGAGAATCACAGGTTAGAGACAAAAAATATGCCTTTGTTGGGTATACTAAAGGATTGAGAATCCCAAGTTAGAGGCCACACACAGCCTTCTTAGTGGAAACTGAAGGCTTTGAGAATCACAGGTTAGGAGGACAACCATAACTTTTTTAGGGGAAACTATAGGATTAGGATGTGAGAATCGCAGCTTAGAGGCTAATAATGTTTTTTTTAGGGGAAATTAGAGGATTTGAGAATCACAGGTTAGAAGCAAAAAAATCCTTTTTAGGGGGAAACTGAATGGTTTGAGAATCACAGGTTATAGGCCAAACACAGCCTTTTTGGGGGAAATTGAAGGATTTTAGAATCACAGGTTAGAGGCAAAATATGCATTTGTTGGGGAAACTAAAGGATTTGAGAATCATAGGTTAGGAGGCCAAACATAGATTTTTTTAGTTGAAACTGAAGGATTTGAGATTCAAAGCTTAAGGCCCACTTACACATACAGATAATTGTGCAGAGATTGTTTGCAGATCTCTGTTTGCAGTGAAATCATGAACACATTGTTACATTTGTACACGGCCACAAAATGGAACAATGTGTCCATGATTTCACTGCAATCAGAGATCTGCCAACAATCTCTGCACAATTATCTGTGTGTGTGACGTGGCCCTAACTGGGCCTTTAGAGGCAAAAAAATGTCTTTTTAGCAGAAATTCAAGTATTTGAGAATCACAGATTAGGAGCAAAAGATTCCTTTTTAGGGAAACTCAAGTTTTTGAGAATCACAGGTTAGAGGCAAAAAAAGCCTTTGCTGGGAAAACTGAAGAATTTGAGAATCACTGCTTAGGGTGCTTTCACATAACAATTTTTGTGCATCCATGGCTGTCCATTATAAAACGGACAGCCACGGATCCAATTTGGCCCCCATGTTATCCTATGGGGGTCGGATCGGATCGATTTGGCCTAATTGGCATCCGATTTTGTGGGATCCGATTTGTGTCCGATTTTTTTGCTGGGCCCAAAATCGGAGACTGCTCCGATTTTGGGCTCAGAAAAAAAATCGAATCCCACAAAATTGGATGGCAAATTTGCCAAATCCAATCAGATCCGTATTCCTCTAACATGGGGGCCTATGGAGCATGCTCAGTACACTAAAATTGCTCCAACCCTTCTAATTAAACTTCTGCAATGTATAATATAATTGCAGAAGTGTAATTAAGTAAAAGAAAGAGTTAAAAATAAAAAATCATTATGCTCACCTATCCTCGATCCAGCGCTGCCTCCCGTGTGCTTACAGGACCTGTGATGATGTCACAGAGCATCATCAGGTCACATGAGAATGAATCAAGTCACATAGAAGGTTATCCTTGAAAAACACTTGCTAGCTTCTGCTCAGGCAATGTTCTCCAACTCTGAGGACTGTTTTTTTCAGCAGGACAATGCCCTAGGTCAATCAATGTGTGAATGAAGGAGCACCACATCAAGACCCTAACATGGCCAGCCCAATCTTCAGACCTGAACCCCATTGAAAACCTCTGGAATGTAATCAAGAGAAAGATGGATCGATCACAAGCCATCAAACAAAGAACTGCTTACATTTTTGTGCCAGGAGTGGCATAAGGTCACCCAAAAATGTGAAAGACTGGAGAAAAGCATTGTAAGACACATGAAAGCTCTGATTAAAAATCATGGTTATTGCACCAAATATTCATTTTTAACTCTTCCTGAGATAAAACATTAGTATTGTTGTTTCTAAATGAATATGAACTTGTTTTCTTTGCATTATTTGAGGTCTGAAAGCACTTTTCTTTTTTGTTATTTTGACAATTTCTCTTTTGCTGCAAATAAATACAACATTTTTTAGCTTTGAATTTCTAAGATATGTTGTCAGTAGATTATAGAATAAAAGAACAATGCACATTTTACTCAAAAATAAACCTATGAAGAGAAAAATCAGAAAACCTGAACACTTTGCAGTGGTCTCTTAATATTTGCCAGAGCGTGTATATTACAAACTGTCAACATTTTGTAGCCAAGATACACATAAAAATTATCCCAAAAACTCGGACAACCTCTTTAAGGAAAACTAAAGTATTTGAGAATCAAAGGTTAGAGGCAAAAAATGCCTTTTTAGGGGAAACTAAAGGATTTGACAATCACAGGTTATGCTGGGTTTACACGCTAGGATATTCTGAACGATATCCTTGAAACGTCACAGATTTTGAGCATTGAAAAGATGTCGTTCAGGCGTCGTTGCGTATAAACGAACGATATAGGATGAAAAGATCGTTGGATCGTTCATCCTAGATTTGAGATCCTGACCTCAAATCTATTGTTGGTCGTCCAATTAACGCCGCTTCAGGAAGCAGTATCGTTCAATGTGACAGCTTTTTGAACGATATTGTTCAAAAAGCTCCTATTCCTGCCGCTTTATTACATCGCTCACTCCTTCCTCTCCTGTTTAACAGTTGCGCTGCCGCATAGGATATCGTAAACGATATCCTTGTGTGTGACAGTGCACTAACGATGTCAGAATGATCATGTGACCGTTCCAAGGATATCGTTTACGATATCCTAGCGTGTAAACCCACCATTAGAGGCCAAAAAATATGCCTTTGTTTGGGAAACTAAAAGATTTGACAATCACAGGTTAGAGGCCAAACAGAGCCTTTAAGGGAAAACTGAAGGCTTTGAGACTCACAGGTTAGCGCAAAAAATGCCTTTTTAGAGGAAACTGAATGATTGAGAATCACTGGTTAGATACAAAAAAAAGCCTTTTTAGGGGAAACTGAAGAATTTGATAATCACAGGTTAGAGGTCAAAAAATTTCCTTTTTTGGCGACACTAAAATATTTGAGAATCACATGGGTTAAAAGGTCAAACAACTTGTTGGGAAACTGAGGTTTTGAGAATCACAGGATGGCAGCAAAAAAATTACTTTTTAGTGGAAACTGAAGGATTTGAGAATCACAGGTTAGAGGCAAAAAAATGGCATTTTAGGGGAACTTAAGGCTGTTGCTGTGGCTTGTACGTAGGTCAAGCAACCTATTGCAGGCATGGTGTATGCCTACTCATTTCTTATGACCTAATGGTCATTTCTTTAAAATCCAGGAATGAGTTAATGTCGTTCTGCAGAGACAGTATTCTGAGCTGTGTTCTTGTAGTTTCATCTCTGGTCTTTAAACAAACTGGTTTATGAGGGTTCTGTCTTTATCCTGCACCTCATGAGGAACAGCTTGCTTAATGGTCTGCAATGCTTTCTGGAAATTCAGGGCAAAGTCTCTTAGTGAGTCACCATGTTGTTGCTTTTTAACAAAGAAACCCATATATTCATAATCACGTTCACAGAAAACATCCCCATATGCTGAGAAAGCAGGCACGCAGGCACTGGTGACAGTGTGAAAAGCGGTGCCGTCACAAAGTTTACTGCAGTTTAGACTCCAGGGGTCATGCTGGGGCTATCCTGCAAGTTTGAACTGCACTGCACTCCCTGATATCACTGCTCCTCACACACGCTGCCTCACGATACTGGCAAAATAAAATCTTGAGCAAAATCACGTCTCTCCTGAGACAGCTAATGTCACTGTCACATGTAAACTGCTGTGCAGTCTCTATGAATTTCTCTGCAGTAGTTAAATTGAGTTAATTTCCTTTAGTCTATTAAGGGTTAACTTCTGTGGCTCTGCAGTAGAAGTTGCAGTTGCTGAGTGTATCAGGTGATGTGGTTGTCCACTCCCATAGCCTTTAAGGAGTCCCATGACCCACCAGCTGGTGTCACTGATAGTCTGTTCTCTGCATATACCTTGATCTGTGTTGATGTTGAGTGCTGTTCTGCTGAAGCCTTCTTGCTGTGTAGCTTTGTGGAGATTGCCATCTGTCTTGGAGTTTCTGTGTTTATCCCGGTCCCTAGATGGAGGTGAGGGGGTTATAGGCTAGGGCTGGTCAGGAAGTTCAGTGAAGTCATGGTTTGTCACACTTCCATGAGCTATGCAGAGCCTGTTGTCCCACCATATGGGGGATGCAGTAACTTATCTTGCTCGCCATATGCTGGGACTACGTCAGTATTTATTTGAATTTCATTTTTTTTTCTAATTTTCTACATGGTTTTTCTTTTGAGTTTAGTGGAATAATAGACTTTAAAATATGGACTTTAATTGAACAAAATGGCGAAAGAGGGATGAATTGGGGTTAATTTTCAAATAAAATATTTATTGGTATTTGTGTCCTTACTGACTTGGATAATAATATCCGATCTGATTGATGCCTCTGCATTACTAACCTCTAGGCTTGATGTCAGCTGACTTTACCCAGCTGGCATCAACGCCAATACCATTATCCTGTTTGCCAAATGTACCAGGGCAGCGAGATAGCTGAGGTGAAGCGCTAGGAGTGGCGCATGTAATGGAGATGTTATTCTTAGTCGGCTGTGGCCTGCTAATTTTTTTTAAGATTGCACATTTTTTTCAGATTTTAAAGATTTCAGCTGCTCAAGTGGATGGATGGATAAATGGATGAATAGATACATAGAAAAAATAGATGGATGGATAGATGGATGGTTGAAAAGAATAGATATATAGATTTATAGATACTGTAGATGAAAAATATAGATTTAGAGATAGATGTCAAACAGCATATAATAGTAAGAAAAAGTGTATCCCTGGCACACTTTCGAGAATCACTAGGATAAGAAATTTCTTTTGAGGTTTTTTTATTTGCAGCGTATTGGTGAAGACATTCATTCAACGTTTCGGCTCATCATGAGCCTCCTCAAGAATGGGTCTGGAGAGAGTTTGAGCCTTCCACAAGAATCCTCTGGAGAGAGGTTGTGGGGTGCTTAGTACCTTGTAGTAGGGCACCTGTTGCAATCTGTATTAGGCTTTCTGTGAGCTGACATACACTGTATTATGAGATGTCAGGGTGCACAGCATGTATCATGATTGCTAGCCTGGCATGTGAATCCCGTCCTTGTGTCCATGTGGGCTTCAGGGTCGGTGTGTCCAATGTGCATGGAGGCTGGTAGACTCGCTGGGATCACGCCAGCTCCTCCCACTGTCATGGTGCAGTGGCAGTCAGAGTAGACGGGTTTAATGACAGATGAGTATTGTCAGCTGTCATCAACCCCTGAATTGGTAATGTTGAGGCATCTATGATACTAAAACACAAATGAAGAAAAAAGTCCTTTATTAGAAATAAAATACAACACACAGACAACCCGCTGTCACCCATTTATTAAGCCAAAACATACCTCTGACAATAATCCACAGTGAGGTCCCTCAAAGATCTGCAGTGCGGCTACATTGCTGTGAGCAGACACATGTCCATTCACCTGGGGCAGCAGGCTCACATTGACACACGGCTGTGCCTGTGATTGTGGTTCTGTGAAAGAGTTAATCTGAGGACTCTGCAAAGCAGCACATCCTCTATACTTAGATGAACTGTCTGACATCACCTCTCTGCTCAGAAAGCTGACTAGTAGTGTCTGAGTGCTACTCTCAGTGGGTGGACACGTCTCCTTTCACCGAGATGTAACAGAGCTAAAATGGTTTGTCACAGGACAACTCGTGCTGACTTTGGATTACCATCAACGGGTATGTTTGGTAGTAATAAAGAGGGGAAACAGAGATGTCTGTGCGTTTTTATCCAAATAAATGATTTTTCTCTGTGTTGTGAATTTTTACTACTTACTTATAGATTACTAATGGCTGGGTATAACATAGGCCTGACATTATTAATCTAGCACTTGGTGTCATCTGGCTAATCCACAAATGACATTAACCTCTTATTACCCAGTCTGGCACCAGCACCAGGGCAACTGGAAGAGAGTGGTATCCACCGTTTTTGGAGTTTTTCTTGGAGGTACCAATTCTTGGGTGGCTGCAAGCTGCAATTTTTAGTATGGGGGGCCCAGAATGCTTGGGCCTCACCATGCTGAGAATTCCAGCCCCCAGCTGCCTTGATTTCCTTGGCTGGCAATCAAAAATATGGCAAAACCCACACCCATTTTTGTAATTATTTAATTTTTACAGTGATCTGACATCAGTTTGGTTGCCATACTGGCAATCAATCACAGACTGGCAGAGAGGGCAGGTGGATTAATTCTGATTTTAACCAATTAAGGTGGAGGAAGCAGTCAGGTTCATGAGCAGGCCCAGAAGCAAGATGACAGTGGCACTGAAGCTTGGTAAGTAATAGTCTAGGATAGTGGTCCCCAAATGTTTTTGCACCGGGGACTGGCTCTATGAAGGACCACTTATTGGGGCCCCGAAAGGACGGGGTTGCACAGGAGTGGGGCTTTGGTCATGTGGACAGGGCTATAGAGAAGGCGTGGAGTTTAGTACACTGTTTCCCTGAAAGATGCACTACACCTTATTTTCAAGGGATGTCTTATTTCTCCATCCCCTTGCAGCCCCCCATATATTATCCCCATCATCCCCTTGCAGCCCACAATATTCCAATCATTCCCTTTCAGCCCACAATATCCCTATCATCCCCTTGCAGCCCACAATATCCCCTTGCAGCAGTCCCCAATAACGCAATCATCCCCTTGCAGCCCCCCAATAAGCCCATCATCCCCTTGTAGCTGCCCAATAACCCTATCATCCCCTTGCAAACCCGAATAACTCTATCATCCCCTTTCTGCCCCCCAATATCCCCATCATCCCCTTGCAGCCCCCCAATAACCCCATCATCCCCTTGCAGCCCCTCAATAACTCCAATCATCCTCTTGCAGCCCCCAACTAAATCATCCCTTTGCAGCACCCCCAATAACATCATCCTCTTGCAGCCCCCAAATAACATCAATCATCCCCTTGCAGCCCCCCAATAACCCCATCATCCTTTTAAAGCCCCCCAATAACACACACTCACATACTTACATACACACACTCACACATACATACATACACACACACTCTCACACTCTTTCCTAAGTCCTCACCAGTGCTCCTACAGCTCAGAGCCTGTTTCCCTGCCCCTTAGTGACAAGGCTTCCAGCAGATGAGCCAGCAGCCAATCAGAGGCAAGCATGGAATGTCATCGCATAATGTTACATGCTCGCCTCTGATTGGCTGCTGGCTCATCTGCTTGGAGCCTTGTCACTGAGGGGCAGGATAGCGGGCTCTGAGCTGCCACACGCAGACCGCACTTTCACTTTGTAGTGCTGGTCTGCTGCGGTACCGTGGACCAGCGCAGGGACCCCCTCTTTGCTAATGGCTGTGCCAAAACAGTGGGGCTCCACTGGTTTGAGCTGAGTTTGGCAGCTTTTGGGCTCCTTTGAAGGTGTTTTCTAGCTCCTTAGTTTTGCCTCCCATTGATTTTAATGGGGTTCGGAAGTTTGGCGAACTATTCAACCCTATATTCTGTGAACATATGCCCGTTCAGCGAATAGCAGTTTCTTTATGTTTGTTGCCGACATATCTTGTTTCCATGCATTGTCCAGCGTCTCATCTTCTATTCCATCTACTGGGCTGAATATCTTTTTTTCTTTTTCCTCTCCCACTTATCAAGTATGACTGCCACACTGCTAACTCTTATGAAGAATAACTACTACACCAACCTCCCTTATCTATAATATAATTGTCTTGCGGCCACTTCCGTCTGAGGCCAAAATTGCGCGCCAGTGCTCATGAGTCGCCGCCAGCCGTGCAACCAATGAGTGCAGCGTATGCAAAACAGCCGCGTGCCGTGGCCGCGATCCAAACAGCGACGCGTGATTTCGGCCTCACAGACACCTCACTGTAAGCCTCCTCCTGGCCGTATACGCCCGCCGGAGCGGGTGCACCCACCTCCGTCCCCCTCTTGCCCGGCGCTGCCACCCACCGCTCCATTCCCACTCCCTCGCTCCATTCCTACTCCCTCACTCCATTCCCACTCCCTCACTCCATTCCCCCCCTCGCTCCATTCCCCCCACCGCTCCGGTCTCATCTGCACCGGTGTTTACATCACCGCCGGAAGCTACAGCAGGTATTGAGCGGTCATGCGACAGGCTCTCTGCACGTCACTTCAGCCCGCCTTTCACATGACTGCTCATTACCTGCTGTAGCTTCCGGCAGCGATGTAAACACCGGGTGCGGGTGAGACCGGAACGGATGGGAGGGAGATGGACATGTGCTGACCACTGGCCCTCCATCCTCTGCTGACCACTGAGCCTCCATCCTCTGCTGACCACTGAGCCTCCATCCTCTGCTGACCACTCTGCCTACATGCTGCGCTGACCACTCTGCCTCCATCCTCTGCTGACCACTCTGCCTCCATCCTCTGGTGACCACTGAGCCTCCATCCTCTGCTGACCACTCTGCCTCCATCCTGCGCTGACCACTCTGCCACCATCCTCTACTGACCACTGGCCCTGCATCCTGCGCTGACCACTCTGCCTCCATCCTCTGCTGACCACTGAACCTCCATCCTCAGCTGACCACTCTGCCTCCATCCTGTGCTGACCACTGAGCCTCCTTTCTGTGCTGACCACTGAGCCTCCATCCTGCGCTGACCACTCTGCCTCCATCCAGCACTGACCACTCTGCCTCCATCCTGCAGTGACCACTCTGCCTCCATCCTTTGCTGACCACTCTGCCTCCATCCTGTGCTGACCACTCTGCCTCCATCCTGCGCTGATCACTCTGCCTCCATCCTGCGCTGACCACTCTGCCTCCATCCTGCGCTGACCACTCTGCCTCCAACCTGCACTGACCACTCTGCCTCCAACCTGCACTGACCACTCTGCCTCCATCCTGCGCTGACCACTGAGCAACCGCGCAGTGCTGACCACTGAGCAACCGCGCAGTGCTAACCACTGAGCTACCGTACTGTGCTAACCACTGAGCCACCATACTGTGCTAATCACTGGGTCACCGTATACAGTGCTAACCACTGAGTCACCAGATACAGTGCTAACTACTGAGCCACATTACTGTTCTAATTATTGAGCCACAATATACAGTGCTAAACACTGAGCCACCACGCAGTGCTAACCACTGAACCACCATACAGTGCTAACCACTGAGCCACCGTACAATGCTAACTACTGAGCTACCGTACTGTGCTAACCACTGAGCCACCGTCCTGTGCTAACCAATGAGCCACCGTCCTGTGCTAACCACTGAGCCACCGTCCTGTGCTAACCACTGAGCAACTGTACAGTGCTAACCACTGAGCAACTGTACAGTGCTAAGAACTGAGCCACCATATACACTGCTAACCACTGAGCCACCATACTGTGCTAACCACTGAGCCACCACATACAGTGCCAACCACTGAGCCACTATAAAGTGCTAACCACTGAGTCACCATATACAGTGCTAACCACTGAGCCACCGCGCAGTGCCAACCACTGAGCTACCATACTATGCTAACCACTGAGCCACCGTACTGTGCTAACCACTGAGCCACCATACTGTGCTAACCACTGAGCCACCATACTGTGCTAACCACTGAGCCACCGTACAGTGCCAACCACTGAGCCACCATAAAGTGCTAACCACTGAGTCACCATATACAGTGCTAACTACTGAGCCAGCGTATACTGTGTTAAACACTGAGCCACCGTATACAGTGCTAACCACTCATCCACCATATACAGTGCTAACCACTCAGCCACCATAGAGTGCTAATCACTGAGTCAACGTGTACAGTGCTAACCACTGAGCCACCTTATACAGTGCTAACCACTGACCCACCATACTGTGCTACCACTTAGCCTCCATACAGAGTTAACCACTCTACCTCCATATACTGCTAACCACTGAGCCACCATACTGTACTAAGCACTGAGCCACCATACAGTGCTAACCACTGAGCGACCATATACTGTGCTAACCACTGAGCCAACATACTTTGCAAAACACTGAGCCACAGTGCAGTGCTAACCACTGAGCCACCGTGCAGTGCTAACCACTGAGCTACCGTGCAGTGCTAACCACTGAGCCACCATACAGTGCTAACCACTGAGCCACCATACAGTGCTAGCCACTGAGCCATCATACTGTGCTAACCACTGAGCCACCATAAACAGTGCTAACTACTGAGCCAGCGTATACAGTGCTAACCACTGAGCCACCATATACAGTGCTAACCACTGAGCCACCATATACAGTGCTAACCACTGAGCCACCATAGTGTGCTAACTACTGAGCCATCATATACAATGCCAACCACTGAGCCACCATACTGTGCTAACCACAGAGCCACCATACTGTGCTAACCACTGAGCCACCATATACAGTGCTAACCACTTGGCCACCATACTGTGCTAACCACTGAGCCACCATACTGTGTTAACCAATGAGCCACATAAACAGTGCCAACCACTGAGCCACCATACAGTGCTAATCACTGAGTCACCGTATACAGTGCTAACCACCGAGTCACTGTATACAGTGCTAACCACTGAGCCACATTACTGTTCTAATTATTGAGCCACCATATACAGTGCCAACCACTGAGCCACCATAGAGTGCTAACCACTGAGGCGCCGTATAGAGTGCTACTGAGCCAGCGTATACTGTGCTAACCACTGAACCCCTGTATACTCTGCTAACCACTGTGCCACCGTATACTCTGCTAACCACTGACCTCAGACTTGGCCGAAGGTTCACCTTCCACAATGACCCTAAGTACACAGCTAAAATAACAAAGGAGCGGTTTCAGAACAACTCTGTGACCATTCTTGACTGGCCCAGCCAGTGCCCTGACCTAAACCCAATTGAGCATCTCTGGAGAGACCTAAAAATGGCTGTCAACCAACTTTCACCATCCAACCTGACGTAACTGGAGAGGATCTGCAAGGAAGAATGGCAGAGGATCCCCAAATCCAGGTGTGAAAAACTTGTTATATCATTCTCAAGAAGACTCATGGCTGTGCTTCTACTCAATAGTGAGCAAAGGGTCTGAATACTTTTCACCATGTGATATTTCAGTTTTCTTTTTTAATAAATTTGCTAAATTTTCTACATTTCTGGGGTTTTTTCAGTCAAGATGGGGTGCAGAGTGTACATTAATGAGAAAAAAAATGAACTTTTCTGAATTCACCAAATGGCTGCAATGAAACAAAGAGTGAAAACTTTGAAGGGGTCTGAATACTTTCCATACCCACTGTATGCATGTTCACAGATAACCCTGCCCCCTCCATAGCTCCACCCCTTTATAGTTATGCCTCCTTGATGGCTACACCCTTTTATAGCCCCACCCCCTTCATGAATACATATGGCTCCACCCCTTTAGTACACTTCCTTTTTTGTTGTGATGTTACAATAGAATGTTAGCCTATATGCACATATAGCCCCGCCCTCCGCATTGATGCATATGGCCCCACCTCTTCCTGGAAATGTTTTTATGTGTAAAATAATCATTCTATTTTGTTATAACTAAGAACAGTTAGTTACCATTACAGGCAACACCGGGATCTGCAACTTCTATAATTTACTATATATGGAAGAGAACAAATCAGTGACGTTTGATAGAATTGATCAAACGCAAGTCCACAATGGAAATCCTTAAGTAGAACTCAGGAGACACAAATAGCGCACAAATACAGTGACATGACTTGCAATGTTATAGGCTAACATTCTACTGTGACATCACTGTTTTGTTCTCTTCCATATATAGTAAGTTATAGGTCACCAGATAAATATGCATTAACTGTCCAAACAGTATCTATTACCTCATACATACTAACAGTGAATAGGCCTTTTTTTTAAGACTGACTGAAAAGTGCGGGATTAAGATTTACCCTCAAAACATAGTCTATGACGTTCCCTGAGTCAACTGAGGCCGCAATATACTAGCTGTATTTTCGGTGTATTTACTTTGTGACTTTTATATGAAAATTAATATCTGTTTTCTTATAACTAAAAACAGTTAGTTACTATGCCCAGGCATTGCCTGTCTCTACAGCTAGTGAAATATAATCGCCAAACTGTCCTCCTTCATAAATTATAGGCCTGCATTATGAATTATGGCCTCCACACTGTCCCCACTATATACTGTCCCTCTCCATTTCCTTCCCATCCTTAGCGCCCCCATATTGTGCCCTTTTTTTTTTATAATGTGTCCTCTCTTCACATGGCCCCCTCTCTATTCTGTGCCCCTTTTCACATGTCCCCAGAAACTGCACCTCTTCATACTGTGACTTAACGCTATCCTTCCTTATTTATACTGAACCCTACTTTTCCATATTGTGCCCTCACACTATACCAATGTGGCACCCTGCCATTACAGGTAGATACAGACCTACCTAAAACATGGATGGATTTCCACAGTGGGTACCCAAACTCATACAACATCTTCCACTCCAGACCTGTAGGGGGAGCTCCACTTACTGCCTTAAGCGAGATTCCCTATAAATACAGGTGCTGGGGGTGGAGTTAGCCAGAGAGTGCAGTCGCTAGGAGAACTGTGAAGACGTCCTGGTGTGTCGGAGCTGTGCTAGGCCCGAGCCAGTGGACAACGAAACAGTTACTCAGCCTAGCCATTGCAGGGACCAAGAGTGAGGTCGAGGGCAAGGCGAGAGGAACAAGTAACAGCAGACTTGGGGAAGAGGAGCCATACCGTTCACCCAAGAAAGCATCCCGGACACCGGAGTCTGAGTTTGCAGGAGAGCATTTAGCCCAGGAGAAACACCGGTTCACTGAGTAGACTCCAGTCTCCCGGACACCTGTACCAACAAGAAGGGAGCCAGGCACCGCAGTAGAAGACATAGTGGTAGTCCACGCGGAGGTTTCCCACCACAGGTGACAGAGACACAGAGGAGGCCAGGCCTAGTTTTACACGGGGCTGAGGCTGCACCAAAGGAAAAGTGACAAGGAGCCTTATAGTCACTCACTGTGGAGATCCAAAAGTGTTTCCCATCCACCGGAGTATACCCTGGACCGTCCCTGCAATACCACCAGTAAAGGTACAGAAACGATCCACAGTGTGTGTGTCCATCCTTGCACCCATCCGGCTCAAAGACAGTAGCAGCAGACTGGCTGCCTAGCCACCATCCTGTGCAAAATCTCATCCATCTCTTCACAACCCTGGGGACCCAGCTCAGTCTGTGAGGAGCTATACCATCCAGCTGCCCGACCATCATCCCCCGAGGCCCACGGCAGCGCTGGTGCCATCACCAGAAACCACAGGTGGTGTCACGAGACTCTTATTATTTCTCCACTTAATCTTTCCCCTTTTTAACAAGTGACCTCAGGGTACGGGTCCGGGCAGGCCACCGGTGACATCCCCCATAACAGTAAAATGCCCCTTGTCGATCGCAGCCCAATCCAAGGGGCATCTGATGTATGTGCTTTACTTAGGATGAATGTGCATGCCAGCGCCGCCAGGGAAAAGCTCTGCTCAGCTATTCCTGGGGCAGCTGCTGGCCAATCAAAGGCCAGGAGCTGGCGTCAATGTATGATATCTGCTGCTGCGCTCTGGCAGCAGCCATTGGTGCAGCTAAGAGTTTGAAGCTGGTGGTGCTGGCAAACATACATTCATCTAGGCCACGATCATGAAAAAGTTTGATGTGCCTGCGGGCTGAATGTGCAGAACAGAGGATGCCGAGGGAAGGGAGAAAAGTTGAGAAGAATCGTGTATATATGTATGTATGGTGTGTGTGTATGTATGTATGTATAATGTATGGTGTGTGTATGTATAATATGTTTGTGAAAAATGGCACAATATGGTGCATTACTACAAGAAGAAGGAACTGGTTGGGACTTTACTACAAGAAGGGGAGTAGGATTGGGCATTATTACATGAAGGGGAGCAAATGGGGCATTACAACAAGAAGGGGGTCAGGATAGCACCTTACTACAAGAAGGAGAGCTTGATGGGCATTACTACAAGACAGGGACCAGTATGAGACATTACTACAAAAATAGAAGCAGGATGGGCATTACTACAAGAAGGGGACCAGGATAGGGACATTACTACAAGAAGGGGAACAAGATGGGGCATTACTAGAACAAGCAGAGCAGCATGGGGATTACTTTAAGAAGGAGATCAGGGAATGTAGCATTACTACATAAGGGTAGAAAGATGGGGATGTAACTACCCAAAGCGGATCAGGATGGGACATTACTACAAAAACCGGATCAGGATGGGAACATTACTACAAGGGAAGCAGGATGGGGAAATTTCTCCAAGAAGGGGAGCAAGATGGGACATTACTACATGATGAAGGCCAGGATGGGCACAATACTAAAAAAAGACGAGCAAGATGGGCACATTACTACAAAATGGGGCACATTACTACAAGATCGGGACCAGTACGGGGCAGATTACTACAAAATAGGGACTGAGATGGGGGACATTATTACAAAATGGGGACCAGGATAGGGGATATAACTACAAGATAGGACTGGGATGAGGGACATCACTTCAAGATGAGGACCAGGATGAGGAACATTAATACAAGATGAGGACCAGGATGAGGGACATCACTACAAGATAGGAACCAGGATGGGCACATTACTGCAAGGGTGGCGCCCCACTGGTCGGGTTGCCACGTAGGGGTACTGCACCCACAAATGAGTGTGTAGTATTCCTGTGACTAGGGAATTGGGATGTTGCACAAGGGACCCTCACACAACACATCCACACACACCATAGGTAGGGGACCTTGGGTGGACCCACTGTATGGAGGACCCAGTCCCATGGGAGGAGTGACAGGGTAGAAAAGTGTATGGGTGGGAGGAGACTTAGGTCAGTCAGTGAGTGGAGAGCTCCATTGGAGAGTGAGGAGCGCAGGACGGTGGAGAGGGCATCAGGAAGGAACAGGATCCTAAGAGCACCAGGTAGTGCTGAATACCGACCAGAGGGATCTGTCCCAAACCAGAGGCCTGGCTCTGAGCACGGTACGGGTGTCTATCAGAACCGTAGGTGGCATCACGAATCATCCTTTATTTTATTCCTATTGACTCAAAAACCTCTTTTCAGCGACCACCAGGGCCACGGGACCAGGCAACAGGCCACATAATATTCCCCGTGAACTACAATGCCCGGAATCGGGTACCCACGGCTCTGGGGCGGATCACTAGATGTTGGGCAAAATTACTATATGGTGCTAATTGTAAGACAACAAGCAAAAAATGTTTTAAAAAAGTGATCAAAAGGTGTACTGAAAATTAGAAATTGTATCACTAAAAATGTAATTTTGTACTGCAAGGAATGCAGTCCACCAATTAAATTTTTTTTTGTGCAGCCCACATACCCAGCCGAGTTTGAGACCTCTGCTCTAAACAAAACAGATGGAATGTGCAGACTGAACTGTGAACTTAGGCAGCTTTCACGTCACGATTTTTGCACATCCGTGGTGATCCTTGAATTTCTAAGATCACACGGACAGGCACGGATCTGTGCCAACAGATGCTACTGATGCCCACGGATCAGTGTTTTCCACGGATCTGTCAGCAGGTAGCAGACATACGGTTTTACCTTGCTTCTGAGCATGCACAGTACAGCAAACCGGATCCATTTTACAGATCCGATTTTTTTGACTGATCTATTTTGACCTGTCACCATAGAGCTACGTGTTATTTGAAACGGACAGCAACGGATCCGTTACTGTCCGTTTATGTCCAATTTTTTCAGGGCAGGATAAAATCGGAGCAGGCTACGAATTTGGGGATGGGAAAAAATCTGACACAAAAGGATCCATCACAAAACTGACACAATCGCATGCCAATAAGAACCAATCCAGGCACATCCATGCCCATAGGGATACATGGAGAGCAAATAGGATCTGTGGCTATTAGTTTTACAATAGATAGCCACGGATAAACAAAAATCATGGTGTGAAAGCAGCCTTAGCCTTACTATGCTGCGAATAGTATGTTTCAATGACATGATGATCTAATTGCAACACATCATTGTATATAGTTAACAAGAACAAAGGACCAGGTATCAGTGAGAATCGGTGGCACATAAAGGTTTTTTGCTTGTTTGTTATATGCAGAAAAAGATTTTAAAAATCCTACAAAAGCTTCTTGAAAAGATTCACAAATATAGGGAGATGATGAAGTGTCATACAATGGATTCATTACTACATATGAAGGTGTGCAGTGATATGGGACTTACTGTAGACTGGTGAGCTCTCCCTGAAGAAAGACTAATGAGAAACCTACTCAGATGTCCACATGCTTTCAAGTACTTAGCTCACATTATTGCATATAAATTAGGCTTTGGATATTATCTTAACATTTTGCTAGAAAAAAAAGATGTACAAAGTATCTTTCCCAACACTTCTCATATAGTACTTACTTTACAATGATATTGAGAGATGCCTAAAATAGGAAGACATTAGACTGCCATCTAGAGGTCAACTATTAGAATAACTGTCTGTTACAACTATGGAACAAAATAAAAATCACATAAGACTTACCGTATATATTGCAGACATATAGGTATATGACAAATTAGAGATCCACTTTGACTCCAAATAATTGGAGTTTAAATAGAATGAAATTTCTGCTATTGTTCTGGTCGACTTTTACCTATGTTGTTTGGCTGAGTGATGCGTCTAGTCAATTCAGCCTACTCACCAAATGTGATCTAATAACGTCTAATTAAATCATTTATTATTCTATTCAAGAAAAACTATGGCTATGTCCTTCTCCAGAGAATTCTGGCATTTCTCTGATGTTTCACTAAATAATCCTCTTCTCTAATTCGGAAGTAAACTCATTTCATCTCTTTGGTGCCGCCTTTGAAACTTATGAATGATACATAATAATATTTATTTACTTATATAGGACCATTAACTGCACAGCACTTTACATACATCAGTAATGCTGTCCCCATTGGAGCTCACAATCTAAATTCCCTATCAGTATATCTTTGGAGTGTGGGTGGAAACCGGAGAACCCGGAGGAAACCCACACAAACACAGGGAGAACATACAAACATTGCAGATGTTGTCCTTGGTGGGATTTGAACCCAGCACCCCAGTGCTACAATGCAACAGTGCAAACCACTGAGCCACCCTGAATCTGTACAATGTCTATCTTGTTCACTTACTGTTATACGGATATACTATGGCACATCATATAGCACGACTATTATTGGCAAAATTGTAAATTCCTGTATCCTGTATCTTGTGACACCACTATATTTATGCAACATATACTATAATACAATGTAATATTGCAGAAAATAAAAACATAAAGATATCTAAATAACTATTAGAGTAAATGAGAAGGCAATGCTCCAGATGTCGACTCATATATAATTCATATAAGAATGAAAATGATTTAATGGTCATGTTGGTGACTGCTGCAGAAAAATGTTGCCAAAAGAGCAAGTGAAATGTCTGTATGTGACAACAATAACAGGGGGAGTACCATAGCTGTCACCAGATTTCACAATACAAAGTGCTATTTTTTTTCATTATCATCTTAGAGCTAGTGAGGCTGGTGTACTTATGTTGATAACACTTTAGAATGGCTGAATAATCCTTTTGGAAAGTTTAAACTCAAAGTTCACTCTCTGGTCTGATTGACGGTGCCTCAGTGTGATCCTCCCTGCTGGTGAGATCACATAGTACAAACTGCGGATGTCAGTCAGGCAGGTGGAGACCAATCACACTTGGACTCATAAGCTTTGTCACTATTTAGCTGGATTCTTAAAATTATTAGCATTAGATCGAAGTCACACTGGTGTATAACTCGCACAAGTGCAATGTGAGAAAATCTGGCAGTGCACTTTTTACCTATGGTAAGTAATGATGCAGATCAGATTTGCAAGTTTTTCCTCAGCCCTAAGCAGACAGAGAAAAAAAATGCAGCATGCTACGATTGTCAGTGAGTGTCAGATCACTTACACCCATACAAGTTTATAGATGTGGGTGAAACATCGTACTGCAGTCGTATGTCATCCAAGTGCGATATACACAGAGACAAGCAATGAAGGAGATGGAGAGATTAATCTATCCCACTTCTTTGCATCTGTCATCCAATCACACGATCAGATCACAATTGCATGACACTAGGCTCACGATCACACTAGAGCCTGAGCCAAGGGTCATGCACTGAAGTAAAAAAAATTCCCTGCCTCTTTTTGTTTTTTTTACCTCAAGCAGAGAATACTTTTTGATCCTGTAATGTCTATATACTCTTTTGCGTTCTCTCAGGCCAGGAGTTGTGGTATGATCAGACCATGTCCCTGTACGATCAGACACATCCATTACACAATACATAGCAGGACACATATATAACATTATCTCAGCACAAGAGATGTGGTATGTTCAGACCATGTCCCTGTACAGTCAGACACATCCATTACACAGTACATAGCAGGGGCACATATATATTATTATCTCAGCACAGGAGATGTGGTATGATCAGACCATGTCCCTGTACGGTCAGACACATCCATTACACAGTACATAGCAGGATACATATATAAGATAATCTCACCACAGGAACATTTATTTAAACATCCAATTGTGGAAATTATTATTATTCCAAGATGTATTGATTAAAATTACCATATTTTTTGAATGATAAAATAGTGGGAGGTGTGTTTTTATAATCTACAGTTTCTGTACTGTAGGGGATTGGTGGCAGCTCTGGAGCGGGCTTCGGGGGCTGGAGCAGGTTGGCTGCAGGCTGCAGAAGCAGCCCGTGATCCCGTGCCCCCACTAATTATGCTCATATAATTGAACTGCATCCCTCTGTCCACTTCTCAGTGCTGAAGCTGCGCTGAGAGATGGACGGTGGCAGTGGCACATATTATATGAGCCTGCTCTCACCCTCCTCCCATCCTGCACACACACACCCAATTCTAGATATGCCCCCCCCCCCATCACTCTATATGCCCCCATGCTGACACACACAAAAAAATAATAAACTCTGTAACTTAACCTCCGCCACTCCCTGCCTGCAGCTTCTTCCTGTCTCTGCGCCGATCATGTAACCATGGTGCTCAGTGACGTCATCGCTGTGTGCCTGGTCACATAATCAGACGGCGGGCACAGAGACAAGAAGAAGGCGGTGAGCTGCAGGAAGGGAGCGGTGGAGGGTAAGTTACAGCATTTATTATTTTAGTGTGTGTGCCAGCATGGTGGCATATCCAGAATGGAGGGGGTGAGTGCAGGATGGGGCTATATACCATCACTGTGGGCCCTATCCGAGATAGGGGGCTATGTGTACCATCACTGAGGGCCATATCTGCTGCTCCCTGCCTGCAGCTCATCGCCTTCTCATGTCTCTGCGCCGATCATGTAACTGTGGCACTCAGTGACATCATCACTGTGTGCCTGGTCACATGATCGGATGCCGGGCACAGAGACAGGAAGGGAGCAACGGAGAGTAAGTTACAACATTTATTATTTTAGTGTGTGTGTCAGCAAGGGGGCAAATCCAGAATGGAAGGGGTGAGTGCAGGATGGGGGCTATATTCCATCTCTGTGGGACATATCCGAGATAGGGGACTATGAGTACCATCACTGAATGCCATATTCAGGATGGGGAATTATGTACCATCACTGCGGCCATACCCAGGATGGGGGGGCTAGGTGTACCATCACGGGGGACCATACCCAGGATGGGGGCTATGGGTACCATCACTGGGGGCCATATCAAGGGCTATGTGCACCATCACTGGGAGCTATATCCAGAATGAGGAGCTGTGTACCATCACTGATGCCAGATCCAGCATGGGGGAACTTGTACCAGGATGGGGGGACATGTATACCAGGATGGAGGGGTCATGTACAAGGATGAGGGACATATATAGTATACTCATTGTACAGTAAGACGGACACTGGCATTATAAGACGGTCATGTTTAACATTAAAAATTATTTTCTTTCTATTTTCCTTCTCCAAATTTGGGGTGCGTTTTATAAACTGGTGCATCTTATAAAGCGAAAAATACATAACTTTGTCCATAGGACAATTCTGTTAGTTCAAATAATAGAACCAAGTTTTCATTTCAGGATGGTGGCATGTTAATATATATATAAAACGGAATCTTTTATCAGGTTTTTCCTTCCATAGCTGAGAGCAGAATAATGTAGAGGCAAAGTCCCTGATTCAAACTATGTTTCATAATATTTTTTGATACAATCACTGTTTTAACTGCTACAAGTTTATCAGTTTTTGGAATGTTGAGCTCTAGATAACCCTGCGCATAGCACTAATTGGCAGATTCCTGCCCATATACACTGTACACATATAGCTGTCAGCTGTGGGGATTGGGTTATACAGAGCTTATAATAAGGCAGACTACCTGGCAGCAGGGTTACTAGTTCGGTAGTGATAATCTCCTGCTGATAAAGTAGGAGGTTTATCAAAACTAAAGTAAACAGCCCAGTAAGTGACACATTACTAGAATCAGGATCTGTGTCTCTACATTATGTAGCTCTCAGATTACATGGCACAAACCTGGTGACAGATTCTCTTTAATGATTTCTCCTCACCCTACAGATTTGTCATTTTTACACACCTCTATTATCTTTATTTTGTCCTTTTTGAGAGGATTTTATGTGGTTTTAGTCATTGACATAAATTAAAAATGTTTTCTTAGAGCTGGTTCTATAGTGCAAACACAGGGTTTATTTGACCATTCAAGCCATATGCAGCTCCACAGCTATAACAATAAAACTGTTAGCTGCCTCAAGGGAAAACCAATTGAGTCTTCTGTGCCCTGCGGTATTTTCATACTTGGATGATTTAATTTCCAGCATTGTTATTAATATATGACAGGGGCCATAATGGCACAAACCTCTTCTAGTGCGGATAATGACAAGATTTCCATTTACTTATCTTTCTTTCCTCAACTATGCAGCATTACGTTAATAGAAACATAGGAAATACAATATAATTCTCAGACATATTTATTTTAGATGAGTTATGGTGGCCATACACACCTTCAATGGCTGGTAGATAAAAACTCACTTGGTCAACAGAAATTCTTCCAACTTCCCCATATATTGCCTATTCAGATGACATGCATCTGTGGCTGAGTAGAATAAGCCAGACACCTTTGCATTGTCTTATATCTTAACATCAAAGGATCAGGCATGATGAAATTCAACATGCCTGATCCTTCTTTTTCTCAGCCATGGAGAAAACAAACATTGTCTGGTCATGCAGATTCAACATTTGTTATTCACTGCATCAGTTATGTTACTTTCTAGTATCCTTTATATAAAATAGATCCCTAACATTACTGTTTACTGTAACAAAATCATTCATCTAAGGCTGCGTTCACACGCTGCGTATTTTATCGCGTTTTTTTACGCGCGTCTTTTCAAGGGAAAAAACGCGCGTAATAAAAAGCGCGAGAGAACAACTCAATTCTACTTCAATTGCGCTTTTTTACGCGCGTTTTTCCAGTGCTTATAATGGGGCCTATGGAAAAAACGCGCGTAAAAAACTGGAAAGAATTGACATGTTCATTCTTTTTACGCACGCGTTTTTTGCTCCAAAAACGCTGCGTAAAATTACGCGATGTCTGCAAGGCACAAAGTGAATGTCCATTCACTGTGCTGGGAAACGCAGACGCACATGCGTTTTTGGGGCAAATACGCACGTAAAAAAACGCGCAAAATACGCAGCGTGTGAACACAGCCTTAATGTGTTACTTTATAGTGAAAAAATAAACCATAAAGAAAGTAACAACATATCATACAGTTTGGTTTTTATAGCTTCTTCATAAATTCGGGGTCACATTAGTGTATAGCATTGATTGTGATATGCTAATGACCATCGCAGTTCAGGCTCTGCTGCGAGCGAGGACCAAGCGTCATCTACTGTGATCCAATCCTTTGATCGTATCACAGGTGTGAAGAGGAGGGAGAGATTAATCTCCTCAATTGTTGACCTCGGCGTATATTGCACTTCATTTAGATGACATCTGAGTATAGTCCAATGTTTCACTCGCATCCATAGAATTGTTTGGCTGCGAGTGAGCTGAGACTCACTGACAATCGCAGTATGCTGCAATTTTCCTCAGTCTAATTAGGGCTGTGGATGGCCAGAACAGAGAGACAGGATTCTGACATTGGCTCATAATTGTTCCATACGCTTGAGCCTTCAGGAAGCGAATTATAAAATATTGTCTAGATGGTATAGGGTACCCTGTAGACTCCATGCCATGTTTCTCTCTGTGGATCCTGTCTGTTGGAGGTGAGGGGCAGAGGGAACATTCTTGCATGTTTTTGGAGCTGTGCAAAACTGGATCAGTTCTGGGAGGATATGCAGAGAGTCATTAAATGGGTGACTGACAGGACCTTGGACCTGAGCTCTTATTGCTCCAAAATTCTACTCTCCTAGTCTCAATCTATAAAAGCTCCAGATAAAACGAGTGATATTGTAAGTGCTAAGGTACATTAACAGGACACGGCTCACATAAGTATTATCTTTCAGCTTTAATGATTCAGCATATGGATCCCTTTCGCTACAACGCGTTTCAGCGCCAATTGCGCCTTTTTCAAGTGATTGCCGGGACCCTGACATACAATTGCTTATATACAATTCAACCCAAGGGGGAGGGGAGGGGGTTTTTAGGTTCATGCTAATCTGAGTAATGGAATCCGGAATGGATCCATTGTGACCATATTATTTAGATTAGCAAGTATATAAAGTTCATTATAATGATATACATAATAAAAATGTGACTGAAAATACTATGAGGTAAAGATTAGTAGTGAACAATGCTTAAAATATTAAAAATGAAATAAAAATACATATCAATAAAACATTATAAAAACACATTGCTTCCAGATTGAGATTAACTAGCACTCCCATAGTAATAAAACACAAGGAAGATTACAAGCACTTTAAACATTAACCTCTCTAGCGGTATTCCCGAGCAGGACTCGGGGTTAAATTTCACTGCCAGAAGCGGTAACCCCGAGTCCTGCTCAGGGTGAATGCCAGAGCTTGAATCTAACCCCCCTTACCCCATCCTGGTGGTCCAGTGGGGTCCCGATGTGCTCTGCCTGGGATTCCCGGTGGGGGCTGCCATCTTGCTTCCTGGATCTGCGTCTCTGAGCCGCAGAGGCTCATGGGAGGCGGAGCTAGGCGCGAGATCCAACTAAATAAAGTGACACACACACAATAAATAAATTTTAAAAAAAAAAGTGTAATCCTGTCAGAATTCCAGTAAGATACATTGTATACACTGAGATCTGACATTCTGATCATCCTCACTTCCCTGCTTGCTCTTTTTGCTGTCATTTCTGCCATGGCATCGGGTCTCCGAAGCAAGCGCCGCATCTCCAAAGCGACTTTGGATCTGATGGATGACAGCAGCAGCGACAAAGAGCCCCTCGCAGAAGTGAGTGATAGCGACAGTGATTCATGGCATGAATCGTCATCTGAGTCTGACAGCGATGACAGCGACAGCGATGATTCTGCACCTGACCTCGGTGATGCGCGCACTTGGTGCCCTATTGAATGCGACATGGACGAGGTACCGCCGCCAAGGTTTCCGTTTACTGGATCACCAGGGATGAAGGTAGACGTTGACCCCAGTGACCCCTTGGCGTACCTCAAATTGTTTTTGACAGACAACGTCATTGACAAAATTGTGACGGAGACAAACCGCTATGAGCAGCAATCCGCTACTCCGCATACCAGGTTTTCCCGGAGCCGAAAATGGGAACCCGTGGCTAAGGAGGACATTTGGCAGTTCCTGGGGCTAATTATTCTTCAGGGGGTGGTGGGGAAACCCCTGCAGAAGTGGTACTGGACCACCAATAAATTGCTGGCAACCCCATTTTTTGGCACCGTCATGTCTGAGTACCGCTTTTCCCTCATCATGAAAAATCTACACTTCACCAATAATGAGGATTTTGATGAAGCCACACATCCGGCGCCAAAACTCAAAAAGATCTGGGAAGTGTACCAAATGATCCTCCGCAATTTCCAGCAGGCCTATGTGCCAGATAGAGACATCAGTATTGACGAAAGTCTGATGGCTTACAAGGGACGCCTCAGCTGGATTCAGTATATTGCATCCAAGAGAGCACGGTTTGGCGTAAAATCCTACATGCTCTGTGAGTCTGCCACTGGCTATATCTGGAATTCGGTGATATACACGGGTAAAGGCACACAATTCAACCCCAGGTACAGCGGCTATTGGATGGCAACGTCATCAGTCCTCACACTGCTTGAGCCATTGCTGAATCAGGGGTATTGTGTGACCACGGACAATTTTTATACATCGCCGGAGCTGTATGAGTTCTTGCTCAAGCACAAGACCGATGGTTATGGAACCGTTAGGGCCAACCGACGTGACCTGCCATCTACGTTTGGAAAGAAAAAAATGAAAACGGGAGAAATGGTTGCCTGGCAGAAAGGCAAGATGATGGCAATGCGCTGGCGTGACAAAAAAGATGTGTGTCTCATGAGTACTGTGCATAACACCTCCACGGCCATGGTCCACACAAGAGGTGGGAAAGAAGTCACGAAGCCACGACTTGTCATTGACTACAATAACACCATGGGAGGAGTCGATAGAGCCGATCAGGCAATGACATTTTATCCCGCTATGCGGAAACAACAAAAAAAATATTACAAGAAAATCTTCAGGCATCTGCTGGAACAATGCCTGTGGAATGCATACATATTGCACAAGAAAAGCATTGACAACCCACTTGTGCATTCCGACTTTGTGTGGAAGGTGGCGGAGCGGATTTTTCAGACCTACCAAACGCCATCAGTGGCTGTCAACAGATCTGGGCGTCGTGCTAGTGACATTCCAAACCCAGAACGCCTTACTGGACGCCACTTTATGGACTATATTCCACCAACGGCGAAAAAGGCAACACCTACACGGATGTGTGTAGTGTGCTGATCAAAACGCGACGGCCAGGGCAAAAAAATCAGAAAGGAAACCAGATTCCATTGCCCGGACTGTGATGTGGGTCTCTGTGCAGTCCCGTGCTTCAAAATGTACCACACACAGGATGTGTACTGAATTTTCGTTGTTTGAAAAATGTCATTTTTATTCATTTATGTTATTTCATTAATTCATTATTCATTACGTTATTCAAGAAGAGTATCGATTCTTGAATAAAATGATTTTATTTAATTCTAATTCATGATTTTATGTTTCATTTTATCACATCTGAGAGGTCTACTAGAGTCTTCTTTGATCAGGTAATTACTAAGAATTGCAGGCCTATTATGTACATAACACTAAATTGCCATGCAAAAAATGGTACCGCTTTTAGCACGAAATTCCTGACATAATCGTACCGCCAGGGAGGTTAATTTGCTAAAACGATTACATTAAAATATACGCATTATACATATAAAAAAAAAAAAAAATAATAATAATAATAATAATAATAATATAAAAATAATAATAATAATGAAAAAAAAAATAATAATAATAAAATTAAAAAAAAAAAAAAAAAAAATTTATATCAAAGATCAGAAAAACTTATAGGTCATTAAAAATTCTAAAATATTATAAGCTCGTGTCAAGTAGTATTTTCCAGGGTAATGTTGAGTCCTTCTGGAGTTAAAGTGCCAATTTTATATATCCAGAAGGACTCTCTTCTGTTAAGACTATTTATTTTATCAGTAGCATTATCCCCTATCTGATCAATAATAGTAAGTTTAAGTTTTGTGGGGTCTCTGTTATGTACTTGGTCAAAGTGTTTTGACACGCTGTGTTTTAAAAAACCTGTGCTTATATTATATCTGTGCTTATTCAATCTTGCTCTCATGCTCTGGATTGTCCTGCCTGTATATTGTTGCCCGCACGGACACTCCAATAAGTAAATAACGTATTGTGAGGAACAGTCTAGTCTTTGTTTAATTTCATATATTTCATTTGTGGTATTGGATTTGAAACTTACAGTCCCATGAGTGATACTTAGGCAGCATTTGCATCTGCGTATCCCACATTTGTAACATCCTCTCATTTTTTCTATATTGGTTTTGGTTCTAGGAGGTTCTTTATCACTAATTTCCCTGATTTTACTTGGGGCTAACATATTATGGAGTTCCTTCCCCTTCTGTAGATAATTCTCGGTTGTTTTGGGATGACTTTAGAAAAAATAGGGTCCCCCTGCAATATAAACCAATGTTTTTTTAGCATGGTATAGATGTTTTTATAAGATTTATTAAATGTGGTGATCAAATTGCAATTGTAAGGGGATTTGGTTTCTTTCTCATCCTCTTTTATTCTATTCTTCTCACTTAGGTCTCCCATATATTGTTCTTGTGTGTAGTTTTTACATTTATTGTATGCATCTTTCAATAAATTCTCGGGGGAATTTTTTAGCTCTGAATCTCTGTTTTAATATTTTTGCCTCAACATGGAAATCCTTGTTGTCAGTGCAATTTTTTCTGATGCGTAGGTACTGCCCGTAAGGAATATTCCTTATCCAAGTGGGTAAGTGACTGCTGTTAAATTCTAAATAGCTGTTAACATCCATATTTTTAAAGAATGTGGATGTGCTACATATACCCTCCTGATTAATTTTGATAAGTAGGTCCAGATATTGGATTTGAGTGTTGGAGATGTTCAGAGAAAAACTTAATCCCCACTCATTGTTATTTAGTCCACTAACAAACTCCCTAGCCTCTTCTTCACTTCCTGACCACAAGAATAGCAGGTCATCAATATACCTTCTATAAAATTTAATGTGCTTGACAGCAAGGGGGGACTGTGCGATGGCCACAGACTCGAATTCACCCATGTAAAGTCCAGCATAACTGGGTGCGAATCTAGTGCCCATCGCACAGCCCCTCACCTGCCTATATAATCTTTCCTGGTCACAGAAGATATTATTTTGTAATATAAATTCAATACTAGTTAGTAAGAATTGTTTCTGTACTTCTGGCATATCAGAGTCTTTAGATAAAAAATATTTTACTACTCTTATCAGATTAGCATGAACCTAAAAACCCCCTCCCCTCCCCCTTGGGGTGAATTGTATATAAGCAATTGTATGTCAGGGTCCCGGCAATCACTTGAAAAAGGTGCAATTGGCGCTGAAACGCGTTGTGGCTAAAGGGATCCATATGCTGAATCATTAAAGCTGAAAGGTAATACTTATGTGAGCCTGTCCTGTTAATGTACCTTAGCGCTTACAATATCACTCGTTTTATCTGGAGCTGCAAATTTCTTCCCTGCTGGGAAGCGTGATACAGAGCAGCTTAGGAATACAGGACCTGGCAGACGTCACACCATCACTCCCCCCGAGCTGTCACGTGCACCGGGACACACGGGAAATACGTGCACTTATCACCTCGCTGCTTGGAGCCCAACTATGAGAGCCCAGCTGGGAGACAGATTAAACTCTTACTCCAGTTGTGCGGACAGGCACAACAATAAAAGATCCCTTTTGAGGTTTATGGTAATGGTTGCGAGGGCATTTATCCCACTTTGTTGAAGATCTCCCTCCCCTCCCGGTATATGCATGTGGATGAGCAAATTGAATCACTTGATGTTGATGGAAGATATGACAGCATCTCTCAATAGGTACATATTGCATTAGACTAAGTATACTCACCCCCATCACGGTAAATTGTTCCCCTATCCTGGTACATGGCCATCATCACGGTTTATGGCCCCTAAGCTGGCGCACACAAAAAAAAAATATTTCACTCACCTCTCCACCGCTGCCAGCACCACAGTCTCCTCCTGTCTTTGCCGGCATTTGATCATGTGAGCGATGCAGAACAGTGGCGCCATCACTCTGTGCACTGCTCAAGTGATCAGAGGCACAGGACAAGAAGACATGAGGATGCAACGGCGCTGCAAAGGAGCGATAGAGAAGTGAATTAAATAGTTTTATTTTGTGTGCACCAGTATGGGAGCCTTATACCGTGATGGGGGGCTATATACCAAGATGGAGGGGCCATATACCAAGATGATTGGTTATATACCAGGATGAGGGGTTACATACGAGGATGGGGAGCCATGTACTAGGATAAGGGGTTATATACAAGAATGGGGACATAAATACCATGATAGCGGACCATGGACCAAGATGGGGATGAGGGCTATGTACCTGGATGGAGGATGAGGGCTATGTAACAGAATGGGGATGATATACCAGGCTGGGACAATGCTGCATTTCCCATCCTAGGCTTATACTCGAATTAATAAGTTTTCCTATTTTTTAGTGGTAAAATTAGGGGCCTCGGCTTATATTCGGGACGGCTTGTACTCGAGTATGGTACATTTCTCTTCATATTTTGACTTCGTGTGCAGTGTTCCCAATGCATGGAAATAAAAGCTATTCTAAAGATTTTGGGCTGAACTTATGTTTTTGAACACACTATTATTTCGAACACAACTGTACAAACAGGCACTTAAGGGCCAGTGCCTAGGGTGGCATTCTGCAGGAGAAGGAACTCAATTGTAGTTAAAAAAAAAAAAGAAATACACTTGAGAATAAATTTTTAACAATCCCTCCTGTCAGACATTAGTGCAAAATCCAGTGTCAGGTGGAGAACCTACATGCCTCTCACAATCAAGTCACCTGCTACCACAGCAGCAAAGACATCAGTAATGTAGTGATGAAATGGAGAAAAAAGTGCTGGAAGAACGTATTGGGAGGTATGTGTAACAATTGGTGGCACATTGGTTTTTTTTTCAGCTGCTGTAAAGTAGCGTTGATGCTCTACCTGCCCAATGATGAAAGCTGCAGAAATTGTAAGGTACAGACTCCTGAAGCCAGGGTAGAGTGCTGTGGAGTGAGAAGCAAGAGTCCATCAGCATGTTAGAGGCATAAGAAGGTTACAGCTCACCTCTGAGGAGCCTGGTGCTCTAGTAAGTAATAAACATGATGGAAATATCATTAATTCACTGTAATAGGGCTGATACTAAATATGGGATGAGGAGTGCAGTGGATGAGGAGCTGATACTGAATTTGGGTGAAGGGGTGCAAGGTATAAGGGTCTGATACAAAATGTGGGGGAACGGATGTAATGTATGAAACGCTGATACTAAATGTGAGAGAATTAATGCACTATATGAGAGGTTTATACTGAATGTGGGAGAAAGAGTGCAATGTATGAGGGTCTCATACTGGAGTCTCATGTTGAATATTGGGGAAAGTTTGTAATGTATGGAGAGCTGAAACTGCTTAGCGATGGACTGAAAGAACCCATATAGGGACTGTAGGGAGATCAGGGCACAAATGAGTACGGGAGGTCTCCATTTTCCCCGTCCTGAGGAGTTGGCCAAGAATGAAGTCCAATCACCAGCATGGAATTATAGATCATGTGGCCATATAAATTGGTGTTCTCCGCAAGGAGCCACCCCTTGATTGGGTCCTTCCCTGGAAGGATATCTGGCTAGTCCTGTGTTTGAGGCTCCTAACCGAGGCTCCACAGACTTATTTGCATATTCATAATTCCCAGGAGGCAATGCGCCTAGGAATTCACTGTGTTGAGCGCTTTAGCCAGCTGCCTGCAGTGTTTTCTTGGACTGGTCTCCTTGAGATCAGTGAATACTTTGTAATATTGGTCTACTAGGCCTTGCTTCCACCTAGCCAGGATCCTACTCCATACTGATGACAGGCAACACCCCGAAACAGCTGTCTGTGGATGGATACCTGGTCTTGGTATTTCCTTGTCATATCTCTAAGCTTGTAAAAGAGCTGGATATTGACTAAAAGGGCCACTTAACATGGTGGTTATGGTGTTCTCCGCAAGGAGCCACCCCTTGACTGGGTCCTTCCCTGGAAGGATATCTGGCTAGTCCTGTGTTTGAGACTCCTAACCGAGGCTCCACAGACTTATTTGTATATTCATAATTCCCAGGAGGCAATGTGCCTAGGAATTCACTGTGTTGAGCGCTTTAGCCAGCTGCCTGCAGTGTTTTCTTGGACTGGTCTCCCTGAGATCAGTGAATACTTTGTGATATTGGTCTACTAGGCCTTGCTTCCACCTAGCCAGGATCCTACTCCATACTGATGAGGGGCAACACCCCGAAACAGCTGTCTGTGGATGGATACCTGGTCTTGGTATTCCCTTGTCATATCTCTAAGCTTGTAAAAGAGCTGGATATTGACTAAAAGGGCCACTTAACATGGTGGTTATGGTGTTCTCCGCAAGGAGCCACCCCTTGACTGGGTCCTTCCCTGGAAGGATATCTGGCTAGTCCTGTGTTTGAGACTCCTAACCGAGGCTCCACAGACTTATTTGCATATATATAAAGGATATGGGAGTGATCACAAAGTAAGTGAGAGGAATAGGAAAAGAGAAAAAAGGGAAAACGTGTGACTGCCCACTGATTTATGTGGGCCTGACATCTCGTGAGTTTCGGGTGAGGGTTAGGGAACATGTGCTGGGCATCGAGGGGGCCAGACAAGTGACTGATGACACTTTGTTAAAAACAATCCCACGGCACCTTAAAGAAAAACATGGCTGTGATCCTAGCTGCTTGAAGTTCCGTGGGATTGATTTAATCAGAGGTGGAATTAGGGGGGGCACTCTAAGGAGAACACTCACAATGTGAGGCTCGTTGGACAGCTACCCTAAATACTGTTGTCCCATATGGACTCAATTAATCCTTATCCTTTGCTTCCTTTTTGTGACTTGATCGTCTACTGTTGTTGATTTGTGCTTCTTTTGTCCCTTCTTCTATTCTTTTCCTTTCTTCCTCTTTTCCTATCCTGGTTTTTAATTGGTTTTCCCTTGTATTGTACTTAATACAGGGAGTTTTTTCACTCTTTATGGACTTTCATTAGATGAACCCATCCCCCTGTTTTTAAATGGATGATTGTGGCGGATACCTCTGGATTCCATCTTCATTTCACACAAGCTGATAATGACCGCCCCCTGATAAGGAGAAAACTTTGCATTGCAAATATGGAGATGCCTCCTTAAAATCTAATTACGTTGTTCATATAGGGGCTTATATATTGTCATTTATGTGTATGTGCACTTTAGGATCCTTTAATCTTGTTCCTAGCCACTGCGAGTGCATTGTGGGAGGGCTGCAGTCCCTTTGCCGGGTGTTCGCGTCCACACAGGGGTCTGCACATGCACGGAAGCCATGGTGATGTGTCCCAGCTCCCGCACATGCGCATTGGCCGCCGGACGCTGACGTCGGCAGAATGGAACGCGTCTTCCGGCTATGTGCACCGTTACTGATGGCAGGTGCAGGCAATCAATCCACTTATCACAGAGGTTATGGGGGATATAAAAAGGTCCATTTTTGTTGCGATACCTTCACTCTCCCCTGATGAAACCTGCACTGAGCAGGAGAAATCTGTAGGGTTGTTCCTGGTCTGTCCTGTGGATCCAATTGTTGGGCATTTAACCCTTGAATGTGCAGTTCCTGGGTCGACATTTTGTAAAGGTACTAGGTCTCAGCCTGTTTTTTGTCTCATTACTTATAATGTGTACAAATACTGCTTCTACTGATGCACATACACTTTGAGACTGCAGGCTGGGTACCAGTAACCTATAATACTCTTTGTGCACTGGTCACTTCTTTTGAGGCTGGTAATTATATAGCCTCATTTTACTATATACTGTATGGTTATTTTACCCGAGGCACAATATAATGGAGGATCCTGGCATGGATAACCTCTCTGTATTATTATTATTTATTTATATAGCGCCATTAGGTTCCATGGCGCTTTACATGAGGCTAGGGGAAACAAGCACAATTACAATAACTCTAGACAATCAGGACAAATAGGTACAGGAGGGGACCCTGTCCACAAGGGCTTACAGTCTACGAGGGGCGGGTGGGGATACAGTAGGCTGGGGGAGTGTCAGTTACGGGGCGGTCGCCTGGGTCTCATGGCAGGTTGTAGGCTTGACGGAATATGTGAGTCTTCAGGTGACACTTGAAGCTTCTCAGGGTTGGAGAGTGTCTGACGTGTTGGGGCAGGGAGTTCCAGAGTAAGGGAGATGCCCGGGAGAAGTCCTGGACGCGATTGTGCGAGGAGGAGATGAGGGGGGAGCAGAGGAGGAGTTCTTGTGAGGAACGGAGGTTGCGTGAGGGCAGGTATCGGGAGACCAGGAGATGTATGGTGGGGACAGGTTGTGTATCGCTTTGTATGCCATGGTTAGTGTTTTGAACTGGGATCTCTTAGAGGCGGGGAGCCAGTGAAGGGCTTGGCAGAGGGGGGAGACAGGGGAGTAGCGGGGGGACAGATGGATTAGTCGGGCAACAGAATTGAGGATAGATTGGAGAGGTGTGAGGGAGTTGGATGGGAGGCCAGTGAGAAGGAGGTTGCAGTAGTCAAGGCGGGAGATGATGAGGGCATGAATAAGTGTTTTAGCAGTGTCATGGGTAAGGAAGGAGCGGATCCGTGAGATGTTTCTAAGCTGGAGCCGGAGGGATGTGGGGATGGCTTCGATGTGGGGCTTGAAGGATAGGGAGGAGTCAAGGATTACCCCGAGGCACTTGGCTTGGGAGACTGGGGAGAGGGCGCAGTCATTGACACAGATGGATAGGTTGGGAAGTGGGGGGGAATTTCTTGGGGGAAGACTATGAATTCAGTTTTGTCCATGTTGAGTTTAAAAACAGAAAAAGAAAAGTTGCGCCAAACTGTGTAATTAACTGTGGCTACATGTTGAGTTTAAGGAAGCTAGCAGAAAAAAAGGATGAGATGGCGGAAAGGCATTGTGGGATTTTGGAGAGTAGGGAGGTGATGTCAGGGCGGGACAAGTAGATTTGGGTGTCGTCGGTGTAGAGGTGGTACTGGAGGCCGTGGGACTCAATGAGTTGCCCTAGGCCGAGAGTGTATATGGAGAAAAGTAGTGGACCCAGGACCGAACCTTGGGGGACTCCAACAGAAAGGGGATAGGGCGAGGAGGAGGTGTGGGAGTGGGAGACACTGAAGGTCCGGTCTGCTAGGTATGAGGAGATCCAAGAGAGGGCAAGGTGGGTGATGCCGAGGGATTCCAGGATCTGGAGAGGAAGGGAGTGGTCGACCGTGTCGAAGGCGGCGGACTGGTCGAGGAGGAGGAGGATGGGGTAGTGACGTTTGTTCTTGGCAGCAAGTAGGTCGTTGGTGACTTTGGTCAGGGCTGTTTCGGTGGAGTGGAGGGGTCGGAAGCCGGACTGTAGGCGGTCGAAGTGGGAGCAGGAGGAGAGGTGAGAGGACAGTTCAGAGTGGACGTGCTGTTCGAGTAGCTTAGAGGCCAATGGGAGAAGAGATATGGGGCGATAGTTGGCGACAGAGGTAGGGTCGAGGGAGGGTTTTTTAAGGATAGGCGTGATTAGGGCGTGTTTGAAGGCTGAGGGGAAGGCACCAGTGGTAAGTGATAGGTTGAAGAGGTAAGAAAAAGGGGGAAGGGGAACAAGAGGCGCAATAGTGCCTTATCACTTAGACACTTATAGTACGGTGGTATAAAGGAACCACTCACCTATTTCAGTTGTGCGACCCACAACTGGTATACAGACATATAGTGTTTTATCCGGATGGCTGCTGCTGGACTCCCACCGACCACTTGCACGTGGAATCACAAAGTAAAAAATGGGAAAGGAAACGGTGTTCACCAGTCCGCGCTGCCAGGATCCACTTATTCCAGGGATCCCTGAGGAAGACGCCAGGAAAGGCGTTGAAACGCGTTGGATGCAATAAAGGGTTTGATCATATCACATCTGATCGTGAGTTTCTTCCCTGGAATAAGTGGATCCTGGCAGCGCGGACTGGTGAACACCGTTTCCTTTCCCATTTTTTACTAGGTTGAAGAGGTGGGTGAGGGCTGGGATGAAAATGGAGGTGTGGTTGGGAATGAGGTGGGATGGGAGCGGGTCATGGGCGCTGGTGGTGAGGTGTGATTTCGACAGGAGGGAGGAGAGTTGGTCTTCAGTTATGGGAGGAAGTGGCTAATGGAGGAGGAGGGCAGTGTAGGTGAGAGGGGGAGTTGTGGGGAAAGTGGGCCAAAGCTGTTTCTGATCTTGTCGATCTTCTCCTTGAAGAAGGTCGCAAAGTCTTCAGCAGAGATGAGGGAGAGGGGGGAGGAACAGGCGGGTGAAGTAAGGAGTTGAAAGTTTTGAAGAGCTGTTTGGGGTTGCGGGACAAGGAGGTTATTAGGGATGAGAAGAAGGCTTGCTTGGAAGTAGCAAGTGCCATCTTGAAGTCAGTGAGGGATTGTTTGAACAGAGCAAAGTGCTTGGAGGTGCGGGACTTTTTCCATCTCCTCTCGGCGACCCTGGACACCCGTCTTAGGTTTTTAGTGAGGGTCGTATGCCAGGGTTGCCTGTTAGTGCGTGGAGCGTGGAATGTGAGGTGGGAGGCTAGGTCAAGGGTGTTCGTTATTGTGGTGTTGTATAGGGTGGTGGCAGTGTCTATGTCACCAGCGGAGGGTATGTCGGTGAGAGGGAGGAGGGATTTGGAGAATAAAGGAAGATCAAGATCTCTTAGGTTTCGGCGAGGGTGATCAAGTTTGCGGGGAGGGGCAGCGTGGCAGGGGAAGAGAGGGCGGAGAAGGTCAAGAGATGGTGGTCAGATAGGGGGAGTTCCGAGGTTGTGAGGTTGGAGAGGGAGCAGAGGCGGGTAAAGATGAGGTAAAGCGTGTGGCCTTGTTCGTGGGTGGGAGAGGAGGACCATTGGGAGAGCCCTAGGGAAGTGGTCAGGGAAAGAAGGTTGGAGGCGGCTGGGCGGGGAGTGTCAATGGGGATATTGAAGTCGCCCATTATGATAGTGGGGATGTCAGCGGAGAGGAAGTGAAGTAGCCAGGTGGTGAAGTGGTCAAGGAAGGAGGCGATGGGTCCAGGGGGGCGGTAGATGATGGCTAGCTGGAGGTTGCAGGGGGAAAAGATTCGGACCGAGTGGGCTTCGAAGGAGGGGGGCGGGGGAATAGGGCTGAAGGTGCAGGAGTTGGACAAGAGTATGCCGACACCACCGCTGTGTTTGCCAGAGGGACGGGGGGTGTGGGACAGGCTGAGGCCGCCGTACTATAGTGCAGCAGGGGAGGCTGTGTTGGAGGGGGTGAGCCAGGTCTCGGTGATGGCAAGGAATGATAGTTTCTTGGAGATAAAGAGTTTGTGGATGTCTGGGAGTTTATTGCACACTGAGCGGGCATTCCAGAGTGCGCCGGGTAGAACAGTGGGGGGGGCAGGGGTTGGGGAATAGGTCTAAGGTTGGTGGGGTTGCGAGGGTTAGTGGTGGTGAGGTTGCAAGGGTTGGCGATGGGTCGTGGGTGTGGGATGAAGATGGTTGTGGGGATGTGGTGGGGGATCCAGGATTGGGGGAGATGTCACCGGCAAGGAGGAGGAGTAGGCAGAGGGTTAGCAGGTGGGAACAGGAGAGCTTACGTGGCAGGCGTGCTTGTTTGGTGATTGAGGATTGAAAGTGAATGAATAGGTCGGAGAAGTGGGTGAGGTGGTTAGGCAGGATGGAGGATGAGAGCAGTATTTCGTTGCTGGGAGGGGGGATAAGTGGGGGTAGTAGGAAGTGGAGAAGGATGGGAGTGAGAGTGAGGAGTAGCGGGAACATTGTGTACGGTGAGCAGGGAGTGAGGGTGGAAGCAGAGGGGGAAAGTTGTGGTGGAGGCTGAGTGGTAGTCAGTGGGGAGCGGTCCCGGGATGGGGTGTTGACCGGGGATGAGATGTAATACAGGGGGCTGGATGGGGCAGTTGGGGGATCAGTTTAGGCAGTCGGGATTGGCTGTGGTGTCCGCGGGGTCAGGTGCGGCAGCCGGGGAGATGAGATGCGGCACAGGATGAGATGCAGCCGTGGATGCAATCAGGTGCTGCTGGTGGCGAGATGCTGAGGTGCATCCAGGATCCGATGTTGCTGGTGGTCAGATGTAGCCATGCGGGTCCATGTGGCAGAGAAGTCACACTGATCTACCCTTGTAAATCTGACACTAACAATCTTTTACATGGACGGTTTTGCCCACAATTTTGGATAACTACTTTCTTTTGTTCTGTATCCATCCTCTCTTTCAAGTTTTCCTAATAAAGAGTTTGAATTTAATTTGCTTGGTACTCACTCAACTTTTTGTACATTATGCTATTTGAGTATGTCCTGCTTAGCACCGCCCCTAGGATAATTTATCCACAGGGTTGGCAGCATAATTGATTATGACGCCAATACAGGTTTTGTTAACCAAATGTTTAATAGCAATAGTCTTTTCCTATGGGCCAAAGGGACTTTTGTGGCCCCCTAGGCGTTATAATATATAAAGGATTATAGGGCTGCATTATAATATATTGAGAACTATGGATGGTACTTTATAGTATATGGAGGGCTATGGATGGTGCATTATAATATAAGGCTAGGGGTGTGCACTATACTATATCGAGGACTATGGGGGTGCATTATATTATATGGAGAACTATGGAAGTGCATTATACTATATGGAAGATTATGGCCGGACATTATAATATATGGAGGGCTATAGGGGTGCATTATATTGCATGCAGGACTATGGATGGTGCATTCTACTATATGGGAGATTATGGGGTGCAATATTATACTATTTGGAGGACTATGTGGGATGCATTATAGTGTACTGGAGGACTATGGATGGTGCTTTATAACACATGAAGGATTATGTGGAGCCAATTATGCTTTATGGAAGGGTATGTGGAGGCCATTTTAATATTTTGAGGGCTCTCTGGAGGGATGATAACATTTGGAGGGCTATGAGGCAGCCTTTATACTTTATGGAAGGCTATTTGAGAGATGTGTTAGGGTCCATTATACAGTGTGAAGAGGTGTAGGGGTCATTATACTACATGGAGGGCTGTGTGGGGGTCAAAGTTGGGTATCACACTGCCGTAGTTGAGCAGGTTACAGTAGGGTCATCATACTGTGCATGTGGAGGATACTGTGGATGAATTCACTGTGGGGGATCATACAGTGTATGTGGGGCAGTTTTGTTGGCATCATACTTTGTGGGGGCAACGAAAGAGGAAACTAGGGGCTTCAATAGGAGGAAAATTACTTTTTAAGGGCTGCAAAGTTGTGTACCTATGTGACCCAGTCCCCTTTTTTTCCATCGGGGGGGGAAAGCCTAAATAGAACCTCTGTTATTGGGCCCAATGATTTCTATGTACACCCCTGATGACACCACTGGCCTTGACGAACCTTTGATGGGGATTAGTATTATGGTTTTGCCTAATGTTTATAACTAGAAACAGTATTGCATTTATTTCATTGTGATTACTGTGTGGTTAAGATAATAAAAAACACTTGTAGTCATTGCCATATATTTGTACCTGTATGTACCATTTCTTATCCTGACCAATAAATACCACCTTCATTTCTTTATATTTATTGACAATTTATTGGGAATTATGTTGTCTATAATAAAACATTGCTTCCCCCCTGCTTTATGTGCTGAGATGTGGTGCCACCTGCTGGTTCCCCACTTTTTAAGCTTCTTATTGTTTTTCATTCTTGTTTTGTGTAATTATAATGAACTTAAACTTGTGTGATTTTGTATTCATCTGGTTTCTGTGAGCAACTTTTTTTCCATAAGATTCAGGGCTTGTACTGTGTGGATTGGATAAATGCAGTGTATGAGGGTTGATATTTAATGTAGGGGAGGGGTGTCTTGTTTCAGGAGCTTCTTGACTGGTCGACTTTCCAGATGACCCAGTGGAGTCCATCTTGTTTTGCAATTGTCTCGAAATTGTACCTTAGCCACCTCCTGTGAAACTCTGCTTAGCATAAGCTGCATCTAATTTGCCTGCACCTCATCAGGACTTCACGGACATCTTCTCCAAGCAGAGGTCCAAGGCAGTCTAATGCCTCGGCTAGTGCATCGGCTGTATGACTGCGCCATTCCCATTCTTCCAGACATGGAACCACCCAGAGAAAGAGTTTACCCTCCATCTCTCCCACAGACTGAGGCAATGTCAGCCTACAATAAAGAAAACCTGAAGAAGATTTAAAAATCTTCATTTACAGCTGGTGTAGGATTCTTCTAAGTTAAAAATAAAGCTTGCTCTCAGTGCATAGACTATTAGAGATTGAATAAAATCACTGTTAAAGACCATTATATTATTAATTCTGTGAGTTATTTCACAAGGTTAAAGGTGCTACTATCTTAAATAAGTTAGACTTGCATGGCACATCACATATAACAATCTGCAAAAAAGAGGACTATGAACGGATTCAACACCCACGAGGGTCACTATGAATAGTTAATGATGCCTTTTGGATCGTGCAATGCACCAGTTGTGTTCCAGTGCTTTGTGATTGAAATCTTTTGTGATATCCTGTATCACCATATCTTAGTAAAACAAAGAGATAAGCGGCACTCGTGCTTCTTGAGTAATTCCGGTGATTATTTAACGTGCAGGCATAACACTGGAGCTGTGTTCGTGGGGAGGGGGAAGCTGAGGGCGACGGCTACCGTTTCGCGGGGATATCCGCTTCTACGGGCTCTACAAGGGGTCAGTGACGCCACCTCTATATAGGTGGTAACTACAAATTCCCCAGGTGAACATAATTAAAAAGCCACAATGGCTGAAACTTATCAAATTTACATGCAACACATATTAAAAGACTAACAGTGGAGCTACACAGAGATAAACTACATATTAGTGTAGAAAATAACAAGCAGATATGATGATATTAACTTACAATGATTGCTGCAGAAAAGCCGTGGTGGATAAGGCATGTCTAGTTGCAAAACTGGATTCAACGATTCACAAGACAAGCCTCAGACCTTATAAATGAATGCCGATTCACATAACATCACTGCACATTATCTCTATGCTAAACGGATTAGTTTCTGTTATTTGTTATTGTTATTCAGAAAATGGGAGATATTAGAGCGTAGATATAGAGCATAGAAATTAAAATAGTTCAATTATATTACTTTGATGTGATAAAACAAGGAAGTACACTATATTTACCAATGGCACTAATCTTAATGACATGGTATATAGCTGAGACCCGGTGTTCACTGGTAATAGTCTCAAGCGTTCTTTTATTATCCCATTTACTCTATATTTCCCCGTTATTAAAAGAGAAATGTGTGATGAGCGTGATCTCTAAGCACATATATTGAGGGACAGAGGAGTTGATTCCAGTCTATATATAATGAATTGTACCATATTTTCCTTTCACCAAAACCCTAATAATGAGAGACCATTCTATTATGCAAAATACCAAGTTGTAAAGAATAAAACTAACTGCCTCAGGATTTACAGGAACACAGACATGTCAATTTTATCATTCAGCCCATTTGGACCTAAAGCGTCTGTAGCTATTATCAATTTTGACTCAACCTGCAGAAGGTGCCTATTGAAGTCTCCTCCTCTAGGAGACAAAAAGGGCTTTTCTATTCCCATAAAAGTTAACACTTCTGGATTGCCAGAATGGCAGTCCCTGATGTGAGAGATTAAACGGGGACAACCTTTCCCTGAAGTTATAGAATTGTAGTGTTCCCTAAATCTGTTGAATAGGGGACGAACTGTCTTCCCTATATAGAAATGGGCACAAGGGCAGCAAACAGCATACACCACTCCTTTAGATCTGCAATTAATATGGGATTTTACGATAATAGTATTCCCATTCAAGGAGACCACTTTTCCAGGGGTGAACTGCCTACACCAAGGACAATTGCCGCATTTATAATTGCCTATCACAGGTTTGCTTGAAAGCCAACATGATTTAGTTTTGAGGGTGTGTCTTTCAACCGTTTTTTAACAATAAGGTCCCCTATGTTCCTACTCCGTCTATAAGTGACCACTGGGACTGATTTCTCTAGATTGATATTTTCCGTTTGGATAACATGCCAGTGTTTTCTAATGCAAGACGTGATAGGCGCAAACATTGGGCCAAATTTAAAGTTAAAAAAGAATTTTTTCTTTCCAGAATATTGGCTGGCGTTACTCTGATTGTATGAGCCTCCACGTGCTGCATTATCCACTCTTTGTAGTGCCTGCATTAAAACATCCTCCAGTGTTATGCCTGCACGTTAAATAATCACCGGAATTACTCAAGAAGCACGAGTGCCGCTTATCTCTTTGTTTTACTATGTGCTCTTTTGCTGAATAGCAGAGCAACGTGCTTCCACCCTCATCGCTTGGTTCCAGGAGGAAAATCAGGTCAGTGCCAGGTTATCTCTTGTACTCTGGATCACCATATCTTAGTTTATCTAGAATATATCTTATTCTTCTCCAGAACGTTGGACTTTCATTGTCTCCATGACCACTCCTTTTTAATGAACCAATAGAAAAATTTATTTTATGCCAAATTGAAAAAGCGGCTGTTTGGACGACAAAAATTGTTATTCCTTGTCTACATCATTACTTCTTCTGGTCTTCGTATGGACCCAGAGAAAATTTCTGCCAAATTGGATTGGCCACAGTCAATCGGTCTGAAGGTTCTCCAAAGATTTCTTAGCTTTGGTAATTGTTATTATCAGTTTATCAAAAAATACTCTCAAATGGGGAACTTGGAAGTTTGCTAATTCTTGGAACTGGTCATAATCTGCTTTTCAAGTCATTCAAGAATTTCAAGTCTTGTTTTACTACTGCTGCAGTCCTGCACCACCCTGATGTGAACAGACCTCTTTTCCTTGATGTAAATTCCTTCACTATTTGTGTAGGAACAGTTCTCTCTGCAGCTTCTAGTACCTCCTGTCTGTGATCCAGTATCTCAGTTACCGGTCTGTCTGCCTGTGGCTTCCAGTACCTCTGCTTCTTGATCTCCTGCCTGCCTTTAGCTTCCAGTACCTCTGCTTCCTGGTCTCCTGCAAGCCTGTGGCTCATGTGTCATCCCGGACCTTAGAATTCGAGGATTTACCTCACCAGGTGAAACTAACATATATGCAATGGACATACGCGTTGCCTTAGTGCACTATTGGTGTAAGGATTGAAATAAACAGCACAAAAAATTTTTTTACATTGAAGACAAATTTTATTCTTTTTTTTTTAAGTGGAGGAACTGGTGCTTTCAGTGAATCATAGCATGAGAAGCAGACACAGACCAAAATCATTCAAAATGGAGGATGACATAGTGCGTATCCATATTTGGCACATTGAGATCACACTGAATAGGAAAAGGCTGCACAACTATGTTATGCCACAACTATATATGGGTGGAGGGAGGTAGTATTGGCTATAAATAAGTTGCCAAATAACAGTGATTTCACCTTAAGGGTATTATGATGCATAAAAATTCTACATTATGACTTTTGGGGTCAAATTACTCATGAAAATTAGTGCCATGTTAAGCGTACAGATAGAACTGCGGAAATACTTTACTTTCTGGACACTATGTTGCTTGCCTAATTCTGATCTTCTTATGAAAGATGGGTTGTTAGGAGAAGACTGGAAAAAGCAACCTAAATCAATTATTAGATTCCTTTCCAGTACATTGTAAATGTATCACTGGTAATATTAAAACCGTGTATTCAGAAAATGTACAGCATTACATTCTTAACAGCTGAAAATTCCTGATCTCGAATAGTGCATGGTATTTACAGTGTTACCATTTGTGCCAATAGGAATACATTGAGATATGGCCACTAATGCAGCCATAACATCTGTGGCTGCTTCCAAGTTATGCACAAAGCAGTGCATTTATTTTATTCAGCTGGTTACTTGCCAAAATTTTTTATTTACCCCTCATGGCACAGGACATGACTGACCCAGGCCTTACAGTAGAATGTCGGTCTCGTATAAGTGTATATGATTTTATTTTATACATAATATTAAAGATCCTTTGCTTCAGAGTAAAGCAGGATGCAGCACTTACAGACATGATACAGTTGGCACACAGCATTGGGATACAGTGGATTAGGACCAGAATGAGAGTATTGTGTGATAACATGCGATTTACCTATTTTTATTCTAGAGTTGTAGGATTTACGTATTAAGCAGCAACATATATTTGCAAAAGGACAATATTCACAATTTATTGTTTAGTTTGCAATATTTTTCTTTTAACGTCCTATAAATCATGGAACATTTCACTTCTCTACTAGAGCACGTCATTCTTTGAACAGCAGGTGGCAGTATAGCCTCCGTGTTTCCCTCCTCTTCCTCCAGGCAAGGAAGTGATCAGATAAGGCAACATTTAGCAGAAAACACCTGTAATGTTGAGGTCAAGCAACAGATGCTGAATTTTTACCTTGGAGTTCCATTTCCCTTTATATTAGTGGTGCAAGATTTTAATTTTACCGTAATTCTTAATAAAATATCATATAGTGCATAAGGAAATTTAAATGATTACTAAGAAAATGTGCATACAATGCAAAACAATATTGTGGTACCGTGTTAGCCAGAGAAATGGATGTAAATACTTAAGCCCCAAAAAAAAAAGGTTGAGAAAAGTATTATAGGAGTGTCTGATGAAGGAGCCTTGAGCTCTGAAAGCTTACTAATATATTTTTTCTTGTTAGCCAATAAAGGTATCACCCCTATAATACTTTTCTCAACCTTTTTTTGGGACTTAGGTATTTGCATAAGAAAATGAGCCAAATGTTTAACTGTTGCATAAGGTTTCAAAGTGATTGCCTGTCAAAACTGATAATTGTGCACTCTGTGACTGCAGACCTATCGATCCTCTTAGTGCTTACACTGAGCGCTGCGAGGATTTGTGATTTCTAAACTAGAAATGGACCACAGCTATGCGATATGCATGTTCCTGGTTAGAATCCAATATGTGGGCGCGCCCTCGCAAAATACAAGTGTACTGAGCAAGGCTGTGCCTACTAGACAGCTGTGCCCACTAGACGGCCGCTCCCACTAGTTGGATGCGCCCGCTCCATACACTTGTATTGAGCAAGATCATGACCACTAGTCATGTAATTGCTGGGAACATGCATACCGCATAACTGCGGTCCATTCCCGGTTTAGGCTGGTTTCACACTGCAGTTTTTTGCCTGATCGGGTTCGATCAGGTTTGTGTGCCAAAACCAGGAAAGGAAAAAAATAGGGGGGGGGAACAAGAGGCGCAATAGTGCCCTATCACTAGTGACACTAATGTATGCGGTGGGTATGAATTCACTCACCTAGCACAGTTGTGAGACCCACAACTGGTGTAAAAGCATTTGGCATTAAATGCAGCTGCTGCAGGACTTCCACCTTCCACATGCACGTGGGAATCATCCAGAAGTTACCTCAGGGGAAATGGTGTATCAGTGTCCGCGCTGCTGAAATCCCAAGAAAACGATCCGGAAACCATATGTAGGTTGCATCAATCCCTGGGATCCCTGAGGAAGACACTAGGACAGTGTTGAAACACGTAGGAAAAGGAATAAATGGATGATTGATGCAACCTACATATGATTTCCGGATCGTTTTCTTGGGATTTCAGCAGCGCGGACACTGATACACCATTTCCCCTGAGGTAAAAACCAGAAAGGAACATGCAGAGGAAAACTATAATTGAAAGATTCACCCCTGTTCTGAGTTTTGGAGACACTCCGGGTTTTGACACACAAACCGGATGGAACCTGATCAGGAAAAAAACTGCAGTCTGAAACCAGCCTTAGAAAACAGTGAATCCTTGCAGTGCACAGTGTGGGCACTGTGAGGATTAATAAGTATGCAGTCACATAGTGCGTCTAAAGCAGGCATCCCCAAATCCAGGCCTCGAGGGCCGCCAACAGTGCATGTTTTCAGGATCTCCTTAGTATTGCACAGGGTTTGGAATCATTACCTGTGCAGATGATCACATTAACACCTGTGCAACACTAAGGAAATCCTGAAATCCTACACTGTTGGCGGCCCTCGTGGCCTGGAGTTGGGAACCTCTGAACTAAAGAATTATCAGTTTTAGACAGGAAAATATCGTCCAATGAGTTGTACACTTTATCTTTATTTTTTTACTAATATGTTGGTTGGGGGTGCTAACCAATACAGAAGTATTAGTAACTGTGCAAATGGTTCTCCTCGTTACTGTAACCTTACTCACAGACTAATCAGAGCTGTTGATATTAAAAAGGCTGGTAGTGGAGAATGGTTACAGACCAGGCCAGTTGATCAGCCTCTTTCAATGGAAAAACAGCTTGCCCATGCAGTGGAGGCTGACAAATAGCAGGTACGCTTAAGAGAAGTATAGTCCGGAGAAAGATTTCATTAAGGGTTTATCAGGCATTGTTCAGGGCAGCTCACTTTTGCATCGCTTTACATCCCCACTTACCTGCTGGTACGCGTTGCATGTGTCGTTTTCTAATGAACAGGTCATACACACAATATTTGTCAGTACACTGCAGGTCTGTGGGGTTGGAATGTCATCAGCATTCAATTTTGGAAGTGAGCAGTGCTGTGTGCCTCCATATAACCAATTTAAAGCATTTATCTTATGAGTTAAAGAAGTTTTTTTTACAGGATGGGGTTCAATTCTGTAATCACAATATTTAACTACAAACTTGTAAATCCATACAGTGTGCACAGTGAACCATAGTCAGGATTTTTTTGGTGCTGGTGCCAGCAATCCATGGTGTGAACACAAGTGTGTGATTAGTATACTTCTGGCTATATGTGTCTGGCCTTGCTCAGTTCACTTGTAGTGAGTGAGGCTGCACACATCTAGTCAGCATATGACTGCATGCATGTAAATCACATGCTTACGGTCACATGCATGACAGCTCCAGGTGTCAGCACTAGGGAATCCTGACAGCAGACAGTGTGCACACTTAGGAGGATTCACAAGCCAGCAGTCACTATGTGGCTTGAACCCAACTCTTGGACAACCCTTTTAAAACCCTCTCTATTAAAAAAACTATTAAAATTATTTCACTGAGCAAGTAACTTGCACAACAGAATTTCTCGCTACAATATTCAAAATAACATAATCTGAAATATGAAAATTGGCAAAATACCAAAATGCAAGTTCTTTTCATTCACACACATTTTCAAATCCTTTAAAAAGCAGTAAAAAAAAAATCAAGATGTCAAGAATAGAAAACGTTGACATAGACTATCGTGGAAACAAATAGTTGGCTTTCTGCGTCCAAGCCTACTTTCTCGAGAAGTTCACAAATATCTGTTCATGCACCAATTGTGTAAGTTTCACAGTTTCAGTTCCAGTCTTTGAGGCACAATTTCATTATGGTAGTAGCCATGATGAGTGAATAAAATCTACCTTGCATTGTCAATGGCTTGCATTCCTGTAGAAACACTATGAACAGCTCAAAGAGGTGGCTTAGGCACCCAATCAAGTTCAGACGAGTGAGCTGGCGAGATTAGGAGTGGATGGACGGATCGATATTAGTTGGTGTCATGTGCTGACAATTAGTACATATTATCTAATGGATACATAATTGTATTGTTGACCCTAGATCTTTTGAAAAGCAACAATGCCCCTGAGTGCAAATTTCAAAGCATTTTTAAAGCAGAAAGAAACACAAAACATGAACATCACTGAAAAATGTCTTCATGACACTAAAAGAAGATAAATCCATGTTACCAATCAGTGGCCCCTCATTTACCGTAGGCGGCTTCAGACTTCAAAATAATTAACAGAAATATCAAATCACATTTAGACACAGAATGTTTGCCTCAAGATTCAAAATGGTTTCCCAGTTGTTAAATAAACTGTACAGCCAGTGAAAAATAAAAATAATATTTACACTACCGTTCCAAAGTTTGGGGGTTATTTAGAAATTTCCTTATTTTTAAAAGAAAAGCATTTTATTAATGAAGCTAACATTAAATGAACCAGAAATACACTCTATACATTGTAAAGTTGACAAATCCCCAGGCCCGGATGGGATACACCCCAGAGTACTGCAGGAATTAAGTACCGTCATAGATAAACCATTATTTTTAATATTTAAAGATTCCATAATAACAGAGTCTGTACCACAGGACTGGCGTATAGCAAACGTGGTGCCAATATTCAAAAAGGCGGCAAAAACTGAACTTGGAAATTATAGGCCAGTAAGCTTAACCTCTACTGTGGGTGAAATCCTAGAGGGTTTTCTAAGAGATGCTTTACTGGAGTATCTAAATAACAATAACCTAATGACCCAATATCAACATGGGTTTACGAGGGACCGTTCCTGTCAAACTAATCTGATAAGCTTCTAAGAGGACCAAAGAAATGCAGTGGACGTGGTGTATATGGACTATTCGAAAGCTTTTGATACCATGCCACGCAAAAGGTTGATACATAAAATGAGAGCAATGGGGATAGAGGAAAATATTTGTAAGTGGGTTAAGAACTGGCTCAGTGATAGGAAACAAAGGGTGGTCATTAATGGAACACAGAATGGATCACAGTTAACAGTGGAGTACCCCAGGGGTCAGTGTGGGGCCCGCTTCTTTTTAACATATTTATTAATGATCTTGTAGGGGGCAAACAGAGTAGAATCTCAATATTTGCAGATGACACTAAACTCTGCAGGGTAATCAATACAGAGGAGGACAATTTTATATTACAGGAGGATATATGTAAACAAGAAGCTTGGGCTTATAAATGGCAAATGAGCTTTAATGGGGATAAATGTAAGGTCATGCACTTGGGCAGAAGAAATAAAATGTATTATTATGTGCTTAATTGTAAAACACTGGGCAAAACTACCACTGAAAAAGACCTTGGCGTATGGGTAGATGATAAACTCACGTTTAGTGCCCAGTGTCAGGCAGCTGCTACAAAGGCAAATAAAATAATGGGATGCATTAAAAGAGGGATAGATGCTCATGAGGAGAACATAATTTTACCTCTATTCAGGTCACTAGTGCGACCACACTTAGAATACTGTGTACAATTCTGGTCTCCAATGTATAAGAAAAACATAGCTGAACTAGAGCGGGTGCAGAGAAGAGCGACCAAGGTTATTAGAGGACTGGGGAGTCTGCAATACCAAGACAGGTTATTAAACTGGGGGTTAGTTAGTTTGGAAAAACGAAGGCTTAGGGGTGATCTTATAATAATGTTTAAATATATGAGGGGACAGTACAGAGACCTTTTTAATGATCTTTTTACGCTTTACTTTTTACTTAGGCCTGAGACGAGGACAAGGGGGCATCCTCTACGTCTGGAGGAAAGAAGGTTTAATCATAATCACAGGTGTGGATTCTTTACTGTAAGAGCAGTGAGATTATGGAACTCTCTGCCACATGATGCTGTAATGAGTGAATCACTACTAACATTTAAGAAGGGCCTGGATGCCTTTCTTGAAAAATATAATATTATTGGTTATATATACTAGATTCTTTGATAGGGCGTTGATCCAGGGAACTAGTCTGATTGCCGTATGTCGAGTCAGGAAGGAATTTTTTTCCCCAATGTGGAGCTTAGTGTTGCCACATGTTTTTTTTTGTTGCCTTCCTTTTGGATCAACATGTTAGGCTATGGGTTGAACTAGATGGACTTAAAGTCTTTCTTCAACCTTAAATACTATGTTACTATGTAATGTGGTAAATGACTATTCTAGCTGCAAATGTGTTTTTTATATCTACATGAGTGTATAGAGGTCCATTTCCAACAACCACCACTCCTCTGTTTTATTGGTACATTGTGTTTGCTGTGTAAGAAGGGCTAAAGGATGTTTAGAAAACTCTAGAAAACCCTTGTACAAGTATGTGCGCACAGCTGGAAATGGTTTGGCTGATTGGAGAAGCTATAAAATTACCTTTCTTTGAGCTAGTTGAGAATCTGGTGCATTACATTTGTTTGTTCTATGAAACTCTCAAAATGGCGAGAAAAAAGAGACCTTTCATGTGAAACTCGACAGTCTATTCTTGTTCTTAGAAATGAAGACTATTCCATGCGAGAGGTTGCAAAGAAACTGAAGATTTCCCACAAGAATGTGTACTACTCCCTTCAGAGGAGAGCACAAACAGGCTCTAACCAAAGTTGTAAGAGAAGTGGGAGGCCCCGCTGCCAACTAAGCAACAAAACAAGTACATTAGAGTCATTAGTTTGAGAAATCGACACCTCACAGCCCCTCAACTGGCAGCTTCATTAAATAGTACCCGCAAAACGCCAATGTCAATGTCTACAGTGAAGAGGCGACTCCGGGATGCTGCAGGGCACAGTGGCAAAGAAAAAGCTATATCTGAGACTGGCTAATAAAAAGAAAAGACTAATATGGGCAAAAGAACAGACATTGGACAGAGGAAAAAAGTTTTATGGACAGACTAATCAAAGCTTGAGGAGTTTTGTTCACACAAAAGAACATTTGTGAGCAGTGGCGTAACTTCAGGTCCATGGGCACCAATGCGAAAGCTCCAATGGGGCCCCCAATGATTGCAAATCTTTAATAGTATTAGTCTTTTTCTATAGGCCAAAGGGACTTCTGGGGCCCCCCTAGGCTGCAGGGCCCGGGTGCGATTGCAACCCCTGCACCTATTGTAGTTACGCCCCTGTTTGTGAGATGCAAAACAACTGAAAAGATGCTGGAAGAGTGCCTGACGCCATATGTCAAGCATGGTGGAGGTAATGTGATGGTCTGGGGTTGCTTTGGTGCTGGTAAAGTGGGAGATTTGTCCAAGGTAAAAGGGATCTTGAATGAGGAAGGCTGTGATATTTTGCAACGTCATGCCATAACCTGCGGACGGCGCTTGATTGGAGCAAATTTCATCCTGGACAATGACCCAAAGCACACCTCCAAATTATGCATGAACAATTAAGGGAAGAAGCAGGCAGCTGGTATTTTATCTGCAATGGAGTGGCCAGCACAGTTACCAGATCTCAACCCCATTGAGCTGTTGTGGGAGCAGCTTGACCATATGGCACGCAAAAAATGCCCATGAAGCCAATCCAACTTGTGGGAGGGGCTTCAGGAAGCATGGGATAAAATTTCTCAAGATTACCTCATCAAATTAACAGCTAGAATGCCAAAGGTCTGCAATGCTGTAATTGATGCAAAGGGAGCATTCTTTGACGAAAGTAAAGTTTGAAGGAGAAAATTATTATTTCAAATAAAAATCATTATTTCTAAACTTGTCAATGTTTGGACTATATTTTCTATTCATTTTGCAACTCATTTGATAAATGAGAACCAGATAATAGGCCACTATGGTTAACAGGCAAACTCTGATTAAGCAAAACCTATATAACAATGAGTTATCAGCCCAAATTGTGGTATAAAACAAATTAATTTTATTGGTACATAATTAAAATACAGAAACACAACTATAAATAATACATCATTGGATAAAAACACCACGATAGTAATGCATCAAAATATTTCAGATTATTGCGGATCTTAAAACAGGAATAGAGGCCACAAGAATGTTAAATGATACACCAATCCATGAGAGTATTGTACATCCTATACAAGTCAATAGGACACCTGTATAATTCAATTAATATACATCCATGAAAGTTCCTTGAGTGATATGTTAATACCACCTAGGGAGACCAAATCAATCTCCAAATCCCACAATCAAGTGATATAGTCAAAAAAGGGGCTCTATGTGAAAAATAAAAGTGCCAAACATAATATAATTGGAAGCCAAATAAATTCACCTTGTTTATATATGAAAAAAGTAAATATAGTGCCACAAAAATTAATAAAATTGGTGACAACACAATTTATAAAGAAGCTATCACACAAAGTAATTTCTTCATAAAAATACAAAAAAAATACAACAAACGTGTGTATATATAAACAAGGTGAATTTATTTGGCTTCCAATTATATTATGTTTGGCACTTTTATTTTTCACATAGAGCCCCTTTTTTGACTATATCACTTGATTGTGGGATTTGGAGATTGATTTGGTCTCCCTAGGTGGTATTAACATATCACTCAAGGAACTTTCATGGATGTATATTAATTGAATTATACAGGTGTCCTATTGACTTGTATAGGATGTACAATACTCTCATGGATTGGTGTATCATTTAACATTCTTGTGGCCCCTATTCCTGTTTTAAGATCCGCAATAATCTGAAATATTTTGATGCATTACTATCGTGGTGTTTTTATCCAATGATGTATTATTTATAGTTGTGTTTGTGTATTTTAATTATGTACCAATAAAATTAATTCGTTTTATACCACAATTTGGGCTGATAACTCATTGTTATATAGGTTTTCATTTGATAAATGAAAGTATGAATTTTCATGGAAAACACAAAATTGTCTGGGTGAGCCCAAACTTTTGAACGGTAGTATATATCCTCATATACAGTACCTTTGTTTGTTTTCTAATATGACGCACATATCAATGCAGCAAGATATCCAGATTCAGACAACTATATTTTGACTCCTAACTGTGGATCTACAATATGTTTCTGTGTCATGATATGATTCTACAGTATGGTATTTTTAAAATGCTCATGACTCCTCTGAATTCAGGAAGTTATCATCATTGACAGCCATTTTATTATGTGTTTGTGCAGACCAGTCACTGTCAGTAAGACAACAAATGTATTAACATTACATGTCTTGCTGCTCACCCTATAAAGGGAGCCTGTAATAGTGCAGAGGCTGCTGTAATCACAACATTTATAAGTTTAGGAGTTATGTGAACTAGCACCTAACATCAACAAGGCTACTCTGTTCAATATTGAATTGAACAAAGTCTAAATCTGCAAGTGCATTTACGCAATGCAATGGGGTGAAAAAAAAAGACCATGCTTTTTAAGCAGAATTTTTGGTATGGATTGCATGAAAACGTTCTGTCCATGCACTTAGCTATGCGAGTTGTGTATTAGAAAGTCCCATCTCTCTAAAACAATGTCAGACAGAGCTGCCAAGGGCCCACCACAAAGACTGACTTGGGGCACACTGTTCAGCTAAATGGAAATATTACATTAGCCTTATTCACACATTTATCTGTACATCTGTGTAATAATGCACTGGGTAGTTTGTCAAATACTGCTCATATTGGGAGGTATGTGGCTCACTCCATCCAGCACAGGGGCCCACCGGGAGATTCCCCTGTGGGCCAGTCTGAGCCTGCTAATACACTTTGTGTTATGGTGTTTGGGAACTGCAGTCAGCTGATTATTGCGGATTCTCTTCTGCAAGAAAGCAGTGATAGAAAATTTGGATCCAATAGTGGCACCACTCCCCCAAGCCCGACTAAGTCTAGTTGTTCGACTACTGTTTATTTACAACATTGGCCAACTTTATTTTACATCGAAACTATAAGCTTTAGGGTACTCAGTCAGCAATTTGTCCCTCATACTCTGCTAACACTTTATAGGACCCAATCAAGGAAATGTCAATCAAAACTGGAGGATAAGATTTTGAAAAGGGATGTTGATAGCATAGGCCACTTCACAAATTGAGACTTACGGCAGATAAATGGTGATTAATTAGCAATATGTGAGCAACTAATAATTTGGTTGTTTTTTTTAGGTGTGTGTTGAACTGGTTTCCTTGATACCTATTAAGCATAGTTAATACTAAGGGCGGGTCAAATCTGTTAGTATATTTCTATTTCATTTTACTGAATGAGATGCACAGTCTAAAAGGTTTTTTGACAAGAGGATCACTGTAGGTTCAACACAATCATTGTCAATTTCTTGTCTTTAAGACTGCCTTCACTCTGCATAATTTTCACATCCGTATGGATCCTTGATCTGTTCAAACGGATGGCAAATGATGTCCATGGACCATTTTTTTAACGGATCCATCATCAGTTAGCAGAGATAGAGCTGGGAGGAGCTGTAGCTTGCTTCTGAGCATGCTCAGTACAGCAAAATGCATCAGTTTTACAGATCGGTTCAGCTCTCTGCTCCATAGACATTCATGTTATTTTACACTGACAGCTACGGATCCGTGTCTGTCCGTTGGTGTCAGTGATTTTCAAGGCAGCCCAAAATCGAAAGTCTCCAATTCTGGGTGCATGTAAAAAAACGACAAACATATCAGCGACAAAACTGACACACACGGATGGCCATATAGGACCAATTCGTACCCATAGGGATACATGAAATGCCAAAACTGATCTGTGACTATCAGTTTTAAAATAGATAGATAAGGATCACAAATCATGCAGCATGAAGGCAGCATTACAAGTTCTTTGCTTGTCATTAGCATATGATAAATACTTAGTGTACATACAGAGACTGAAATCAAATTATCTGGTTTTCTTCAGTTAACAAATCTGCTTTGAACAAAATATATAAGCAAACAACTCACAACTCTGCAGTCACCTTACATCCTGATTTCTGGCAGGGTGGGCACCCGTCTTTGAGTGACAGTTTTGCTGAGTGGCATAGTTGTAGTACTAGTATGAAGCTGTTCACAAGTTCTGCTGTAACACATTCAGCTATCAGGGTTTTGTTCTGAGTCTACACTCATCATAGTATTTGGACATAGCTTGCATTTGAACAAATACAAGGCTCAGGACAGTAAGAGCTGTGTTTGGAAGGACAGCTCTGGAAACTGATTATGCTGCCGGGTGATTGTAAGTTTACAAGACTGATAAAGGCAGTTGTCAGAGGAGAGGTTGGTAATCTTTCCATGTGCCATATCTGGCAAGAGGGGGCATACAGCTATCCTTCTGTAGTGCAGGGAACAGCACTAATGGCCAAGCCTGGAGATCAGTGGAAACCTCATTATGTACAGTGGATGGAGCTGATGTGTGCACACCAGAGCATCATACAGGCCGTACACATATGTAATAAACTCTGTAGAGCAGGTGTACATGTGTCCTATTAGTGCCAAGTACAGTGCTGTGCAAATTAATTGGGACAAAGCAAGTTTTTCTTGCATTAATTTTACTATTTCTGATAAGTGTTTTATCAGCTCTTGGTGTCGTTTTCCTTTTTCTTCCACATTTCCCCTTTCGTTTCTCAGAAAACGATCCAGTTTCATTGTGTGTGCGAATTATTCTTGAAACGGTATATTTTCCAATACTAACGGTGGAAGTGATTTCTCTTACAGTCAGACTTTTATGTTCATTAAGAGTCATAATTCTAGACCTCTTCCGTGGATTAACATCCATTTTTACAGGCATGAATCACACTGAGAGAAAAAGTACACTAAACCACTCCTCACAGAAACAAGCTCTCAACTGAAGCTGAGAGGGCAGCTAGCTGTTATTTTCTGACTAAAACCAGTCCAGTCCAACCACATTTTGTTAGTCAAGGTTGTGCACTCGCACCTGTTCAAAGCAGTTAAAACTGGTTTCAATCACTGACTGGTAACCAACTTACGATTTTACTTAAAAAAATGCTTTGTCCCAATTAATTTGCACAGCACTGTAAGAAAGGTAGAACATAGATAAACTGCTGTGTGAGGACCAATCAAAGCCAGATGATCGTGACTGTCACAGACCACTGTAGGTGAATGCAAGCACTACTGTCCATAAAGAGGAAGATGATCTCCAGCCAAATGGTGTCATAGTCATATTATATGATGTATCTGATGACCAGCTAGGTCAACAATCTGCAAGAATTGGTTCCTCCAACAGATCCAGAGTAAAAAGAAGGAAAAAGGAAATGTAAAAAAGAAGAACATTGATGTGGAAAATGCTCCTGTCCTGTTTGTAACAAATTACCCTGATTCTATTCATGGCCGCACAGTGACTTTTTTTTTTCTGCCAAAACTGTAAAGTTCTGGATCTGTACCGAACACCTAGTGTTCGTGCACAAGAACCTGAACATAAGCTTCCATGGGAAACCAGTGTTACAGTTGGGGTCCGGGGGCTGTAAAAGAAAAAACATTATAATAAACATTATGATTATACTTACTGGTCCAGCGACGCATCCCGTAGACCCGCTGTCTCCTGGCCGTATCTATTTCCGGGGCCGCTCATTAACTTCCTGGGATATGCACTGCCCTGCTCGGCAATTTTCAGCTGCTGTCAGCAGTGTTCGCGGCGACATCAGAATTCATTTGAGTTCATGCTCAGCTATGAACTGAATTGAACTTTGACTGTCACCGTCAGCCTGCTTCTCGCACTGTACAATGGGCATCTGTGATTGGCTGCTGGAGTAACCTGGAATCTGTCCATACATTCTAGATGCTAGAATGTATGGGCTGGTTTCAGGTTACTCCAGCAGCCAATCACAGATGTCTACTCTGTGACAGCGTCTGTGATTGGCTGTTGGGCCCTTCACAGATTAACTGACATCATAGTAATGTTAAAATAAAAACATTTAAAAAAATGACGTAGTGCTCCGTTGTATTTTTGATTCTCAAAGCAGATAAAGCGGACAGCTACTGGCTGCCACCCCTAGCTGCCTGGCTTTACGTTGGCTGGCAATCAACATACAGGGAAGCTTGTTAATTGTTTTTTAATCATTTAAAAAAAAAAAATGTGTAGGCTCCCGCCGTATTTTGATTGCTAGCCAGGTAAACCTGGCAGCTGTGGGCTGGGATTCTCAGCTTGGTAAGGTCCAAGCATTTTGGGCCCCAAACGCTAAAAACTGCAACCTCCCCATTTCCAGGCGCTTTACCCGCCTCTTCTAGCGGCCCTGGTGGGGGCGCACTGGGTAATAATGGTGTTAATACCAGCTTTATATTCTCAGATGGTACTAAGCCTGAAATTCATGGTGTCACACCAAATAACTGTAAAGTCCAATCTCGTGGTTCAGACGCAAGTTCACGTTATGTCCAGCCATGAAGTCAGACTTTACCTAAAGCTCGGGTGAGTCTCCTGATCGATCCCGAGCATCGGGGGTTCACCCATCAGTAGTCACATTATGAAGTCCTAATGAGAAGGGTTAAGGAGACCTAAGGGTTGTAAAAGTACCGGCTTTGAAGGTACACAGGACCCGCTGAAGCATGCAGAGCACGCGAAATGGTCACCGTCGTCTCTCCGTCCTCCCTTCCCTGCACCCACCGATGTAAACTTTTTGGAATAAAGCTGTTCATGGAACAAAGGATCTCGGAGTGCCGCTGTTTTCTTCTTAAGTTCTTAATTGATCCCTGCATCTACAGCTGAGCAACCCAGATCCATGAAGCCTCTGCACAAAGGACTTCAATGCAACAAGGTCAGTGCCCGGTTTCTCTTCTCAACTAAGTGTTTGAGACAAATCTTAACTTGCCTACAGAAACATTAAAAAAAAACTGACTGAAGATGTCAAAGACGAAATGTTTAACCTGTATCGTTAAGCTAAATACAAAAGCCTTCTGTTTATAATTTTAAGGACCCCAAAAATAAGAAATTCTTCAACGTGTGGAACTAGGTGAGATCACTCCACAAAGTATTGTTCAGATGAAATCTGTAGATATGACTAACAAAGAATTGGAAAAACCAATAGAGGCAGCATACTATGGAGATGATTGGGAAAACAGAGAAGGAACTAATTCTAAATGACAGTTAACACACAAGGGGCTCATGGAGATCCGTACATGACCAGTTGAAACACTTACCTTGGAGAATCTGTGTGATGCACCTCAGAAATTCGAAAATTCACTTTGTTCAAATGTTAAGAAAACTGAGAACGCAACAGATACAACAGCGCATCACAAGACTCACCTTTTGGACGACAGTAGTCTCATTTACATGGGAAAAAGCAAATCTTTAGATAAAGTAAACAACAAGCTGAATGCCGAGGCAGGAGAAGCCACTGATAGCATGGAAAATGATATCCGAGGCTGTAAAAGTCAGGACAACGCCTCATCTCAATCTGCACTATGAAAAGGCTATATATGGATGGTTGCTATTAAAGAATTCAAAATATAGCCATGCTAGCATGGAGAATGATGTCCAAGGCAGTCAAAGTCAGGCAGCGCCTCATCTCAATCTGCGGTATGGAAAGGCTGTATTTGGATGTTTGCTCTTAAAGTATTCAAAGTGAAAGCTGTTAAAGTTTCAGTGTATAGCGCCCATCTCTGTCAGAAATTACCAATGATGATTACCAGTAAAGGCTTCATCTCTGAGGATGAATGGGAATGTGGATCTCATTTCACCTGCAAGAAGTAAGGATATGTGCCACCTGCATTTATGCCCCGCACCTCCAGTGATGCCGTGTCGTATAGTAGGCTTTATCCATACCTGAGCTGCAAACTTGGATATGCAATGATCAATACCAAAAATATGCTATTCTTTACAATTCCACTTCTGGTGTGCCAGCCAATACCTGCAAACTTCACCAATTAGAGGAGCCTGGACTTGAAGATAAATATCCTGACCTTTTACTGGCTCTTCTTATTCTTTCAAACCATCCAGGCTTTTCTTCTATGTCCCGTTAAAATCATTAAAATTCAAGACATATTTTAATCTATACCAGAGGATGTGAAAAGGGAGGAGAAAGATTTCAAAGTTTTAAACTAGGATTATAGAAGCCAACATTCTTGTTTTAAGGTATATTTAAGTCTACAATGGTTCAAAATAAAATTTTTATACTTGCTTCAAAGCCATTTAGCATTTATAAATATTTTTTGTTGCTTAATATTTGCATTGTTACCAAAATATTAATCTCACATATTTTTGTGTTAAAAAAAAAGCTTTTCAAATGGGGGCGTGGTCTGGGCATCCAACAGGGCAGATGTGCTGTGACTGCACTTGCACCCAGATGTTTTAAACATTCAAACTACCAGGCTTTATCAAAAATGTAAACTAAAATATTATATGCATAGCAACAAAGGTAACAAGCTCACGACCTCCCTACTGAAAAGCAATCAGACAAAGCTTCATTAAAAGAATCGCCTCACCAAACTCCAAAATAGTAGAAAAAAAACAGAAGACATAGCAAAAGCTTTCAAAAACTTATATGAGGGACTATACAACCTGGAAGTGCTGGTGGATATGGTGGACCCGTTCATAGCAGAAACTAATATTGACTCGTTTTTAGATTCTCTGTCATTACCATGCATCTCCCTTAATGATTGCTCTTCATTGACTGCTAAAGTCATCCCGGAAGAAATCTTGGACACACTCAAGACCATCCCAAATGGCAAAGTCCCAGGCCCTGATGGCTTTCATATTACTTACTATGAAAAAAAATCTCCTTCCCAGTCAATTGATTTATTTAACTCTTTTTTTTGTCGGGAAAGACTCCCCCTAGAAGCCTATATCTCGATTCTCCCAAAGGAAGGTAAAGACCCCAATTTATGCAGTAGCTACCGTCCCATCTCTTTATTAAATACGGACATAAAATGATGGGTTAAAATGCAGACGAGGAGATCAAGCTTTGTTCTCCCCACTCTCATTTGCTCTGACCAAGTCGGGTTTGTAAGAGGCAAAGAAGGAAAAGATAACTCTACAAAAGTAATCCAATCTAGCACCTTCGTTTTTGCGCAATAGAGTGCACCCTTGTTCTGCTAACTACAGGTGCTTAAAAGGCATTTGATAAAGTTAGCTGGCGGTTCATGGATAAGATGTTGGAAAAATTTGTCTTTCCACCTGGTTTTGTAACAGCAATTTTAACCCTCTACTTATGACCCTTGGCAAAGGTCAGAGTTAATGGGGTATTGTTTCAGAGCTTTGATATCCTTAACAGAACAAGACAGGGCTGCCCACTGTCCCCTAGCCTATTAATTCTGATAATAGAAACCCTTATCCAGCGAATCAGACAAGACAACTCCATTCGAGGATTAAAAATAAAATACCGTATTTTCTGCTTTTTAAGACGCACTTTCATTTCCCCCAAATTGGGGGGGAAATGGGGGTGCGTCTTACAAAGCGGACAGTGGAAAAAATGGGGTGAAAAGTAAAAAAAAACTTTTTTTACCCAGCGGCTGGCGGCCGCTGCGGGGGAGACTGGTAGCAGGCATGGTTCCGGTGGGGCAATGCAGCTGGTCTGGTGGTCGGAGGTATGCGGGCGGCATTCTTGATGTCCGGTGCGGCGGCAGTGCCATTGTACAGGCCAGCGCCATTGCAAAATCCGGGCGCCGGTGACGTGTTTCCGGTTTGCAATACAAGTTTCCCGTTTGCAGAGGGAAACTTGTATTGCGCGCCTGTGTCTGCCACACAGGACTTCAAGAAAATGGCCGCGGCGCATGCGCAGACTGCGATCCGCGGCCATTTCTAGACACTAGAGCATGCATTGCCAGACTGGTAATGCATGCTGGGAAATAATAATGGCGGCGCCCACCGGACACCGGCGCAACACCCCCGCAGCTCCTGCCTTGGCCCCCAACCTCCGTGGCTCCCTCGGTAAGACTTGGGGGGGGCTATGCACCAGGATGTATGTCCCCCATTCTGGGACATACGGTATATCAGGAGGGCTATTAACCAGGATGGGGCATGGAAACCAGGATGGGGGCAGATATCAGGAAGGGGCATATATACCAGGCTGGGAGCATGGATACCAGGAGGTGGCACATATACCAGGATGGGGGCATGGATACCATGAGGGTGACCATGTATCAAGAGGAAAACCATATACCAAGCTGGGGGCATGGATACAAGGATTGGGACCATATATCAGGATGGAGTCATGGATATCAGGAGAGGGCACGAATACCAGAATGGAGACAAATATACCAGGATAGGGGACATATAAACTGATTGTAAGACAGACACTGGCATTATAAGACGGACCCCATTTTACATTAAAAATTATTTTTTTTCTCTTTTCATTCACCAAATTTGGGGGTGCGTCTTATAAACAGGTGCGTCTTATAAAGCGAAAAATACGGTACACAGAATCCAAGACCCTTGCATTTGCTTACGATCTACTTATACTCATCAGAAATCCCTCTCAGTCCCTCCCAAATGTAACCAACATTTTTGAACAATTTGGAAGACTTTCCAATTTTAAAATATACCTAGGAAAGTCAGAGGTTCTTAATATTTCTACTCAGGAATCAGTCATTCACCCCCTTCGACTATACTCTGGTTATAGCCGGCTCCGGGATTCCATTCATATCTGACAATTTAGACTTAAATTCCCTATCAAAGCTAGCTTTTCCTGGATGGACTTCATCATCAAACCTACCCACGTCTCAAAATCATGTGTAGCATATATACACAATTAACATCCCTGCCCATGACATCTAAGTCGGCTTACCTATATTCATTGGAAAATTAACTTAACATCTTGGCTACAGCTAGGGGATTTTCCAGATGCATTCTCCTACGGGAGAATTCCTATAAAATATTGACACATATTGTACAGGACACCTGAGCTCCTTTATTGTTGGAGCTTTGCAGAATCTAATCTGTGCTGGAGATGTATCTCTCACGTTATTCACTTAACCCATAATTTTTGGGAATGCCCACTTCTCAGTCAGTTTTGGTCTGGTGTGAATCAAACCCTGGGGAACCTAGGTCTTCTGACTACCTGCTTTAACCCAGAAGAGGTGTTGCTCTCTTGCCCCTCACAAAACTTTAAGACAACGAAACACGGGCTCTTGCAAATTCTGGTTGAAGCGGCCAAACACCTCATTTTCCTCCACTGGAGAGATGCCACCCCTCTTATTTCTCTGAATGATAGATAAAGTTCAGCACATCTCTAGACTAGAAACGCTTTCTAGTTGGGAGAACCACTCTCACCTGGTCTAATTAAAGATCAACTGACCCCTCTCTCTCCTCATGCCCTTTCATGTAAGGAAAGAAACCGTTTGCTGGAGACAGCTATTCTAGGGAACATCGGACTGCCCTCACAGCAACTACTTACTCCTTTGCTAATGACAGCACTTCTTATTTAGTATACTTTCTTTTTAAATTGTAGTATACATCGGCTCTCATGGTTTGTACTGTTTCAGCTTTGAACTGTTGAGTTTATGTTACTTTAGTCATATGCAATGACTTTTGTTTGTTTCTACCTCCCTCTTTCCTTTCCCTCGTCCCTCCCACTACTCCCCCTGTCCTTCCCACTAGCCCACCTTTCCACTCTACCGCACCCTGCTTCCCTGGGTCCCCAACAAAATGTAAGACACTAACACACTCATTCTTTGATTTGCTTGTTGCTGTAATGTTTTGTCTTATTAAAAATAAAGAATTAATAAAAAAAAAAAAATTTTGTCAGGAGTTAAAAGCAGCTGGAAGAAAGGTGAGCAGCTTATTGCTGTATAGAAATGAATGGTCTGAAGAGGCGACTGGTATGTTAAGAGTTAACTCCTCTCCTGGAATGTAACAACTGCACACACTTGGGCAGGTCTGCGCAGACACTAGTAGCCGAGCTCCATGGAAACCAGCTGTACCTCATGTAAGATATATGGTCTCAAAGCAGGAGAATGACAGCAGATATAAAAGCAAGTCAATTGCAAATCTTTTCAAATTGTCAAGTAGTTAAAACTATTTAACAACCTGGGAATGCCTTTTAATAAAACAAAGGCCAAAACAGAGATTCATATTCTTCTTCCACTGTCTTATACAATGTGTGATTTGCTCAAACTTGTTAATCTCTAAAAAGCATTACAAATCTCTGCCCTGGCCCAATAGTTTGCAAGCATGCATCAGTGCAGGCAAAATGTATGCTGTTGATTTTGTAGAGGATTGGCCAGACTGGTTAAACTTTTTAGATGTAAGCAGAGCAGGGCCTATACAGGTCTCCTGTGTAAAAGTGTGGACTAAAAAAAATACAGTAAATATACAATAGGAAATCCAAAGTGAATGTGTGAAGCTGAACATTCACATTCTTAAATATTTCTTGAAGAAATAAAAATGAAAGCTGTGAAGGTTTAATTTACTTTCAGTTTAGTGTATGGTACATTGACCAGTGCATCATGCTTAAGTGTTTACCAAGCATGTATACAAAAGATATTCAATGTGTGGAAACCGGTTACATACAAATATGTCACCCTTAAATGGGTTGTCTATTAATCGGACAACCCCTTCTAAATTAGCATGTTGTTACTTTGCTCTCCTGGGGCACTTGCATTCACACATTGTTTGGTCACACGAGCCCCAGGCCCAATCAATGCTGGCTTCACTCTCCCTGCATTCGGACAAATCAAACATCACAAAGAATTCAGGACTGCGGTGGCCCCTCACCTTGCTCCTGAAGTTTGATTCATCCAAAAGCGGGGAAAGTGAAGCCATGTTATTATTTTAGCTGGGGCAAACATGCTGATTTAGAAGGGGTTGTCTGAGTAGTGGAAAAACCCCTTAACATTTTTGATTGTGTTAAGTTTTATAATTTGCTGACTTGTGACATTCAGGAAATTAAAACGTTCATGAAACATAACTGAGTGATGAAGAGTTGGCATCCTGTTAGAGACATCTGTCACCACCATCAAGTAAATAATTGTATACATGAAGCACACACTTTATGTGATGAGTGACATGCGGTAAAGGATTCATGGTGCATCTTTCTTAACACATCCTGTCATTTACTTGTGGATATGTTAGGATTCAAGTTAAAGGGAACCTGTCAGGTCCTCTTTCTGTGAAATACAGCTAAGATTGTGGAGCGGTATAGGAGCAGGTTTGTGCATCTAATAAGGTGTTTTATATTGTACATTCCTGTCTTCTAAAAATGAACTTTAATTCTGCAGTAGTTCATAGGCCAATGAGGCAGGACTAGTCCAGTAAGGCGTCTCCCATATACTGGTCTTGCCTCTAATTAACGTCGCCTTGGCCATGATTGACAGTTGCCATATAATCCACATTAGGTTATGATGGAACAAAATATCATGCATGCAAGTTCAGGCAGAACTAAAATAACAGTGATTTTATGTATTCGGTCAGCCACAAAAAGAGGGTCTGACTATAGGAACAAATGCAGGACTAGTCCAGGAAAGAAGCACCTCACTGGAGTAGTCCTGTCATGGTGGCACATGCGATGCTGCAGAATAAAAGTACAGTTTTACAATAAGTTATGTTAATGTGTAATAAGTCCATAAAGCTGGACTTGTGGTTTAAGACAGTCAGGGACCTCACAGATTCCCATTAAGTAAGGACAAATCTATGATAAAAATCACATTCTTGTGTATGTACATTATTATGTGCAGAGCAGTCATATTACCCGCTGTACAACAAACATGATGGGCACTGGCAATCCAAGATGCCAAACATTGATTTACAAGTCAAAACCTGAATAATCCACTTGAATGAAAGACTTAAATTAAGCTTTTCATTCGGTAGATACAAAATTCAGTGTGATTATTTTAATATTATATAAGGACCGCAACAATTTTTTCCGTTAGAGCATCATAACTAGGGGGCACACAAAAGATTGCTAAAAACAGATTTATACGGGGTAGCACTGAAATCATAGGTGCTGTATGAATCTGTATGAAGTAAACACCTATACCTATTAAGTCGTGATATAACTGAGAATTTCAACCTGCTACAGTTACAAAATATGGTGGATTTCAAAAATGTTTGGAGAAATCTAAATAAAAGTTAAATGGACGCAATTAGCGCTGCACCTACTCACTTGATTTGAAACTCTGCTCTGCTTCAGAACTAAACCTCATGATCATGTTCATCATAGAAATGCGGCCACAGCCCGTCATAACACAGTATGTAATGATCGCTTCATAAAAACTGTACACAAATGTAACAAATGTCAGTAGACGAAAGACAGGCACAAAAATAAGAATCAAACGTTCTGAGAGACACTTCACATCAGAAGTGTAAAGTATGATACTCTTTGGGAAACATTCATTTTCAAGTATTACAGTTTTGATATTTATATGGATGCACCGACAAGTGATATTGCATGGCTTCTTGCGGATCGGCGATTTCCAGTAACAGCTTGTAAATGAACACATATGAAAGCAAATACAAATCACTTTCAATTTTTTCAAATTCTGTCTATAATGACCAGATTTTTGCATACGGAAATCAAAGAGACATTTTCTTTAATATCTCAGAAGTTGTTTAGCTTTTTCTTAATTATGACAGTAGATACAGGCTCCTCCAGTCATCGATGATCTGAGCCTGGTAAGAGCCTCCTTACCCTCGGAGTCCATGCACTGTGGTGTGCGGTCCTACTCCAGAGCATGCATCATTTTTGGTTTTGATTGAACGAGGTACGCTGCCTGTCTGAGCAGCGGCAGCTTTGTCTTCTATTGCTTACTTCCTGCCTTTGTTTTGTTGTTTGGGCTACAGCTAACATCCTTTAGCATAAGTTCACAGTCAGTGAGAACATGAGTCGGCACGTATTTCCTCATTTGCTCCACCATCTTTTGATAAGTTGATTTTTCTTGTTCCAAAGATCGGATAACATTTCTCGTTTTGTTTTCTCTGGATGCATTGTTTTCGATATTGGCTTCCAGATTCTGAATCTTGGTGTGAGCAACCTGTTATTGAAGGGAATAATGGCATCAGTAAGACAATGTAATAGAAAACATTAATATGAGCTGGAAAGATCGGGGGGTGGAGCAGCTCCTCAAATGTCTCACATGCCGATGCATAGTGCAGGCTGCCTTTGGCGTCATCAAGGACACACACAGTGAAGCAAGGTATACTGGTGTCAGCTTTGTATGCACAGTGCACACACTGAATGGAATTGGAGATGTTTTATATAATGAATCATCAGCCCTGTAGGACATCTGTTATGCTTTATCTTCTACAATGTAGAAGGATGTAAAAAGAAAGCTCTTTTTGATACCCAGCACAGATAAAACAGACAGCTGGAGGTTCAAAAATGATTAGGCTATGTGTGCCTGTTGAGTATTTGGTTGCAGAAATTTCTGCCCCAAATCTGCATCTCTGGGTTGAAAAACGCACTGTGGCTGTGTCAGTGTTTTCCTGAGGCCGCAGTGATCAGATTTTTCTTCATGTTTTGTGTTTATTTCTTTTTACTTACAGGATAAGTAATGAGGGGTTCTCAGACACCTCTTCATTAAGAATCCAGGGCTTCTTGGCAGTTGTAACATTGTGACAAATCACAGTTGTCATTAACCTTTTATATTACTCTGATATCCACTGCACGAGGGCAATCAGGATGAGTCGGGTATGTGCCAGGATTTTGTGGTGGCTGATGGCTGATATTTTTAACCTGAAAAAGGCCAAATAAGCATGGGCCTCCTCAGCCTGAAAATGAAAGCACCCTGCTGTCAGCTTTATCTAGACAGGGTATCAAAATCGTGAGGGACCCCACTATGTTTAGTTTTTTATTAAATCAGTTATTTAAATAATTAAATAAATTGTGTGGGGTCCACCATATTTATTTATCCAGAGTAGATAAAGCAGATAGATCGGGGGTGCAGCGTCCACCTGTTGCTTTATATATTCTGTGCATCAAAACACAAGGGACCCATGCCATTTTTTTCAATTACTTATTCATTTTTACACTAGTGTATAGGGCAACCAATCACAAACACCAGCACAGGGGTGGGGGCAGATGCTAGGTGACGGAAGCAGGGATTATGCATAAGGTTTAATGAGTGGACCGGAAGAAGTGTGACAGCAGCATGCAAACTCGGTCAGTAAACATAATAGTCCTGCTTTAATCTCTATTTTGCACCAGTTAAGTCTACTGAAGGAGTTCGGCTGCCAAAATAAAATTTGTTGAAATTCTGCAGCGCACCAAAACAGTAACATGGACCTCCATGAGAAGTCTGTGTTCGGGGTCCGTGCATGAACACTAGGTGTTGAGTGCAGACTCCGAACTTTACAGTTAGAGTTCAGCCATCATTACTCCTTATTTCTTCTCCACAACTGTCTCATCTCTTCTTGCTGTGCAGTAACCTGCAGACTCACAGAGATGGGCACTGTCAGTATGGACGAGGCTTTGTGTGAGGACAGGCACCCGTGACAGGACACAGTGAGAGTTTAGGAGCAGAATGTGAAAAGACACCCACTGTGATAGTGTTATTTGGCTAAGGATGGAAGTAGAGGTAAATCATTACTCCCCGATTCCCTCCATCCTCCAGTGTCAGTGAGTGTTTCCTCCTCACTCAGATGAAAGTGCTTCCATCAGTGAGAGGAGGGAGACGCTCACTGATGAAGCACTTTCATCTGAGTGAGTGATACTCCTGGACTGGAGGGACGGTGACAGCAACACTGTCTACAGCACAATCAATCATGGTCCATGGCTGCAGCCTGAGGAAGTCTGGGTAACATCACGACAACATCCGTTGCCCGAACAAAGCTGGAGTTGACATGATATCACAAGAGGTGAGGGTGATCTCAGCCCCAGCATTAGCTGACCAGCCTCGTGCTCAGAGGAACTTTTTTTTAAAGGTAATTGTAAAAGCGTCCATCTCAGGAAGATAAATAGCATGGGAGCACAGCTATCATAGAGGACAACTGCTTTAACTGAAACAAAACACCTATATTTCATTATTCTTCAGGGTTCGCCTCATCATGTTGTGATTTATTGACATGCCCTTACAAATCCTTTCTTGCTATGTTTTAGTGTTTATCAATTTACCTGTAACTTTTCCAGGAGCTCCATGTTCTGCCTCTTAAGCTGGTTGTTCGCCTTCTCAAGCTTTGGAAAGCCTCTGTGTCATCAGATGGACTGGCCGTTTCCAGCATTTCATCATTAATTACATGATATTCAACCTCATAAGCATGGAGCTGCTTAGAGATATCCATGTCAAACACCTGCATGAAAAAAATATCTTTTTAGAGAGGCAAAAATCACAAATATACAAAGAAAGACAGAAATAAAGAGGTTTAGTAATACTCAGGATAAGTACAGTCATATGAAAAAGTTTGGGCACCCCTCTTAATCTTACTCTTTTTTTTTTTTATTGTTTTTTTGCAACAGCTATTTCAGTGTGATATATGTAATAACTGATGGACACAGTAATATTTCAGGATTGAAATGAGGTTTATTGTACTAACCGAAAATGTGAAATATGCATTATTTCAAAAATTGACAGGTGCAAAAGTATGGGCACCTCAACAGAAAAGTGACATTAATATTTAGTAGATCCACCTTTTGCAAAAATAACAGCCTCTAGTCGCTTCCTGTAGCTGTTAATGAGTTCCTGGATCCTGGATGAAGGTATTTTTGACCATTTCCTCTTTACAAAACATTTCCAGTTTAGTTAAGTTTGATGGTCGCCGAGCATGGACAGCCCGCTTCAAAACATCCCACAGATGTTTATTGATATTCAGGTCTGGAGACTGGGATGGCCATTCCAGAACATTGTAATTGTTCCTCTGCATGAATGCCTGAGTAGATTTGGAGCGGTGTTTTGGATCATTGTCTTGCTGAAAGATCCATCCCCGGCGTAAATTCAACTTTGACAATGATTCTTGAACATTATTCTCAAGAATCTGTTGATACTGAGTGGAATCCATGCGACCCTCAACTTTAACAAGATTCCCGGTGCCGTCATTGGCCACACAGCCCCAAAGCATGATGGACCCTCCCCCAAATTTGACAGTGGGTAGCAAGTGTTTTTCTTGGAATGCTGTGTTTTTGTAGCGCCATGCATAACGCCTTGTTGTATGGCCAAACAACTCAATCTTTGTTTCATCAGTCCACAGGACCTTCTTCCAAAATGAGACTGGCTTGTCCAAATGTGCTTTTGCATACCTCAGGCGACTCTGTATGTGGCGTGCATGCAGAAACGGCTTCTTTCGCATCACTCTCCCATACAGCTTCTTCTTGTGCAGTGTGCGCTGTATCGTTGACCGATGCACAGTGACACCATCTGCGGCAAGATCATGCTGCAGGTCTTTGGAGGTGGTGTGTGGATTGTTCTTGACTGTTCTCACCATTCTTCTTCTCTGCCTTTCTGATATTTTTGATGGCCTGCCACTTCTGGCCTTTACAAGAACTATCCCTGAGGTCTTCCATTTCCTTACTATGTTCCTCACAGTGGAAACTGACAGGTTAAATCTCTGAGACAACTTTTTGTATCCTTCCCCTGAACAACTATGTTGAACAATCCTTTTTTTCAGATCATTTGAGAGCTGTTTTGAGGAGCCCATGACGCCACCCCACAGAGAAGATGCAACTAGGAGTGCAACTTGCAAGTGGACACCTGAAATACCTTTTCTCATGATTGGATACACCGGGCTATGAAGTACAAAGCTCAATGAGGTTACCAAACCAATTTAGTGCTTCAGTAAGTCAGTAAAAAGTAGTTAGGAGTATTGAAATCATGAAAATCAGAAGGGTGCCCATACTTTGGCACCAGTCAAATTTTGAAATAATGCATATTTCCACATTTTTGGTTAGTACAATAAACCTCATTTCAAACCTGAAATATTACTGTGTCCATCAGTTATTACATATATCACACTGAAATAGCTGTTGTAAAAAAAAATTTAACCAAAAAGAAAAGTAAGATTAAGAGGGGTGCCCAAATATTTTCATATGACTGTATTTTTTAGCCATGCAAATACAAGACTTAAATCTTTAACACCCAAGAAAAAAGCAAACATTTACAAAAACACTAAAGTAAATAACTTGCAATAGTGCATGTAAATAACATAGGTACTTGGCTAACATTATTTTGATTTAAAAAAAAGTGTGAAATCAATTGCACCGCAACAAAAAAACACAGATAACTATTTTTTATCCATGCAAATACAAGATAGCACTATGTATATTTAAATCTTTATAGACTACTAAATAAAAATAAAAAAATCTGGATGGATCCTTTTTCAGTCCCAGTGTTTACATGTGTGGAGCCAACTATGGTACTTCTGTATTAACACAGATTCTCTATGATGCCATGGCATGAAGCCAATGATTTTTCCTATAGTAACTTAAGTCCAAAATAGTAGTAAAATGGAAAGAATATAGGTAAAATAAAATAATAATAAAAAAAAAAAAACTTCAGTGCCGGCAAAAAATATTGTGTGGCAAAGAAGATTTACATGTAAAATCTGCGTTATTATATTACTTCTTAAAAGTGCACACATAGGGGGAGCTGATCAAAACGGTCACTTGCCCTTAGCAACCAATCAAAGCTCAGCTTTCACTTCTCGCAAGACTCTGAGAAAATGAAAGCTGCACTCTGATAGGTCGCTTTTGGCAAGTATGCCAGTTTTGCCATTAGACCGTTTTTGATTATATCCATTCAGAAAAAGCTTAAAATGGAATAGAAATCCCATGCGTTGACTCTGCTAGAGAAGTAGAGTAGGGGATTCGGTGAATGCTGTAAGATAGAGATCTGGGTGTGTTGAGAGAAGCAATTTAGCAACTGAAGCGATCGGCGGTGTCATTGCTTCCTGGGACGGTACCTGGCTCTGGATACCTAAGACTTCACCAAGGACTGAGAAATTTCTGAAGTATGAAATGATGTCAAGTCCTTCTATAACTACAGTTGAACTAAAAAACAAGAACTAGGACAATTCATCACCACCTGCACAAGGATCGGAGTTTACCCAGTTGCCATGCTGCAAAGAATCCCCTGCTCACAGCAACAATGAAGAAAGGTCTGGCCTTGTGTAAGAACTATCAAGATTGGATATGTGAAAAGTGGAAGAAAGTTATTTTAATGAGGAAAGCACTTTCAGGTCAGTCAGGAGAGACGCAAAGATTGTGTATCATCCAAGTACCGCATCATGGTACGCCATGAAATATTCAGTTCACTGTTAGGCTGCGTTCACACACAGCACATTTGTGAGGATGCGCCTTTGGTGCAAAACTGCACCAGTGTGCATTTTCACAGAACGCAGTGTTCTGTGTGTGAACAGGCCTGCGCTTCATCTCTGCACATTATATTTACCTCGCTGCGCTCCCTCGGGGACTGCCAGTGTCTTGTGAGCCCCCGCCAGCCCACAGCAAGCGGCAGGCCCTAGGACCCAGAAGTACAATGTGACCGGTGATGTCACCCAGTCACATGGTGCTGTTTAAGGTCCTGCACCAGGTCTTACGGTGCCGGGAAGAGGACCGATCACCGTTGGAGCGTGGTGAGGTAAGCCAAAAGCGCGCTGAAAAAAGCGCATAGATTTGACATGTTTATTCTTTTTACGGACTTAAAGCGCCGCAAGTGCAGTTTGGCAGATCTGGCATTTACGTTGCGGGAAAAAAAACACTGCTAGCTGCGCTTTTTGACCTGCCACAACTGCCGGATTTGCCCAATCGTGGCATAAACCGCATTTGCTGCAAGCCCCATAGAGAATTAATGGGGTCTTGCCGCAGGTGTACCGCAAGTCGGCCGTTAGGCGGCAGATGTGGCAGATGCGGTTAATCTACCTCATTCAGCAAAAAAACACTGATGTGAAAGCAGCCTAATTTATATGTGTATCTAGGCTGCAAAATGCTGAGAGTCTGTAATATACACTCTGTCAGCATTTTGCATTGTTACCTGGATATCACTATTCTGCATGTGTAGGAGCAGCCTCAGCCCTTGACCAGAGGGGTGTTTGTTTTGGAGTCTAGGTGTAAACGTTACTACTTGTCATTTACACTCAGATTCCTACAAGTCTTCCCCAGTCTCCTACAAACACACCCCATCCCAGTATCAGCATGCTCAGCCGCCCCAAACCCTATAAAGCCGCCCCTCTCCAGGCTCTAATATGACCACCCACCACTATTCACCTATGTAGACTCTGTATGACACTCAGTGGTCATCTCCTTCTGTCTGAAACACTGTACCGAATCTGCAGCTGTGTGAAGGAGATGACTGCTGTGTGCACTGTGCGGTGTGTGTGTGCTCACCTCCTCCCCTGTGCCTGCTCTGATGAGATTCTCACTGCCACAGCCATTACCCCCCCTCCCATGAAGCAGTATGAGGTGCAAATAGCGGGCAGTGCAGTTTATTAAACACAGATTTTATAAAAAAAGCCTGGACAAACCCTATAGAAAATTTCTGGAATTTAGGGAAAAATAAGATTCAAGAGACACAACCCGGCAACATCAACATACTAAAGGAGGTGCTGAACACAGTGTGAGTAACCATAGCCTACACATACTTCACCAGTCTGGCTGAATCCAGGCCTAACCAACTGCAGATGGTGAAAAAATATAATATTTAAAGACTTCCATTCCCCAAAAATTAAAAAAACAAGTTGTCAACCATTCTGGGTAACAGACATGCATCCAGCATGTGCATCAGGTTCTCGTACAACAATAGAAGACTGTCACCCCAAATATAAACCATACAAAAGTTCTCACACCTCATTTTGCCCTTTTGACTTTTTCTAAAATAAAAATTTAACACATTGAAAAAAATGATTGAGATTATAATTGGATTAAAAATAAACTGGAGACAATTGCTATCAGGACTTCATGCATGTTAAAAGTAATGTCTAATCAAATTACCTGGGTTATAATCTTGTCCATAGTGTCTTTTGTCATATCGGGAATATTGACCTTTAGAAAATCCACTATATTCTCAAAACTGTCACATGCCATAATACATTCTTTATTATTACTGAGAAGACTAAGTGCAACTTTGAAAATAACTTCTGTCCCTTGTACAAAAATAATATCTGTGAAGAGAAAAAGATGCGGTCATATACACAATGCAACTGCCTACACATGTAACAGAGAACAGATTACAGTGATTAAATACAGGGAAAAAAACACTCACAATGTGAACATTGGCTAAGACAAAAAAGACAAAAGAGGGCTCAGTACATGTTAGGTGTTGATGCTAATGCTTTTCACAGTCCTGACTGAATTTAGAGAGAATCTGTCATGTCCAAAAAAACTATTAGGGTACCCTTACACACAGAGGTATATTGCATGCAACTTACTGGTGCAAGTGAAATCATGGACACATTGTTCTATTTTGTGGCTGTGTACAAATGTAATAATGTGTCCATGATTTCACTGCAACCAGTGAGTTGCATGCAATATATCTCTGTGTGTGACGGTACCCTTAAACGGAATCTGTCAGCTGGTCTTTGCTACCTCATCTGAAAGCAGCATGATTTAGGCAAAGTGACCCTTAATCTAACGATGTATCACTTAGATTACTGGGTGCCACAGTTCTGACACACGCAAAGTTTGTATAATTAACTCAGCAACAGAGCTGGGAGTGCCACTCCTGTTCACACCAGACTGTGTATGTACATTTCTATAGATAGTGAGAAGCTAACAATCATAAGAGGGAGGCGTGATGGACTTGGCCTCACAGCACTGCTGTGTCTGAGCAATAATAAACTGACTGATGCTAAAAAAACATTCTAGGTAAACAACCACACAGTGTGATAGAGAGGCATGGTTGAAATCTCTGTGTTAACTCTGTGATGTACAGGCTGGCTATGTTGAAAGAGGCAGGTATGTATTGCACAGATAGAGGTCTGCTGTAATCTAAATCCAGGATGGTTTGCTTGGACTTGTTCCACAAGCCTGTATACTTTGTTAGGGCTGGATTTAGTGATGATCCGATGTGTGGGAGGGGCTTACTGTCCACATACCGTCCCATGGGTATAGTCCTGCTGATATCATGTGACTACTCCCTAGTCACATGTCTGTAATGTCAGACAGGTCCCATATACTTCTTGTTTGTAGCACATGGGAAAAAAACATATGTGGGAATGTAGCCTGCCAGAGCTCCTGAAAGTCCAGGGAGGCAGAATCTTCTCAGGGTCTGGACCAATGACAGGTGCCAATAACAGAACAAGTCCAAAGGACCTGGTTGATAATCCCAGTGAGAATTCTCCTGAATGTCGAGACTGGATGGAGCAGTCTGAAGCCTGCACAGCTGTGGGGAGCAGGTAACCAAAGAGAATAGGGACCCTTTTCCAAACACTACACAAATTCGGCCTTCAGGGAGGAATCCTGAATGCAATTGAATCACTATACTCCCAACCTACGGCCAAAATATTAACTAATAACACTTTATCTGATAAATTTATCCTTACTAATGGAACTAGGCAGGGCTGCCCTCTTTCTCCTACCCTTTTTGACTTATTCATAGAGCCATTGGCTGAAATGATACGTATGAATCCTTATATAAAAGGAATCCCCATCCAACATAGGCAATTTAAAATTTCGCTGTTTGCTGACGATATCCTCCTGACACTAACGGACCCTTTGGTTTCAATGCGACATCTCCTAGACACCATACAAAATTTTTCCAGAGTCTCTCACTATAAAATTAACCTTGCAAAAACACAAATCTTACCTCTTAACATTGACCAACCAACACTAGAAATTCTTAAGTTGGAGTTCCCTTATCCTGGGAACACAACACTCTCGACTACTTAGGGATTAAGATCTCCAAACCACTCTCAAATATCATAGACATTAATTACGCAGAAATATATAAAACCATACAAACAGACCTTCTCCACATGAAAAAAATTGAAATGTCTTGGTTAGGGAAAATCAACGCATATAAGATGTGTATTCTCCCAAAACTTCTCTACTTATTTAGATCTATTCCCCTCAAAATTCCTTGTAAATGGCTGCAAAAACTCCAGATGCAGATCTCCAAGTTTGTTTGGAATGACGGTAAACCTAGAGTTGCCAAGACTACACTTATGAAAGGGAGGACTAGAGGTGGACTTGCTCTTCCAAATTTATATGCTTACCATCATGCTATCTTGATCAAAAATAGTCGTGACTGGTGGAGGGAACATGATCGACCTAATTGGTTAGAACTAGAAGAACCCAAAAACATGAGGAACAAAATGGGCCTAGTGGTTATAGCTCATCTCTGCGATAAAAAAAGACCACTTCCTAAAAATCCAATCACTAAAACTATAATCCAATCCTGGAAGTTACTACTCAACTATTCAAGCAAAACGCATAAATATTTCCCCCCGTCCTGGATACCCATTGAAGTATTTGAAGTGATTGACCCCAAAATTGAACTGGGGTCATGGAAATTAAAGGGAATTACTTATATATATGATATTGTAGACGGTAATAATTTACTCCTCCCATTTCACACAATCAGAAACAAATTTGATTTGGATACCTCAGAAGTTAGCAAGTGGACTAAATTAGAAAAACTGGTTCAGACTCATGATCTTAAATTCTCTCTGCCACAAAACCTAGTCCAAATGGTTAAATACTTCCAAAGTAACGTGTTCTGGAAAACCAGTACTATTTACCAATCCTTTAACTTAGATATTATTACTCAAAAAACAACAAACTTAGTGGCATGGGAGAAAGAACTTGCCCTAGATATTAGTCTGGACCAAATACAACACATTTTTGACAACATATATTCTGCCGTTCCCTGTTACTCGTTAATTGAAACCCATTACAAAATATTTACCAGATGGTATTTAACCCCCTATAGACTACACCTTATTCATGACCAAAACTCCCCATTGTGTTGGAGAAATTGTATGGAGGTTGGTTCTTTATCACATATATTTTGGCACTGCAAATCCCTCAGATCATATTGGGACAAAATAAACCTTCTAATAAATGATGTTACAGGACTACAGGTTCAACTTACGGAGGAATTAGTGCTTCTACTTATTGGAATCGACCTAATTCCCAAACTTCATAGACCAATTGTGTCCCATATTATATTAACTGCAAAAAATAACATAGCTACTAAGTGGAGAGACCCTCTTCCTCCGAGCTTTGAGGATACTATTGATAAAATAGGATCCCATAATGTTTATGAATATGCTTACTCACTTAGGCATAACCTTTTAAGAAAATATAAAAAGAAATGGCGTTATTGGAATGCCTCTATGCCCTCTCCACATATTCCCAGAGACATGGACAACGTATACTAACTGCTCAGATACATTAGACCATCCTGCTTGAGACTCACTTGGATCTTAGGTCACTTACGTTTATGGCTGTATGGACTACCTCACCTAATGATAGCGCGTGAAATGATATGTACATAGTTCATTTGTTAATGTATATTGACGGAGTAATTCTGTTATGAACAATCCGTTTTATCTGTAATTGCTAATATTATCTTTTTATTTTCCTACATTGTAATTAATGTTTCTAATTGTACATGTTATTGTATTACTATTATCGAGTTGTATACTCTATTCTTTAATTAATACGCTCAGTAATGCATTCGTGAGCTATCTGTTTTGCATAGTAAATTCAATAAAAATCATTTGAAAACAAAGAGAATAGGGACTTAGTTTATTCACTGAGCCAGTCAATACACGAGTGGACATTTCCGCAGCAGTAACAGACGTTATAGTATATGGTGTTTCTGAAACACTGGAGTATAATTAATAGACTTGTACTATAAAAGGTTTATGATGTTACTAAATAAACCGGAAATTGACTTATTTAAACGAAGAGACTGTTGGCTGTGTGTGTGATTATTGCTGCCAAGTGAGTGTGCCCCAACACGCTCAGTAATCACTACATCACAACCCTTACAGCTTGCGGTCTTAAAATAACATAGGAAAAACCTACTGACAGATTCCCTTTAAACATGCTGAATGTTTATAGTGTTATAAAGGTGCTCAGCCTGAGTACTGAAAGCAGAGCCACTTGGAAGCAGTTACTACTCAGAGCAGAGAGAGCGGTGGCTCTAAGCTCACCCCAGCTCAGGCCGACAGCCAACTCGGTGCACTTATCTTCTGTCTCTTAGTGCTGTGAGCAGTAACTGTAATTCCTCAGGGCATGCCTATATGACTGAAACCAGCGACTCCTGGGAGGAATAAATTTAACTTTTGCTCTTTCAGAACTGCGGCAAGGCACGTTCACGACACTATTTTCATGCAGATTAACGGAAATCTGTCAACAGGTTTTTTCTACCTCATCTGAGATTAACATATTGTACAGAAAGAGACTCTGATTGCAGCAATGCATCACTTAAATTACTGGGTACAGCAGTTGTAATGCAATCTAAGTTTTTAAGTGTAGCATGTAGCAGAGCTCAGAAAGATAACCCTGCCTACACCACAGTGCTTTCTGTATATATTGTATATTGACAGTGAGCTGCAAATTAGTGCTAGGGATATGCTTGGACCAGGATGCATGCAGCTAGTCAAGCAGTGTTATTTTACTGTTTCTAAAACACTGATTGTATTGAAACAACAGCACACAGCCTAGTAAATGACAACCCTGAAATCAGTGTCTCAGCTCCTACCTGATGCTTCCTCAGATTACAAAGCAAAAACTGCTGACAGATTCTCTTTAATAGGTTATCAGACCTGACAGGTTGTCTTTAATGTGTGAACCACTGATAGAGATGACAACGCATTTTAAACCACTTTACTGCTGCTTATTCACTGCCTCCGTTTTAGCCAATGTCCACCAACATATTGGCCACCATACATGATGTATACACATGTTCAAGAACGGAGAATATTACATCTTCAACATAATAACAATTATACATGGTGCATCATCGACAAGTATGCAGAATATTACATTCTCCATATATTGTCTATACAGCATGTATAATGGCTAATATATGATGTAATATTCTGCATACGTGTCCATACAGCATGTGTTAATGGCTAAGTAGGCATAATATTACATCCTAAACATATTAGCCACTATATATGCTGCATACATGGACAAGTATGCATATTATTACATTTTCTACATACTAGCCAGCACACATGCTGAATAGGCCACTAAACAGCGCAGTTAAAGTTTTAGATTATAGCTTACCAAAAACCCGGGCTACAAATCCAAGAGAGAACTGTGAGGCAAATAGTGTAAGGAACCAGGGAGCAGCATAGAGACTAGGACTGATCTCATTCTCTTCCAGATGGTTATAAAGATCTCGGTGATAGTCATGCAACAGCCGAGAAAGCTGGTACATTTGTATCTAAGGAAAACATAATACAAAGGAACTCATCAAATAATATTTTAGGGTATAGATCTGGTGATGTCAGTAATTTTAATCTAGGCCAGTGATATTTGTAACCCTAGAGACTAATGCAGGCTGTCAAAAACATCTATTAACAATCAGCTAAGAAACAGTATAAAACAAATTCTATCACTATTACAATAAGCTGCATAGATATTTAAAGGGGAACTCCAGGGAGATACAAAAATGTTTGTACTGACCCTGCCCTCATACACCATGAAGCTGAGTTGTCCACTGCATTTCTAGCATTTCTAATCACTATCACTTATAAAGCAATAAAATAGTATCTGCTCTTCAGCCCATACCCCTCCCGTATGGGACAACACATCACAAGCTCCGTGATGCAGCAGAGAATAGGGGGGTGGTGGGGAAATGGCTTCCAGATCCAATGTTCACCCTACATGCCAGCCCCCTGATATACTTCCTTCTATCTGCTGTATGAACAGGGGGCATGGTAGGGGCATGGCTACAGGCCCCATGCACCCTACATGGCAGCCCCAATATACATACTTCTATCTAAGTTAAGAACAGGGGTGTGCTCCCTTTTAGTATTAATCATGTCATCAAGAAGATAGAAATACACGCTGTGAAATTATTTCTACTAGAAGGGAGCACACCCCTGTTCTTGGGTATTCAAGAACAGCAGAGTTCATGATGCAAATCTAAGTGAACAAGTAAGTCGAGCTCCAAAATAATTTCTGGACACTTGAAAACACTAAGTGTAACTGCAGCATGCTTTAGATTTTGTGATCCTTGAAACGAAATTCATTTGGATGACAAAGACAGCAGAATACCTGTAGGGACATCATATCTGGCCGATACTGTTTCCGGAATGCAAGGTCATACATGAGAAATTTTAGCATCTCGAAGGCTTGCTGTTCACTCATATGGAGCAGAAGTACCCCGGCCACAAAACTAATTCCCTGGCAATAGCCAACTTCCTTGTCAAGCAGTGAGTATGCCTTAAGGAGGTTATAGAGAGACAGCTGCCCTGCCCCGAGCTGCGCGGAGAAGTAGGGGTGAGTTGGGAAAGTCCTTCCTGTAAAATAAATAAATATATATTCCTTAATCTTTAAATTAATACACAATAAATTGTTATGCATGTACAGGGTGGGCCATCTACATGGATACCCCTAAATAAAATGGGAATGAATGGTGATATCAACTTGAAATAACTCATAAAAGAATAAAGTTATGTTAAAACCAAGCACACCATTGTTTTTCTTATGAAATTCTCAATATGTTTGATGTTTCACATGACCTTCTTCCCATTGAAAAAAATAAAGTTGGATCCAAAATGGCCAACATGGTCACCACCCATCTGAAAAAGTTTTCCCCCTCCCATATACTAATGTGCCACAAACAGGAAGTTGATATCACCAACCATTCCCATTTTATTTAGGTATATCCATATAGATGGCCCACCCCGTATATACTGTACACAATACAGAATGTGTTATAATGATGACTGAATGCAACTTAAAATAAATGAATATCTTAAATATTATGGATACAACAGTAACAGCTGTGGTATAAAATATTTATAGAAGGCAGAGCAGAATGAAATATGCAAAGACCTCCTATAGAGGAACGTTTATCACATACCGAGATCAACAAGGATGGCGTGCTGCTGAGCGGTGAGCTGCTTCAGAAGATCGCTGTATGTCATATCTGGAGGCTGCTGTTTGCTTGGAAGTCGGTGCCTCAAACGATACTGCACAGAGAGAAATTGCCATATTTCCCCACGTTTACATTTTGGGACTCCTATAAAGCAGATGAATAAATATAAGGAAATGTATATTGGGTTATGTATGTTGTCATCATCGAGCATACGGTAAATAAGATTTTATTATGCAGAGTATATGAATGAACCAATTTGTAATCTGGATTCGGAGATGGTCTTTGTAATGTTGTTATATCCTTTGTAGTTTGCTTGTGTCTCCCCTGTTTGTTTTCTGCCCAGTAACAGTGATGTAAGATAGAGGAGGAGCTGTGGCAGGAGAAGGGGGAGCTGGGAAAGGGAAGAGATTCATTAAAGTATGGCCGCTCGACTGAGCAGTTCAGCATATCTGTGTGTGCTTCTGGATCTATCGTCATCTGCACTACAACACTACAATTGGCGACGAGGAAGCGTTCATTCATCAGCTAAAGGTATTTCAGTGCCACAAGATCATCAGTGCTCACCATGGCTTGTCTACCTGTATTCCCAGCTTTTGATGTGCATCAGTCCCAAGCAAACCTAGCAGCATGTTGGGATAAATGGCTGAAGCGCTTTGAGATATTTCTGCAAGCCATAAACATAACTGATGATACAAGAAGGAAAGCCATGTTATTACACTATGCAGGGGAGCAAGTCTATGATATCTTCACTACTCTGCCTAACACAGGGGAGGACAAGGACTATGAGCTCAGCAAAACAGCATTGAGCAAACACTTCTCCCCACACAGAAATGCAGCATTTGAAATCTTCAAGTTTAGACAATCAAAGCAATCAGCCACAGAAAGCATTGATGAATATCATGTCCGGCTACGGCACCTTGCAGCTTACTGTGAGTTTACAGACGTAGACAAAGAAATCCAAATGCAGATATTACAAGGATGTGTTTCTTCAAAGTTAAGAAGACAAGCACTTAGAGACCCTACTATGACCCTTGCTAAACTATTAGACACAGCACGTATAAATGATACTGCAGAGACACAGGCAAAACTCATAGAGAGCAGTGAGCCAGAAGCACCATCTTCTATAGCAAAGCTTACACAGAAACCACAAGTACAGGCGGCCACTTGTTACAACTGCGGTGGGTCGTATCCTCACCAGAACGTTTGTCCAGCAAAGGGCACAACCTGCCATAATTGTGGAAAACTAAACCATTTTGCAAAAGTGTGCAGATCTACACCGCAGCAATCTGCTCGTCCCACAGTACAGCCCAGGTCACAGAAGGTCCAAGCACTACAGCTTAATGACGAGGCTCAAAGCACTCACTTATTCTCAGTGACTGAGGAAGGATCTCGGGCTGTGCACATGATTAACAATCCAAAACGAGTCATCCTCATAAATGGCAATCCAGTGGAAGCCCTGGTGGACACAGGGGCTTCAGTCAATGTCATCAGCGATACAATCTATAATCAACTCGTGAATAGACCTGCTCTACAAAATACCAGCCTACAGATTTTCCCTTATGGTTCCACAGCTGCGTTGCCCCTGTGTGGCAAATTTCAGTCAGAACTCACAGCTGAAGGGAAATCCATCACGGACACTTTTTACGTAGTGGAGTGCTCTGCAGATACGCTTCTCAGCTGCAGCAGCGCAGTGTCTCTAGGCCTGGTGAACCTGGTCAACAGCATTACAGGTTCTTCAGTCCCACATATTATGCAGAGGTACCCCAGTCTCTTTAAAGGCCTTGGTAAGCTAAAAGACGTTCAGATCAAGTTACATATTGATCAGTCGATACAGCTGTCCATCCAACCTCACAGGCGCATTCCCTTTCATGTCCGCAAACTTGTGGAGCAAGAATTGCAAGACCTGGAGGCATCTGATGTTATTGAACAGGTTGAAGGCCCAACTCCCTGGGTCTCGCCAATCGTTGTTGCGCCTAAACCAAAACAGCCTGGTAAAATACGGCTTTGTGTGGATATGCGGCATGCCAATCTAGCTATTCAAAGAGAAAGGCACATCACGCCTACTATTGATGACATTCTCGCAGATCTGAACGGTGCAAAAATATTTTCAAAAATTGATCTAAAATCCGGCTATCATCAACTTGAGTTGCATCCAGACTCCAGGTACATCACAACTTTTAGTACTCATATGGGCCTGCGTAGATTCAAGAGGTTGAACTTTGGTATCTCATCAGCCGCAGAAATTTTTCAAAATATTATCAGTCAGGTTCTGTCTGGAATAGCGGGAGTCCTCAACGTCAGTGATGACATTCTCATATACGGGACAACCCAAGAAGAACATGATAGTCGCCTGGAGCAAGTGTTTCAGAGACTGCAAGCCAGCAATCTAACTGTCAATCCATCAAAATGTGAGTTCAACCAAACGTCATTAACTTTTTTTGGATACATCTTTTCAGAACAAGGTGTGTCAGCAGATCCTCAGAAAGTAGCTGCCATCAAATCTGCTGGTCAACCTCAAAATGCCTCAGAGGTTCGCAGCTTTCTAGGACTGGTCACATACTGTGGACGATTCATACCCGACCTAGCCACTATTTCTAAACCCCTGAGACAACTCACAAAGAAAGATATTCCTTGGTCATGGGGTACTGAGCATCAAGCATCGTTTGACGCGTTGAAGTCCAGCCTAACTGGTGACACTGTCATGGCTTACTTTGACCCATTAAAGTCCACAGAACTGATTGTAGACGCTAGCCCGGTAGGCCTGGGTGCAATTCTCACACAAGTGTCCAACAATGGCAACATTTCTACAATTTCCTACGCAAGCAAGAAATTAACAGATACAGAACAGCGCTACTCACAAACTGAAAGGGAAGCTCTTGCAGTTGTGTGGGGATGCCTTCACTTTCATCTGTACCTCTTCGGACACAAGTTCACAGTCATAAGTGACCACAAACCGCTTGTTCCCATTTTCAACAAACACTCTTCCAAACCCCCTCCACGAATTGAACGCTGGTTGCTCCGCTTACAGAACTACCATCTTCAACTGAGATATGAGGCAGGAGCTGGAAACCCGGCGGACTATTTCTCAAGACACCCAATACCACAACCTACTAAGGACGACATTCCAGCAACTATTCTAGCGGAGGAACATGTAAATTTCGTTGCTGCACATTCAGTGCCAAGAGCTATGACCATGGAGGAAATAAAACAGGCGGTGGACTCTGATCCCCAACTTCAGTTGGTTATAGACTCTGTTCGGTCTAAGAAATGGAGCTGTTTTCTTGCTGAGGCTCGCCTTCAACCACCAGATCGAGTAGGTTACTTGGAGGCTTTCTTTAATGCACGACATTCACTCTCAGTGTCGGACTCAAATCTGCTGTTGCGTGACAATCGCCTGGTGATACCCCAGAAACTGGAGGACCGTGTACTTGATCTGGCCCACGAGGCTCATCAAGGGGTGGTAAAAACAAAGCAACTACTTCGAGAAAAAGTATGGTTTCCAGGACTGGACAAAAGAGTAGAGGCATTGATCCAAACATGCATTCCTTGTCAAGCAACTATAGTTGACCATAGGCGTGCACCTCTACAAATGACACCCCTGCCAAAGAGCCCATGGACTGCTGTCAGTGTTGATTTTTGTGTTTTACCGGACCGCTCCTACCTGTTGGTGGTCATGGATGACTATTCTCGGTTTCCAGTCGTTGAACATGTTTCGACAACATCGGCCAGGGCGGTTATACCAAAATTAGACAAGATTTTCTCGGCTTATGGCATACCCGAGACAGTGAAGACGGACAATGGACCTCCATTCAATAGCACAGACTTTCAGTCATTGGCAACTTATCTTGGCTTCTCCCACAGGAAAGTAACTCCGTACTGGCCTCAAGCCAATGGAGAAGTGGAACGATTCATGCAATCAATCAACAAGACCCTGAGGATTGCTACCATGGAGCACAAGGACTCGCAACAAGAATTACATAGATTCCTTAGACAGTATCGAGCCACACCACACTCCACTACTGGGATACCACCAGCAACGGCATTGTTCGGCAGGCCCTTGCGCGTCAAAATCCCATGCATTCCGTCAGTTCCTGTCCAAACCCCAATTGCTATTAACGATTCCGTCTCTAAGAATAAAATGAAGCAGTATGCGGAAAAAAGTAGCCGCCGTTACAAGCATCCAGAAATAAAGGTGGGTGATTGGGTTCTGGTAAAGAGACTGAGACCTAGCGACAAGTTTGCATCGCCATACTATCCCGAGCCCTTTCAGGCCACACAGATCAGAGGCACCATAATTACTGCTAAAAACCAAAATCATCAGGTCACTAGAAATGTGTCCCATTTTAAAAAACTTCGTGGCTACGCCCCAGAGACGACGCATGCAGAGGAAGTGGATAGCGACGACCTACTGCCAGAGACAATGACCTCAGCTGCTCCCATAGGAGATACCTCAGAAGACCCCCCGAGTTTATCTGGAAATGAGATGTCTCGACGTTATCCTGGGAGAACAAATCGAGGGCCACCAGTCCACCTGGCGGACTATGTTCTGCAGTAGAGAAAAAAAAAACAACTTTTCTACAACGCGAACTTTTGAACGGTTAACTATTTACTTTGGTTTTTTTGTAAGATGATAAGAGATGTAATGTTGTTATATCCTCTGTAGTTTGCTTGTGTCTCCCCTGTTTATTTTCTGCCCAGTAACAGTGATGTAAGATAGAGGAGGAGCTGTGGCAGGAGAAGGGGGAGCTGGGAAAGGGAAGAGATTCATTAAAGTATGGCCGCTCGACTGAGCAGTTCAGCATATCTGTGTGTGCTTCTGGATCTATCGTCATCTGCACTACAACACTACAGTCTTGTGGAGGTTTTAATGTAAGGCCACGTGCGCACATTGAATATTTGGTGAGTTTTATACCTCAGTAGTTGTAAGGCCACGTGCACACATTCAATATTTGGAGAGTTTTCTTTACCTCAGTATTTGTATTTGGTGAGTTTTTTTACCTCAGTATTTGTAAGGCCTCATGCACACATTGAGTATTTGGTGAGTTTTTTACCTCAGTATTATTTATTTGGTGAGTTTTTTTACCTCAGTATTTGTAAGGCCTCATGCACACATTGAGTATTTGGTGAGTATTTTACCTCAGTATTGGTAAGGCCATGTGCACACATTGAGTATTTGGTGAGTTTTTTTTACCTCAGTATTTGTAAGTTAAAACCAGGAGTGGAACAATCAGAGGAAAATGATAATAGAAATATGTCACCACTTCGGTATTTGTTACCCATTCTTGGTTTTGGCTTATAAATCCTGAGGTAAAAAAAAAATGTAAACACTCAACGTGTGATCATGGCCTATCTGTATATGTACATCTGATAATCCTAAAGTTCGTGGTAAATTGTTAGTAAAGTCACTTCTATGGCCCTGAGGCCTGACCAACCACTAATATGTGAATAAAATGTAAGGATGGATCCAGAAGCTCGTTGCTATGACATGCACTAGTCCGGGCCATTAAACACTGACCACACACTGTGACACTATAGGGGATACGTACATCTGTTTTGTTTTTTTGCTGACAGGCGCTTAAAAAATGAAAGACACTATATTAGTCTGACCTGAGACTCCAAAGAGTGAATGGTTTGCAAAAATACAGACAAGCACATGGATATCATATGAGGACAACCATATTCATTTAATATGGGAATCCCTATGGTTACACAGGCCCTACAGGGATTGGGATTTCAGAGTTTCTATTGGCTGTAGTTAGCCAGAACTATATATAGCTTATCTCTGGACATGTTTGAGACGTTTCCAGGGTAACTTGCTCTCTGAGGTATCTTTCTTCCCTAGATGGTGATTGGCTGCAGGTATGAGGTAAAATACCTGGCAGCCTGGTGATTGGTCTAGCTCATTTTGAGCAGGTGGTTTGAAAAGTATTTAAGGAGCACCCAGGATCAGCTGGATCCATTGTCAGCTGGAGCTGTTAAGAAAAGAACAGAGCCATGGACTCCCTATGGCAGGAGCTGATGAAGAGAACCAGCGGGCCGGGAGGAGAAGAGTGGCTGAGGAGCTGCCTGCAGATGCCGCCGCCACAAGTGGCCTTACTGATCGTCACTGAAGAAGAGACATCGGCGCCCGGCGGTGAAGTCTCCGAGGCGGCTCCGGTGGATGAAAGACCACTGATCCGGCTGCAGCTGCAGAGGAAGAAGAGGGAGAGGCCGGCGCAAACCTCCCGTCACTGCTGGCTGTCAGCAATCCTCTCGCATGGCAAAGAGCTCGCCCCCTAGAGATGATGACGCCCCCGGCAGGGGAAGAGAGCAGCGAGAGAGGTCCGGCAGAACAGTGCTAGCCGTAAAAGCTCGAAGGTGGCCCAGGGACCAGAGGTAGAGGAGTGGTCATCAGAGAGGCGATCCCGGACGTCAAGCTCCAGGCAGCGGATGGACAATACAGCAGCTAAGGCCTGGGGTCCTGGGTCAGGCTCATCGGAATCCGAAGATGCCTGGGCCCTTTCTCCAGTACATCATCCATTATCTCGGCACCAGGTGGACCGGAGCACAGAGGAGGACAGTCATCGACACCTGCAAGCCGGACAGGGTGAGAACGTCCATGTACCCCTGTCGGTGGCCCCTAATGTAGAGTTGTCATCTCATATTAAGGTTTTAGTAGAGCAGTTAATTAACAATGTATTGTCTCAGTCGGGCATTGATCGTGGGCCCAGGCCTCCTGCCCCCTCAAATGCTATAATTAGCCGCCCTGTGGGGGGAATACCTGAGACTTGTTTTAAGGAGGCTATGACTTGCGATCTTTCCCCATTAGGCTTTCATTTACCTCTTTCTGTTAAAGAAAAAATATGGAATAGAGAATTTATAGATATTTTTACCCTGTTGCCCGTTAACAAGGGTCACGTTACGCGTGATGAAAATGGGGAGAATGAGGATAAAAAATGGGGTGCCCCCAAGTCTTTTAATAACTGGCTTCAAGCCTTTTGCATTTATTTGTTTGTTTTGGGTAGGCAGCTCGCTGGGCTTTGCTCTGGTCTCTTCCAGCACACTGAAATAAAACTGGAAGCTTACCGTGATTTTGGTGGAATGGCCTGGTGCTATTACAAGTCATTCCGCCAAAAGCTTGCGGTTCACCTATCTATTATATGGGGTTCAAAGGACGTTGGATGGTGTCTTAACCTTATGTTGCCACAAAAGAACATTGCCAACCGCCAACCCTTGAATAGTCAGACTCCCAAACGTGGATTTTGTTTCGTGTTTAACCAATCTGCATGCAAATGGCAAAGCAACTGCAGATTTAAATACGAATGTTCCTTTTGCGGAGGCACCCATCCCATGTCAAAGTGCTACAAGAAAAATGGTCATCCGTACCAGTCACAGCCGGTTCCCAAGGACAGTTTTTCAAAGGGCTCTGACACCACTGAGGCTGGAAAACATGGTTCAATGGTTAAGAATTTATCCAGACAGAGGGAGTGCTGAATTAATTCTGCACGGTTTTAGAGATGGTTTTTATGTACTTGAATTTATGAGGGTCAGCTGTTCTTGGACGGATAATTTAGCATCCACTAAGGGGTTGGAAAATATTGTACAGGAAAAAATTGATGAAGAAATAATTGCGGGGAGAGTAGCCAGACCATTTTGCTGTCCACCTTTTGCAAATTTTAGGTTATCTCCCTTGGGAATCGTCCCCTAAAAAAATAGGAAGGTGCGTATATATTAATACACCACCTTTCTTACCCTAAGGATGGCTCCCTTAATGACAAGATTAGCAAAACAGAAGCTTCGGTTCACTATGCGTCTTTTGACCAAGCAGTTGATTTACTAAAGCGCTTCGGTAAAACGCGCTAATGGCGAAAACAGACATTAAATCAGCATTTCGTATTCTCCCCGGGTTTTAACTCTTTGGGTTTTAACTCTTTGGGTTTTCAATTTCGTGATGTTTTTTTATTTTGACATGTGTCTCCCGATGGGTTTTGCCAAGTCTTTTTTTATTTTGAATACTTTTCTTCATTTTTGCAATCAGAGGTTTCCAATGGCAGTGCGATGCATTATTTAGATGACTTTTTATTTATTGGTCCCACTGACTCATATTTGCCACGATTTATTGTCTAAATTTGTCAAAATGGTGGATCATTTCAGGGTGCCTTTAGCCCACAAAAAAACATTTTTTCCTTGTACATGCCTACAGTTCTTAGGCATTCTCATCAATTCGGTTAAAATGGGATGTCGGTTACCGTCGGAAAAAATAGATAAGCTTAGACAAGTGATATCTTCACTATAAATTAAGGAAAAAAACACGTTAAAGGAGCTTCAATCTTTACTTGGTTTATTTAACTTTGCTTTACGGATTATTCCAAGGGATAGTGTTTTTTCTCGTTGCCTTTATGATTCCATGAAGGGTATATCTTCCTCTGGTTCTCACATTCGTTTATATACCCCCCTTTAAGGAGGATTTGAAAGTATGGCCTGTTTTTTTGGAAGACTTTAACGGTATTGGTTGTTGTTTCATTTATTTTTCCACGTTAATGAGAACGTAGGTTACTGTGTAATTTTCAGTACCCATTGGTCTGCTGCTACTTGGCCGCAGTCCTGGATCTTATCAGGTTTATCATGCCATGTTTCTTTTTTGTACCTATTTACAGTTTTGGTCGTTTTGGTTCTTTGGGCTGATCAACTCAAAAACAAAAGAATCTTATTGCTATCTGGTCATTTAGGAGCTGTTTTCACCATAAACACAATGACTTCAAAGTGTCAGCGTTCAGCTGGAATCCTTAGAAGTATTGTATTGATCTGTATGCAGAACATATTTGGTTAAAAGTAAAATTTGATATATGTCACTCCAATATGGTAGCTGAAACCCTCTCTTCTCAGCAGTGGGAATTGTTAAGGCAGTTGATGCCAGAAGCGATCAGGAGGGGATTTCATGCCCTCCTGGCCTTTGGAATATCGTCGTTAATACTTATTAACAACTCAGTGGCAGATAATACCTGGAAGGGGTACTCATCAGCATGGAAGGATTGGATACAATTTTGTGGATGACATGTTCAATCTGTATTAGATATCAGAACAATGCTGACATAGCCCTACGACTTATAGAAATAGAATATCTGTTATCCTGTAAATTGGCATGTTCTTCCATTTGTAAGATAGTAACTGTTGTTTTCTTTTATTTAAGAATTAAAGGCTTGACTGCGCTTAATTCATTTTTGTTCAGTCAAGCAATGTTTAAAGGGTTTTAAGAGGAAGACCGGTGTTCCTGATGACCGTCGTCTTGTTTCGATGGAATTGTTGCTTAGTCTTTGGCACATTTTACTGCTTGTTTGTTCTAATGTCTTCGAGACGTGTCTTTTTAGAACCAGTTTTGACTGTGCGTTCTCTGGGGCTTTTCGTGTCAGCGAACTAATGTCTAACAAAAAATCGGTCCCATCCTCTTTGAATGTAACTGACGTACGTTTCTTCCGCAATCGGGTGTCTTTGTTTATAAAAAGATCCAAGGTGGATCAATTACAGCATGATAGTTACATAACTTTGCATAGCTGTACTAATTCCCCCATTTGCCCTGCTGATAACCTGCGCAAGTGGTTAAAAATTCGGTCTGACTTCCCGGGTCCTTTATTCATTCACGAGGATAAAACCCCTGCTATTATTTTTCAATTTAACGTTATATTTAAAAAATGCCTTAAGAAATTGAACATGGCCCATCTCAAGTTGTCTTCCCATTCTTTTAGAATAGGAGCAGCGACAGCAGCTGCTCAAATTGGTTTATCTTCCACTAAGATTAAAGCTATTGGGAGGTGGAAGTCGAAATGTTTTTTATCTTATGTTCGACCTGAATTGTCTGTTTAACTTGTTCATTCACTTTGTATTTTTCCCAGGTCTGTCTGTGGCATGGATCGGGGGTCACTCGTTCGTGAACTGGGCACAAACCAGAGCGAAAAATAGGTGTTACACTGAAAATGTGTCTTTCCTTAAGGATACTGTTAGAATTTTCTGGTGTGGTATAGGGGGGTTGAGATGGGAGGTTTAGTTGAGAAAATTAAATACTTAGTATTTGGTCATCTCCCACGTCGACGTTCTGCACTTAGCAGGAAACGACGTCGTAAAATCGTGCACGCTCGATCTAATTGGGGCTATGCTTAGGGATATTTGTACTATTGCGAATCTTCGACTGGATTCAATTCTAATTTTTTCTGAAATAATTCCACGTATGTCGGGGATAGCCTCAGACACTAAATTCAATGAAAAAATTCTCAAAAGGATTAACCGGTCTATTGCAAAATTCATGGGCTTGTTTGGAGGTATGTCTTACCGGTACATAGACCTGGAGGGTTATATTCGGGATCTATATGTGAAAGACTTACCGTATATACTCGTGTATAAGCCGACTTTTTCAGCCCAAAAATTGGGCTGAAAAGTCCCCCCTCGGCTTATACGCGAGTATATACATGTGTGTGACGGGGACGGGGGCTCTGACTGGGGGCAGGAGGAGGCAGGAGGGGGCTACAGTGACACCGCGCGGTCACGTGGGCCCGGCTCATTAATATGCACGCATCCCCCTGTCCATCCCCGGCAAGGGGATGCAGTGCATATTGCCCCACACAGCCCCTGGCGGCCCCCGGCAGTGGTATACAGCCCCCCCGCCTAGTACCGGGCCCCCATGCTGCGGATACAGTAGTTCATACATTACCATCTCTCCCTGCAGCGCGCGGCTCCTCCAGTCCCAGCCGGCATCTTCCTGTAGTGTCATGTGACTGGCGCGTCACATGACACTACAGCAACAAGCAGGGCGGGAGATGGAGGAGCCGCGCGCTGCAGGAGATGGTAATGTATGAACTACTGTATGCTGTGCCGCAGCATGGGGGCCCGGTACTAGGCGGGGGGGCTGTATACCACTGCCGGGGGCGCTGTATAAACCCCCGGGGGCCTGCTGTATAAACCCCCGGGGGCCTGCTGTATAAACCCCCGGGGGCCTGCTGTATAAACCCCCGGGGGCCTGCTGTATAAACCCCGGGGGCCTGCTGTATAAACCCCCGGGGGCCTGCTGTATAAACCCCCGGGGGCCTGCTGTATAAACCCCCGGGGGCCTGCTGTATAAACCCCCGGGGGCCTGCTGATACCCCTTGGGCCTGCTGAATACCCCTGGGGGCCTGCTGTATACCCTGGGGGCCTGCTGATACCCCTGGGGGCCTGCTGTATACCCATGGGGGCCTGCTGTATACCCATGGGGGCCTGCTGTATACCCCTGGGGGCCTGTTGATACCCCCTGGGGGCCTGTTGATACCCCTGGGGCCTGCTGATACCCCTGGGGCCTGCTGATACCCCTGGGGCCTGCTGAATACCCCTGGGGGCCTGCTGTATACCCCTGGGGGCCTGCTGTATACCCCTGGGGGCCTGCTGTATACCCTGGGGGCCTGTTGATACCCCTGGGGGCCTGTTGATACCCCTGGGGCCTGCTGATACCCCTGGGGCCTGCTGAATACCCCTGGGGGCCTGCTTATACCCCTGGGGGCCTGCTGTATACCCCTGGGGGCCTGCTGATACCATGGGGCCTGCTGTATACCCATGGGGGTCTGCTGTATACCCCTGGGGCCTGCTGAATACCCTGGGGGCCTGCTTATACGCCTGGGGGCCTGCTGATACCCCCGGGGGCCTGCTGATACCCCGGGGGCCTGCTGTATACCCCTGGGGGCCTGCTGTATACCCCTGGGGGCCTGCTGATACCCCTGGGGGCCTGCTGATACCCATGGGGCCTGCTGTATACCCCTGGGGGCCTGTTGATACCCTGGGGCCTGCTGATACCCCTGGGGCCTGCTGAATACCCCTGGGGGCCTGCTTATACCCCTGGGGGCCTGCTTATATGCCTGGGGGCCTGCTGTATACCACTGGGGGGGCCTGTATACCTTACTGCTGGGGGTTGTATACCTGTGCTGGAGTCCACCTCGGCTTATACGCGAGTCAATAAGTTTTCCCAGTTTTTGGGGGCAAAAGTAGGGGAGTCGGCTTATACACGGGTCGGCTTATACACGAGTATATACGGTAATTCACTTATCGGATGTGGGTTATGATATATTTAATTTAGGTCTACAGAACTGTGTGGAAAAAGGTCTGTGGTGTTTTCGGGGGCCAGGCTTGAGGCCCTGGCATTTAGGGAATGATCTACAGCAAGACTGTTTGGATCGGTCATTTAAAGTATGAAATTGAGTTAAAGGCCTTTCACACTTGCGTTTTTTTCCTGATCTAGAAGATAAGGAAAAAACCTGATTCTTACAGGATTCATTCAACTGTTTTTTTAACTGGTCAAGTAGTTAATTTTACTCGTCATTGTTATTAATTGTAATTTATTTAATTCGTAATAAAGCATCACGGCCTTGTTTACCCACACAGGTTGTCTTTATTTTTATAAGGTATTTGGGGTTTTTAAGAAAATTATAATGGACCTTGTGTTACCATTGATTTTAACTGATTTGCATCCATGGTGTCTGTTTTCCTAAAAGTTTGGAAAGCCTTCATCAGACTTTTGGTTTCTATATGATTAAAAACTGATGAAACCCTCATGGTAACAATTACCAGATAGATCAGATACCAATTAAAATCTGATCCAAACTAGTGATGAAAGAAATGTCTGTTTTTGTTGCATGAGATAAAAAAAAAAATTGCATGAATTTGGCTGAAAACTGAATTCACCCATCCATCCACGTATAGTCCAAAAGGTACGACAAACCACCTGCAATACTGTGGAACCCCTGACCCAAAATAATAGCTTCCTTAGCGTATATGTGGCCCTTCGTTCAAGTCATAAGATCCATAATTGCAATCTACATGGACTGTATAAGATATATGTAAATTTTTACTTTAACTGACATGGTTAGTTCAAGGGTTAGTGAATATGATTTCATTTAAGATGAAAAAAGTGGTGTAGTAATTGTATCTTAGAGTATGATCTTGTGCTACCGTGCGTTATTTAGATACTGTATATACAACATATGGATGCTCGATTAAAATAATGTTTTTTTATACACTATTCATTACTATTCTGTGATCTATTGTAACTCCACAATTCACTGACAGTCAAAGGTCTCATTGATATTCATAGAAAAAATTGTGGTCAATGTTTAGGAGTGCTGGGGCACACACTGATTAAAGGGAAGTGGAAGGTTACAATCCTCTTTATTATCATTAAGTACACCACAACGCATTTCCACAGTGAACGGTTGTCTTCATCAGGTGGATTTACAAAAAAATCCACCAGATGAAGACAGCTGTTTGCTGTGGAAACGCATCGTGATGTCCCTAATGATAATAAAGAGGATTGTAACCTTCCACTTCCCTTTAATCAGTGTGTGCCCCAGCGCTCCTAAACATTGACCACAATTTTTCACTGAACATGACTACTCAACCCATGTGGTTTGTGGAGTGAGCTGCTGGGTGCCGCATACAGTGCTGGATGGTGAAGGACCTGTGGTGACGCAGATTCCTCTGACATGTGAGTCACATGACCGGCGTCTCACATGACCAGGAAGAACGGCAGAGCAGCAGCTGCAGCCCGGAACAGTGTCTCCCACACAGCGGTCTACATACCGAGGTTGGCAAGGGTGCACAACCTCCTAAGGTGAGAGGCGAACCCCCCCACACCTATAATCTTGTTCCCAACTAGACCACAAGGTACTTCTCAATAGAGGGCGCTTCCCCAATTTTTCGTCTCAAATAAAGGTCTCATTGATGGAACAAGGGAGTAAACATTAGCTAGCTCAGTTATGTTTACGTTCCAATTCACTTTGTGGGTATACTGACATGAACAGCCAAGCTGTGTTTTTATGGCAAGATTCTGAAGCTGCAGCAAAAATATATTTGTACCATATAAAAAAAATACTGTGCTTTTACTGCAAAATCACAGGTCTGAAAAATACCTCAGTCCTGCTCTTCCTCTATCAGCTTCCTATTGTCATGGCACAGCAGAGCCAAACATAGCACAGCTGAATTGTGTTGCATCAGGTATATTGTCTACATTATTAGCCAATCACAACACAGCAGAATTAAACATGGCACAGCTTATTTTCAGTCACTATATCTAGTAAGTTGAAAGTACAGGGACTGAGCAGTTAGTGTCTCACTTAGTGCTCAGCAAGAGCTATAGAGTGGAAGACCACACATGAATGGAATATAAACAGGACAGAAGCAGACTATAGGGGCAAGGTAGAAGGCAATTGAACACTTGATCAATCGTAATATAATCAAAGGAGGATGAATCAAAAAAAAAAATGTTCAGTAAATAAATCATAGGGGGGCATCATTGGGGGGATATCTTAAAAATGGAATAAATTGAAAAACAAGTTGAATTGACACACAATTTAGGGTGAGTGCAAACTGGTGTGTAGGCCGCATATAATATGGCGAGTGCGCTCCGATGTTTTATTGGATCGCACTCTGCTGAATGTTATACTATGGGACAGTGCTGATCAGCGATTTTTTTTCTCATGGTTATTTGGCATCAGCAAATAATTGCAGCATGCTGTGATTGGCAGCATATATCAGCTCACTCACACCCATACAAAACAATGGGTAAGGGTGCTTTCACATAACGATTTTATCAGTTCCGATGCTGTCCGATCAAAATCGGACAGCATCGGACCGATTTTCGGACCCCATGCAGCCCTATGGGCATCGGACCGAATCGGATGTGCACTAAATGCCATCCGATCTGGTCCGATCCGAATCTGTCCGATTTTTTTATCGGTGCAAAAATCGGAGCTTGCTCCGATTTTTGCACCGAAAATAAAATCTGACAGATTCGGATCGGACCAGATCGGATGGCATTTAGTGCACATCCGATCCGACCCGATCAATTTGACATGGGGCCCTATGGAGAAGGGTCCGAGGAAATATGTCATGTCTCCTCGGACCGATTTTAGTGTAGTGAGCATGCTCAGTACACTAAAATCTCTCCAAAAGTGAATGAATGGGTTAATTTAAAAAAAAAAAACTATGCTCACCTGTCCACGAGGCCCACGTCGTCTCCCGGCATCTCCGGTATCTCCAGGCATCTTGCTGTCTGTGCTGATAAGACCTCTCGTGATGTCACAATCACATGACTGCCAGGAACCAATAGCCGGCAGTCATGTGATTGTGACATCACGAGAGGTCCTGGCAGCACAGAACAGCAAGATACCTGGAGACGCGCGGGACCGTGCAGGAGTCGTGGACAGGTGAGAAAGGAGAGGAGGAGAGGAGGGGGACACATGGGGGGACCGGAGGACACATGGAGGGGACCGGAGGACACATGGAGGGGACCGGAGGACACATGGAGGGGACCGGAGGACACATGGAGGGGACCGGAGGACACATGGGGGGAACCGGGGGCCAAGAGGGGAGGACCGGGGTGCAGAGAGGAGGACCGGGGGTGCAGAGAGGAGGACCGGGGGTGCAGAGAGGAGGACCGGGGGCCAAGAGGAGAGGAACGGGGGTGCAGAGAGGAGGACCGGGGGCCAAGAGGAGAGGACCGGGGGAGAGACAGTGACAGTCAGGGAGCGATCTGACAGGAGGGCGGGCATCCTATTTTCTGTCGGAATCGGGTGCCTATTTGGCACCCGATTCCAGGCATCAAGAAGAATCCGATGCTGTCCGATTTACATCGGACAGCATCGGATTTTACAAAATCGTAATGTGAAAGTAGCCTAAGACTGAAACAGTGCACTGCACTTGGATGTCATCAGTACGATATACGCAGAGATTGGCGATGGAGGAGATGGAGAGATTCATCTCTCCTTCACCTAACCTGTGCTCCAATTCTCACTAGACTGACACTTGGTCACACTCGCAGCAGAGTGAGCCGAGTGTTATTAGTATATCACATTCGATGCTATACGCTAGAGTGAGTGCACCCTTAATCTGTATGTACACAATTATGTCCCCACATAACATTTTTGGAATAACCAGTTAAACTAACCTTGTGAAGCTTGAGCATCATGTTATTGAATTTATTTTTTATTCTAAATAGAGAACCTGGTATTTTGTGCTTATCCACACCAGACTCATTTTTAAGGGCTAGAGGGATCCAAGAGTGAGCCTCTTGGTGGCTCTGCAGCCAAAAATAATATTAGCTAAATTTCAACATATACCTAGTAGAATATACAGAATGCAATGTTCTGATGGTCCTAAAAGTCTACCTCAGACAACAGGGATGGTCTTCTCAAAAACATTACATACTGTACGGTCAACATGTATTAATAAATTCTATACAAATGAGTAACAAAAACATCAAAAATGTCAGTACCTTCTTTTAGTGTTGCATATATCTCCTCCATATCAAACCGGATCTTAGTCCTGCAGTTTAATTTCTTATCCCACAGACTTGATACTTCTTTTTGACACGTTCCTACTTCCTCATAATCTAGCTTTATTTTTCTAGACTGCAGCTCATCTCTGCTAGCTGGATATTAAAATAGACAATAAAAAAAAATAATGAAAATAAGCAAAGAAGATAAAATTCCATTGGAAAATTTGGAAAGTTCACATTCGGTGTATCACCGTAAGTGCTTATTGTTATCATAATCAACTACAAAATGCATCAAACTTCATGGTGTGAATTTACACTAAACATGCTCATATCCTAACATTAACACACAATGTACTTATGGGTATATGCATTAGTTAAGTGCAATTAATGAAGATCTAATATTTTCAAGTAAGACTTATCCATGAAGTAAAAAAAAGTTCAGTTAAACTAAGGGGGGTTTAACTAAGATATAGATAGATGTAATAGATGCTACTCAGCTAATAATGTAACCATATATTTGTAAAGTAAAACATCAGGAGGAGGCCAATGATTATCTGCCGTGATAATATTCCATGTTGCTGGATGATACTTCAAAATGCAGTGAAAATAGGAAATTATAACCTGGATATTAATTTTTGCGGAAGCTACTGTAAAATGTAACAGAAAGTACAATAGTCCTCATTTGTCTGAATCTGCTTCTGATATTCTGATATGTACATTCATTCAGACGTGAAACCAATGATTTCACTACATTTCAGAGAATTTTCCCCCAGATGTCATAGATGTTAAATTGATCAACAGAGAGGCATCAGTGAATGTGGTCCGTGCTTCCGGTAATTGAAAGGAGTTCATACCAAGGAGTGAGGAATATGCGGTTTATTATGGATAGTGCGTTTCGAAATTCACTGGTTTCTTCATTGGGACAAACCATAACTTGGTTTGGCCACAGTGAATAAGCTAGCGGGTTTCAAAAAGTGTTATCCATAATAAACCGCATATTCCTCACTTCTTGGTCTGAACGTCTTTGAATTGACAGCAGCACGGGTTACTTTCACTGTATCCTATCCTTCGATCTCTGTTTACTGTGAAGCCACAGCAGTAGCTTATTTGAAGCTTCATGTAGCAGTTTTGCCTCTTACATGTCCATCACGTGACCACATCTTCCTATGTTATTTTCCCACGTTAAGCCCTTAGTGACGAAGAAATTTGTCATTTTTCATTTTCGTTTTTTCGCTCCTTGGCTTCCAAGAGCCATAACGTTTTTATTTTTCTGTCGACACAGACATATGACGGCTTGTTTTTTGAGGGACAAGTTGTACTTTCAGATGCAATAATTTGTTTTACCATATAGTGTACAGGGAAATTGCAAAAAAATTCTAAATGCAGTGAAATTGCAAAAAAAGTGCAATAAGACGTTTGTTTTTTGGGTTTTGTAGTCGCCGTGTTCACTATATGGTAAAACCGACATGACCTGGCCTGTGACATCAGCACGGGAGATCCCGCGATACTATCGCGAGATCTCCCCTGGAGCCCGGTAAGCGCGCGCTGCCCGCTCCGGCTCCCTTAGATCCCGCTCTCAGAGATTGAGGGCGAGATCTAAGAGCTTAATAGCACCGATCGGATGGAAGGACCGATTGGTGCTGTTACTCCCACATCTCAGCTAGTGAGATCAGCTGAGATGTGGGAGGTTTGAAGTGAGCTCCACGCCGGAGCTCACTTCAAACACCGGGTAATGACAGCCGACGTCTAGAGACGTACGGCTGTCGTTAAGAGGTTAAGACCCTGTTGCACTTTTTTGGTTTTCCAGCCCCAGTTACCCTGTATTTTTATATTTTTGGTGCTTATTTGAAATAATAAAATAATGATAAAAATTACAAAACATTAAATTTTTTTCTTATTCTTACCTTCTGAAAATAAAAGAATCAGATCATACCTCCCATGAAAGCAGAAAAGAAAAACATGTGATTTATTAATGAGCACTACTACCCTTAATTTACAATATATATCAGGAAACCAAAGATTTCTCTCCAAAGCCTGATATGAAATGTGATTGCTCCAGTACAAGGATGATCAGCACAACTTCATGTTTTCACAAACCTGTTGGGCAGGGTAGTGCTACAAGCAATGTAGTATGACAACATTACCTCTTACACGAGAATACTGTAGTGTAAAGGAGATAGCATTGCGGAATAACACAGTATCCAGCACAATACAACAAAAATGAATTCTCACAATAACTGTATGACCAGAGAAATGTTACAACGGCGTATTGTTCTTATGAGGAACTTGGAATCAATGTGAATATCTACTGTATGAGACACAAATGATGAAAACAGATCATTGTAAGATAAGAATCTATTTTCCTTAATAGTTTCGCTGTACATCACACTTCAAACTAACCTTCAAGTTTCAGGTTCTCCTTTTCCATTCTCAGTAATAAAATCTGTTGATGTATTGCTTTCCTCCATAACCTCTGGAGATCTTCAGCAGTCCGCTTTCCATCTGTGCTGTCAGTAGCGTTGTCGTCCTGGAGAAGGGATGCTAGAGGGTCCTCTTCCATGGTTGGAGGAAAAGGAGACAATGGCAGCAAATCATTCCCATCTATACAATCTGAAATAACAGAGACATAGAATATCTGTAATCATTTCCACCATATCAAACCTTACACATCAAAGGTCACACCATTTTCCAGCTGACTGGTGTCGAGTCTTGAAGAAAACCTACATTCTGTCATTGACCAGACTTCCTGTTTTCTATATAAACATGCTCGTACTTCTTGTTTCAGTGACAAGTTTAGATCTTAGTTTTTTGGGTGTAATTTAAACTACAAATACCAAGTACACTCTAGGAGCACTAGACAGTTCTACAGGGCCACTATCCCTCGTTCATGACTAGGCACATTTGTTTTGTTTTTCGTATATGCAGTCTTAACATTTCTAAAAAAAAATCTCATTTGAATATTTAAATAACTTTCCCTCTTTTTTCAGTATGTACATGGGGCCAAATCTTAAGACATTTTTAAAAAATTTTTTTGGTTTGCAGAAAATTCAACATTTAAAGACATTTTTATTATTACGGATTTGCCTTGTAACTGGCATTGTCATATTGTTATGAATAAATCACACACAGGTAAAAAAATTAAAAAAAAGTGAAAGGTGCAGCTGCACCCAAATGGTTCATGTACTGACTAAAAGACCCTAGCAGCACAACTAACAGCACAAGCTTGAACCTGGCTCCCTAAAAGGCCATCGAGGGGCTTCTCGTGCCTCCTGAATGAAGAGAGAGGGGGCCACCACACTACTTACAAAGGGAGAGAGGAAGGTGTGCGGGTGGGGGAAAAAAACCGAAACCCAGTGTGAGATAATAAGTTCAAATAAGGTGAAAAGATTAGGGGTTGGGAAGGAAAACACACCGACTCACAGCAGACAATCAACTGATGTTTACGTCAAAGATAAACCCCTAAACTGAAGGGTTGGAACTCTCAGAAACAAGTCCACATAGTGATATAACCAGCAAGGAGGTACAGAGAGAAGTGAACATTTAGCAATGCTGAATGAGATAGTGCAAAAAAAAAAACAGCCAAAAGAGAAACACCAGGAGAGGAGCAAACCAAGAAAAAAAAAAAAAAAGCATAGGAAACATAAGCATTTGGACAGAGAAGAAACATAATAGACCAGAAGACAGAATAAGCATTATGAAACTACAGGTCACCGGATCGACTCCCCGCATATTAGACACAATAACAGCGCAAATTCAGTCTCCTGATTCCAATGCCAGGCTGATTTGTGTGTTGTTAAAACGAAGCAGCTCTTGCTCACTCCTGCCAGCCAACGATCACAGAATTGCTAGGACAGAAGAATTGTTGTCAGAGCTTCCTAAATTGTATACACAGCACTCATTCAACACTGAATATACAGGAATCAGAAAGGCAGAGGTAGTAATAAACTAGATCTGCCTTCTCGATCCCCATTCTTGCAAGATTTCAGTACAGTTGCTGACTCAGAAAAGATGTTCTATCTAGAATGTACCGCCTCAAGGTTTATATGTAGACTGCCCCAATGTTTAAGTTGTTGGATTGTCCACAAGCAATTAATATTATAAAAATTATCAAATCATTGATTAGACATCAGACATATTAAGAGATTAAACCAGTTTTCTATTAGATTTTGGCCAAATCCACACACCGTTCTATATAACGTCAGACTTGTATCAAAAATCTTGCCCTGACATATTGTAAAAAAATACTCTATTGAGCTGAAAACAAAAAAGCAGCTTATCAGACTTTCTGGGTTAATCAAATATTCAATTTGTGCAAGAAACTATTAATTTTGTGGCAAAATTTGTATTTAAAATACTTTTCTCTGGATCAGATTATTTCCCATAGATTTGTTTTTGTTCTTTAGCACAGTAAGTTTGAATTCTGATAAGAATTTCTTCTCGGACATACCAACTAGACTGGGGTACCTGATGTTACAAAACATGTGAACATTAAGTGAAGCCTTGTGCTCCAGCCGGATTCTGGGAGAACAGACTGGTCTGCTTGTTTTGCTAAGTCACTATGAGAATACAATAAGGTGAATGGCGATTAATAGTAAATTAATTCACCAATGCATCATCATGGGTAGAAAAGAAACAAAATACAAATCAGGCAAAACTTTTTTTAGCATCCATCAGGAGCCTGGACATGTATATTATACGTACATTTAAAAAAAATACCTATTTGTCAAAAAAGTCTCATCTATATATTGCAGAATTTTTCCATGTGTACAGTACATACCAAAAGTTTGGACACACCTTCTCATTCAAAGATTTTTCTGTATTTTCATGACTATGAAAATTGTAGGTTCACACTGAAGGCATCAAAACTATGGATTAACACATGTGGAATTATATACTTAACAAAAAGTGTGAAACAACTGAAAAATATGTCTTATATTCTAGGTTCTTCAAAGTAGCCACCTTTTGCTTTGATTATTGCTTTGCACACACTTGGCATTCTCTTGATGAGCTTCAAAGCACCCCCACACCATCTCAGCTCCTCCTCCCTGCTTCACAGTGGGAACCAGGGATGTAGAGTCTATCCGTCCACCTTTTCTGCATTGCACAAAGACACGGTGGTTGGAACCAAAAATCTCAAATTTGGACTCATCAGACCACTGCACAGATTTCCACTGGTCTAATGTCCATTCCTTGTGTCCTTTAGCCCAAACAAGTCTCTTCTGCTTGTTGCCTGTCCTTCGCAGTGGTTTCCTAGCAGCTATTTTACCATGAAGGCCTGCTGCACAAAGTCTCCTCTTAACAGTTGTTGTAGAAATGTGTCTGCTGCTAGAACTCTGTGTGGCATTAATCTGAGCTGCTGTTAACCTGCTATTTCTGAGGCTGGTGACTCGGATGAACTTATCCTCCGCAGCAGAGGTGACTCTTGGTATTCCTTTCCTGGGGCGGTCCTCATGTGAGCCAGTTTCTTTGTAGCACTTGATGGTTTTTTGCAACTGCACTTGGGGACACTTTCAAAGTTTTCCCAATTTTTCAGACTGGCTTTCATTTCTTAAAGTAATGATGGCCACTCGTTTTTCTTTACTTAGCTGCTTTTTTTCTTGCCATAATACAAATTGTAACAGTCTATTCAGTAGGACTATCAGCTATGTATCCACCAGGCTTTTGCACAACACAATTGATGGTTCCAACCCCATTTATAAGGCAAGAAATCCCACTTAATAAACCTGAGAGGGCACACCTGTGAAGTGAAAACAATTTCCGGTGACTACCTCTTGAAGCTCATCAAGAGAATGCCAAGAGTGTGCAAAGCAGTAATCAAAGCAAAAGGTGGCCACTTTGAAGAACCTAGAATATAAGACATATTTTCAGTTGTTTCACACTTTTTTGTTAAGTATATAATTCCACATGTGTTGTTAATTCATAGTTTTAATGCCTTTAGTGTGAATCTACAATTTTCATAGTCATGAAAATACAGAAAAATCTTTGAATGAGAAGGTGTGTCCAAACTTTTGGTCTGTACTGTAAATAGGTATGGGATGCAGGTTTGAAATCCACAGTGTGTCTATTCTCTGTGTGTATATTTATCTCAGATTTCATCTTTTGCTATGCAGTTTGAAATCTGTAACACATGCACTGTGGATTTGCTGCTGAAAATCTACAGCAAATCTATTAGCTGTGCATTATCCCTGAAGGGTAAAGCTATGTGCGCTCTGTGCATCCCCCTTCTTTCTCCTCCTGGCCATAGAATCAGCAGCAGAGCGGGGGGTGCAAAGAGACGCGCTTACTGTGCACGCTAGCTACCAAGGAGACATGAGAAGGCCTGGAGCATGCACATATGTGAAATGATTTTGGAGACATACACTCATATTAAGTGTGCATACCCTTGCATACACTTCTGAGGGGAAGTGTGCAAGTGCAAGATTTAATAAGGGATTGCTGTGATGTCGGGCCAGTCACAGCACTCAATCACAAGGCTGAGGGCGTGCAGAATTTAAAGAGGACTGGGAGTGAACTGAAGATATGCGCCACCCTTGTGACTGAAACTAAAACTATGTAACACATTCACCTGACCATAAAAAGTTTGTTTTTCAGATAAATATGAGTATACCATGTTAGTCATGCTACAAGACCAACAGTAACAAGACATTGGGGGCAGTTTAATATCAAAAAAGGATGTGAAAAGTTCCCTTTAAAAGCTCTAAGGCTGCTTTCACATCAGCGTTTTTTTTAAATCCCGGCAGATGCGGTGAAAAAAACGCATCTGCCGCGATTAACGCATAACCGCGATACCTGCGGCACAGTTGCGGAAAGCCCCACACAGTGTCTATGGGGCTTGCGGTAAGGGTGCGGCAGGTGCAGCAAGTGCGGTTTTGGCACTTGCGGCAGGTGCGGCCGCGAAAAAAAACGCAGCTGACTGCGTTTTGTTTGCGGCCGCACCTGCCGCAAGTGCCGGTACCTCACCTGCCGCACCCTTACCGCAAGCCCCATAGACATTGCATGGGGCTTGCCGCAACTGTGCCGCAGGTGTCGCGGTTATGCGTTAATCGCGGCAGATGCGTTTTTTTCACCGCATCTGCCGCGATTTTAAAAAAAAACGCTGATGTGAAAGCAGCCTAAAACCAGGAAATTCCGGTTTTCGTGGAGCGCTTCTAGATGATGCACAGGATACTCCGTATATTTTGAAAGTATCTAATTTATTATTCCGTGTACATACAACGCGTTTTGGCTAGACATATAAAAATAGCCTTCATCAGGTAAAGTCATGCATAACTTGAAAAACAGGATTTAAATAGGAAGATTTAGTCCAACCCTTCATTGAGCTGCTTCATTAATTAAATACATATGCACATCCCTCCTCAATAATGAGGTTGCTAATTACACAGGGATTATATGTTGTTTAAATCTTTAACATATATATTTTTTTGTGTTTTTCTCTTAGGGTACCGTCACACCTGGACACTTCGCCGGCGATTTCACAGGCGACACAGGCGTGTGGCCTATCGCCGGCGACAGCGCTGGTGCGTCGCCTAGTGTAAAGAGGCGATAATGAGGCGAAAAATCGCCTTAGAGTGGTCACCTGGTTTCGCAGCACTGCTCTGAAACAAATCGAGCACTCTGGGGCGATGTGTACACATCGCCCCATGTAACATAGCGATCACCGATGTTACAGGCGATCGGAACCATAGGCTCCCATGTTACAGGATCGCCGCTGGGGTTTGTGGACACCCCAGCGGCAATGTCGCCTGTAACATCGCCGATGCATCGCCGGAGGTATTGCCGCATGTAACACGCGACGGCGACGCTGGCGGGGCGCCAAAAGCGTGCGCGCTCCCGTGCGTCGCCGGTGATATCTCCGGCGATGTGGATAGGTGTGACGGTACCCTTACAGATAATCATACAGGTTTGTATATAGTTTCTTATCATGAGTATTATGCAATCTTCCCAAGGAAGGAACATATATAAAAAAAGAACATATAAACATATAAAATTCAAGTGGATATTGAACGGTTGTACAGAATTAATGTAAAATTAATATAATATTTTTATCACAAAACTATGTATCAAAACAATTAAAAACATTATAATGTAATTAATAACATAATTTTATAAATGAAATTTCTGTTCTATTCTTTCATACACTATAAGTCCAATGTAGAGGATTAGTTCACAATCAGACTTATTTTTTCTTTCTCTATAGAACATCAATTTTAATTTTTAGCTGTAGGGGTTAGAACTCATGTGCTTATATTCACTGTTTTCTTTGATGTATTTGTCTACTTCGTCCAACTCGTAGTGCCACTAAGGAACGGATTTTGGGCAAGCAGTTATAAACCATTATTAATCTTGCTTACATTTCCGTGGTCATATAATTGTTTGGAAAGTGTCAGGAAAGATGTTTCAAAAACTCATTAATGGTCACTCTTGTCTATTAGGAGGTTCATCTAACCCACAATTGTCAAATCAGATTCCTCCCATTGTCAGAGGTGAATCGAGTGTGTGCTCTGCCTCACCAGAGAGTAACCTTATCTGCCGGGGTCGCAGACCTTCACAACTACCCCCATCCCATCTGCCTTACCAGAGGGTAACCTTATCTGCCGGGGACGCAGACCTTCACAACTATCCCCATCCCATCTGCCTCACCAGAGAGTAACCTCACCTGCCAGGGATGTAGATCTTCACAACTGTCCCCATCCAGGTATCCAGTATATTATCGGCTTTTGGGGCAGATTTTACCAGATGCATCGTTTTACTCACAGTTTAACCTCTCGTTGGTTATTTCAAAATGCCTACATTAACTTCTACTCACCCAACCTCCTTAACAGAAATTTTAATCATTAGTAGAACTGTTCCGATGATTCGAGGACCTCGAACGGTTTGGTTATGATGTCTTTGTCAAAGATGTAGAATATTATACAGAATATATATTTATGCATTTTCTTGCTTGTCGGTAAGTCCATCTGGATACAGAGTTCTCAGTCTGTATATCCAGTATGCTTCTTTCTTGTTCAGCTGTTGTACCCTATTTGGGACATCTGTAGGGATTTGTTCTACCAGTATTAGTGAAACATTAAATTCTTTTTTATGCATCAGTAATAAATGTCTTGACAGGCTATGGGTCAAAAGTCCGACTTTGGCGTTGTGCCTGTGGCCATTCAAACTGGTTCGGACCATTTGTGTGGTCTTCCCCACGTATTGAAGGCCACAGCTACAATTTATTACATATATCACAAAGTCGCTCATACATGTCAGAAATTGCTCAATTTGAATTATTTCCCCTGTACTATTTGAAATTATCTGCTGTTGTTTATCTGCTATATTTTGACAACACTGGCATTTTTTCTGTCTACATTTATATACCCCATTTTTTCCTCATTTTTTGATGGTATGAAGTTAAAAGGGTTTTTGTACAATTTTCCTGAAAATGTTTTGAAGAGTTTTTTTGATAATTTTGTTAATGAGTTTTTTAACCGACTAGGGGCTACAATATTCCTTAGGGTACCTTTACACGCCGCTACTGGCGGGTGGATACAACCAGCTACTTCACGTGCACGAGCACGCACAAACGGTTACAAACGGTAAACGCACCATCTTTACACGCCGCCACAAGGTGCGCTACGCTACGCTACACTACATCTATCTCTGGATACACCGCCGGGTGCCATAAGTCACCTTCTGTAGCTTACCTTACCTCATTTACACACCGCTACAACAAGCTAATATGGGCGGACCTGGTGCAGCAGGGACAGCACATAGGCGTGCCACAATTGTGGATTACGAGACGTCCGTACGCTGATAGGACAAAGCAATAACATCATGATTGGCCAGGCAGCGCAGGAGGCTGATTAATATATGACGCTCGAGCAATTGTGTAGTGTGACTGGTCAGCTCCTTAAATATGTCTCCCTATGCAGCGTCTACCAATCGTAACGCAGGAGCTTCCTCCAATGATCGCTGATAGGGCGCGGTGACCCGGAGCCTGTGTCACGCCCCAGCTACATACCAGGTACATTGCCTGATGTCGACACATCCCTTCTGTTCCTTCTTTACACGCCGATACAGCTCGCTACAATCGCCTGTGTAGCCACCTGTTTCCGGGCAGTGCTCGGAAACAGATGTATCTGTTGCCGGGTGCCTCCTACCGTCTTTACACGCCGCTACTACGGGGTATTTTGCCGCTACAAGCTACATTTGTAGCCTGTAGCTGGTTGTATCCACCCGCCAGTAGCGGCGTGTAAAGTACCCTTATGGTTTTTCCCCTCCTAAATGTGATGCTTGGAATTTGTGGTAGTATACTCCGTAGTAAGGGATCTTGCTTCAAAACATGCCAGTGTTTTCTCAAGATTTTTCGGATCTGATCATTATCCTTGTTATAAGCAGTAATGAAATTAAATTGCCACTTTTCTTTTCCAGACTTTGTACCGGATTTAGCTACATTTGTGACCACATTTTGTCCCTCCACATTTTTTTCCCAATTTTCCTCAGTATTCTTAAACCTGTTTTCTAGAGCATTTTCAAGCTTTTTTTAAACATTCATCCTCAGTTTTTGCCAAATTTATCATATAAGCTTGTTTAATTAAATTCTTGGAATACCCTTTTTCCTGAAATCTCGTGGTTAGAACTCTATTTTGTGTTATAAAGTCTTGCTCTCTACTGTTATGTTTCCTAATTCTTAAGTATTGGGTGAATGGGATATTGTTCTTCCATTTTAATGGCCGCTTTACACGTCCCGATATCGCCGTCCAACTACGATAAAAAATCACGTGGTTCATGCGTTGGCGCCGAGATCGTTCGTGCGTTGTGTGGTGTAAATGTGCAATTCGATGCAAGAGCGTGCCAAAACGAGATCAGGGGAGAAATGAGCAGGCTCTCCAACTGCCCGATATTGGATTGACGATCTGACAGGATCATTCTGTGTGACAGCCCAACACCGACTTGGAGAGCAACTTCCCCTATTCATGCCCATGTTAAATGCTCGTTCCCTGGTTCGCGCGTACAAGGGGGCGTAGACATCGCAGTTGTGTTGCCTGCCAATATCTCCCTGTGTGACAGCTCCTATGTGATCTTGGATTTCAGCCAAAAAAGTGCGCCCTCCTGTGCCGTTTTATACAATATCGAAACGATGTTGGGACGTGTAAAGCGGCCGTACGTAGTGTGTACTATTACAGTTTAAGTACCCATTTACGTCGCCTTTCTTAAAATACATTTTAGTTATAATTTTCCTCTCCGCATGAGAGATCTCCAGATCTAAGAAAATTATTTTTCTACCCTGATTGTAGAAGTAAAAGTGATACCCCATAGGTTCTGATTCATTTCACCTATCATCATATGGGCTTGTTCGACATCTCCCCTCCAGATGATTATTAATTCATCTATATAATGTTTGTACATTAGTATATTGTTTTTATATTTCAATGAGCTGAGGGGGGATAGGGACTTGAATAGCCCCATGAACAGATTTGCAAAACTTGGGGTTACCCGAGTCCCCATTATAGTCCCGTACTGCTGTACCTACAGTTGACCATCAAATTCAAAGACATTATGTCTCAATATAAATTCCAGATCTGCTAGAAGGAATTCCAGTTGTTCTGCAGGTATTTTTCCATTTTTCTCCAGATAGGTATAAGAGCAACCAAATCCTAATACCCATGTTCAATGTTAGAGTATAATGAAACCATATCTAGAGTAATGAATAGGTAATCTCTTCCCAACTTATTTCCCCCATTAAGTGGATTAGATGGTTGGAATCTTTCAAATAGGATGGTAGTGATTTAACATGTTCTTGCAGATGTAGGTCTAAAAAGTGGGATAGTTGGCTTGTGAGGGAGTCAATACCCGATATGATGGGTTGTCCGAGTGGATTTATGGGGTCCTTATGTATTTTAGGGAGGTGATGAAAAAAAGCCATGACTGGTTCCTTATTAGTCAAAAGCTTTTTTTCTTTTTTTGTTAGGATACCCCTCTCGAAGGCTCCATTTATAAGGGAATGATATTCTTTAGAGAAATCATTAGTGGGATCCTTTTTTAGTTTTTTTTAAAATTTAGTATCAGATAATATTTTAGCAGCTTCAGCAAGATAAACAGAATCGTCCAATCCAAAAAAAATAAAAAATCCAAATCCGCCACAATAAATGAAGGGTTAAAAATTTCACAAAAAAGTAGCACTCACTGCAAACAGAACATATCCAAAAAAAATTGTAATTTATCTAAATATGAACTCACTCAAGAGGAGAAAAAGGTTTCGAACAAAGGGTTAAATTTTTGTCCCACACAACAATCTAATAATTTTGAGCTCTTTCTTGACCTCAATCATTACATAAGACGGCTTACACTAAAAATACACTATATACTACAGGATCGCAATAAAGGGAAGAATACTAAAACTGACAGTCATAAAAGTAACAGCCCAAAAGAACAAGAACAAGAGGTAGTAGGGACATCTGAAACACCGTTTCTGCATATAGACATGAAACCACAATCCAGCTTCAACCCTCTACATCATAGAGGCAGTAATATAGAGACTTTTTTGTCCTTGGTGGGGGATGATTTTCGGAACCTAGGAAGTGCATATAAAATCAAAAATGAAAAACATCCTAAAAAGAAAAATCACAAAAATATAGAGGAAAATACAAGAAATCCCAAGTATAACATAACTCTAATAGAAAAAAAAGCATTAAACTAAGAGAAAACACCAAAATAATAATCAGAGAGGCTGACAAAGGGGATGGGATTGTCATTCAGGACAGAAAACACTATCTTGCTGAAGCGGCTAAAATATTATCCGATATTAAATATTATAGAAAATTAAAAAAGGATCCCACATTGGGGACAAATGTAAGGTCATGCATTTGGGCAGAGGAAATAAAATGTATAATTATGATGCATTAAAAGAGGCATAGATACTCATGAGGAGAACATAATCTTACCTCTATACAAGTCACTAGTGTGACCCCACTTAGAATACTGTGTACAATTCAGGTCTCCGGTGTATAAGAAAGACATAGCTGAACTAGAGCGGGTCCAGAGAAGAGCGACCAAGGTTATTAGAGGACTAAGGGGTCTGCAATACCAAGACAGGTTATTAAACTTGGGGTCATTTAGTTTGGAAAAACGAAGGCTTAGGGGTGATCTTATTACAATGTATAAATATATGAGGGGACAGTACAGAGACCTTTCTAATGATCTCTTTACTCTTAGGCCTGAGACTGGGACAAGGGGGCATCCTCTACGTCTGGAGGAAAGAAGGTTTAATCATAATCACAGATGTGGATTCTTTACTGTAAGAGCAGTGAGACTATAGAACTCTCTGCCACATGATGTTGTAATGAGTGACTCACTACTAACATTTAAGAGTGGCCTTTCTTGAAAAATATAATATTACTGGTTATATATACTAGATTCTGTGATATTGCGTTGATCCAGGGAACTAGTCTGACTGCCGTATGTGGAGTCAGGAAGGAATTTTTTTCCCCAATGTGGAGCTAGTGTTCCTCTGGATCAACATGTTAGGCTATGGGTTGAACTAGATGGACTTAGGGCCGCTTTACACACACCAACTTCAGTGACCAACTTCTGAACAGATCTATGGTTGCAGTGAAATCATGGACACATTGCTCCATTTTGTGGCTGTGTACAAATGGAACAATGTGTCCATGATTTTACTGCAACCAAAGATCTGTTCAGAAGTTGGTCACAGAGGTTGGTGTGTGTAAAGCGGCCCTTAGGGTCTTCCTTCAACCTGAAATAATATGTAAAGCCCGGTTCACATTTGCGCACAATGTATGTTACATTATAATGTTTTTAATTATTTTTGATACATAGTTTTGTGATGAAATTTTATTAATTTTATTGTATTAATTTTACATTAATTCTGTACAACCGTCCAGTATCCACTTGAATTTTATATGTTTATATGTTCTTTATTTATATATGTTCCTTCCTTGGGAAGATCGCACAATACTCATGATAAGAAACTATATACAAACCTGTATGCGTACCTGTAAGAGAAAAACACACACAAAAATATATGTTAAAGATTTAAACAACATATAATCCCTGTGTAATTAGCAACCTCATTATTGAGGAGGGATGTGCATATGCATTTAATTAATGAAGCAGCTAATTGAAGGGTTGGACTAAATCTCCCTATTTAAATCCTGTTTTTCAAGTTATGCATGACTTTACCTGATGAAGGCTATTTTTATATGTCTAGCCAAAACGCGTTGTATGTACACGGAATAATAAATTACATACTTTCAAAATATACGGAGTATCCTGTGCATCATCTAGAAGCGCTCCACGACAAACCGGAATTTCCTGGTTTTAGAGCTTTTAAAGGGAACTTTTCACATCCTTTCTTGATATTAAACTGCCCCCAATGTCTTGTTACTGTTGGTCTTGTAACATGACTAACATGGTATACTCATATTTATTTAAAAAACAAACTTTTTATGGTCAGGTGAATATGTTACATAGTTTTAGTTTCAGTCATAAGGGTGGCGCATATCCTGTGCATCTTTCTGGAAGCGTTCCACGACACATCGGAATTTCCTGGTTTTATTTCTTCCTGACGAACCCTATACTGGGCAGTTCGTTTCTCCGCTATTCAGCAGCAGGCCAGCAGATCCAGACAGACACTCCAACTCCCTATTAAAGGGATATACGCCGAGTATACAAGACATCAAAAAAGTGAGAATAATTTTCACTATCACCTTTATTTACTAATTTGCTACAACTAGATCTGCGCCCTCCTTTCTCCTCTCACCCCTGTCTCGCAGACCCTACAGTCTCCAAGGGTAATAATTGATCCTTTAAAAGGTCTAGAAATTTCATCACAGGTAGTTTTTTATATATATACAGTATATATAAATAGTTTGTATACATGTAGTATATATATTTATTTGAGAAAGATTTTATAATTTTGGTACATTAGCAGTTCATGACATTTTCCAAGCAGTCAATGACAATATAACTATACTTAGGCTGCGTTCACACATTTGCGTATTTTGCTGCGCTTTTTTGCGCGCGCTTTTTGCCACGTTTTTTGGCCGCGCAAAAAAGCGCAACAAAATACGCAGGGGCTTTCACACACTGCGCTTTCTTTACTCCAGAAAGCGCAGTGATGTCACAGAGGGGAGGAAGAATCCTGCTTCCTCCTCCCCTCTGTGACAGCCCCATTAGATTTCACAGTGTATTAATATACACTGTGAAATCTAAATTAAACAGAGGCAAATGTATGTAAAATAAAAAAGAATGAATACTTCACCTGTCCGACGCCTTTTCCCGCTGTCTGATGCCTTCTGCCGCTCTCCGGTTCCAAGTGAGAGGTGTACTGAGAAGACCTGTGGTGACGTCAGAGGGGGGGCGTTCCCGGGGCGTTCCCAGCGCTGATTGGCTGTTCGCGGTCATGTGATATGTATCACATGACCGCGAGTGCCCGGGAACGCCCCTCTGACATCACCACAGGTCCTGTCAGTACATCTCTCACTTGGAATCGGAGACCAGATAGCGGCAGAAGGCGTCGGACAGGTGAAGTATTCATTCTTTTTTATTTTACATACATTTGCCTCTGTTTAATTTAGATTTCGCAGTGTATATTAATACACTGTGAAATCTAATGGGCGGCCACAGCTGTCAAAGAGGGGAGGAGGAAGCAGGATTCTTCCTCCCCTCTGGGAGAATACGCAGAAGTAGCTGCGTAAACAATTGACATATCAATTGTTTACGGAGCTGCGCTTTCTCCCGGAAAACGCAGTGCGTATTTGTACGCAATGTCTGCACTGCAAAGTGAATTTCACATTCACTTTGCAGGCAGACAAAAGGCACATTGCGTATTTTGAAAAGCGCGCGTAAAAAAACGCGGCAAAATACGCAATGTGTGAACGTAGCCTCAAGCTTGTTTGCATTTGACATGTGACTGTATAAAGAAGCATTGGTAACAAAAATTAGTATCCGAAAATACATAAACTATTTCACACAGAACAAATGACCTCACATACCTTTATGTTGCATATCTGAGGGTGAATTGATCATTGGTGAGGCTACCCTCAGGAAAATCCGCTGACGCCACGAAATTCGACGTGGTGTGACCGGAGTACCAGAAGCATTTAAGGAGTCATTACTGCATGAAGAGAATGTCCGCCTTCTTCCTTCACATTCACTGCAATAAAACACCAATTTTAATAGTTTGAAAAATAATACATTTAACAAGAAACCTTGGATTTGATAGTAACATCCCCCAAATTACATATTAATAAATTACATTTTGATCTTGCAAACAGCAGTTTTCAAGCATATTGACCAGATACCGTTTGTATACTAAAAGTTGTCGGTAACGTCTACCAGTTCCTTTATAATGTTTTCTTTTCGTGTATTTGGTAACAGAATTGTCTCATAAGAACTACTTTTACTTGAATGAAAGTTAAAGGTCCAGCTTCTATAAAACCTCCATCCAAGTGTTTTAAAACACTACAGTTCAAATATTACCCATTTAGCAGCAGTAATGCATGGTTAGGCCAGGTCTGCCACTGCAGCGCTTTTTTTGCGACACAAGTGATCCCAAGAAATACGTAGATGACTTATTAATAATAATAATAATAATAATACAAATCATGACAACAGTGTCAATGGATTCACATTATTTGTGGGGATACACTGATGCCTCAGTGAAGTATTAATTTGATCTGACAAGGTAATTTTTTAAAGATACTTTGTCAGGTCATTTTCAGTAGGATACTAATATCACCCTTGAATAGGGCCTGGGAAGACCTTTTAAAAACATGTAAAATCATTATTGTACACTTTCTAGTTTCCATGCTATAAACATTTTCACACGCTGCAGGCAGCTCCTGCATTAGTCCTCTCCAATATAGTCACAGCCGAATAGTCTGGCTGTATAAGTGATGTTTATTACCCACACCCACCCAAGCTGGTGTTCTGTCCCTCCCCTCTGTGCTGGGGAGGGGGAGGTGTTTTGTCCTACAATATGTGCTACCTGCAAGAGATTTCTATTATATGAACATTGATTTTCCTGCATATATGTAATGTATGTATCTGCTGAGCATATGATCAAATGTTCTTATAATCACACAGAAATATCTCAGACTGCACATACTACAGTGCCTCAGATACACAGACACACATGCCTCAGATACACACAGTGATATGAAGAGCTGCAGCTGAGCACACACACCTCCTCCCCCCTCCTTTCTTTTCTGCAATGAGTCACACTGAGGAGAGGGCAGGACAGAGTAATGATGCATGAATATTCATTCCTTGGGTAGTGGGCAGCAGAGAGCTCACTTTGAATGACAGATTTAATTTATTTTGAAATTTACAGAGGAATGGAGGGAAATATAAATAATAGAAATACATGAATAGAGAGAGGAATTAGAAAATGATATAAGTTGCATATAGATTTTTGACCTCACAGATTCCCTTTAACCCCTTCCCGACCTTTGACGTTGTGCAACGTCATGAAAGTCGGTGCCTTCAGGACCCATGATGGGCCTCGGTACTCTCTGATTCCTATTACAGAGCACCGAGGCTCGAGGTCAGGGGGGGGTGGATTCCCCACCTCGTCCCCAGGATCACTGTGATTGGCTGTTGAAACAGTTATTCACAGTGATACTGTCTCCACCTATAGAGGGGGCAATCAGAGCCCCTTCTATAGGCTGGAGCGCTGGAGGGGGCCCCCAGCTGCCTAGTTGTACCTAGCTGGACCAAAAATATGGCGGAGCCCCACATCATTTTTTTTTTTCTAGAATTACCGTATATACTCGTGTATAAGCCGACCCGTGTATAAGCCGACCCCCCTACTTTTGCCCCCAAAACCTGGGAAAACCTATTGACTCGTGTATAAGCCGAGGGTGGACTCCAGCACAGGTATACAGCCCCCAGCAGTGTGGTATACAGGCCCCCCAATGGTAGTATACAGCAGCCTCCCCAGTGGTAGTATACAGCAGCAGCCCCAGTGGTATATACAGCAGCAGCTCCAGTAGTTAGTATACAGCAGCCCCAGAGGTATATACAGCCCCAGTGGTAGTATACAGCATCCCCAGAGGTAGTATATAGCCCCAGTGGTAGTATACAGCATCCCCAGAGGTAGTATACAGCAGCCCCAGAGGTAGTATACAGCAGCCCCAGAGGTAGTATACAGCAGCCCCAGAGGTATATACAGCCCCAGTGGTAGTATACAGCAGCCCCAGAGGTATATACAGCCCCAGTGTAGTATACAGCAGCCCCACAGGTATATACAGCCCCAGTGGTAGTATACAGCAGTCCCAGAGGTATATACAGCCCCAGTGGTAGTATACAGCAGCCCCACAGGTATATACAGCCCCAGTGTAGTATACAGCAGCCCCACAGGTATATACAGCCCCAGTGGTAGTATACAGCAGCCCCAGAGGTATATACAGCCCCAGTGTAGTATACAGCAGCCCCAGAGGTATATACAGCCCCAGTGGTAGTATACAGCAGCCCCACAGGTATATACAGCCCCAGTGGTAGTATACAGCAGCCCCAGAGGTATATACAGCCCCAGTGTAGTATACAGCAGCCCCACAGGTATATACAGCCCCAGTGGTAGTATACAGCAGCCCCAGAGGTATATACAGCCCCAGTGGTAGTATACAGCAGCCCCACAGGTATATACAGCCCCAGTGTAGTATACAGCAGCCCCACAGGTATATACAGCCCCAGTGGTAGTATACAGCAGCCCCAGAGGTATATACAGCCCCAGTGTAGTATACAGCAGCCCCAGAGGTATATACAGCCCCAGTGGTAGTATACAGCAGCCCCACAGGTATATACAGCCCCAGTGGTAGTATACAGCAGCCCCAGAGGTATATACAGCCCCAGTGTAGTATACAGCAGCCCCAGAGGTATATACAGCCCCAGTGTAGTATACAGCAGCCCCACAGGTATATACAGCCCCAGTGGTAGTATACAGCAGCCCCAGAGGTATATACAGCCCCAGTGTAGTATCCAGCAGCCCCAGTGGTAGTACACAGATCCCCCTCCTTAATATGCGTCCCGCAGTAGTAATAAACAGCCCCCCCCCTCCTTATCACGTCCCCCAGTATTAATAAACAGCCCCCCCCCTCCTTATCACGTCCCCCAGTATTAATAAACAGCCCCCCCCCCTCCTTATTATGTCCCCCCCCGGCTGCGGCAGCTGTGAAAATAACAAACAGTTTATACATCACCTTCCGACGCAGCTCTCCGCTCCTCCGGTCCTCAGCATCTCCGCTCGCGGCTTCTTCTTCCTTGATGTGCCGGCTTGTGACCGCGCGCAAGAAATGACGTCATCTCCTGCGCCCGGTCACATGACACCGGCACAACAAGGAAGAGAAGAGCCGCGAGCGGAGGAGCTGAGGACCGGAGGAGCGGAGAGCTGCGTCGGAAGGTGATGTATAAACTGTTTGTTATTTTCACAGTTGCCGCAGCCTGGGGGGGACATGATAAGGAGGGGGGGGCTGTTTATTAATACTGGGGGACGTGATAAGGAGGGGGGGGGCTGTTTATTAATACTGGGGGACGTGATAAGGAGGGGGGGGGGGCTGTTTATTACTACTGCGGGACGCATATTAAGGAGAGGGGGCTGTAGTGCAATATGCACGGCATCCCCCCGCCGCTGATGGACGGGGGGATGCCGTGCATATTCATTGCACTAATGAGGCGGCCCCACGTGACCGCCTGCGGTCACCGCGGCCCCCTCCTGCCTCCTCCAGTCCCCGGTCACAGCCCCCCCCCCACAGCATACCGTATTGACCCGTGTATAAGCCGAGGGGGGGACTTTTCAGCCCAATTTTTGGGCTGAAAAACTCGGCTTATACACGAGTATATACGGTAGTTCTAGAAATAAAAAAATGGGTTTCACTGTATTTTTGGTTGCCAGCCAGGTACAACGAGGCAGCTGGGGGGGTGGTGGCAATCAGTAGATGCCAAGTTGTTCCTGGCTGGACCAAAAATATGGCGGAGCCCTATGTAATTTCTTTTCTAGAATTAGTTCTAGAAATTAAAAAAAAAAGGGCTGTGCTGTATTTTTGGTTGCTAGCCAGGTACAAAAAGGCAGCTGGGGGTTGGTGGCAATCCGTAGCTGCCAAGTTGTACCTGGCTGGACCAAAAATATGGCGAAGCCCCACGTCATTTTTTTTTTTTAATTACTTCTACAATTAAAATGATGTAGCCTTGCCATATTTTTGGTTGCCAGCCAGGTACAACTTGGCAGCTGGGGAGCTGGAATCCTCAGCGTGGAGAGACCCACATGTTGTGGGCCCCCAACACTGCAAATTGCAACCCACAACCACCTCAGAACATAGCGCATTCATTAGAGGCACCATTTTCTGGTGCTGTACCCCAACTCTTCCAGTTGCCCTTGTGCTGGTGGCACACAGGGGCTCTCCATACAAGACATGGTGTCCGCTAACAAGTTGAATTGAAAATTAGCTTCAATTGTTAGTGGACACCATGTCGTGTATGGAGAGCCCCTGTGTGCCTAAACATTGGAGCTCCCCACAAGAATTTGTGAAACATCTGGGGGTTAAAAGTGCTCACCACCCAACTATGCATCTTGATACATTCCTTATGGGATCTAGTTTCCAAAATGGGGTTTAGGCATACAGGGGCTCTCCAAACGCGACATGGTGTCCGCTAACAATTTGAATGGAAAATCAGCTCAAATTGTTAGCGGACACCATGTCCCATTTGGAGAGCCCCTGTGTACCTAAACATTGGAGCTCCCCCACAAGTGACCCCATTTTGGAAACTAGACCCCCCCCCGGGAACCTATCTAGATGCATAGTGAGCACTTTGAACCCCCAGGTGCTTCACAAATTAATCCATAAAAATGAAAAATTAAATTTTTGTTGAAAAAAAAAAGTACTTTTTCATTTTTACGGATCAATTTGTGAAGTACCTGGGGTTCCAAAGTGCTCACTATGCATCTAGATATGTTCCTTGAGGGGTCTAGTTTCCAAAATGGGGTCACTTGTGGGGGAGCTCCAATGTTTAGGCACACAGGGACTCTCCAAACGCGACATGGTGTCCGCTAACAATTTGAATGGAAAATTTGCTTAAATTGTTAGTGGACACCATGTCGCATTTGGAGAGCCCCTGTGTGCCTAAACATTGGAGCTCCCCCACAAGTGACCCCATTTTGGAAACTAGACCCCCCAGGGAACTTATCTAGATGGGTGGTGAGCACTTTGGAACCCCAGGTACTTCAGAAATTGATCCGTAAAAATGAAAAGTACTTTTTTTTTTCAACAAAAATTTTCTTTTTTCATTTTTATGGATTAATTTGTGAAGCACCTGGGGGTTCAAAGTGCTCACTATGCATCTAGATAGGTTCCCGGGGGGGTCTAGTTTCCAAAATGGGGTCACTTGTGGGGGAGCTCCAATGTTTAGGCACACAGGGGTTCTCCAAATGCGACATGGTGTCCGCTAACAATTTGAGCTGATTTTCCATTCAAATTGTTAGCGGACACCATGTCGCGTTTGGAGAGTCCCTGTACGCCTAAAACCCCTTTTTGGAAACTAGATCCCATAAGGAATGTATCAAGATGCATAGTTGGGTGGTGAGCACTTTTAACCCCCAGATGTTTCACAAATTCATCTGTAAAAATGATCATTTACTTTTTTTAACAAAAATTTTCTTTTAGCCTAAATTTTTTCATTTTCTCATGGGAAACAGGATAAAATGGATCCTAAAATCTGTTGGGCAATTTCTCCTGAGTACACCGATACCTCATATGTGGCCATAAACCACTGTTTGGGAGCACGGCAGGGCTCAGAAATGAAGGAGCGCCATTTCACTTTTTGAATGGAAAATTAAATCCAAAAGTCAAATTGCGCTCCTTCCCTTCTGAGCCCTGCCATGCGCCCAAACAGTGGTTTATGACCACATATGAGGTATCGATGTACTCAGGAGAAATTGCCCAACAAATTTTAGGATCCATTTTATCCTGTTGCCCATGTAAAAAAATTATAATGTCCATTTTTTTCCTTCCACGTTGCTTTAGTTCCTGTGAAGCACCTGAAGGGTTAATCATTTTCTTGACTGTAGGTTTGAGTAGCTTGAGGGGTGCAGTTTTGGAACGGTGTCACTTTTGGATGTTTTCTGTCATCTACACCCCTCAAAGGGACTTCAAATATGATGTGGTCACTAAAAAAATGGTTTTGTAAATTTTGTTGGAAAAATGAGAAATTGCTGATGAACTTTGAACCCTTATAACTTCCTAACCAACAAAAAATTTTTTTCCAAAATTGTGCTGATGAAAAGTAGACATGTGGGAAATGTTATTTATTAACTATTTTGTGTTACATAACTCTCTGTTTTAGCAGAATAAAAATTCAAAATTTGAAAATTGCGAAATTTTCAAAATTTATGTCAATTTTTTTATTTTTTCACAAATAAACGCAAAAATTATTGACCTAAATTTAATAGTAACATGAAGCCCAATATGTCTCGAAAATCAGAATCGCTAGGATCCGTTGAAGCATTCCAGAGTTATTACCTCATAAAGGGACACTGGTCAGAAATGACAAAAATGCCAAAGTCTTTAGGGTCAAAATAGACTGGGTCATGAAGGGGTTAAGATCTGCCATCATCTGGTTTTCATTAAAGTAGGATAAACATTATTTTAATACACGTGTGATACAGGAACAATTCTTTAATAGCTAAGTTTGAGCTATACAGGGAAATCATGTTGGTGTGCTTCTTTAAAAACAATGTAGAGATTTTTGTGTATTCCTTGTGTATACCTGTTTTATTGGATGTGCCATAACTGGTTTGTCTGTCATCTTTATTCCTTCTTATTCTTTGATTTGCTTCCCCTAACACAGAGTAAATTTCCTAAAATGCAAGAGTCCCACCATATTAATTTTGCCCCTATCTAATGGTTTCCAGTGATTGATCAGTGACATAGTGCTGCTGTCCCTTGATGTATACAACAGAGTCCGAGTATATCCAATGTGATCCATAAAGCAGGATCTCAGTGTATTCTATGTGATGTATACAGCAGGATCTCTGTGTATCCTATGCGATCCATACAGTAGCATCTCAGTGTATCCTATGTGATGTATACAGCAGGGTCTCAGTTTCTCCTAAGTGATGTGCACAGCAGGGACTCAGTGTATCTTACGTGATTTACACAGGATAGTCTCAGAGTATCCTATGTGATCTATACAGCAGGGTCTCAATGTATCCTATGTGATACATACAGCAGAATCTCAGTTTATCCTATGTGATCCATACAGCAGAGGCTCAGTGTATCTTATGTAATGTATAGAGCAGAGTCTCAGTGTATCTTATGTGATGTATACAGTAGAATCTCAGTATACTCTTAAGGCCCAGTTAAACACACAGACAATTGTGCAGAGATTGTTCGCAGATCTCTGGTTGCAGTGAAATCATGGACACGTTGTTACATTTGTACAAGGCCACAAAATGTAACGATGTGTCCATGATTTCACTGCAACCAGAGATCTGTGAACAATCTCTGCACAATTATCTGTGTGTGTAACTGGACCTTTATGTATATAGAGCAGATTTTCAGCTTACCCTAAGCAGTGTCTTTGTATCTTATGTTGCCCATGGTATCCTATGTAATGTATAGAGCAGAGTCTCAGTGTATCCCATGTGATTTGAACAGTGTATCCTATAGTGCAGAGGTTCCCAACTCCAGTCCTCAAGGCACACCAACAGTGCAGGTTTTCAGGATTTCCTTAGTATTGCACAGGTGATAATTGAATCACCTGCACTGGGGATGATTCCAATTTCTAAGGAAATCCTGAAAACCTGCACTGTTGGTGTGCCTTGAGGACTGGAGTTGGGAACCTCTGCTATAGTGGGGACAGGGTATCCTGTGTGATATACAGAGCAGAGTCTTCGTGAATTCTATGTGATAAGTGTATCATATTTGATTTATATAACAGTCTTCGTTTATCAATTGTGATGTATACTGCAAAGCATAGGCGTATCCTATGTGGGACAGGTCATCCTATGTGGTGCAATAGAATGAATTTTGTCAGAGCAGAATACAACTAGAAATCTGCTCTACAACGGTCTTTTCTGTGCATAGCAACCAATCACAGCACAGTTTATATTACAGCTGACACTCTGCTGTGACAACCTTGATGTGTGCAAACACTGATTGCAGCCCTTTAATCCCATAGATTTTGCTGTTAATGTTAACAGCTGCACCTCACACATGATTGTGGGGTGGCGATGGTTGCCAGAGGTCAAACATTGACTTTTGAGTTTGCCACCCTTGTCTATTAGGCCCTAGAAGAGGATTCTCATAACCTTTATGTTAGTGTGAAACAGTTATAACACACTGTAATACAATGGTACTGCACTGTATTCACTGTATTACAACAGTTTAAAATTCAACTCCCTGTAGTGGGACTTTACTGAAAAGTAAAATAAATAAATAAATAAAATAATATAAAGTTTCAAGTAAAAGAAAAAAAATTAAACGTTCCCTTTTTCCCATTTTATTGAATTCTTCCTCCACCCCCCCTAAAATAAAAAGAAACAAAATTACATTATTTGAATTACTGTGTAAGAAACTGAACTATCAATTAATGACATTAGTTATTCTGCATAGTGAACCATCAAAGAAAAATGAAAAAACAAGGCAGGACAAAAAGCCAGCAAAGAGTGAAGAAAATATAATTCTTATCCCAATAATAGTAGTGACCTGCAGAATAAATTAGCATGTCATTTATAGTGAATGGTGAGTGACGTAAAATCAACCTTTGCAACAACGACATAATTACCATTTTTTTCCATTGCACACTCCGCTCAAAAATATTCTGTATGCCGCACAGATATTTCATACAAAAGCAACATGGCACCCAAAACCAACTCAGAAAATCTAAGCTCCAAAAACCAAAGGTGGTACTCCTATTCTAAGCCCAGCTGTGTGCTATTATATTTACATATCTAGCATTTCTGTACCCAGAACTCACTTAAAGGGAACCTGTCAGCTAGTTTATGCCTCCCCAGCTATCATTGTCTGTACCTGCAGCTTCATAATACCAGTCTAATCATCCCTGTCTGAGCTCATGGTGTAATGTGAAAGGCGAAAAATAAGCATTTACACACTTACATTTCCTTATGGAATGAGTCAGTCAGTCCCCAGCTTGGAGGACAGGTACTATTTGGCAGGTTAATAGTTAACATTTCAGTTATGTGCTAGAACATATTGGGAGACCTGATGTGATGTCACAACCATGTGACTACAATAGGCGGAGCTAAGTTCTCATAGAATATAATACATTTGCTGGCTTAGCTCATTCCACTATGGTCACATGATCGTTACATCACACAGGTCCTTTAGCTATCCAAGTTAAGAGTGAGTTAACTATTATCCTGCCAGACAGTCCCCCTGCTCCAAGGTGGGGACTGAAATGTAAGTGTATAAATGCTTATTTTTCACCTTTCACATTACACTATGAGCTCAGACAGGGATGATTAGAATAGGACTATGAAGCTGCAGGTACAGACAGTGATAACTGGGGGGACATAAACCACCTGACAGGTTCCCTTTAACAAGTAAAGTTCTGTGTGTCTCCAGTGGCACTAGTTGTGCACACTATAATGGGCACTAAAATGATGGCATATATTACAGTTTTCACTGTGTACCTTAACTATGTTGTCAAGATGGCCAATAACAATAGTTACCGTATATACTCGTGTATAAGCCGACCTGTGTATAAGCCGACCCCCTACTTTTGCCCCCAAAACCTGGGAAAACCTATTGACTCGTGTATAAGCCGAGGGTGGGGCCCCAGCACAAGTATACAGCCCCCAGCAGTGTGGTATACAGCAGCCTCCCCAGTGGTAGTATACAGCAGCAGCCCCAGTGGTATATACAGCAGCAGCCCCAGTGGTATATACAGCAGCAGCCCCAGTGGTAGTATACAGCAGCCCCAGAGGTATATACAGCAGCCCCAGTGGTAGTATACAGCAGCCCCAGTGTAGGTATACAGCAGCCCCAGAGGTATATACAGCAGCCCCAGTGGTAGTATACAGCAGCAGCCCCAGTGGTATATACAGCAGCAGCCCCAGTGGTAGTATACAGCAGCCCCAGAGGTATATACAGCAGCCCCAGTGGTAGTATACAGCAGCAGCCCCAGTGGTATATACAGCAGCAGCCCCAGTGGTAGTATACAGCAGCCCCAGAGGCATATACAGCAGCCCCAGTGGTAGTATACAGCAGCAGCCCCAGTGGTAGTATACAGCAGCCCCAGAGGTATATACAGCAGCCCCAGTGGTAGTATACAGCAGCAGCCCCAGTGGTATATACAGCAGCAGCCCCAGTGGTAGTATACAGCAGCCCCAGAGGTATATACAGCAGCCCCAGTGGTAGTATACAGCAGCCCCAGTGGTAGTATACAGCAGCAGCCCCATTGGTAGTATACAGGCCCCCCCCATCAGTATACAGGGCCCCCCCTTACTGCCGCTATCCTGTAAAAGAATACATTATTATACTTATCCCTGCCGCTGTCCCGCCGCCGCCATCGCGCTCCTCCGGCTTCATCCAGCGTCTTCCGGCTTCCTCCTCTGGCGCACAGACAATGACGTCATTGCCTGCGCCCACTGGAGGAAGCCGGATGAAGCCGGAGGAGCGCGATGGTGGCGGCGGGACAGCGGCAGCGGGACAGCGGCAGGGATAAGTATAATAATGTGCCCTGTATACTGATGGGGGCGGGCAGCCTGTATACTGTATACAGTGTATACAGTATACAGTGACTCGCATATAAGCCGAGGGGGGGACTTTTCAGCCCAATTTTTGGGCTGAAAAACTCGGCTTATACACGAGTATATACGGTAAATGCCTTGAGTGGTGTAATTTACAAAATGGGTTCACTTGTTAGGCTAAGTGGCCACACTGCATATATATTGCAGGTTTTGCCGCAATTTTAGTGCAGATATGCTGCAGATCTGTCCCAAAATCTGCAGTAGTGTTTAGTGTAAAGGCCCAGTCACACATAACGACGCACCAGTGATCCCAATAACGATGTGCAGAGATTGCTGCTGCGTCGTTTTTCACATCGCTGGTAAGATGTCACACAGGTATCTCACCAGTGATGTGAAAAACGACGCACTAGCGATCCAGAATTATACCGAGGTCGTTGGGAATTGTCACTCTATAGCGTAGCATTGAGATCGTTGGTCATTGTCCCTGTCAAACACAACGATGTAGCGCTCCCAGCGGGAGCACAATGACGTAGAAATGATCCAGAGCAGTATGTAACGATCAACGATCTCACAGCAGGGGCCAGATCGTTGGTACGTGTCACACACGACATCGCTAACGGGATCGCTGTTGCGTCACAAAATCTGTGATGTTACAGCAATCTCGTTATGTGTGACAGAGCCTTTAGAAAAATCTATGTAAATGCTAAAAGCCAGTGCCCATACTGGGTTGTCCTTTAAATTTTAGTGTGGGGAAAATCTGTCAATTTTTGCTTGGGTTTAGTCAATTTTCACCCACAGACCTCAATGTTATGTCCTAATAAGCAGCTATGTTCACACAGGAGTATTTGCTGCGTATTTAGGGAGTATATTTTGCGATGATGACATGGGGCTCTGCTGTATTTTTGACCACCAGCCAGGTGCAGCAGACAGGTGTGGGCTGCCATCTACAAACAATAAAAAAAGAACAACGTACAGCTTCACTGTATTTTGGTTTCCGGCCAGGTATAAGACTTCTCCTCCTCCCCCGCTAATTGCATCCCGCATTTATTGTAGCACCATTTTCTGGAGCTGTACCCAGCTCTTGTAGCTGCCCTGTGGCACTGGCAAAAGCAATTACTGCCAGCTGAATACTGCCAGCTGGCACTAAGCCCAAGATTTCTAATATCGGGCCGATGTTAGACCTGACTATTAGGAATCTCTAGTAAATAGGAAAGAATACACAACAAAAGGAAAATATTTTTGTTAGAACAAAAAATACAAACACAAATTTTGACTCCATCTTTATTACTCTCACATACCCATCCACAATCTTCTATGAAGTCTTCTTACTGCGGCCACCACAGGGGGTGCCATACATGACTGCTGTACCTAGGATGGTGACCAAATATACAGAGGAGTCCCACATCACATTATGACATCTTGAAACCCTTTTCTTCACAACAGTGAACAATTGCTCAAAAAAACGCATAAAAATTTGCAAAATGAGGCAAAAACGCACCATTGGCACAGCCATTTGTCAGCTGCGTTTTTTTCTGCAGGTGCGGATTTCTGGAAACACAAAATCTGCAACACTATTATCTAGCCGGCACAAAGCCTTAAGGGGATGTCACACGCGTCGATGTCGCTGTCAATGTCGCTCGTACGTCACGGATTTTCAGTCGTTCAAGCGACATAAAAGTGATGCAGGAGCGACATTGAAGCGTGTGACCAAGCGATGCAACCAGCGATATGTCGCTGATCGCCGATCGCAGGTTTCACTGCCAGATGTAAAACCTGTCGCTCATCGCTCAGTAGACCTTGTGCATCGCTGCGTGTGACACTAAACTCAGCGACGTATTTTCTATTTTGACAACGTACAAGTGACTAAATAAAATCGCTCGCAAGACGGCGACATCACCGCATCGCTGGGTCATATTGAAGCGTGTGACATCTTACCTGCGATAATTCCACATCGCTCAGGCGATTAATAATTTGTGACGCATGAGCGATATCGCAGGCGACATTGACACGTGTGACAGGCCCTTTAGGGTTTTATTTCTTACTTCACTTCAGAGCCTCTACAATTGTTGGTATTATAAAAATCACTAAATAAGGCCTCTTGTGAGCATAGTACTCATTCCCACTTCCCTATGGTGTATGTTTATGTAAAGGATTAGTGCCAGTAAACTGAGCATAATTAGGCTGGTTTCACATTTGCGCATGATGTGCACTGTGAACGCATCCCTGAGCACAGCAAAACACAGGCACTATACGCTCCTATGTTTAACATGGGAATGCATAGTGCCGTGGTGTGGCTGTGTTCAGTTGCACTTGCGTTCAGCTGCGCATTCACATGAAGAGGTATGTGTTCGGCATTGCGTATGCATATGCGCTCCATACGCTGCATTGCCAAATGCAAATGTGAAAGTAGCCTAATAGAGCTGTCACAGTGGCACCAGTTGGGCACAGCACAATAATTAAATATAGGAAAAATAGCAGGTCTCACCTGGCAAAATTTACTGCATATTTATTTCTGGAAACCACCTGAGGGAACAAAATACTCATTGCCCACCCCTAGGTGAATTCCCTGAGGAGTGCAGTTTCTGAAATGCCATCACCTTTTTCTGACGGGGTGGGAATGGGGTTTCTGCAGTTCTAGCACCTCAAATGTTGTCAAAAAATTGTTTAAGCAAAATCTACCCTCCAAAAGCCAAGTAGCACGCCTTTTTACTGATACCTCGGCTCTTCATTCTCCCCCTGGGTACTTTACAGATAAATTCCATGATCAGACAATATCATATTTCTCATTGTTTCATTACATGATTATAGGTTAGGAAGATCTGCTCTCAAAAGCATCACTGAAGATAAAACTAAAATCTCTGCTGATAAACACACTCATAAGGCTGACTTCACACTACATTTTGTTCCTGTTCGTTGGATCCTGTTTTTTGCAGGACCCCACGATCAGGAACAGACAGATCCAGATTGGCAACTCCAGATGCCATTTCTGTGTCCGGGTCCGGCTTCCAGACACAGAAACAGCAGGGGGGAGCAAAGCCAAACAAGTGGTGTCGGTGCTGTTCACTTTCACTTTAGCAGTGTATTTACATATACTCACTTTAGCAGTGTATTTACATACACTGCTAAAGTGAAATTAAGTCAAGGAATGGTAAAGAAAAATTAAAAAATAAAGTCTCACCTTTCTGCCGTGTCTCCTGCGATGCATTCAACTCTGCTGGCTAAGGCTGCTTTCACATAACGATTTTATCAGTTCCGATGCTGTCCGATAAAAATCGGACAGCATCGGACCGATTTTGGGCCCCATGCAGCCCTATGGGCATCGGACCGAATCGGATGTGCACCAAATGCCATCCGATTTGGTCCGATCCGATTCTGTCCGATTTTATTATCGGTGCTAAAATCGGAGCCTGCTCTGATTTTAGCACCGAAAATAAAATCGGACAAACTCGGATCGGACCAAATCGGATGGCATTTAGTGCACATCCGATCCGACCCGATCAATTTGACATGGGGCCCTATGGAGCAGGGTCCGAGGAAACACCTGATGTCTCCTCGGACCGATTTTAGTGTACTGAGCATGCTCAGTACACTAAAATCGCTCCAAAAGTGAATGAATGGGTTAATTAAAAAAAAAAAATCTATGCTCACCTGTCCACGAGGTCCCCGGCGTCTCCCGGCGTCTCCGGTGTCTCCAGGTATCTTGCCGTCTGTGCTGACAAGACCTGCCGTGATGTCACAATCACATGACTGCCAGGAACCAATAGCCGGCAGTCATGTGATTGTGACATCACGAGAGGTCCTGGCAGCACAGAAGATAGAACAGCAAGATACCGGGAGACGCGCGGGACCATGCAGGAGTCGTGGACAGGTGAGAAAGGAGAGGAGGAGAGGGGAGGACAAGAGGAAAGGAGGAGGAGGACAAGAGGAGAGGAGGAGGACAAAAGGAGAGGAGGAGGACAAGAGGAGAGGAGGAGGACAAGAAGAAAGGAGGAGGACAAGAGGAGAGGAGGAGGACAAGAGGAAAGGAGGAGGACAAGAGGAGAGGAGGGGGACAAGAGGAGAGGAGGAGGACAAGAGGAGAGGAGGGGGACAAGAGGAGAGGAGGAGGACAAGAGGGGGAGCAGGAGGAGGACAAGAGGAGAGGAGGAGGACAAGAGGAGAGGAGGGGGACAAGAGGAGAGGAGGAGGACAAGAGGGGGAGCAGGAGGAGGACAAGAGGAGAGGAGGACAAAAGGAGAGGAGGAGAACAAGAGGAGAGGAGGAGGACAAGAGGAGAGGAGGAGGACAAGAGGGGGAGCAGGAGGAGGACAAGAGGAGAGGAGGACAAAAGGAGAGGAGGAGGACAAGAGGAGAGGAGGAGGACAAGAGGAGAGGAGGGGGACAAGAGGGGGAGCGCAATGGAGGACCGCGGGAGAAGAGGGGATGACCGGGGACCATATTGGAGCACCGGGGGAGAGACAGCTGATGACAGCTCACAGGAGGGAGGTGAGGGCAGGCATCAGATAAAATGTCGGAATTGGATGCCTATTTGGCATCCGAATCCAGGCATCAGAAGAATCCGATGCTGTCCGATTTATATCGGACAGCATCGGATTTTAAAAAATCGTAGTGTGAAATACCCTAAAGGACCTTGAATCAGCTGACCAGGAAGGGGCGGGGCAACCCAATCAGCAGATGGGTCACATGACCACATCAGCGCAGTTTATTCAACTCCGACGGCTAAAGGACCTTGAATCAGCTGACTGGGAAGGAGTGGGGCAACCCGATCAGCTGATGGGTCATATGACCCATCAGCTGATCAGTTTGCCCTGCCCTTTCCCGGTGAGCTGATTCAAGGTTCTTTAGCCATCGGAGTTGAATGCATCATGGGACACATGGCAGAAAGGTGAGAATTTATTATTTATTATTTTTAACCATTCCTTGACTTAATTTCACTTTAGCAGTGTAAGTTACTACCCTGCTAAAGTGAAATTACACACATATACCACGGGTACAGAGCAGTGCTCTTGTTCTGAGCATCCTCTGCACCCTGGAACGGGATCCGGGAAACGATTATACTTTCTTCACGAATCTGGCTCCATAGGCCCCCCACATTAAGTGTCCCGGACCGGATTCGTGTCACCGGAGCCCAAAAATGGTGCTGACTTCGTTTTTGGGACTGATGAAAAACAGGACAGAAATGAATCCGGGAATGAATACACAAAATCGTATGGTCAGTCCGGCACCATAGGGATATATGGGAGGCAAAAACTATCTTGTTGTGTTTGTTTCAAAAATGAACAACACAGGATCCCAAAAACCGTAGTGTGAAGCAAGCCCAACACTGAAGATCCATAGAAATGTATTATCAGATACCAGCCTTACTTCAAAAAACACCTACTCATCACAAAAGGAATTTCTACAGCTGATCTCACCAGATTGCAAAACAGATGGGAATCAATTTTCATTACTTATTCAATCTGTATCTTCCAAATCCAATTGTAGTCAGGTTAGTAAAAATGGATCAGTCGCGATCAGTCAGTGTAAGCTGTGATCAGTATTTTTCCTAAAGTTACTGACTTGCAAAGTGGAAAAAAAAATATATGGTATACATATGGGCCCCCTTTAAGGGTGTCATAGGGTGACATTACTAGAGTCACAACCATCTTTCATGTCACTATAATCTTTATTATTATAATTTCACATAAACACAAAATACAATCAAAAATGCTGGAAATCCAAAAGCGATGGGCCCCATACACTAAGGGCCGCTTTACACACACCAACTTCTGTGTCCAACTTCTGAACAGATCTCTGGTTGCAGCGAAATCATGGACACATTGTTCCATTTTGTACACAGCCACAAAATGGAACAATGTGTCCATGATTTCACTGCAACCAGAGATCTGTTCAGAAGTTGGACACAGATATCTGTGTGTGTAAAGTGGCCTTAAGACTAGTGCAGACTAGAGCCATTGCCAACAGAAACTAGACAATGTAACTAGTTGCTATTGGTAACTGATGCAACTTTTTGTTCAACAGGTTTTTTAGATATGAAGAACATTGCTGCATCAAAACTAATGTATGATAGTGACCATAATTCACACCCAGGACTTGTGCCTGCTCTGTGCTTCCTGCAATATGACCAAGAAATCCTTGATGATTAATCAACAATAACATGTGGTTGACTGCATGGTCACACCCATCTAATTATTCACACTAGGGGTATGTTCAAATGTAGGGATGAGCTGCATTATGCTTTTTGATAAGTTTGATGCATCTTTATAAACATTACACCATTTTACTTTCTGTCAGAAATTTGCGGCAACATTTTGGTGCAAGGGGCCAAGTCATGAAAGTGTTCATGCCAGTTTTCTGCCGTAATCACTTTGCAAAGTGGCAAATTTTTCTGCAATGCAAAGTTGCCCAAACATTTTGCAATCTGGAGTTTCCACTACTGTTTCGTCCAACTCTGCCAAAGTGGACGGACCATGGGCAGCTTGGGGAGTGGCAGCACCGCCGAATTCATCATAACTTACGCCACTTTGGTGCTGTAACTTATGCTAGAAATATTTATCAGTCTCAGACGACTGGAGCAGCGTTCCTGGTGAGGCGCATGCCACTAAGCAGATGCACCAAAATTGTTATGGGCACCGGACTGCGTCCAGATCCGGTTTTGTCTGATTTTTGCACTGGAGACAGAAAATGCTGCACGCTCCGATATTGGAGATAGTAAAAAACTGACAAAACTGGATAAGGCACAGGATACACAAAACCTGATGGCCAAATAGGACCAATCCAGCACCATAGGGATATATGGGAGGCAAAACCAGATCAGGTTCTGTCCGTTTCAAACCGGACAGAACCTGATGCACAAAACCGTGGTGTGAAGCCAGCCACACTTCTTTTGTGTAAATCCATGCCCCTTGTACTCCAAAATGTGTTAGAAAAACTTGCATGAAAAATATTCCCATTTTAAGGAATTCGATACCGTAATTAGTATATATCCTTGGCCAAGAATACACTCTTCATTATATATATACATGCTTATAAAATAATGCATTTTCTAGAAAATTATTATTGTCAAGTCAGCTCACATTACTTTTGCTGCAAAAATCTACAACAATGCAAGGAAGCCTAGTTTATTTTTTCAGTAAATACATGAATTGTACAATGTTTTTCTGGGTTTATCTTCTCAATAGTTCGTGGCTCACACACTAAAATGCCATTTTATGCTTGAAAACTTGTATAGGAATAATAAGAAGTACAATACATACAGTACAGGATAGCGTCAAGAGAGTAGGATAACACTGAGAAGCCAGCATCCAACACATAGATTACTGAGCCAGCCACACGTACATGTTTAAATGGAACCTGTCAGTTGATTCATACCACCAAAACCAGGGCGGCATGAATTGCACGACTGCAGCCATGTATGTTTTTCTCAAATGTTCCGGTATTTCAGAGAAAGCTGAAAAGACGGCCAAGAAGGGAGAAGAGAACAAGTCTGGTGCAGCACAGCTCCATGTGGTTGACAGGTCTTTCCCATATATATACAGTGGGTACAGAAAGTATTCAGACCCACTTCAATTTTTCACTCTTTGTTTCATTGCAGCCACTTGATAAATTAAAAAAGTTCATTTTTTTTCTCATTAATGTACACGTTGCACCCGATCTTGATTGCACAAAACAGACATGTAGAAATTTTTGCAAACTTGTTAAAAAGGAAAAACTGAAATATCATATGGTCATAAGTATTCAGACCCTTTGCTCAGACACTCATATTTAAGTCACATGCTGTCCATTTTCTTGTGATCCTTCCTTGAGATGGTTCTACTCCTTCATTGGAGTCCATCTGTGTTTAATTAAACTGATAGGACTTCATTTGGAAAGGCACACACCTGTCTATATAAGACCTCTCAGCTCACAGTGCATGTCAGACCAAATGAGAATCAAGGGTTTCAAAGGAACTGCCCATGGAGCTCAGAGACAGAATTATGGCAAGACACAGATCTAGCCAAGGTTACAAAAGAAGTTCTGCAGTACTCAAGGTTCCTAAGAGCACGGTGGCCTCCATAACGCTTAAATGGAAGACATTTGGAACCACTAGAAGTCTTCCTCAACCTGGCAGTCCAGCTAAACTCAGCAATCGTGGGAGAAGAGCCTTGGTGAGAGAGGTAAAGAAGAACCCCCAAGATCATGTGGCTAAGCTCCAGTAGGGAGATGGCAGAAAGTTCCACAAAGTCAACTATCACTGCAGCCCTTCACCGTTGGCCTATGTAGGTGGCCCGACGGAAGCCTCTCATCAGGGCAAGACATATGAAAGCCGCATAGAGTTTGCAAGAAAACACATGAAGGGCTACCAGACTATGAGAAATAAGATTCTCTGGTCTGATGAGACTGAAGATAGAACTTTTGGTGATAATTCTAAGCGGTATCTGTGGAGAAAACCAGGCACTGCTCATCACCTGCCAATACAATCCCAACAGTGAAACATGGGGGTGGCAGCATCATGCTATGGGGTGTTTTTCAGCTGCAGCGACAGGACGACTGGTTGCCATTGAAGGACACATGAATGCAGCCAAGTACAGAGATATCCTGGATGACAACCTCTTCCAGAATGCTCTGGCCCTCAGACTTGGCTGAAGATTCACCTTCCAACAAGACAATGACCCTAAGCACACAGCTAAAATAACAAAGGAGTGGCTTCAGAACAACATTGTGACCATTCTTGACTGCCCAGCCAGAGCCCTGACCTAAACACAAATGAGCATCTCTGGGAGACCAGAAAATTGCAGTCCACCAACGATCACCATCCAACACTGACGGAATTGGAGAGGATCTGCAAGGAAGAATGGCAGAGGATCCCAAATCCAGGTGTGAAAAACTTGTTGCATCATTCCCAAGAAGACTCATAGCTGTACTAGCTCAAAAGAGTGCTTCTACTCAATACTGAGTAAAGGGTTGAATACTTATGACCATGTGATATTTCAGTTTTTCTTTTTAAATAAATTTGCAAAAATTCCTATATTTCTGTTTTTTTCAGTCAAAAGGGAGGTGCAGAGTGTACATTAATGAGAAAAAAAAGAACTTTTTAGAATTTACTAAATGGCTGCAATGAAACAAAGAGTGAAAAATTTAAATGGGTCTGAATACTTTCCAAACCCACCGTACATAGTATGTGTATAAACACCTGCCAGTCACCTGGGAGAAGCAGACCAGAGGCAGTGCCGGACTAGTCTCGCCTATTCCTATATTCCTTGGATGGATTTTCATACTTTATTTTCCAGAGTCGTGCACTGATTCATGCTGCCTGTGGTTCGGACAGCATGAGTCGACTGATTGCTTCCCTTTACCATGTAATAATAAACATTCCAATTACTAAGAGGAACTGAATCATGCAGAATTAGTCAGTCTTATTAGTACTGATATACAGTAGGACAATGGTGAAATGTTCATGGTACTAATGAAGGCTGTGCACTAGTGTGCTCGTATTGTGGCACAACACATCCTGAAGTGTGTTTTATAAAGCCTGAGCAACAAAGATGCCGCAGAGCGTAGTCTGTCATATTAGACTCTATTCAATGTCTTTCTTTGCAATGTCAGTAGTAAATATATCTCTGACACATGCAGACGCAGGGATCAGCAACCTACAGGATGCTAGCTGGTGTGAAACTACAACTCCCAGAATGGCCTGACTGACGAAGGCTGTTGACACATGCTAGGAGTATTCATATTACATCTGCTGTAATGTTGCAGGTTGATCCCTAGTTTTGAACATGCAGTGTATTTTTTTACATCGTACCCCTGCATTGGGAAGTGTAGAGGACTATACTTGTATGTGTGCAGTACTGATGCCCAGCGCAGGACATACATAAACTTTATTAGCATATGCAAAAAGGGCACAGAGGTATAGAGCAGAGAATACTCTTGACATATACCTTCAACACATACACAACTAGAAGTAAGCATAGCATAGCTAAGCCTGCAAAGCTCTGCTTTGCCTATGACGTATACACTATGTACAGTGCCTGCCACAGCTCACACTGCAATATCTCGTGCACAGCTGAACATTTTACCATTATAAGAGGCCAATTAAGGTAATTACTAGACGATATGGAAGCAGATTGCCCGCTGCCGCAGTCCAGAATTGAGTTAATTTCCCAGGGTAAGCGAGCTGCTGTGACCAGACATACACAAAGGTGCAGGCCGTGTATGAGAAGCAGCCCGCTGGGTCTCACCTCTTGAGTACATCATTCTCAGACGGTGTCGGACGTCTCCCTGAACCCTGGTAAAAACTTTTCAGGAAAGAAGGGGTAGAAAAGGATGAGGGGAGACTGGAGGACGAAGGCTCGCTCTCAGTGCGGACACGTCGAACAATGGGAACAGGGCTGAGTGTCAGAAAACAATATTAGGAGGGAAACTGCTATAAAAATGGAAAACTTACATAAACATGCCATATGAAAGCCGTAATGATGCATTTACTATGAAATTTACATAAGTGTCATTATGGTATCACATTCATGAGTTTTGGAATCCAGGACACGACTAATATGAAAACAAAGGGTAAATCATTAATGTACATTTCTAAGCAGTAATGCATTGTAATAGAAATATATATTTATCACAATTACTATACAATGCAGAATGAAGTCTCTGAATTGATGTGAAATGTATTCTTTGAACTGTCTCTCATTTTAGCATTATATTCAGTGTATTCCTATTTCACAGGAATTTATTTTCCTTTTTAATGCAGATATATAGAATAGTACATCCAGAATATATCTTATACCAGGAAACACATAGCTAAAATTCATCTATACGTGAACGTCCAAATGTATCACCTGCAGCTGAGATATGGAGGTCTAAGGTACCCAGAAATATCAGACTACAAGTGTCATGTGTATGGGGAACCTGCCTCATCCCTGACAGATAAAGGAAGGATCAGGCCTGTTGGATTTCCAATGGTCGATCCTTTTGTTCACCAGGAGTTAGCTGCTGTCAGAGGAGTTTGGCAGACACTTTCTCATAGAGAATTGTGGTGTTCCATGAGTTTCTGTACATGGGGAAGTCAAGCTGTTAGCTGAATCATTATGACAGCTATCTAATGTTTATAGGGGATTTTACAGGGGTCAAAAAACATTTGGCTACCAGATATTAAAGGACCAATATTTGGAGATGAGCTAATCAACCTGCAGGACCCTGGTGTGTAGGCCAGGTCAGAATTCTGCTGCCACTGGCCGAGAGCCCTGTGAATAGACTCCTACCTGCTAGCATCCCCAGGACTTCATTTAACTAACTGGCCTGACAGTATATCATTATTGTGGCATAATGAAATACAACATTATACCAGGCTGGCTAATGCCAGAAAAAGATTGTGGTTTGCTGGCCTCGTGACCATCGGTCAGAGAATAGTCACCTGGAGCAGGGTCCTAAGGATTGATTCACTCATTTCTGCTAGTAGTATAAATGATGAGTAGAAGTTAGGATGGTTTGCAAACTTTGCTCTGAGGCCCAGGAACTTCACATGTTGGGAAGCGCTATTCCCATTATATAGTAAGCCCAGCAGTTCACGATTTCAATGGATAGATGTCTCAAAGCGGCTCTGTCACCAGATTTCACAATACATACAATATGCATACAGTGTTAAATAAATATCTTAGACCGGATGAGGCTGGTATACTTTTAATTACAGTACTTTGAAAATCCATGTCAAAAGGGCTGTATAATCCGGATAGATGGACTTGGATCAAGCAGGAAAACATTCAAAAAGGATTATAAAGTCATTCTGACATAGATTTTTTTTAGTAAAGTGATCACATCCTGTTTATAGGGTCTAAGAGATCAATTTAACATAGTATACAGATTGTATAGTAAAAGCTGGTGTCAAATCCAATTTAAATAAAAATCCTTTTATTGCAATACTGAAATACCATAAAGCTGTGTGACTTCACAGTCATATTGCTATATTTAATGCTGCACTATAAAAAAAAATATCGATTCATATATACATATGGAAAAGTAGGACATGGAGTACTGGACATAGGGATAAAGTAAATAATTAGGTAAGCAATGGATACCTAAATAAAGAATTTTCAATTAAGATAATGCACATTAAAACACAAAAATGTGACTGACCTGCTCTGCCCCCCATCACAGGCTATGGAGTGCTGCCTCTGGAGGGGTGACTTGCTGTTTGGGGATTTTATATCAGGAAACGATATCCTTTTTTTGGCACTTGATGTAGGGTGACTAAAAGTGTGCGCCCGTCTACGAAACTGGGGCGAGTCTGGATCTTCTTCTGGAAACGATTGCCAAGAGGAGGACACAGGAGAAGACGGTGGAGTGGCGGGTGGAGAATCTCCTGGAGAGCCGTCCTAAGGTAAGAGAATACTTTCACAGGTCACAGCTTCTCACAATATTGGTCCTGATCTCTTCCACAACTTTACAGCCATAAAACAAGTGCCAAACACCATAAACGAGAGTAGAAAGCCGGACATCAAAAACTAAAAAGAGCTCTGCGATCCCACACTGCTCTCATGGAGGGCAAACACTCCTGGCTTTGTAGTGAATAATAAAGCCCTTCTGGCGGTTTTCTTGTCTCATGCTAGTTTCCTGGACACAAGTTTCCTGTGCTGTCAGTATAATATCCTGGAAAACATGCTATTATTATGATGGCGGCTGGTAGCTCGGCCCTACGAGAACAACAGAATCCTGCTGCTGTTGTGTCTATCACATGGGGTGATGGAGGCATGAAGGGCTGATCTCAACCAAGGACATGAAGAAGTTCTATGGCTGTATACATGGCCTCTGGGGGAAAAGTGTTACCGAAGTGCCACAAGGTACTCTATATGGGTACATAACACTTAGCTATTCTCATTCATCCTGCTAGAATCTAAAAATGCAAGTATGGTAACATGGTGACACCTGCATCCTGTGATCACAAAGAATGCAGAACAGGAACATGGGCTTTTATTACTACACTTCTCACCATAGGTGTATAAATATATCCTACATAAGTTCAGGTACCTTGTCAGAAGCAAAGCTGTTGCAGCGATCAGAGCTGTCCATACTGCCCAGTCGACCTCTCATTCGATTTGCCCCCTGTGAAAAGACACCATGTATGTATGTTAGTCTCACTAGATAGCTATCTGCATACTGTCCATTTCTCAGCTATAAACTTATGATACATAAAAAACAAGTTCAAGGTATAGAAAAATCTGCAGGTTATAACAAGGTACTAATAGGGCTAGGATGCTGTCACATCCTGCTCCTTTCTATTCTTTTATACTCATTTTCTTCCTATTTTATTCATATCACTTTTTCCCCTTTAACCTATTTGCAACCATATGACATAATTTTAAGTCATATGGGTGCAAGAGGTATATCAATGGGTCAGTATCTGAGCCCACAATACACTTGGCAGATGCTGGCTGTATTATACATTTGCATCTATCTTACAGCAGCAACCAGAGCTAGCTCCAATCACTGCTGTTTAATCATTTAGAATTTTAGATCACTGACAGCAAGCACCCATTGGCACCCGATAATGCAATTGCAGGGTGCTGAAGTGTTCCCATGGTAGCCAGGAGCCAGCAGAAGGACCCAAATGCAGCCATATTACTCCTGCAATGAAGCGTAAATGATAGCAGATCAAAGTCCTACTAAAGGAACAAAAAATAGAGTAAAAATAAACAAAATATGAAAAAAAAAATAGGATTAAATTATTCCCTTCTCCCAGATAAAAATAAAGAAATATCTGAGATTAAAACTAAAGACATATACAAAATAATGTACAGCATGTAAAAATAATCTAATGAAATGATCGCAGATCAAAGTCACACTAAAATTAAGTAAAAGTCGAAAGTATTACAAAAATATATTAAAAAAACACACAAAAAAGTTTAACCCCTTAGTGACGGAGCCAATTTCCACCTTAAGGACCAGACCATTTTTTGCAATTCTGACCAGTGTCCCTTTATGAGGTAATATCTCTGGAACGCTTCAACGGATCCTAGCGATTCTGAGATAGTTTTTTTCGTGACATATTGGGCTTCATGTTAGTGGTAAATTTAGGTCGATAATTTTTGCGTTTATTTGTGAAAATATAAAAAATGGCAAAAATTTAGAAAATTTCACAATTTTCAAATTTTGAATTTTTATTCTGTTAAACCGGAGAGTTATGTGACACAAAACAGTTAATACATAATATTTCCCACATGTCTACTTTACATCAGCGCAATTTTGGGAAAAAAATTTTTTGGGTTAGGACGTTATAAGGGTTCAAAGTTCATCAGCAATTTCTAATTTTTCCAGCAAAATTTAAAAAACCATTTTTTTAGTGACCACATCACATTTGAAGTCCCTTTGAGGGGCATAGATGCCAGAAAACACCAAAACGTGACACCATTCCAAAAACTGCACCCCTCAAGCTACTCAAAACTACACTCAAGAAGATTATTAACCCTTCAGGTGCTTCACAGGAACTAAAGCAAAGTGGAAACAAAAAATGGACATTTTAATTTTTCCAACAAAAATGTTCTTTTAGCCTCAATTTTTTAATTTTCACATGGGCAACAAGATAAAATGCATCCTAAAATTTGTTGGGCAATTTCTCTTGAGTACACCGATACCTCATATGTGGTCATAAACCACTGTTTGGGCTCATGGCAGGGCTCAGAAGGGAGGGAGCGCAATTTGATTTTTGGAGCTAATTTTCCATTCAAAAAGTCAAATGTCGCTCCTTCCCTTTCGAGTCCTGGCGTGCTCCCAAACAGTGGTTTATGACCACATATGAGGTATCGGTGTACTCAGGAGAAATCCATTTGTGAAGCACCTGGGGGTTCAAAGAGATCACTATGCATCTAAATAAATTCCTTGGGGTGTCTAGTTTCCAAAATGGGGTCACTTGTGGGGGAGCTACAATGTTTAGGCACACAGGGGCTCTCCATACGCGACATGGTGTCCGCTAACTATTGGTGCTGATTTTCCATTCAAATTGTTAGCGGACACCATGTCGCATATGGAGAGCCCCTCTGTGCCTAAACATTGGAGCTCCCCCACAAGTGACCCCATTTTGGAAACTAGACCCCCCCAAGGAACATATCTAGATGCATAGTGAGCATCACAAATTAGTCCGTAAAAGGAAAAAAAGAAGATTTTTGTGAAAAAAAGTACTTTTTCATTTTTACGGATCAATTTGTGAAGCACCTAGGGTTTCAAAGTGCTCACTATGCATCTAAATAAGTTCTTTGGGGTGTCTATTTTCCAAAATGGGGTCACTTGAGGGGGAGCTCCAATGTTTAGGCACACAGGGGATCGCCGTACACGACATGGTATCTACTTACAATTCCAATTGTTAGTGGACACCATGTCACGTATGGAGAGCCCCTATGTGTCTAAACATTGGGCTCCCCCACAAGTGACCCCATTTTGTAAACTATACGCCCCAAGGAACTTGCCTAGATGAATAGTGAGCACTTTGAACCCCCAGGTGCTTCACAAACTGATCCGTAAAAATGAAAAAGTACTTTTTTTTTTTCACAAAAATCTTTTTTTTCCTTTTTATGGACTAATTTTCGAAGCACCTGGGGCTTGAAAGTACTCATTATGCCTCTAGATATATGTTCCTTGGGGGTCTAGTTTCCAAAATGGGGTCACTTGTGGGGGTGCTCCAATGTTTAGGCACACAGGGGCTCGCCATATGCGACATGATGTCCGCTAACAATCTGAATGGAAAATTAGCTCCAATAGTTAGCGGACACCATGTCGCATATGGGGAGCCCCTATGTGCTTAAAGATTGGAGCTCCCGCACAAGTGACCCCATTTTGGAAACTAGACGCCTCAAGGATTATATCTAGGGGTATAGTGAGCATTTAGAACCTACAGCTACTTCACAGAATTTGATAACGTCATATTGAACATTTTCTTTTTTTCAACCAATTTCTCACTTTTAGAGCATGTGCACAAGATCCGGAGACACCGTGTCCTGGTCATCTCCTCTCCTGCATTTTTTTTTAGTATTTCTTTATTAAATTTTAAAAAAAAATGACGTGGGGCTTCGCCATATTTTTGGTCCAGCCAGGTACAGCAGGCAGCTACGGGCTGCCACCAACCCCTTCTGCCTAGTTTTACCTGGCCGGAAACCAAAAATATAGGAAAGCCCTTTTTTTTAATGATTTCATGAAATAATTTTTTTTAAAAAACGTCGTGGGCTTCGCCATGTTTTTGGGCCAGCCAGGTACAATTAGGCAGCTGGGGGCTGGAATCCTCAGCGTAGGGAGGCCCAAGCTTTCTGGGCCCCCCCCGCTGCGAATCTTCCAGCTACCGTGTAGCGGTGGCAGACTGGGTAATAAGGGGTTAATGCCACCTTTTTTTTTGCAGCTGGCACTAAGCCCGAGATTCTTAATGTCTGGCCTATATTAGACCGGGCCATCAAGAATCCCTAGTAAATTGTAAAGAAGACACAAGACAGAAAAAAATATTTTTATTAGAAAAAAAACACAGACACTATTTAGACCCCATCTTTATTATTCTTTGGCATCCGACGTAGTCCAGTAGGAAGGTCCGACGTAGTCCAGTGGGAGGTCCCTCGATGATTTCCAGTCTTTTACAGCATATGGGGGCGTCCCCCATACGCTATAAAATCTGGCATTCTTCCAGGAGAATGACAGGTCATGACCTCAGTAGGGTGATATCAGGTCAGGATCCTTGGTTCACAAAGTGTCAATTGTGATCCCATCATGGGATCACAATTGACGCTTTGTGAACCAAGAATCCTGACCTGACAAAACCTCACTGAGATCATGAGCTGTCAGTCTAATCACAGACAGTGCAGTCTCTGCATAGACTGACAGCTCATGATCGCAGTGAGGTCATGTCAGGTCACGATCCTTTGTTCACAAAGGGTCAATTGTGATTTCATGATGGGATCACAATTGACCCTTTGTGAACCAAGGATTCTGACCTGACATGACCTCACTGCAATCATGAGCTGTCAGTCTATGCAGAGACTGCACTGTCTGTGATTAGACAGACAGCTCATGATCACAGTGAGGTCATGTCAGGTCAGAATCCTTGGTTCACAAAGGATCAATTGTGATCCCATCATGGGATCACAATTGACCCTTTGTGAACAAAGGATCCTGACCAGCCATGACCTCAGGTCATAAGCTGTCTATTAGCAGACAGAGCATTCTCTGCTCTGTCTGCGCATGAAGCCGGCAGACAGCACAGGGAGCCACAGGGAGACAGCACAAGAAGGAGCCGCACCAGGGAGATGAAGACAGGTGAGATCGGGGATGACGGGGGGGCTGTTAGAAACAGGGGGCAGGGTGCAGGGTGCATTAGGTCCCTCTCCGATGTGACATGTGTGACATGTCACATCGGAGAGGATTGAGCAGGAGGAGGCAGCTGGCGGTTCCTGAGCGCTGCGGCGCTATTTTGGAGAGGAGGAGGAGGATAACGGGGTTGCAGGGGAGGCAGTTCAGGGTGGAAACGGGGGGGCAGGGCACTGCACTAGGTCCCTCTCCGATGTGACATGTCACACATGTCACATCAGAGAGGAATCTGCAGAAGGAGGCTGCTGGCGGCAGCTTCCTGTGCGCTGCGGCACCATTTTAGGATGAGGGGAGGGGAGTGCAGGCTCGGTACCGGTGGCTGTGTACCGGTACCGAGAGACAAGGCAGACATTTCTCTGTCATGCCACAGGTGTGATCCTGTGGCATGACAGAGAAATCATTATTTTTACCAGCGATTATATATATGTTTATGTGATCACGGTTATACACCGGTAAACGGTGTATAACCGTGATCACAAAGCCGGTATCGGTAAAAACCGGCCTGATTTATAATCTGCAGGGTCTCAGCTACCCCCGGTAGCTGAAACCCCGGAGATTTTCGGCCACTGGGGGGCGCTACAGGGCTTATTCTGATATGACTTGTTTTCACGTCCTAACAGAATAAGGACCCTGTTTTTAGGATGTATAAATACAGTGGACCGTCACTAAGGTGTTAAATGACCACTTTTTCTCTGATAAAGAAATACAAAAGAAACAAAAGAAACATATTTAGCATCGTCTCATCTGTAAACAACTGATCTATTGAAATCTAAAATTATTTATACAATTTGTTAAATGCCTAAAAAAGGAAACAAAGCACCAGAATTGCCATTTTTTGCTCACTGCCAATCCCCCAATATACAGAAAAAGTGATTTCCAGTTCCCATATCGAGTAGGAGCCGCACACAAGATTCTGTTTGCAGCCTTTATTTTTTCTTCTTGTGGAGTCTTACAAAGTGGAGGGTGCACAGAAAAAGTGCACAGAAAAAGTGATTAAAACATTGCATGTACTCCATGGTATCACTAAATATGTCTTTTCGGAGCACAAAATAAGAGCTTTTATGACAAAAAATTCAGATACAGAATTTTTTTAAGTACCTGAATAAAAAAAATGTTTATAAGGCTCCTTTTACGTCAACATTTCTATCCAGCCGTTAGGTGACAGATGCGGTTTTCTGTCCGGATCGGCCGGATCCGGACAGAAACTCTGATGTGAGAGGGGTCTAAGTTTGGTATTGCTGTAAATGTACTGACTGAAAATGATGTTATCAGGTCACTTTTATGAACATCATATAAACAAAACCTAAAAAAGGGCTATTTTCACATCAGCGTTTATTTGAAAATTTGCAGCAGATCTGGCAGTCTTGCCTTATTTGCCGTGCAGCGGCTCACTTGTGGCAAGCCCCATTCATTCCCTATGGAACTTGCAGTCAAGTGCTGCAAGTGTGGTTTTGCTGGGTCCGGCTTTATTTGTCGCTTTTTTGCGCAGCCACGAGTGCGGGATCTGCCGGATCCGGCAAAACCGCACTTGCAGCACTTGACTGGAAGTCCCATAGGGAATGAATGGGGCTTGCCACAAGTGAGCCGCTACGCAAACCTGCCGGATGTGCCGCGATTATACAAAATCGTGCATGTGATAGGTGCCAAAGAATGGCGCAAATGTGTTTTATCCATCATCTTACCCATTGAACTTGGATTTTTATTTTCCCTATTTTTTCAGGAGGAAAATGAAAGAAAACACAAAAATTTCCCACAACTGTCCTGTGTATTTTGCCTTCAGTTCCTTTGTTAATCTTGATGTGAATTGTTATGTTGCTTCAGCCATATCTTTTGTACTTCCCCACTGCAGGCAGTAAATATTGGACCATTATATGCCTCTAAATTAAATAGCTTTTTTTTATTTATATCACTATAAAATACATCTACCGTATATATTATTTTATTCTGTACTATCACTTTATGCTATGATATTATTATATGCTATGTGAGGTACTATAGCCTGTGGCCAGTATACATCATATGTCACAGGGACCTTGAACGGTGCACACAGAGTTAAGTGTATTTAGGTCAGAGTGTGTGGTTGATTGGATCACAGCTTCACAGGTGTGGGTGTGTCAGGTGGGATATAGTCTGCCTGCTGCTGTGATGTCAGAGCACATCCGGTTTCTCTGAGGAGAGGAGCCATGAGACCAGACAGCAGAGTGTTTGAAAGCTCCTCAGGTTGGGAAGATGGCAGAACCTGGAGGGTCTTGCTCTGGGTGTGTTTGGTGCAGCCGCTGTCTTAGAGGCCTACCATATATGCCAGGCTTGGAAGTGGCTGGCAACCTGTTAAGACACGTGGTGAGGAGGCCTTGGGGACGTTAGGTTTGCCCTGGAGCTCAGGTAGCTAAACCCTGGTCTGGGCCTGGATCTGACCAGTGTGACATGCATAAGCCAGCATGTATTCCCCAGAAGGTGCTCGGGGACAGTATAGAGCAGCAAGAGCTCTGTGTAGTGGTTGTGTGCTGTGTAACACAGCCTGTTAGCAGGGAGTTGGTCCTTCCAAGAAAGGAGCCTGGCCATAGGGTAGAGACTGTGCAGGACTGTATCGGCTGTGTCCCGGATCCCTGTGGATCTCTAAATGTCTCATATGGCCTGTGTATTATGAACTCTGTAACTATGGTGGGTTCTGTGAATAATGATCCCTGTTAGTAAGTTGGGCTCTGTGTATGTTGATCCCTGTAAATATGTAGGATCTGTGTATGAACTCTGTAAATAATGCCAGGCGGGCATAACTGCCATTGGGACCAGACTGTAAGTTCATGTAGGTTCCATACTGTACTATGTGATTACTGCCGGGCGGGTGTAACCGCCATTGGGAACAGATGGGTGTGTTCCATTTACATGTGATTTTAAATGAATTGTGTTTATATGTGATATTAAATTAATTGTACATTATACGCGGTTTATAATATTTATTTGTAAACTGCAGGACATTGTGTTACGTTAAAGACACGGCTGGTTGCATCAATTCCGCGGCCAAGCGAGTCTTTTGTCTGCCCTAGGCGTGCACTACCTCACAGCTATAAAAAGTAGCATCTATAAAAAAAACAGTTCCTCATTGTAAAATATCAGGCCTTATCTTATCTGCTTGTGAAGTTACCAGATGTTTTTAGCATTTGTATATAAGCGTCAGATTTATCAGTTAACATAAATCATTGCCATGCTAATAAATCTAAAGAATGGGGGCATGGCCTGGCTATGGAGGATTGAGGACGCTCACCACTCAGCTCCTGCCTCAGGGATGACTTTGGACTCGGCAAAAGATCTCATATTTGGCCCAGTTCATCCAAATGCTGGGAATGAGGCCTAAAAAGTGGATGCCCTTCTGTGGTCCCTCCAGCTGGAATCACTTGATACTTCAGAAGCTCTGCGGAGTCCCAGCCTGCACCTGTGTTCTCTAAGATGGGGACACCCACACTGTCCAGCGTTCGTCATGCCAGCGTGTGAGGAGAAAGGTCTCAAGGGAGTACTCTCTTCTTTCCTGCTGCCACAGGAACACCATGACCAGCATAGGCATTGTAGGGGTGCCAGGGGGCGTGCAGTCGCTGTCGGTTGTAGTCCTCAGCAACCTGAACTGGCACTCCTACATGAATCATAATTCAGGATTTCGGTCTGTTGCATAAAAAGCAGGCGACACTCCGTTGTAGTAGATAACAGTACTTCATCACTCAGCATCAACTTCATAACAGGTATTTACACGGTGTGCTACACTTCAGGAAAATCCTTCTGTTATACTTCAGGGGAATCCTTCACTTTCCCCTGCTGAACTAACTGAACACTACAGTGACCAGATCCTTCAGTCCTAGAACCGTGATACCCAACAGTATATTCTCTCTATCCCTACTGCAGCTACTCCTAAATCCCCTCAGACAGAGGCAAATATCCAAACTGCCGTTTTCCACACTGCACGAGCATCTGTCTGCTCCCGGCCGTTGTCAGGGTCCTCAGCTCTAGGTTCGTAATACCTCCAGAGTCCCTTGTTCTCTCATACCCACAGCCCCTCGTCTGAACTCCTCTATCAAGAGTCGGTTCAGATGCCTGCCTTTGGCCACCCTACTCAAACCTCGTGCCCCCAGATGTCTCAGGGGAAACTGCCGACTGAGAACTGGTCCAACTCCATATTATGCAGGACATAGTGCCCTCACTAGCACTACTCAGCCTTCACTCCCGGCTCTCTTGTATTATGCCAGCGTGGTTATCATCTTTGAGGGCAGGAACAGATATTCCCTTATTCTCAGGAGACAGGATTCCTCCCCATAAAATGTCAGACAGGGAGCCCACCCCTACAACATCAAGGTGAGTGCTTAATGATAAAATAGGTCCAGGGTCACTGCTCCTCTGGTACAGACACCCAGCACCTCTACTCAAAGACAAGGCAAAATGACACAAATCTTGCTGCTCACAACATCAGCTCCTGTATAGGGGGCTCATTCCCTGCTTTATATTGTCTTCTCCTTCATCCCCTGGGGAGCAAGAGAGAGTCCTATAAGGGCATTTTCTCTGGTGGAAGATCTCAGTGTGGGAAGATCTTAAGGTACCGTCACACGTGGCAATATGGCTTCCATATCGCCGTAAATTTGTGAATTTCGGCGATGTGGAAACCGCATCGCCTGTGCATAGTGGCGTGAGACAGGGAGATTTTACGGTGTGAAATCGCCGGTGGAGCATCACCTGATCGCCCTGCTCTGCTGAGAAATCAGGCAATTTCAGCGCATCATGGTGTGTGACTGGGGGGATAGCGATGTAGAAAGAGAGCTCAGGCCATCTGGAAGCAATTCCAGAGGCGTGCCTGAGCGTTCTGTTTGGCGCGCCCCTTTTGCCGCAATTGGAGGTCGCTCCTGCGTTTCCCATTGGCTGGCCATGGCTAAGGCGCTATATTTCAATCACGATATAGTAGAAAGTACACGGTCATGTAGTGGGCAGACTTCCTGACAAGGCTGACCAATGGCGACGCAGTTGTGTTGGCCAATCGGAGTGGTAGGGGCATGGTGTATAACACTCTGCCACGCCTGTCTCCTCGGCGCGCTCACACTCTACGCCCGCATCGTTGATGCAGTGGAGGTGTGTGGCACGCAGATTTGGTGGCAATGTGGTTATGTGAAATTGCTTCCGGTCTGCGGCAGGGAATTTCCGGAACGCAGGATCGCCGAACATCGCACGCAAGACGTCTATGTATGACAGGGCGACGGCGATGTGTAAAAAAGTGCCCAGAACGTGCACGCTCATGTCAAATTGCCAGCCATATGGCGGCGATATTTCTACGTGTGACGGTACCTTTAGAGCTTGTATATGTGCCATTCACACAAAAGAGGTCATGGAGAATTACATTGCCAAGCTAGAATCTTCATATAGCGCTGAGTCTACAGCTATCAGACAAGAGGTGCAACAGGTAACAAAAGGGTTTGACGCTGAAGGGTACACAGTCAACTGCACAAAAAGTAAATGTTGATGAGCAGACCATCACATCCCTCTCATATCAGCTGAAGTGTCTGACAGAGCTCAAGGATGACATTGAGAATAAGAGAGCAAATACAAATATCAGGATATGTGTGTCTTCCAAAAACATTGGGACAACTTCAACTGGAGGAATCCTTGTGTCATATTTAACGCCATTTTGACTGTTCCTCAGGATACAGTGTTGGAACTGGGCAGAGCTCACAGGTCCTTGGGTGCAAGCTCCACTGATATAACTAAAGCAAGAGCTATGATATGCCAAGTCTATAGATAAAAGGTGAAAGAAAGCATCCAATCTAAAGCCCACAAGATGGACCCTATCAAAAGCACATTTTTTTGCCTATGCCAGACCTGTCTCGTCACACTCTGCAGGCCTTTGTTGGAAAACTTTAGATCATGGAACATTTTATATTCATGGGAATTCCCCTTTAGACTTCAAGTCCATTATACGGCATCTCTACATAATCTTCGTTGCCCTAGGACATTCCAGCTTTTCTCTCAGGATTGGGAATTCCCTCTGTTTTTGTCTCACCGGACTGGCCAGGTCTTGCTAGAGGTCCAGGACTGGATGGTATTCCACAACCACAGAGAAAAACAAGATGTAATCCCAGGAAGATTTCCAAAATATGGGGTCTTGGTTCCTCCTCTTCCCGGACTAATTGTATTCTCCAGTGGTTTCTCTCCAAATCACCTAACCTGCAGATAACAGCACAATTGTTCACTATGGGTTGCTGTTGGTTTCCGATATGGGTGGGTTCATCAGAACAAGTTCTGTTTAATGACACTGCTGATGACTGTTATACAAATCTGTAATCCAACACAAATAAAGGGAAAGAAATGCCTATCACCTGCACCGTACTGGATCCTGTACATTCCTAGCTGCACATCAATCTAATGGTTCCTGCACAGACTGAAATATCCATAGCAGCAGAAAATCACAACCTGGATTTGGCTGCATGAAAGACTATCACATTTGTTCACATACCTCCTGAGGAACCAGCAGGGAGGTTACTAAGCATCACAGACCAAATTAGGGCAAGCGTGCAAAGACAGGTACTCACAGAAAGGTATTATAAAACACCTGACAAGTGGAAACAAGAAATAATAAATGCAAGCAAGGGTTACCTCCTACAAGCCTAACAGCGAACAAAGGAAAGGTGTAGGCAAGACAAATGATAAGCACAGAGAAAATGCAAAACTTATCGAGAGAGAGTTATCTGAAATCTATTTAAAAATACAAGAATGTTCCCTAAGACGTATTTGTAACTAAGGCAACATATAAAGTGATTCTGGTTCTTTCACCCATACCCTTGAGAAGATGTTTTCTAGAGAGCTGGTCAAGGACTTCTTAGCCTTGTTTTTCAAAATATCTAGCTTGAAACGACCACTAGGGGCAGAGTTCTCCGGGATTGAGCTGCTTGACAAACTCTGAAACCAAAACCAAAAAGTTATTATAGTAAATAATAATAATAATTTTTATTTCTATGGCGCATACATATTTCACAACACTTTACAATTCAGAGGGGGCATGTACAGGTTATATCAGACATTACAGGGTAACACAATTCAACAGATACCAAAAGGATTGAGGTTCCTTCTCGCAAGATTACACTCTATGAATAATCTAAACTAAAATAATCAACACAGTATTTAATCTTGAAGAATCATTTTATATAGAGGCTTAACTAATTATTAATACCTCTGATTATTAGCTAAATAGATGTTCTTGTGCATGCAGAGGTATAACATAAGCAGGTTTAGCCATCTTCACGTGTTGTGTTTTTGCAGTATTTTTTTTTCTCTTGGCCATCAAGAATCTGCTTAGGCCAGCTTCACACCAAAGTGAAATTCGATCCGGGGCTGTCAGGAGTGAACCTGACAGCCCCGGACCGGATCTGGACACAGAGCCGGAGGGCCAATTATGCCCTCCGGTCCGGTGTGCAGCCGGATGGCTCTTTTGCTGACCGCAGCTGCTGATAATTCAAGATCGTGACTAGCGGGGAGCTAGCCGCGGTCCTGAACTGTCAGTGGGGGATAACTGGTGGTGCTTAAGTTAAGCGCCGGCCGGTACTGAGCTTTAGCACCTGGCGTCCGGCACCGATGCGATCCAGCGCCATAGACTCCCATGTTAGGGGGCGCCAGATTACACCGGACCGGGAGCAATCCGGGAGGATCAGCTTTTTTTCCTCGGACACAAAAATGGTGCATGCAGCGTTTTTGTGTCAGGGAGAAAAATCCGAATCCTCCCAGATCCTTCCGGACAAATGGAAACCGGATGGCAGATAGCTGTCATCCGGCCCATCCGGCCCCATAGTATACCCCTGACAGCCCCGGATTGGATTTCACTGTGGTGTGAAGCTGGCCTTACAAAGAGCAGGTTTTACTGCAATTTTGAAGCTTTTTGCTGTTGCATTAGGTCCTGGTTTTAAGTGTCATTTATCTACAGTACATGTTTAATAAAGTAAGATTTACGCAGCAAAAGCACAGCGTGTTTACACTTTCTCATTGCTATATATTGGCTGCAAAAAACACCTAAAGTGTAACCGCAGCCATTTAAATTTTGATTTAATAATAATGTAGAGCAAGTGATTTTAATAAACTTTCAAATTAACTTCATAAGAGAAATCAGGAAGAAAACCATACATCTAGAAGATGTCCCTACTAGGCTGTTTAAAACCTGACATATAAGTGTGAGGGGTGGGGCCTACACAGTGTGACTGACTACAGATCAGTGTATAGTCATCTTAACTCAGAAGAAGGACTCCAGGGTGTCAGCACAAAGCTGCTGTGATCGCTCTCCATTCATATCGGCTGCCCCTGCTAACAGCTGATGCCTCCACTCAACCCTGTCCTCACTGATAACAGGGAGTAGAGCATGTGAATGCAGGAGATAAGATTCAGCTTTGTGCTTACAGCCTGAAGCTCCCTGTCCCTGAGGTAATCTGAACAGTGATCAGCTGTGTAGGCCTGCTCACTCCACCCTTATTTGGTTTCATGGCTGTATTCAGTGTGTGTAGCGTGAAGACAGATCTGACTAATAATGAACATATGTCTGCTTAAGTAACAGTCTAGTGGGGACATCTTCTAGAAGGTTTAACGATGGTTTTCTAATGGATTTCTTGTATGAAGTATATTTGATATTTTATTATAGTCCCTTCCTCTACATTATTATTATTAAATAAAAATGTAAAAGGCGGTTACACTTTAAAGAACTGACTTGCTGCAGATATTAATAATGCTGCAACTTTCCGATTTGGTTAGGAAGATAAAAACCAAGCGTGTGCATGAGATCTCTGAAACCTCATAGCTTTTGCTGGTACTGTAAAAAGCCGTTTTAGTTTGAATAAAAAAATGCTGCAAAAACACAACATGATCACACAAAAAAGATGCATCTATACATCTGAATGGGGTTTCTGGAGCATAAATATGCATGGATGTCTGCAAGCTTTATTCAGGTAAATGGGACAATGAACATCCAGAGAGTCTGGTCACTGAGCCATGAAGTTTGCATAATTACTGCATGAAAAATAAAGCCAATTTTCTCAACTCATTTTATTATATCTTATATTTGTAGGAATCAGTTTTAGACCTAGAGATGACCTTTAAGAATAAGTTGAAAACCATCTTCTTATGTAGCTTCTCATTAATCAGACGAAGCAGAAGCCTCCGATTCTCTTCGTCTGGCCACAAATACAAGCTGGGAGCAAAACTCTGATACTAATTTGGTGTGATCTAATAACGAATGTTTATATCGCTAAATGCTTCTTCCAATATTCACAAAACCAAGAGGCAGACCCGACCCTTCTTCTTCACGGATCATGTCCTGAGCTCAGATTTAATGAAGTGTGATATCAGCCAAGCTGTGACGCCATAGGCAGAATTATAGCACTATAGTGTAAGGATGAATATAAGGAACGCAGTCTCCAAAAGGCTGCAATACGACTAACAAAAGCACTGCTCACATAACATGTTTTGTGTAAAATGTCACAGCTCATCAATACAGGCAAGGATTTTATTGTCGTTAAGAAGCTTAAAAATGCAACAACTTTATTATTAGGCACAGACCATCTAGTAAATTTGGCACAAGTCACTCCGGCTCAGTTTGGCAGCTATGAAAAGGCACAAGTTCATCAGGAGGGTCAGTGCACAACAAAATTATTATCCTTACAGCAAGAGTACAAATTAGACAGAACTTAAAGGGATATTCCCTATCTCATACATTCATTGCATATCCTGATATATCATAATAGGATATTAGATGCAGGTTCCAATAATCAGAATTGGATCTTTTAAGAATGCAGCCTTATTGCATTATATTCTCAGTGGAGAAGTGGTCGGAATCCCCATACAAATGAATTGGACTTACGACACCTTCCGCTAATATCAGCATGCTTGAGGATATGTGCCTGTGAATGATACATGTCCAGTCTATGAGACCAGAATAAGCTATACTGTGGTTCAATAAGTGTTCGAGATGGGAATACCCTATTAATTACCAATTAGAGAAAGATGATAAGTGGGAAATTTTCACACAACGCCAAATGAGCCTCAGTAAGGCCGGCTTCACACAGTGGTGTGATCCGGTCCGGGGCTGTCCGGGATGCCCCTTACAGCCGCGGACCGGATCACCACACAGGACTGGGGGGCTGATATGCCCTCCGGTCCGGTGTGCAGAGCACGCAGTTCCCGCTGCTGATAAGTCAGGACCACGTGCGCCGCGGTCCTGACCTGTCAGCGGCTGCAGCTGCGTGCACTGCACACCGGACCGGAGGGCATATTAGCCCCCAGTCCTGTGTGGTGATCCGATCCGCGGCTGTAAGGGCATCCTGGACAGCCCGGACCAGATCACGCCGCAGTGTGAAGCCGGCCTAAGACTAAGTTCAGATAAATGTTGAACTTTATGGACCTGTCATGTCTGCAAATTGCAGATGTGACCATCAGTGTGCAGCACCATCTGCTCGTCCCCATAGAGGATGGGTGTAGGAGCTGCATGCACTAGTCTGTTCCATAAATTAGACTAAATTATCGCCTGCTGTCATTTATTTCACATGAACATGAAGTCCTTATGGAAAAACATCTATGTGCACAATCACACTGACTAACATTGGACATGAGCAGTCTGCTGCATGCATGGACACCACACCCGGGATAAAAGGCTTGTGTGAAGTTAGTCTAATGGACAAAGACCAGCGTTCCATTTTAGCTTTCTATTCATACTTTGTAGCCATCATCCAATATGAAACAACAAATAAGTCAATACTACCTGACGACAGCATGCAATATGAAGTGTGCAAATGCACATAATCATTCCAAACTGTATAATATTATAAAATTGAGATTTTTGGCAAAATATTGATCAACCTTTTGAGCCACCCTGCCATGTCAAGGCAATCTCATCAGGGCAGTTCTACTCTATATATTTTTATTTAATTTTAGTTGTTCCCTACGGCCTCCAACATGCATATAAAGCAGAACCATTAAAAGCAGCACTTTATAATGCTTCATATGTAGGTTGGAGGCTGTATAGCACAACTAAAATTAAATAAAAATATAAAGAATAGGACCGCAATGATGAGACTGCCTTGACATGGCAGGGTGGCTCAAAAGATTGATCAATATTTTGCCAAAAATCTCAATTTCATAATATTATATTGCAGGCTATTCTCAGGTAGTACTGGCTTACTTGCTCTTCTTATCATCCAATATGGGAGCAAAAGTCTTGTTCCTTCCAGGAACCCTAAATGGTGAAGGGGTTGAGAGCTTTACCGTCTGCATTTCTCCAATATGAACATGGGTTTTCTGCTTGGTCTCACACAACTGTCTCAGGTGAAGTATGACGAGCTCATTCTCCTCCTGGTCACTGGTCGCTTTCATTTTCTGACAATAGAATACATACATATATAGGGTAAAGCACATTATCGCTCCCACAGAACCTGAAAAATTACATATATAACATATTACTATATAGTGGAAGGTTATAAAAAGTAAAAGCAATGTAAGGCTGTTACCACAAAGAGAAATCTCTAGTCTTATGGTGGGTTTACACACACCAATTTATCTGTTCAATATCTGAACAGATCTCTGGTTGCAGTGAAATCATGGACACATAGTTCCATTTTGTGGCTGTGTACAAATGATACAATGTGTCCATGATTTCACTGCAACCAGAGATCTGTTCAGATATTGAACAGATAAATTGGTGTGTGTAAACCCACCATCACAGGACCAATGGGGAGACCCGACTACCAGGATCCTGCGCTTCCCCCATAGCCTTGTATAGAAACACTTTCTTGCATTTCTGATAATTGCACATGGAGCTAAGACGTCAGTGAATGTCCAAAAAGGGGAACATGTGTGGGGCTATGTTCACACTTTGCAATTTTTTTTTTGCATTGTTTCCCAGCTTTTTTTCATGTTTTATGCAAATTAAAAGCTGTTTTTTACAGAACCAGCAAAAGCCATGTGATTTCAGAAATCTCATACACACAGGCTTGTTTTCCTGACTGAAACATAAAATTGCTTTGTTTTTGAAAGCAGCAGCATGTGAATTCTTACAGAGATTTTGCAGCATTTTTCACCATCAAATGCAATAAGAAAGGGCAAAAACACAACTGCGTTTTTGCTGCTTTTGTGGTGAATGAAACAACTTTATTTAAACATGTACTGTAGAAAAATTACAGACCAAAAATGCAGCTAAAAACAAAGAAAAAATGGAGAAAAACCTGCTTTCTGGAGGTAGCTTTTTTACTGCCAAGAGAGCAGGTTTTGCTGCACAAAAAACAGCAAAAAAGCAACATGTGAACACAGCCTTACAATCACCCAGTATAAAATATCAGTTATGGTATGGGGGCATTAACTTATATAATTATGTTATTTGTATATGCGGGTACAAGGTCATTTTATTGCAGATGATTGCAGATTCCATAACGTTTTATTGAATCAATATTCTGTATATTTTTGGTAATACTTCCACCTATATTTCAATGTCAACTGATGGGTCAGAAATAGAAATTCTCTGTCTTTCTGCTCCTTGACAGTTTATGCACTATTGTATGTACTGTTATACATTTGCTTTTTAGGAAGGAAATAAATATAATTAGATAGAGGATACCAACCTGGACTTTTTCAAAAATGTCCGCTTGTTCATTATCAGAGAGCAAAGACAGTTGTCTCTGGATTATCAGCTTGGCTCTGGGTGGGTACAGCCCTGGGAAAGAAAGACATGGCCCTTAATGAATGGAAAGAAAAGATCTTAAAATAGAAGGTGAATATGCATATATATGCATGAACACTGGAAAAACATTATGAACCTTAAAGTGTAAATATCATTTCATTGATGAAAAAAACAATACTGTACTGATTGTTAATGATGGGTCACATAGCAGCTAGGATAATGATTTTTTTGTGCCATATGACTTATTTTCTCAACATTTTTTGCATGCTTTAAAAAACAGCATTTTAGTGCTGTGTGGGCGTGGCCAGCAGCTGATAACAGTGAGCAGTGCAATGTGATAGCAGAGAAGAGGCAGAGGAGTTTGCAGTGATCCCGACATCCTGACAATGCTCAGCACTGTGCATTGCCCTGAGCTAATCTGATACATTGCTTCCTCACCCGCTGCAGCCATCAGTGTAGGCCCCACCCCCTCCCTTATATGGTTACATGCCCGTATTCAGTGGCAAGTTAGGGGGAGCCACTCCCTTCTTTTACTGATCTGAGCTTTATAATGCATCCCATGTCTGTGATTCCATTTTGGGACCCGGTAAAACACAGCATCCTGCTTCTTATGAGGTCAGTTGGCACAGTAGCAGGTCATAATACAGTTAGTGTAGGGACCGTCCCGAAATAGGTCACCTTGGTGAGGCGAGATGGCTTAAATACATTTTTGCAAAAAAGGTATGTACCAAGTATTCTGTTTTTAACAGCACTAATTTTATTTATTTATTGCAAGGTAGCAGGTCATAATACTGTTATAGTGTAGGGACAATCCCAAAATGGGTCACCTTAGCGAGGTGGGATGCCTTAAATAACTTTTTTTTCAACAAAAAATTGCAAGGTCATAAGATACACATACTTTTTTTATTGTTTCATTCAATCTGGTATTTATTGTGAACATGCTATACAGGCATGTTTACACAAGTTCACTCTGGCTCAGGTTACTCTGTATTTCATTAGGTTACTTGCCTTCTGACAAGTTAGGGGGAGCCACACCCTTCCTTTACTGAGCAGAGATGTTATAATACATCCAATTTCTGTGATTCCGGTTTGGGACATGGTCACATACAGCATCCTGCTTCTTTTGAGGTCAGTTAACACAGTAGCAGGTCATAATATAGTTAGTGTAGACACAGTCCTAAAATAGGTCACCTTGGCAAGGTGGGAAGGCTTAAATACGTTTTTTTTTTTTGCAAAAGAAGGTATGTACCAAGTACCCTGTGTTTTTAACAGCGCTAGATTTTATTTATTTATTGCAAGTTATTTGGCCATAACATGAACATCCTTTATTTTATTTCATGCCCGTATTCATTGTGAAGATGGATATTACTGATCATAAACATGCCTGCTTCACACCCAGTCTAGTGGGGAAACCTGTGAAGTTATGACATATTTATGACTAGTTTTCAAATCTCTTGCTCTACATTATTATTAAATAAAAATGTACACGGCGGTTACACTTAACTATTCATCCCCGCTCTACTGCTATACCACATGTCCAAAATTTGTATAAAATGATGACAGATCCTTTTTTAAGGGATTTTTTTCTCAGTAATCTTCTAGGATGATTTTGAGATACATCAATTATTTTCACATTATTTTAATTGATTAAACTAATTCTTCATTGAACTCGTTAAGCTTTATTAACATTAATTAAAATGCTTACAACCCATTTTCTATAATTGTGCAATGTAAACAGGTAAGAGGATCAAACGACACGGCCAAAACTGCTGGTTCACTGAATAGTTTACACGTAAATTATTGTCCCTTGCTTATACATAGTGTAACGTACGGTACATAGAAATTGTGTCTTTAAACGATATGCTGAATTTGACCTCATTCACACATTCGTGTTGCACACAGGTGTTGTATCCATTTCTGTCCCAAATCCCCTATGTATGCATTATAATCTATGGTGTTATTCACATGTTTGTTTCTAAATGGACTGTTTGTTCATGTAAAATATGCGGAGACTTGTCTATTTTTTCCAGCAGCAGATGACAAGGGCCAATGCAAGTTAATGGGTCCAAGAAAAACACATAAAGCAAATTGGTGTCTTTTTTGTGCTGCATGTATTTAACATTGCAAAGGATAAGATAAGCTTTGTAACTTCTTTATTTATCCATCTGTGAAAAACACTGATGACACTGATGACACTGATGGTAAAAACACATTGACTGTACACTGATGGTAAAACGGACACATGGACCGTACACTGATTACAGTGATCCACAACGCTGAGGACATGTGAATGTGGCCAGTGAGAGACATTATACAATTTTTCTACACGATTATCCTGACATCTAAACACTTATCTGACATGAAGAACAGATCATTTATTGTGATCACTTAGAATAGTACTTATTCACATGGACTAGTTAGGATCTGATCTCTCGATCTATACTGTTCAGTGCAGTACATATGATGTCTCATACCTTCAATTCGCTCACAGAGTTTGTGTAGAGTGTGCATAGGACAGGCTTCACACAGCTTGACCTGCGTCTTGGCATTTTGCAGAGCAGCAGCAGTGCTGAACGCTTGCTTTAAGGTTAACATGACTTCATCCACCTGATAAATGTGGAGCAATATATAACAAAGAATCATTCCTGAAATATGGCTTATTGATCCTCCTTAAAGCGAACCTGTCACCCCCTCCAGGCATCTAAAGATAACATAGCCACCTTCTGCAGCACTAAGGCTGCAGTCTGACAAGGTGTCTATAGCATTTATGCTCCCTTGATTCACTGAAATAAAGACTTATATAAAATCTGTTTCAAACCTGATCCAAGACCGGGAGGCGGGTTTTCAAGTGTCTGTCTCCTTCCTCTGTGGTGTCAGTCATCCCTCTCTGCTCTCTGTGCACCACCTCCAGGGCCATCTCCCTGCATTACAGAGCTTTGTCAGCTCTGCTACAACATAGAGCTGCTGTTATAAGAGACCCCACAGTAGTAAATCTAGCAGGAGGACCCTGAGCAGACAAAGCACTGCCTGCTACGTATCAGCCATGGAGCTGTCAGCAGTGCAGCAGAGTTGAGTTTGTGCTTTAGATCAGGGGCTGAGGAGCAATACTGCTGGGTACAAGAAACTGAAAGTGAAAACTGCTCAGCTCAAATGCTGCTACGTAGCAGGCAGTGCTTTGTCTGCTCGTCCTCCTGCTAGATTTACTACTGTTGGGTCTCCTATAACAGCAGCTCTATGTTGTAGCAGAGCTAACACAGCTCTGTAATGCATGGAGGTGGCCCTGGAGGCGGTGCACAGAGAGCAGAGAGGGATGACTGACACCACAGAGGAGGGAGACAGACACTTGAAAACCCGCCTCCCGGTCTTGGATCAGGTTTGAAACAGATTTTATATAAGTCTTTATTTCAGTGAATCAAGGGAGCATAAATGCTATAGACACCTTGTTAGAATACAGCCTTAAGGGGTGTCACACGCGTCAATATCGCCTGCACGATATCGACTGCACGTGACGTTGCAGCGATATTGACGCGTGTGACATACTGCATCAACCAGCGATAAATCGCTGGTTGATGATCGCCAGGTTTCAGAACCAGCTCTGAAACCTGGCGATCGTCGCCCGGTGGACACGCAGCATCGCTGCGTGTGACACCGGGACTAGCGATATTCCAGCTCCCAGCGCCTGTCACAAGCGCTGGGAGCTGGTCTCCAAGGTACACTGCGGGTAACTAGGCAGCGCGCGCTGCCTAGATACCCGACTGTGTACCTTAGTTACCAGCCTCCTCCGCTCACCGTGTGAGCGGAGGAGGCTGGTAACTAAGGTACACGTCGGGTATCTAGGCAGCGCGCGCTGCCTAGTTACCCGCAGTGTACCTTAGTTACCAGCCTCCTCTGCTCACCGGGTGAGCGGAGGAGGCTGGTAACTAAGGTACACGTCGGGTATCTAGGCAGCGCGCGCTGCCTAGTTACCCGCAGTGTACCTTGGAGACCAGGCTGCTCCCGCTTCCAGCAGGCTGGTAGCGGGAGCAGGACATCGTGGAAACGATATTTAAATCGTTTCCATGATGTCACTGGTCAATTGATCGCTGGTGAGTCTGTCTGTGTGACAGCTCACCAGCGATCAGCCGTCAATGTCGTCAGCGATCAGATCGCTGACGACATTGACGCGTGTGACACCCCCTTTAGTGCTGCAGAAGGTGGCTATGTTATCTTTAGATGCCTGGAGGGGGTGACAGGTTCGCTTTAAATCGTCCAAAACAGTCTTCCACAATGGTCAAAGAAATTTACACCTACAGACTTCTAGATAACATGGTATACCTAACATACAAGTAGCTATGTAAAGTATATCACAAAAGTGAGTACACTCCTCATATTTTTGTAAATATTTTATTATATCTTCTCATGGGTCAAACCTGACTATATGACACTTTGATACAATGTAAAGTAGTCAGTGTACAGTTTGGGTAACAGTGTAAATTTGGCGTGCCTTCTAAATAACTCAACACACAGCCAATAATATCTAAACCAACAGCAACAAAAGTAAGTACACCCCTAAGAGAATATGGCCAAATTGTGCCAAAGGTGTCATCTGACTCCTTAGTGTTACGAGGTCTCAGGTATGAGATGTTAAATTTGGTGTACGAATAAAAAAAAAAAAAGGGAATTGCTGCTCTACATAAAGATGGCCAAGACTATGAGACGAATGCCAACACTCTGAAACTGAGCTACAGAACTGTGCCAAAATTATACAGCGGATTACTAAGACAGGCCCCACCATGATGGACCAAAGAAGTTTAGTGCACGTGATTAGCGTCATATCGTGTGGTTGTTTTTTTAAAATGGACATACGAGTGCTGCCAGCATTACTGCAGAGGTTATAGTGGTAGGGGTGGGTAAGGAAGGGGGGGTGTCAGCCTATCAGTGTTAAGACCATATGCCACGCACTTCATTAAACTGCCCTGCATGGCTGTTGTCGCAAAAAAAGCCTCTTCTAAAGAAGATGCACAAGAAAGCCCACAGTTTACTGTAGATAAGCAGAATAAGGACATGGATTACTGGAACTATGTCCTGTGGTCTGATGAGACCAAGATAAACTTATTTGCTTGAGACGTTGTCAAGCATGTGTGTCGGCAATCAGGTAAGGAGAACAAACATAAAATAAGTGAAGTATGATTGTAAGATTGTCAGGCCTTGGAGTTGCATGAGTGAAGCCACCTGTGGGGAGCTACAATTCATTGAGGGAACCATGAATGCCAATATGTACTGTGACATACTAAAGCAGAGTATGATCACCTTCCTTCATACTATGGACAGAAGTGCAGTATGTCAACATAAGGACCCCGAGCACACCTCCAAGACAACCACTGCTTTGTTAAAGAAGCTGAGGGGAAAGGTGTTGGACTGGCCAAGCATGTTTTCAGACCTAAAAGCCATTGTGCATCAATGAGGCATCGTCAAATGGAAGGTGGAGGAGCCAAGGTCTCATGTCCACCAGCTCCGCGATGTAGTCATGGAAGAGGATTCCAGTGGCTCGTGTGAAGCCCTAGTGAACTCCATGCCCTAGAGAGTAAAGGTAGTGCTTGAGAATAAATGGTGGCCACACAGAATATTGACACTTTGGGCACAATTTGTCCATTTTCACTTAGGAGTGTACTCCCTTTTGTTGCCAGCATTTTAGACATTAAAGGGAACCTGTCGCCCCCTTTGGGCATTTTAAACTATGCCCACCAGCATTTACATGATGTAAATGGGTTCTAGTAACCCCTGTATGTGCCCAGACGTGCCCCTAATACCTGAAATATGAACATTTATTATGTCCAGAGCTGACTTCCTACTGAGACTGGGAGGCTGCTATTGAGACCAGGTGGATGGTGTCCTCGCTGCCCCTCCGGACTGGTAAACCCGCCCTGCACTTTTCAAATTTACCGCCCCTCCTTTGACAGGCGCACTCGCGCAGGTGCAGTGGAGCGGGTGTCCGCAGTGTATTGAATAGTGTCTATGTCTCCAAGACTTCACAAATCTCGTGAGATGTCGGCACAGACAGAAAAAACAGAGAAGAAGAGTTCTGCGCACAACCGAATTACTGGTGAAATAGTGTAAGTGAAAAGACATGAAACCTTGAGGCTTTCCCTCTCTGCTGCCCACACACCAGGCCATCTACCTCTGGGTACAGTATAATTTAGTGCCCTGAGCTCCCCTGTGGGCTCTTAAAACACTGCTGGATGCCATACCATGTATACTTACCTTGCATAGGACCCACTGGCAAAATTGAATTACCTAATTGGGTTTTGTATGATTATGAATTATTATGTGTTATTTGGTTACCCCTACTCTGTGGGATTGTAGTACTACCTGTAATTGCCTTCATTGTGGTGTCAATGCTGCTTAGTACGGTATGGCTCCAAGAATTCTAAGCTGATTTTCTACCCTTGGCTCACCAGTTTATAGGGGCTCTGACATCAGGGTTCACTTTTTGTTATACATTCAGGAGCCTATGCTCTCCTTAAAGGTTTTTTCCATTTTTCTATTCACCACTAGCCAGACACATCTAATTCACTAAGCCTTGCAAACCCACCCCACTAGGAGGGGGTCTTGTTGTATATATATTACTGAAGCTTATTGGATTATAACTTATCTGATTGTAATGGTTAATAACTGTTACTGTTACCCATGCTTGATTAACCTCGCTCCATGTATATACTATATTCATTGACTACTGTACCCCCTTACAACTCGCCTCCCTGGGCCCTGGTTACACTGCTCATGAATTGTGTGGCATACAGTGAATGTTTTTAATTGTTTTTAACCATCATCAAGGTTTCCTGCCTTTTCACTTACTCAATAAGTACTCTATTTCACCAGCAATTCCGTTGTGCTCGCTTGTATACAGAAGCTCTTGCTCTGTTATTTCTACAGTTCCTCCGCTTCTGTGTCGCTGCACCCACCTTAACCCGTACCAGGTGTTGCACCCTCAACTCTACTGTACTCACGTCGGCAGAGACAGCGCACCTGCGCCTGTGCAGTCCGTGCATATTGCCGATGTCTCACAAGATTTGTGAAGTTTCGCAAAACATTGGCACTGTTGAATGCACAGCGGACACCGGCTCCACTGTGCGTTGCGAGTGCGGCTGTCAAAGCGCCGGCCAGAGGGGCAGAAAATTTGAAAACTGCAGGGCGGGTTTAGCAGCCTGGAGGGGCGGTGAGCACATCATCCACCAGGTCTAAATAGCAGCCTTACAGTCTCAGTAGGAGGCCAGCTCTGGACATAATAAAAGTTCATATTTCAGGTATGAGGGCACATACAGGGGTTACTAGAACACCATTCACATCATGTAAATGCTGGTGGGCTTAGTTTAAAATGCCCAAAGGGGGTGACAGGTTCACTTTAATTGCTGTGTGTTTAGTGATTTAGAGGGCACCAAATTTACACTGTTGTAGAACGCTGCACACGACTACTTTACACGATATCAAGGTGTCATCTTCAGTGTTGTCTCATGAAAAGATGTAATAATTTACAAAAATGTGAAAGGTGTACTCCTAAAAACCTTTTTAAAGCAGAGTATGGTTTCCTTCTCATGTCTCCATAGTTATGCTTATTGACATAGGCCTTTTTACTTTGCTACGGTTTAGAATGTCTCATACAGAGCCTGAAAGGGCCTCTTGTCAAAGCACATGTCTAATGAAACTGTCAACCTCAGTCTTAAAGTATCATTGTGGCACTTTTTTTTCACCGTCAGTTAGATATTAGTCATTTATGCTCCATGTGTGTAGTAAAATACTTATTGGTCACTGTCTTCAGCGGTCTCCAGCGTTGTTCCGTCTCCTCAATCATGTGACCTCAGGTAAGACTACCCTGTGCACTCCAAGTGTTTGTTGTGTGAACAGGAAGATACTTCGTAAAAACAAAAGGGGTGGGGGACAAGAGGCGCAATAGTGCCCTATCACTAGCGACACTAAAGTGTAAAGGTGGTGCTATGGATCCACTCACCTGGTTCAGTTGTGTAACCCACAACTGGTTTGAAGGCATCAACAAATAAGCTGCTGCAGGACCTCCACCAACCACTCGCACGTGGAAAAACGTCCAGAGAAATGTTGGGATTGAAGAGGTGTATCACGGTCCGCTTCCCTGAGGAAGGTGCCAGGTTGTGCACCGAAACGCGTTGGAATAAAGGAAAGAAACTGCTTTTGAAATCCTGCCTTCCATGTGAGTGTTTCTTTGGGTATAGCAGCGAGACCGTGATACACCTCTTCAATCCCAACTTTTCTCAGGAAGATACTTTGGAATATAAATATATGAGACTCAGAACAAGGCTTTCATTGTCTAATATTAAAGTACCGTAACAGTCTTCGGCCTAAGTCAAAAAGAAGAGGTGCACTTACAAGATTGCGGACAGGACCAGAGCAGTATTGGAAAATGGCAGAATACTGGTAATTATATTACTGCACACACAGAACATACATTACTGAGACCAAACAAATGGTGATATTTAAAATAATGCCAGATTGAGACTTTAATCAAATCTCTTTCTTTAAGACAATGAGAACGTCCCTTAATTAAAGTCTCGGGATGTGAAGAATTATAATGCCAGCTGTGACATCTATTCTTATATTGGGTATTGTGAAGCCTCTGTACAATTATCTGGCCACTAATGATACTATGTTTGTTACCCACCAAGGCTTCTGTGGCACACTGGAAGACATAGCAAACATACTGGTTTATGCCAGGCTCCACACTTTCACGGCAGACAAAACCGAAGTGATCAATATGTGTAATACCCTGAAAGAAAAGAAAAAAATAAATTACCCACACAAAGTGTGTACATTGGTGGAATAAAATTATTTATTAGAGAATTATATGTATATGTTGTGAGGACCCAAATATATGATTATTATGAAGATTATCAATGTTATACTCTGTTTACGAACACGTTATAAGATAATAAGCATAAATTGCTGCCAGAATTCCCCACATATGAATATAGAACCAGTAATATCTCTGTCATTTTTTACCATTTTTTCCAAAAAACAACAAAAAAATTGTGATAATCAATGAAAGATATTTTATGCAATAAATTTACTTTATTACAAGTTATTTAATTTCTTGTCTTATTGCTTAGTAATCAGAGCTGAAACAAGCTCCTGGATGCCACGGTACATACTGAATCCACAGCTCCTATCTTTAAAGTGAATAGAGCATGTGTAAATAATACAAATACATAGGGACATGTCACAAGGTCCCCGCTGCTCCCCTATTGTTTTGTTAGAGCCTCCGTTTTACGTAAATAAAAGTAAAATACATTTATTTCAATTACATCATTTACAGGACCACTATATTGGGGTTTTTTATTGCACAGCTTATATCTAATTCCTCTGCCTTCTGTTTTATACTCACCTTCCACCACCTTCATCCTTTTCCAGTGGTGCTCCGGCCATTCTGCATGAAGAAAGACCTGCCGGCAGCACCAGTATTTTATGGAGGGTGTCGGAGGTCACTTTTTGCTACATCTCTCTGGGAGCCTCATCCTGGCTCTCATAGAATTGCATTGACACTTGTGACATTACTTCTAACTTCCGGCCTGTCAGAAGCTAATGACAAAGGATGGCAATGGGAAAATATGAAAACGCAGGTGAATATAAGAATAGGGGGTTACTTATAAGGCACAGGCGCACAATCAGTGTTAGCATTTGGATGTTGCATTTTGGATGCAGCATGTTTAGCTGACTAAACCTGCATTGTACAATACCAGCACAGTGGATGAGATTAAAAAAAATCCCATACAAACTAAGATCCTTATTAAAGGGCATCTGTCAGCAGGTTTTTCCTACTTCATCTGACAGCAACATTATATAGGCTGTGGTGCAGCGGTTGACTGCCCCACAGAGTTAAGTGGTAGTTAGCTCTGTATTAACAGCTAAAGGGGTTGATGAGACCAACAAGCAGCCTCTAAAAGAGCAGTGTGTGCTAATGGCTGAGAGTTCCCAGGCATTAGATGTGTTGGGGCTGCAGGTCAACAGCCAGGGGAGTGGCTGTCTAACCTGGATCCTCCTGTGGGTGTGACAGATCACAGATAAGCAGACTCCCTCTCAGTCACATAGGCTGTGAGGTCATGAAAGGTCCTTGACAACAGGAGAGGAAGGAGCCTGGGGAATAAGGATGGGGTTTTCCCAGCATCCACAATAGCTGAGGAAGCCTTAGGGAGCCTGGATCACCCTGGACTCCGGAAGCTTGCACCCAGTCTGAGCCCGGACTGGACCACAGTCTGCAAACCTGCAGAGGAGGCATTCCCCAGCTAAAGACTGTAGCCAGCGATCCCTTTGATGGACTAAAGGTCAGTGATTGCTGTTATGGACTAACCTGGTGTCTGTCCCGGTTAGTGGGGATAGCCTGACATAGTGTACCTGTCCAGTTCATGGATGCCCTGTATACCGTATGCGGTTTATAAAGAGTGATAATAAACCGTTGGACTTTGTTTTACTTTGAGACATGGTTTTTGCACTGTTTTCCGCAGCCAAGCGGTCCCCTAGGCGTGCGTCGCCACAAGGCAAAGATACCCAGAAACCAATGATAGATCACTGATTACTGGCTGCAACTGTTCTGACACAATCAAAGCATTTAGTTTTAGAAACACAGCAGAGCTGGGAGAGCTGCCCACATCCACACCAGGCTGTCAACAGAGATTGTGCATTGAAAGTGAGGTGTCACTCACAGCAGGGGGCATGTCAGACTGACAAAGTACTCCTGTAATGGTAATCACAGGGTAATAAAGTCATTAGCCTATAAACAATAGCATAGAGCCTTATAAGAGAAGCACAGTTGATTTTTTTTTCAACCCTAACACCATGCTGTCCTCAGCTTACATAGAAAAAACCTGCTGACAGATTCCCTTTAATGCTACATAAAATGACATGAAGCGCCGCTTTCCAAGCCACCACATGTCAATATATTATTGTGGGCATACTAATGTTCTCAGCAGGAGAACACAGCGAATATATGCTGCATAAGTAATCCTGATCATGAGCACAGATAGCGAGTTCTCCTACACAGTACACTAGCATCTTCATAAGAGAAATTATGCTGCGTCAAAAACGCAGCCAATCTTGATCGTATGCATATACCCTTAAAGCAACACTAAAGCAGTGGAAAAAAAATTACTGTAGTGGTGCTTTAAATAAAAAACTATAAAAATTAAATAAGTTTCCCCAATAGGTGGACGACCCAATTAAGGTTGTTTTCTAAACACTACTTGCATAGGAATGTGCAACAGTGTGGCAAGAGAATCCTGTAAAGGGAATCTGTCAGCATGATCCAATCCTTTTCCCACAATTACTTTTTTGATGTGGCCATGTTGCTTTCTGAAAGATAATTGTATCCACATATTTACTGATGCAATCTGTTTCTTGCTGTCTGAAAAAAATGCAGTTCTAAGGCCCTTTCACATCACGGTATTTTCAAATCGCGCAGATGCGGTGGAAAAACGCATCTGCCGCGATTACCGCATAACCGCGACACTTGCGGCACACTTGCGGCAAGCCCATGCAATGTCTATGGGCTTGCGGTAAGGGTGCGGCAGGTGCGGCAAGTGCGGTTTCGGCACTTGCTGCAGGCGCGAAAAAACTGCTGCAAGCAGCAGTTTTTTCGCGCCCCACCTGCCGCAAGTGCCGAAACCGCACTTGCCGCACCCTTACCGCAAGCCCATAGACATTGCATGGGCTTGCCGCAAGTGTCGCGGTTATGCGGTAATCGCGGCAGATGCGTTTTTTCCACCGCATCTGCCGCGATTTGAAAATACCGCTGATGTGAAGGCCCCAATTCACATACAAATGAGGTTGATGTGCTCTTGTTGTGGCAAGCACTTGGGGTTGGATACTGCTGACAGATTTCCTTTAATGAATGTTTGCTCGACTCCATTTTCTTTCAGTATCTACAGCATCATACATACAGTAATGCTTCTGTTTTTTTACAGTTTTTCATTTTTCACACTTACATTTTCAACCACAATAGTGATAATAAATGTTTCATATTAAGAAGCAATTTGTCCGTAATAAACTTCAAGTAGCTTTTAATTTGGATTCTGTTAGCAAGTGATCCCAAAGCTTCTTACAATAATCTATTTATTCAATAGTGGAAGCTAAATCCTTAATCCAGTCACCTTCACCTTACTGGTTGCCATGACTTGGTGTTATACAAAGCATTGTCAATATTCATAGGAAAAAAACTCTCAAACACCTTATATAGAATACAACAAAGGAAGATGTCCAAGTCATGTATTTACTGTACTTTTCATAGATCTTAGGGGATTTAAACGCTAGTTTGTTACTTAGTGTGCTTAGCACTTGGGGCTTAAGTAGGAATTCCCATTTAGGTTTAAAAATGCAATCTAAAGTAGATCTCATAGAGATGTTTTTTAAGAACAATGAACATTTTAATCTAGATCTTGGAATAAAAATATGTTCCTCTTTTGGATGTGATAAAAAAAAATGTTTCTGTGCTGAGATAATCTTATTTATGTGACCCTGCTATGTACTGTGTAACGGATGTGTCTGACCGTACAGGGATAGGATCTGATCATACCACATCTCCTGTGCTGAGATAATCTTATTTATGTGTCCCTGCTACGCAATGTGTAATGGATGTGTCTGACCGTACAGGGACATGGTCTGTTCATACCATATCTCCTGTGCTGAGATAATCATATATATGTTTCTGCTTATGTACTATGCAATGTGTGGTTCTGACCGTACAGGGACATGGGCCTGTTCATACCATATCTCCTGTGCTGAGATAATTATATATATGTCCCTGCTATGCACTATGTAATGGATGTGTCTGACCATACAGGGACATGGTCTGTTCATACCATATCTCCTGTGCTGAGATAATCTTATATATGTGCCCTGTTATGTACAATGCAATGGATGTGTCTGACCTTACAGGGACATGGTCTGATCATACCATATCTCCTGTGCTGAGATAATCTTATATATGTGTCCCTGCTATGTACTGTGTAATGGATGTGTCTTACCGTACAAGGACATGGTCTGATCATACCACAGCTCCTGGACAGGGGAAGTTCATGATCAGTCCCTTGTTTTCATGGTATAGATTAACTACTTCTATCTTTGGCAAACACATATCTATTCTTTCAGGACCCACTTGGTGAAGTCCATGTGTAAAATTCCTGTTTATGATTTTGGATAAAGGTGTTCAAGATGGATAGATGATTTGTAGCATAAAAGTCAATGAATAGTCCTCTAGTCTTGTTTTGTTCACCAAGTCCAAAGCTTACAACAACAGCTCCATGTGTGCCATGGCCCACTTTGGCATTCAAGTCTCCCATGATAATGAGTAAGTCTTGTTTTGGCATCTTGTTAATTTCTTCTTGAACTTGATCATAGAATAGGTCAACGTCTTCTGCTTCGGTTATCATTGTCAGAATAGTAAGAGCCAATGTCCGTTTGACTGGAAATGTCCAAATTAAGTCCATTTTAGTTTGCTATGCTAATACTGAGTAAGTGGTGTCCTGTTTTGTCTATTTTGGCTTTCAAGATGTTGAGTTTGCCTTGGTTCAAGGTACATACATTCCAAGTTCTGAACTTTATGATCTCTCTGCAGTTCTTGATCTTCGCTTTTGACCAAATGATATCAGCACCTAGACGTCCTTGCGGCTTTGATCTTGGTATGTCATGCATGAGACGATCATATTCAGGTCGACCATTGGCTGATCCCCAGTAGTTTGTTGAGAGCCTTCCAAACTGGGGTGCATCTTCCAGCACTTTATCGAAATCCTTTAGTTGTACTCTGCATCAAGTTTTCTTGGCATAATATGGAAGTAGATGGCCAGGCATTTCTTCCCCACAGTAATGTAGCTCCCATGAAGGAGCCACTATGAATCAGAGTTGTATGTTGTCATTACAAATCGCCTCGTTATGAAACATCCTGCTACTGCAATGGGCAGCATGCTTAGCTTGGTACCTCTGTTGAAACCTGTTCACCTGGAGTGTCCTTGATGGTAAAATACACTGTGAACGGCACTGATCTACATAAATAAACACATCAAATACACCATACAGACATACAAAACGAAGTGCTTACATCAGACACACAATATACACAATACAGACAAATACACATTACAGAGATCAAACACACAATACAGACAACAACAAACACACATAACAAATACACACAACAATTACACAATACAGACAAAAATATACAGTGCAGACATCAGATACACAATATAGATATTAAACAAATAGAGAATTTACAAACCAAATTCACTATAACACATCACTATACAGTGCTGAAATAATTCTAATATACAGAGCCCAAATAATGATAAAATATAGTGCTCAAATAATGAGAAATAAAAAAGTACAAAGAAACAATTCTAACAACATACATAGCCCAAATAATCCCATGAATGTGTCCAAAGCCCTAAATAGGCTGTCATCCCCCATATAAAACGTCATTGTTTCTAATAGAGCATTGATCACAAAATAGACAAGTATGACAGACTCTCCGCACACAAATAAGAGGACGCAGCACACAGACACTTACCTGAGAACATGACGAGATATCTTTAAAGTTCTTTTCCAGCACAACAGATTTGGTATCAGGACTTATTAGATTAATCTCAAACCTTCCAACCTGGAAAACAAATGTAATGCATTTAATTTATGTAATTTAGTTTTGAAATAAATTTAATAAATCATGTACACTCAACAATGAAATTGCAACACCAAGAAGGAAAAGTCATAGATTTCTGGAAATCACAGAATGGATAGACATGTTATTGATAGGCAAATGATGAAAAAATGGAAACAACATTTCTTCAGCTGTTCTTCAACATGACAACACCAGGCCGCATGTTGCTCGTGCGACTATGAACAGCCTGTGTGGCCAAAATGTGCCATCTTTGCCTGCAGTTTTTCTGGGCATTCTCCCATCGAACACATCTGGGGAGACATTGGTTGACTATTGTGAAGGGAGCTGCCAGCAGCAGATCTTGATGATTTGTCTGCCCAAGGACATTCAGCTTGGCTAAACCTTCCTCCGACAACCATTAATAATCTTATGGTTAAAATGCCAAGGCGTATTATGTGTGTATATCTGATTGTAGTGCTCATACTCAGTACTAAATAAAACGCTTTCCTCCATGGTTACAGAATGCTTGATGAGATCGGATATGGGGGTACGACCTGTTTACTTCACACTAAATTACACCTTGATGTAACAAAGACATAACTGTGTAATGGATGTTTGGCCATCTATCGTATTACTGAATGTATAGGGGCTGTACGCTGTCGGGGGGGTGGGGGTGGGAGGGTGGTTATAGAAGGGTTTATCTTGGAACTATTCTGTATACTGTGATATGACATTTGAGATGTTTTATTATTGAATGTAATAAAAATGTATCTGATTTATACATAAAACGCTTTCAGTGTTTTCATCCTTTGCCCATCATAGTCATGTCTATCCATCTTGTCAGCTTCAGAATTCAACAACTTTTCCTTCATCGTGTTGTGATTTCAATTTTTGGAGTGTATTGGCTTCTAATAAAATGTAGAGTTAAATCCACATGAAGAACTGCTCAAATTATCTGTTCACATTTGAATGAGTTTGGAACAAATGTCATTCCGGGTGTTCAGAAATATCCTTTGTAGAGTCGGAGCTGTGTGGCAGATCTTTAAATTCCCAGCAAAAAAATGTCACATTAGCTCACCTGGAGGGACACAGCAATAACTGCAGGTGTGAAAAATTACTTAAAATTAAAATCAGTACACCCACCATTCCCTTCATTTACCTCCCTGCACTTCACTTGTTCGAGGCCTCTGTCCTCACACAGTCGATGGCAGATTACTAACTCATTCTTGTGATAAGTTGACACAAGTCACAGTCTTCAGCATTCATATGTGTCTACATGTGATTGCAAGGGGTCGGAAATACAGGGGCCAGCTGGGGGCCCAGAGAATCCTCACCAGCAGAGGTAGAAAGTTGGGTTCATTTTTTTCACCATTGTTAGGCTACATTCACACGTTCAGTTTGTAGTCTGTTTTTTTCTCATCAGTTTTTGTAACCAAACCCTGGAGCAGAACAATCAGAGAAAAAGCATAATACAGACAAGTCACCACTTCTCTATTTATCACCCACTGCTGGTTTTGGCTACAATAAATTATGAGAAAAAACAACAGATCAAAAACTGAATGTGTGAATGTAGCCTTAGGCTGCGTTCACATGCTGCGTATTTGTCGCGTTTTTTTACGCGCGTATTTGCTTCAAAAATACATGTGCATCTGCATTTCCCTGCAAAGTGAATGGACATTCACTTTGTGCCATTCAGACGTCGCGTAATTTTTGGAGCAAAAAACGCGTGCGTAAAAAGAATGAACATGTCAATTCTTTCCAGTTTTTTTACGCGCGTTTCTTCCATAGGCCCCATTATAAGCACTGGAAGAAACGCACGTAAAAAAGCGCAATTGAAGTTGTTGTGTCACGTTTTTTTTTACGCACGTTTTTCCCCTTAACAAAACGCACGTAAAAAAACGCAACAAATACGCAGCGTGTGAACGCAGTCTAAGGCTGGTTTCACATCACGATTTTTGAGAATGTGTGGCTATCCATTGTATCCCTATGGGCACGGATTGGTCCTGTATGGCCATCCGATTGTGTCCAAATTGTAACGGATCTGATTGTGTCAGATTTTTTGCTGTATCCGGGAATCGGAGACTGCTCCAATTTTGGGCACAGCAGACCAAAATCGGACACAATCGAATCCGGGGCGGTCTGCACCAAAAAACATGGGAGCCTATCGAGCACAGGTTCGGGAAGAAACAGAATCATTTCCAGGACCAGATTTTAGTGTACTGAGCATGCTCAGTACACTAAAACTGCTCTTTACCGTGTAATTTCACTTTCGCAATGTATACATACAATGCGGAAGTGAAGCAAGTGTTAAAAATAAAAAAAAAAATCCTCACCTCTCTGGCGAGTGTCCCGCGATGTGCGACATCTAGCTCCGAAGGCTTAAGGACCTAGATCAGCTGACCGGGCGGGGCAACCCGATCAGCTGATTGGTCACATGACCGCATCAGCGCACTTTAAATCCCTCGCCGAACGCCTTTGGCGGGCAGGCGATTTAAACCACTCAGCTGATGCGGTCATTTAACCGATCAGCTGATCGGGTTGCCCCGCCCTGCCAGCTGATCTAGGTCCTTAAGCCTTTTGAGCTAGATGTCGCACATCGCGGGACACTCGCAGGAGAGGTGAGGATTTTTCAAAATTATTTTTAACAATTGGTTTGTTTTATTTCACTTCTGCAATGTATGTATATACATTGCGAAAGTGGAAGTGCCCCGCTTGCCTGCACTTTGCAGTCTCAGGCTCCTCCCAGCTCTTTCGGTGTCCAAATCTGGAAAATCAAGGTTACATAACCAGTTGTTATTTTCAGAAAATTACAAAGTCGTCTAACTAAAATTGGAAGTGGGGGGGTAAAGGGAGTGGTGGCGAAACTTAGGAAGAATTGGGAGCAGGGGAAGGAAGGGTATATAAAGGGTTTCAAGGTGTCCTGCTCAGAGTGATGATGTTGACTAAGTAGTTAGAAAGTTCTGTCCTTCAAATGAGGGTATAAACATTCAATTTTGAGATAGACATGAATAAGTGATAAAATTGTACAGAGGTATGTTTAAGGAGTATAGATTGTTTCTCATGGAGGTTTCTCTGATGTATTTAACCACAGGGTCCAGGAGTCGATAGCTTTTGAGTTTTTGGAGTTGGATAGTCTAAGCTTTTCATATATGCCTGTTTGACTTGCTTCTTTTAACCATTCTTTACATTGGAGATGCAACAGACAAAGAGGTACTCCAACAAACATTTGGCTAGAATGCATAAAAATCAAACAGTTCTGGTTAAATATCAAAGAGTTCATAAAAAAAATTCCTCAACATAGACATACCAATAACACCCGGCTTCATTCTTCTCAATTTAGACCCCTCCAATATATACCTAAACAGAAAATCACGGATACCTCATCTGATCAATGCAGCTAAAATTATTGCACAGCATTGGAAAGATGATGAGGGCTTGTTTTTTTGCAGCACGAGTTGTACTTTAGAATTACATCATTCATTTTACCATATACTGAGCTGGAAAACAGGAAAAAATATTTAAGTGCAGTAAAATTGCAAAGAAAAAGTGAATTTTAATGATTTTTTTTTTTGTTTTTAATTGTACCATTTTCAAGTATAATTGATGTTTTGCTTGTCACTTATTGCATTTTATTGCAGTGTTGAAGTGACCAAAAAAAACCTTAATTCTGGCATGTTGAAATTCTTTCTGTTACACAGTATACAGATTGGTTTCATTTACCGGTGTATCATATTTTAGTAAATCGGGCACTTCTAAAAGTGGCAATACTAAATGTGTATTTTTTAAATATATGTTTTATTTTTAATGGGGAAAAATGTGGGTGATTTTTTATAATTTTTCATATGTTTAACACCACACATAACACAGTGATATCTCCGAGTATGTCCATGTTGGCAATTTTCTGTGTGGGCAAGTTTCCTTGTGAGTAATTTTTCTGTGGGCAGTCATGGCTTTGGGCATTTTTCCTGGAGCCATACATAGAGGTTGTAAATGCCACAATTCAAATAAAAATCTACTGCAAAAAATGATTTTTAGCCAAGAAGGCATTCGCTTTGGCCAAAAGAATGCTTTCCCCTTACCAATGGTGTCCACACGCTCTAAAGGGGTTGTTTTATGTCATCGGTCCCTCAATAATGACCTGATCACAGGAAGGTGCTGCTATATCATCATTCCAGCTGCACTGAAATCAATGGACCATCCATGTGATGCATGGACAAATGATTCCTCCCGAAAGAGCTCTTTTCACAGTTGCTTTTTACTCAAGGTGGCGGCACCCACTGCAGGTTGTCAAGATTTCCTTAGTATTTGACAATTGGCAATTTAATTTTCTGCACAGGGTGATCATTCCAACTGTCAAATGCTAAGGAAATCCTGAAAACATGAACTTTTTGCGGCCCTTGAGGACTGGAGTTGCCTACCCTTGCTCTAGATTAAAGCACAGGTTTCCAGTGATAGATTCCCTTCTATTACATACATTTCTAAAGTAACTTTTTCAGCCTTATTTGCATTATGATGTCCTTGTGCGAAAATAGATACTATCTGGGTAATGGTTCACAATGCTCAGGGTGAGACAAAACTCAGTCTTCAAGGCACCACAGCTACTTGGCCCTGGCAGTCATGTATTGCTTCTTATACTGTACGTCCAGCCTACAACTAATGCATGGAGCATGAAACATGAGGTCAGATCAATACTTTAAATCATCATACAACTAACTCTACCAGAATGCAGTTTCATTAACCACCAGTCCTCAAAATTGAAAGTCAATTAAAAGTATTGGGCAGAGGTTTTTACAAACAACAACTTTGTTTTCTTTTTTCCATAAAAAAGGAGAAATTTCTAATGTGTAGATTTTCTGAATTAGTGCATATAACCACACGGACCACTTAAGTACAAGAGTTCATATGCAAATTCACTACCATAAAAGTATTTGGATTGTTGCATTATAGTTATTATTTTTTTTTGGTAATCAACACTATACACTTGATTCTTTAGGCACCAGGGTATAAGAACCCATTTTCATCAAACCACAGGTTTCTAGGGCACCTGAAAATGGTAAAAAATGGGCAGTAAATAGGACATTCTTTTATTGTTTTCTATAATCACATTTTCATATTTTTTACAAATGTTCAACCACAGGAGTGGCACCAGTTTCTCCAGAGACCAATAATCACCAGTTTGAATAAAACCCTCCTGGTACTCATAGGTAATAAATAGGGGACACTCTCCAATGCAGTCATTAAACTAGTACATTTCTTACGCAAAAAGGAGAAACCCAATTGGATTGAAGGAAGGTTATTAACTATAAAGGGTCATTGGGTAATCAAACGGTAATAACCTTGTTATTCATTACATGCAGACATCCATGTTTTCTTGGGGAACAAAAATAACAATTAGGAGAAAAGCATCCTTGAAGATAGAGAAAAACACAATCAGGTAATTATTCTGGGGAAAATTATAATCATTAATACTTGCCCTATATCCACATTATAGGTAAATCTAAACTACCCCTTTTCTACTATAGGCACGAACGTGGCAAAAGTGACTAGAAGCAACCCTTGTCTTCAAAATCACCACAATTGTCAACATACAACAACATATATGAAGAGATCATTTGATCCCTTGCATAAGTGTTTTTTCCTACTGTTATAGCTCATTTTTTATTTTGTTCTAGTAATACATATCCTGCCGAAAGACAGGTGAATTTCATTGTAAAAATGGAGGAGTGTTTCTATTACCAATAAGGGGAGTGTTGCACTAGGTTCCTATACAAAAATTACTTTAATTTACTATTTCTTGGATCTGTAAGGATGAGTCAATTGTGCTGCTGTTTGTCATTGGATGCACATAACCAGCAACATGAAGCCATCAAGTGCTTAAAATGCTGAAATGGAGAACCTCTATAGAAATATTTTAGATTTTCACATACCTGGAAAAGCATTGTTCTGTTCTTCTCAGAGTCAGATGGTTGTACATGGCTTGGTGCACTTGCATGTCTTCTTCTTGACTGTATTTTTCCATCATAAACTTTCTTCTGAATAGTAACACTACTACATCGAGACCTAAACTCTTGCTGATCCTCAAATCCTGAGTCTTCAAGTATCCTCTCTGGAAAAGATACCCGCAAACCAGCAATATTACTCTGGCTACCTACTGTAAATATCCCTGAATGGTTCCTGGAGGCAGAATTGGCATTAGAGTCAGTGTCCAGATCCTGAAATGTATTATCAGATGGAGAGAGCATGACATCGGTGTCGGCCAACGTGAGGTCACAGCTAGAGTCCACACTGCGCTGCTCACCCAGAAGTTTCAGACGCTGACGTTCATGTACAGAGAACTTCTCAATACAGTCATCAATAAGTGTTGAAGGGGCATTTTTATGGGCAATAACCACCTTCCCACAATATAGAACCTCAAACTTCTGGGAGTTATAAAAGGCATCTTCACTATCTCTGCTGGGCTTAGAGTCTTCTTTAAGGGCAACCTTGGAAACCTGACGAATGCTACTGATGACTGTGGAAACCTGAATAAAAGAAAGCACAAGAATTAGGCCTGTGTATAGAAATATCACTTGGTGGAGTCATCCTGTAATTATTTACTGCTTACTAATTTTAGGGGTTTCTTGCCTTACACTCTGTCCTTTATAAACAAGACATAATAGCTGAGAGTAGGATGTACAACAGGGTCAGTACATTTTTGCCAACTGGATATGGAATTGCAGGTACCAAATGACACCCCAATTACACAATTAATCCAATACCTATATATTAATACAAAGAACCATATTTTGGTAAATAAAGGCCACAGTGTTTATTAATGGGTTACATATATAAACAATTAAGACCAATAAATTAAACTACCAGTACCTTAAAATAAAAGCTGTCCACCCTGCATGGCTGGGCGACCGCCCAACTAATAAAACTGCAACTTGAACCAATAAGGGGGCATGGGCAGGGAGCTGCTTCCATCTGCTTCACTGGCCGGCACTGACACCGATGACACCAGGACTGTGCTTATATCTGTCTTCTGCTTCTTGCCATATGACAGCCTGCCAATCAGGGATCAGTTGGTAAAATCTGCCTGGTCAGCTGACTAACTACAAGAATAATATGAAAGGTAACTACACTACTATTGTTGTAAGAGAAAATCAGAAGGAAGGGGGGGAGAGAGAGGAGAGCAGACTATACCAAACCTACACCTGAGGTGTAAATGGAAAGAAACAGGGTTGCCAGTGCCACGAACCAATGAGTCCCCCACACTAACCGCTCTAATGGGCCTATTTATTCCCTTTCTTCATACAGTGAACAGGACATTGTCACAATGCTAAGGCCACGTGCACACGTTGTGTATTTGATGAGTTTTTTACCTCAAGATTTGTAGACAAAACCAGGAGTGGAGCAATCAGAGGAAAAGTCTAATAGAAACACCTGCACCACTTCTGGATTTATCACCCACTCCTGGTTGTGGCTACAAATCCTGAGGTGAAAAACTCATCAAATACTCAGCGTGTGCACGTGGCCTTACAAGCAGCCTGTTCAGATTATTCAGCTCTTCTACCCATGGCCCAAGTGACATTAAACTAAGGGCAAGGAAGGGCCAAGGAGCTTGGCAATATGAAACCAGGCTTCTGGTTAAACTCAATGTAGATGAGCTTATTTTGTCTCTTTGATTATATAAAAGTCAATTGCTGCTTGTATACTGTCCTGGTAACTGCCGAATATTGATGGGAACAGATCGATCATATGATCATACTGTCCACATACAGAATCATGTTGTCAGCAGCACATTCCCTGCTTAGGGTGCTTTCACACTACGATTTTTGCATTTCCGATGCTGTCCGAAAAAAATCGGACAGCATCGGACCGATTTTCGGACCCCATGCATCCCTATGGGGATCGGACCGAATCGGATGTGCACTAAATGCCATCCGATTTGGTCCGATCCGAATCTGTCCGATTTTTTTATCGGTGCAAAAATCGGAGCTTGCTCCGATTTTTGCACCGAAAATAAAATCTGACAGATTCGGATCGGACCAGATCGGATGGCATTTAGTGCACATCCGATCCGACCCGATCAATTTAGCATGGGGCCCTATGGAGCAGGGTCCGAGGAAACATGTGATGTCTCCTCGGACCGATTTTAGTGTACTGAGCATGCTCAGTACACTAAAATAGCTCCTAAAAGTAAATTAAGGGGTTAATAAAAAAAAAAAAACACTATGCTCACCTGTCCACGAGGCCCACGTCGTCTCCCGGCGTCTCCGGTGTCTCCAGGTATCTTGCCATCTCTGCTGATAAGACCTCTCGTGATGTCACAATCACATGACTGCCAGGAACCAATAGCCGGCAGTCATGTGATTGTGACATCACGAGAGGTCCTGGCAGCACTGAGACAGAACAGCAAGGCACCGGAGACGCGCGGGACCGTGCAGGAGTCGTGGACAGGTGAGAAAGGAGAGGAGGAGAGGAGGGGGACACATGGGGGGACCGGGGGCCAAGAGGGGAAGACCGGGGGCCAAGAGGGGAGACACAGGGGATGAGAGCACCGGGGGCCAAGAGGGGAGACACAGGGGATGAGAGCACCGGGGGCCAAGAGGGGAGACACAGGGGATGAGAGCACCGGGGGCCAAGAGGGGAGACACAGGACCGGGGGCCAAGAGGGGAAACACAGGACCGGGGGCCAAGAGGGGAGACACAGGGGATGAGAGCACCGAGGGCCAAGAGGGGAGACACAGGGGATGAGAGCACCGGGGGCCAAGAGGGGAGACACAGGACCGGGGGCCAAGAGGGGAGACACGGGATGAGAGCACCGGGGGCCAAGAGGGGAGACACAGGGGATGAGAGCACCGGGGGCCAAGAGGGGAGACACAGGACCGGGGGCCAAGAGGGGAGACACGGGATGAGAGCACCGGGGGCCAAGAGGGGAGACACAGGACCGGGGGCCAAGAGGGGAGACACAGGGGATGAGAGGACCGGGGGAGAGACTGTGACAGCTCTCAGGGAGCGATCTGACAGGAGGGCGGGCATCCTATTTTCTGTCGGAATCGGATGCCTATTTGGCACCCGATTCCAGGCATTAGAAGAATCCGATGCTGTCCGATTTATATCGGACAGCATCGGATTTTACAAAAATCGTAATGTGAAAGTAGCCTTACATGTGTGACGCTGGTAACAATGATGTGTTGCTTATTTGTCAGGTGATTTTATCGGCCATTAATTGAAAAAGATTATCGTCTCATCCAAATGGGCCTTAGCCTGCGTACCTGCAAAGATTTATAGGTATTCTGCCCAAGAAAAGGCTCAGAAAGTAAAGAAAGATAGCATTCAAGAGGCCATATAGATTTTTTTTCTCACACTGTACCGATTTCGAAGTCAAATTCACGCATGCCACTATATTATTTCTCATGCTGAACACAGCTGAGAAAAAAAACATTAATTTATGCTGCCTCATTGGTTTGTCTGCAATCCTTTTTTTATCGGATTGCTCGTGTGAGCGAGTCCTCTATCAGAGCAGACTGCTAATATGGAGTAGTAACCTGCAGAAAAAAAATTAATTGGAAAAATTGCAGTGTTTTTGCACCAGAGCACAAGGCCTAAAGGTTAGACTAGGATGTGGGAAGTCAACTGTGAACTTTGCTGAACTATAAACAGTGGATCCCTTGACATTCTTCAGTCTTATGGCTGGGATTTCTCCAATGAAGTATGGAATATGGCTAAATTTGAGTCACATGTCACCCGATATCAGGCTAATCCACTGTTCCACCATAAAGGTAATAATAAGTGATCAGCCTGCAACGTTAATCACAAGTGATTGTTATTTCTTTAATACTAAAAGAATTGCCTCTTGGCACAACTTATATTTAATATTTTTTTAGTGATTTTGGTGATTTTCTAGCATTTTCTAAGTGATCAGACAAGTGTACCCTGTGTTCATATATGTAGCTGAGCTGCTAGCACAGAAGACAGAAGTGGGGCTGTCCCTGCAGGCAGAAGTGGGCTAACCAGCCGAGGCGTGGAAATAAACAAGAGCTTCATGCCATACGACAGCTGTTCTCTCCGATAATAACGCAGGCCACTGAAAGCACACAAACTAGCAGGACACAACACTGTCGACATGGTCAAATCCATAAGAATCCGACAAGAAAATACAAAGCACCGTCTGAGGCTCTGAATCCAACACCAAACTGATGCAGAATAGGTAATAGGGACTGAGATGCAATATATACAATCTTTAATGAAGTCATCTAGGGGAGTATGGGGAAACGGGAGGTGGGTTAATATTTTGTGTTTCAAAAAGGCTGAAACCAGTTATAAAAAAAGAAAACCAGAAATAGTAAACTCTGTGTTGCTCCATCACTCCCATTCAGATGTACTCTACATTCCCTGGTCCCGATGACATCCCATCACAGGGAGATGTGACTGCTGGAGCCAATCACTGGTAGCAGTGGTGATCCACTACAGCCAATGTTTTGGTGTCCCTGAGACGGGACCGCATCACTGCAGACAAAAGTAGACATTGGCAAGTGACCAGTCGGTGACAGAACCGCTGCTGCATGACATCAGTGATCTAATTATTTCTAGATTTTTGTGTTACTCATTAATAAAAAGAATAATAATAATAATAATTTTATTTTTATTGCGCCAACATATTCCTCAGCACTTTACAATTCAGAGAGGACATATACAGACAATATGAGACAATACAGAGAAACTAAAAATTTAGATACTGTTAGGAGTGAGGTCCCTGCTCACAAGCTTTAGTCTATAACAAAATAGGGGAGGCACAAAAGGTAATTGATAAAAAGCGCCGTCATATATGGTCCAGTCATCAATATAATAAATAGGGGACTCACATAATTCTGCATGAACCTATCACCAGCCAGGATCTGTACAAGTACAGATAAAGTGCTATATAGTGCATGGGGGCGTAGACAGATGATACTAGAGGCCAGATTTGGAAAAAGGACAGAAAGGGAATAGTTAGATAAATGAGGTGAGGTGATAGGCTAGTCTAAAAAGATGTGTTTTTAACCCCCGCTTAAAACTATGGGTACTGCAAATTAATTGAATTGTTCTTGATAGTCTGTTCTAGAGAATTAGTGCTGCTCATGAGATGTCTTGGAGACGGGAGTGGGAAGTTCGAGTAGTAGATGATGTCAGTCTTAAGTCACTTGCGGAACGGAGGGCATGTATAGGGCAATAGACCCAGATGCGGGAGGGGATGTAGGGTGGTGCAGAACTGTGGAGAGCTTTGTGGGAGTGATAATTTTATATTGTACTCTGATACAATGATTGGCACAGGACAGAGGCATCAGTGAAGCAGTTGGAGAAAAATATAATCCTGGCTGCTGCATTGAGGATAGATTGGAGAGGAGAGAGTTTAGTAATAGGGAGACACAGTAGTAGAGAATTGCAGTAATCCAGACAAGAATGAATAAGGGGCAACAGTTAAGAGTTTTTGCAGAGTCAGGCTGGTTTCACATTGCATATTTTTTCCTATCTGTGGGATCCTACTTTTTGTAGGATCCCACAGACAGGAAAGGACACCACAGGGGGTGACCTATTCTGTGTCCGGGTCCGTGATTATCACAGATCTGGACACAGCGGGGCACTTTCACTTCTGCAATGTATAATATACATTGCAGAAGTGAAATATAGTAAAAGAAAGAGTTAAAAATAAAAAAGCACTATGCTCACCTATCCTCGATCCGCCGCGGCCTCCCACAACGTCCAGGTGCTTACAGGACCTGTGCTGACGTCACAAGCCGATCAGCTGATCGGGTCACATGACCGCAGTTACCGCGGTAACTGCAGTCATGTGACCCGATGACGCTCCGGGTTGTGACATCATCACAGGTCCTGTAAGCACCCGGACCTTGCTGGGAGGCAGCGGTGGATCGAGGATAGGTGAGCATAGTGATTTTTTATTTTTAACTCTTTCTGTCACTTAATTACACTTCTGCAATGTATATTATACATTGCAGAAGTGTAATTAGAAGGGTTGGAGCAATTTTAGTGTACTGAGCATGCTCAGTACACTAACATCGGGTCCGAGGAACGATCAGCTGTTTCCTCAGACCCGCGCTCATAGGCCCCCATGTTAAAGGACACGGATCGGATCGGATTTGGCCTAATTGCCATCCGATTTTGTGGGATCCAATTTTTTTCTGTACCCAAAATCGGAGCAGTCTCCGATTTTGCGTGCAGCAAAAAATCGGACACAAATCGGATCCCACAAAATCGGATGGCAATTAGGTCAAATCTGATCCGATCTGACCCCCATAAAATACCATGGGGGCCAAATCGGATCCGTGGCTGTCCGTTTTACAACGGACAGCCACGGATACAACAAAATCGCAATGTGAAACCAGCCTCAACAGTAAGTAAAGGTCAAATTCTAGAGATGTTTTTGAGGTGAAGGTGACTCGAGCGAGTGATCGGATCAAATGACTCCCAAGCGGAGGTGCTGCTGAGGAGTAATGATAGAACTACATACAGAAATTGCAATATTAGGTTTCAATAGATTATTAGATTGACGAAACACGAGAAATTCAGTTTTTCACAAATTCAGTTTAAGGTAGAGGACATGATGTTAGAGACAGCAGACAAACAATCACTGGTATTTTGTAGTAATGCAGGGGTGATGACACCCAGTTATACACCCTTTCTCCTGACATCAGCATAGAGATAGTACTGAAAACCAAATCTACTGATGGTTTGTCCAATAGGGGTAGTGTGAAGAGAGAAGAGAAAGGGAACTAGGACTGAACCCTGAGGAACCCCAACCGTGAGGGGAAGAGGAGAGGAAGTAGAGCCAGCGAAAGATACAGTGAAGGAGCAGTCAGAGAGGTGGGAGGAGAACCAGGAGAGAGCGGTGTTCTTGCTCCCAATAGAGCGGAGCATAGAGAGAATAAGCTGGTGATCCACAGTTTTGAATGCAGCGGACAATCCAGGAGAATCAGCAGAGAGTAGTAACCATTAGATTTAGCTGTTAATAGATCATTAGAGACTTTAGTGAGGGCAGTTTCAGTAAGAGTGTAAGGAGCGGAAACCGGATTGTAGAGGGTCAAGAAGAGAATTATCTGAAAGACAGAGGATCAGACAGGAGTGGACTAAGTGTTCCAAAAGTTTAGAGATGAAAGGGAGATTAGAGGCAGGTTGGTAGTTAGCAGCAGAGTTCTGGTTGAGGGATTTTTTTTTAGTAATGGGTGTATGCTAGCATGTTTGAAGGAGAAGGAGAAAACACAAGATGAGAGGGAAAGATTAAATATTTTGGTTAGGTGAGAGGTAAAAGCCGGGGAAAGGGATTGAAGGAGATGTGAGGGAATAGGGTCCCTGGTGCAGGTAGTAACGCAAGAAGATGCAAAGAGCCAAGTAACGTCTTCCTCTATAATGGGGATCAAAGACTGAAAGTGATTTGGATGAGATGCAAGATGGAAGAAAATGCATGATGTTATGAGGCTGGGAGGAAATTTCTTGTCGTACGCGGTCAATGTTGTCTTTAAAATAGTTGGCCAGGTCATCAGCACTGAGGTTGGTTGTTGGGGCCTGTACTCTTGGACAGAGGGGGGAGTGGAAAGTGTCAAAGAGTTGTTTAGGATTGTTGGCTGTTGACATAAGTGTTTTGAAGAAAGCTTGTTTGGAGAGGCTAAGGGCAGCATTGTATGTTTTTAGCATAAATTCATAATGGATGAAATCTTCAGCCAGTTTGGATTTTCTCAACATATGATCTGCACACCTGGCGCACACGTGGGGAAACCATATTTGCAGCATGTGCCAGGTTGCCACTGTTGGCGCTGAGTTATTCTTAGTGTAGGAGGTGCAGTTTCATCCAGGGCACTTTGCAGTGTTTCGTTATAGAGGTTCAGATCAGAGTCTGTACATGATAGAGAGGAGATTGGGGCCAGTTAAGGGCCCTTTCACATCAGCGTTTTTCGTAATTCGCGGCAGATGCGGTGAAAAAACCGCATCTGCCGCGTTTGCCGCATAACCGTTCCACTTGCGGCGCGGTTGCGGTTTTTTCTATGCAAAGTATAGGCGTACTTGCGGCAGGTGCGGCAAGTGCGGTTTTGCACTTGCGGCAGGTGCGGCCGCGAAAAAAACCGCAGTAAGCCGCGGTTTTTTTCGCGGCCGCACCTGCCGCAAGTGCAAAACCGCACTTGCCGCACCTGCCGCAAGTATGCCTATACTTTGCATAGAAAAAACCGCAACCGCGCCGCAAGTGGAACGGTTATGCGGTAAACGCGGCAGATGCGGTTTTTTCACCGCATCTGCCGCGAATTACGAAAAACGCAGATGTGAAAGCACCCTAAGACTGTAAATTCTTTATAAGTTACCGAGTGTATATTCCTATAGGTGTAGGAGTTGGGGTGTCCTTGATGGGTTGACCGTTCTTGACCGAGAATGAAAGAAGGTTGAGGTCAGAGAGCGGAAATGGAGAATTAGTAAAATCATGCATTTAGTAAAGCCCAGAGAGGATCAGGTCCAGCGTATTCCCAACTTAACACGTGGGAGAGTTAGTAGATTGAGAAAGGCCAAGAGAGGATGTTAGGGATAAAAGAGGAGAGGCAGATGAGGAGATGGGATTATTAATAGGGATGTTAAAGTCCCCCATGATGAGAGTGGGAAGGTCACAGGTTAGAAAGCGTGGGAGCCAGGTGGCAAAGAGATCAAGGAACGGATGTGGGGGGTCTGGAGGGCAATAAGCCACTGCCTCTTGCAGGAAGAAGGGCCTGTAAAGTCTGACAGTGTGGACCACAAACGATGGGAATGTATGTGAGGGAACAGGTGGGATAACCTGAAAAGCACAATTTGTTGAGAGCAGCACACCGACACCTCCACCTCGTCTGCTCTCAGGTCTAGAGGTATGAGAAAATTGTAGGCCAGCATATGAGATGAGATAGCAGCAGCGGCTGTGCTGTCCGATTACTGAATCCAGGTCTCCGTAAAAGCAAGGAGGTTAATGTTATGTTAAAAGAAAAGTCGTGGATGTAGGAGAGTTTGTTACATGCTGAGCAAAGGTTCCAAATGGCATAGTTAAGGGAGATAGAAGGCATGCAAGGAATATTAATTTGATTTCTTGAGTTTCTTAGTGTAACAGGGAAAGAGTTAGGTTTACTATGATAAAAGCCTGGATTAGGTTCAATATCCTCTGCGACTAGGAGAAGGAGAATAAAGAGAGTGAGTAGATGGTTAAATGATTAGTGAGGGCGTCTCTTATGTTGTAAGGAGGGTGTGAAAGGATCCGAGTTGTTTAACATTCTAGAGAGTTGTTTAACATTCTAAAAAGAGCACGAGAGCTGTACACAGGACAGGAGAGGAGAGAGAGACTGATATGGATGGAGCACCCAAAGTGTATGAAAAGGTAGTAGATATGAGGGAATGAAGCAGCTAGAACAAAAATTATGCAAATAAACATATTGAAAACATTTTGCAGCATAAATGAACAAGTTATATGTCTGTTTGTCTTGCATGACTTTTCCTGCCCCGTTTAACTGCCCGGTATAACTGCATTGAACTTTTAAAATTTGGCACTTATGGAATTGGCATAAATGCCCTCCTGTATAGATGCTCCTAAGGCTGCGTCTAGATATATAGCGAGTTTCTGCTTAAATCTGAATCAGTTTAAGTCGTTAATCAATCAAAATAACTTAGAATAGCAGAAGGCAATGAATGCAAGCTAAATAAACAGAGTTGCAGCCTAACATGGATCATAAGAACTTTAAACCACCAATGACTTCAGAGCATCCCACATCAGTCTCCGTAAAATGTATTACATATATAACATTAGTATAATACAATAAAGTGGGTTAAAAGCTTGCACATCAATGGAATAGATAGATACCATTGTTAGTAGAGATCAGGAAAGTTGGATGAATAGATGCTGCACACTCATTCCAGCATTTTCAAAACAATTGCTGTAACATCTACAAGGCTCTCAAAGACTTACATTGAAGACTGACTTCTGGGCTCGATCCATGAAACACTTGAGCTAAGCGGCAGATTACAAACTGCAGAAGATCAACAGGAGCGGCAACAATAGGGGGTAAAAATGGCGGTGGGTTAGTATAAGAGTAGGGTCAGAGAACTTAGATTAGAAGCACCGCTCCGGTGGTAAAATATATATAAAATGAAACGCTAAAGTGCTTTAAAAATCAGCATCATTCTCATATTTCTATGCAGTAATCTCATCAATGGGTTTTGTGGAGCACCAACGCTCCTAAGTGTTACCCTGCACAAGTTCCTAGTTGTCTACATACTGAGCAGGTACTACAGCTGTAGTACTCTGCATATCATCTAGAGCAGTGGTCCCCAACTTTTCTTACAGAGAGCCTCATTTAGCTCTGAGAGATGGTAATGAGCCACTATCAGCTACCGCTCCTCCGTAGTGACACCCAGACCCTGGTATAAAGATAGACAAAATTCCACAAAGTCACTGAGATCTTGTGCCCCCTCCATTATGGGCAGTATGCTTACAACCAGGGTGCCCACTTTACCCCTAGTCAGTATTTTTACATTATACTCACCACACAACTGCATCCAACTTCAAGGACCAAACTTGCTGGCAATACCATACTATCTTCCACCATCCAGCATATTCATATCTAGATCTGCTCTTCTTTTGGGGTCTACTCACAAAAATCACTATATAGTGATCTGCTCTTAATAGCCGTTTGCTACCTGGTGCTAATACACCAAACTAGCAGATGGCTGTGAGCCACATATCACGGGTCCGCGAGCTGCATATCATGGGCCTGATCTAGAGGAACAACTTCAGACTTGGTCGTTATATTGATGTGATGGTGGGGGTTTTAGAGGATGGCCTGATGAGCAATTGAGGGTTTATCCAAAGTGCTATTCTGTCCATTGCCAGGAATATCACGGTTTTTGTTCTCATAATCTTCACAGCATTGTATCTATTAAAGGACCAATTTGTGCTTCAGAGCTTCTTTCTCAGTAACTGGAGGCAGGAAGTTGAAACTTCAGTCAGCTATTTAGAGGCCTTAGAAAACTGAGCACTTACACAAGTAGACAACTCCCTGTATATTATTGCTTCCTTCTCTGCTTAGTTAGTCTCATGTATGTTATTCCAATAGGCATGATGTTGTGCCTTCCATGATTGCTTGGATAAGTACACATAAAAAAGAACTTTTACACACAGTCTCGGACTGGCCAGCAGGTGAACAGATGATTCCCACGGTAGGCCCCTGTGCAGGAGTAAGTCACTTACATTATCCACCATTCCCCCACATGATCAGTAGTTAGACCAATACATTTGATTCACTATCTACAGACAAAAGCAGCATCTAATTGTTTATTACACAAACTATCTGGGTTATTATGATATGGAAGCATAGGTAAATTTGTGAAAGAAAGCAAAGTAATGTTCACATGCAGTTGAACAGTGGGCCCCCTAAGTGAAAACTATTTTTGGGCCCTTGCCACTGTAGTCTGACACCGCATACACTTAACCCTCTTCACGACCCATGATGTACCTATACATCATGGATTCCAAAGAGTTCCCAAACCATTACACATAGGTACGTCATGGTGATCACACGGGGACAGGTGATGTGCCCACACAACCACTGCCGGAAATATCATAGCACTTGTTAGAGGAGCACACTCTTCTCAATGCCTCCTAAGTGACCAGAACTTCTACAACATGATCATGGCGACCCGATTGCTGCCATGGCAACCCAAGATAGTCATCATGATGACCTTCGGGTCACCCAACTGCAGAATGTTTGTTAAACCAAGCTAAGACATGGCATAAGAGGCAATGTGTCAGTGCAGCACTGACAGTTATCCATTGCAATACTTGTGCCATGGGTTCAGTGTGGTGTCAGTAAACTACCATATGAAGATGCTGGAGGTGAGTATAAGAATGGGGGCACAGGGCTTACATTTAAAGCACCACTCCAGCACTGAAAAATAACACTGGAGTGCTGCTTTAAGATCCCAGGGAAGAACTATAACTCTCAGCATGTCCTGCAGATCCTGTGGCATGCTGGGAGTTATAGTTCACCAGAGGAGTGGCAGAGTGCTTTTCTATTTGCTGTAATTAATAAACTTTTAATTCTTACTTGTACAGGCTCATATCACTGCAGGTCCTGCAGTCAGGAAACCTGAAACTATCTTTTTCTCTACAGCTTACAGGACCTGTGGTGAGGTAATGAAAGGCTGGAGCATCAGATGACCGCACAGGGCCCTTCCTCTTATTACCTCACCACAGGTCCGGTAAGAGGAAGCTTGTAGTGTGGTGTCTGCAGGACCTGTAGTGACATAATGAAGAGGGATGTGCGTCATGTGATGCTCCAGCCCACCTCTTTTTATGTTACCACAGGCCCTACAATGATGGAACACTCGGCACTCAGTATGTCAGGTATGTACTGTATGGACCTATGACTGCAGTGATCTGCAGTCCCTCCAGGCCAGGCACGACAGCAGCGGACACACGTCCCCAGCTGCTGCAGTAATCCGATGTTAAAGTGAAGGAGTATTAATTTGCTGCTCCCCGCCCACTGCTCGGCACTGACAGGTGGGCGGGGAAGCGGCTAATGAATATTCCTTCACCATAAGCTTTGGGACCAGGTGGATTCCCCATTGCCGGATTCCTGCAGCGGCGACCTCTTCCTGCCTCCTGTGACCCCACTCTACGACTGTTCACTCTCCAAAGTTGCATTCGGACAATAAAAGCACCCCACACTTTCCTCCCAAATTTGGAGGGAAAAAAATGCGTCTTATGGTCCGAAAAATAAGGGTATATCCTTCAGAACATTTGTGTTTTCCATGAAAACTCATACTTTATTTATCAAATGAGTTGCAAAATGATTAAAAATATAGTCCAGACATTGACAAGGTTAGAAATAATGATTTTATTGAAATAATAATTTTCTTCAAATTTGCTTTCATTAAATATGTCTTGCAGCAATTAAGATTGCAGACCTTTGGCATTCTAGCTGTTCATTTGCTGAGGTAATCTTGAGAATTTCACCCATGCTTCCTGAAGCCCCCCCACAAATTGGATTGGCTTGATGGGCACTTTTTGCGTACCATATGGTCAAGCTGCTCCCATAACAGATCAATGGGGTTGAGATCTGGTGACTGTGCTGGCCATTCATTACAGACAGAATACTAGCTGCCTGCTGTGATAGCCTTCCTTATTAGTGAACTCCCCAATGATCGAGATCGGCGTGTTCGCCCGAGATTTTTGTAAAGTTCGAGCTTGGGGCCAGGGATGACGCATCCGAACCCCCCCAAGCTTGAACTTTACAGACATGAAATGGAGGGGGTGGGGCGGGGGAGCTGTAAAAGAAAAACATAAAATTATCTCCCGGCTGCTTCTACTTCCAGGGCCGCTCATTAACTTCCGAGTTATTCACTGCACTGCTCGGCAATTTCCGGACGGCGTCGGCAGTGTTTGGGCGGGACGTCAGGGTTCACCCGCGGTCATGGCCTGGGCAATGACCTCAGGTGACTATGACTGTCACTGACAGTCCTCAGCCTGTTCTCGCTCTGTATAGACACTTGTCTATGCAGAGCGATGTAGCAGTGCTGACATTGCTTTTTTTTGGACTATGTCGGACTGAGGATTGTTTTTTATAATAAAGATGGCGTCTCAAATGTTTTTTTTGTTTTATTCCTAATAGAAAAAAAACAACACAGAAAAAATGTTTTTAGTTAGAAGAAAAGCAGCGGCACTAAAAGAGAAACCCGTCGAAGCGGAAGTGTCTGCGAAACGGTCACCATCGCCTCCAGCCTCTCTCCCTCCCTGAGAGCACCTTCCCTGTAATAATTATGCACGATGAATAAAGCCGGTTTGCACCAGGACGCATCGAATGCCGCTGCTTTTCTTCTAACTGGATATTCATCTGATTGCTGCACAGCTGAGCAACTTGCTCCTACCCTCACCTAACTGGAGTGTCAAGAGGATTAACAGGTCAGTGCCCGGTTTTCTTACTTTCTTGGACAAAAAATGTTTTTAACACTATACTAGAAATTCATGGTGGTCATGTTTAATATTGGCGTGACCCATGAATTTCGGGCTTAGAACCAGCTGATAATACTAAATTGGCCCTAACCCTATTATTACCCATTGAGCCACCCGCACCAGGGCCCTGGATGAGTTGGATACAGCGCCAGAAGATGGCGCTTCTATGAACGCTCCATTTTCTGGGGTGCTGTGGACTGCAATTAACAGTGGGGAGTCCAGAAAGCTTGGGCCACCTGTCAATATTTTTTAATTATTTCATGAAATTCATTATATAATTAAAATAAAAAGAGCTTTCCTATATTTTTGTTCCCAGCCACGTACAAATAGGCAGCTGGGGGTTGGGAGCAGCCCGTAACTGCCTGCTGTACCTGGCTGGCATACAAAAATATGGCGAAGCCCACGTTGAATTTTTTGTTAATGATTAAAAAAAAAACACACAAAAAAGTGCATTTAGGGACTGCATCTTTATTAACCCCTCAACCCTCATCTCTGTGCTGAACACTCTCGGCTCTGCTTCATCAAAGGTCAAGTAGAGAAACAAAGCTTCTATCACCTTGGTCCCTGAAGTAGAGCCCGGAGTGCTGCGGCATCGTAAGGGGAGGTTACTGAGGTCATGCTACCTGAGCTGTCCTCGTGTGACCCCAGTGTCTCCCGGTTACAATGCTGCAGATCGCGCTCCTTCCACCATTTACACACTGAGCTGTCAGGAGAGTGCACCAAAAACCATGAAATCTGCAGCAAAAAACGCGGGAAAACGTCCTGGATTTTGTGCTTTTTTTGGCCCAGGAAAAGAAGATGCACACCTAGGACACAATGCATGCAGTTTTAGGTGTAAATTGCACGCAGCAAAAACCGCAACACTTTTGCAGCGGATTTCATTCCTTTTTCGTGCAATTGAGGCCTGAAACTGCATGCATTTTGTCCAAGTAATTCATCTGCATCTCGCGACAAAAAAATCACAAAAAACACAACATTTTTGCTACGAATTTCATGCTTTTTGGTGCAATTTCTGACATCTCAGTGCACAATTGGCGCTAAGGAGCGCAATCTGCGCATTGTAATTGGGCAGACTCTGGGGTCACCCGAGGACAGCTCAGGTGGCATGACCTGAACGGTCCTCAGGTGATCTGAGTTTTCCCCCCTTATGATGCCACAGCGCTCCGGGCTCCAATTCATGGACCAAGGGGATAGAACTTTTTTTTCCCTTGGTCTCTGATGAAGCAGTGCCGAGAGTGTTCAGCACAGAGATGAGGGTTGAGGGGTTAATAAAGATGCAGTCCCCAAATGTACTTGTTGTAAGTAAATTTAAGTATGATTATGCTTTTCTTATTTTATTCTTTTACAGCACCCGGACCCAAACTGTAACATGGGTTTCTATTTCATTCATTTAATGTTATCCTCATTGAAAAAAAATGTGCCTTTCTCTAAAAAAAAAAAAAAAAAAAAAAAAAAAATTTGTAAATGAGCCCAAACTTTTGAACAGTAGTGTAAATCTGGTATCTCTGTGAGGGACTGACCTGATGAATAAAGCCACCTAATCACTTTTACCGCATGGTGAAGTGTTAAAAATTGTAATACAGCCGTTGGCTTTTGCTAATTAAGAAAGTTTCCTCCCAATTCTCTTAGGTCCAGCTTTCACATCAGCGTTTTGCGCTTATCGCGGCAGTTGCGGTGAAAAAAACGCAACTGCCGCGATTTTTTCGCGTTTTAGTCGCGGCCGCTCCTGCCACAAGTGCCGAAACCGCACTTGCCGCACCTGCCGCAAGCCCCCATATACATTGTATGGGGCTTGCCGCAAGTAAACCGCAAGTGCGAGCCGTTATGCGGTAATTGCGGCAGTTGCGTTTTTTCACAGCAACTGCCGCGATCAGCAAAAACCGCTGATGTGAAAAGGGCCTTATTCAGGCATGGTAGAAGAAATTTAGTAATGTTATATGTATCTATAATCAAAGTAGGAAATAGAGTTTGTACCTAAACAATTATTCCCATCTCCAAGATCCTATCCCAATATGCATTAGGTATAATAACAGTATTTGCAAATACCTCCAGATAAAAAAGTAGTATAGTCCTTCATCTGTTATCTCATCTGCAGGACTCTGCAGCTTAGGATTCCATGGTTACCACCCACTCAAAGTTAAAGCTAGTTAGTTAGCTTGTTGCTCAGGGTTGTACCATGGATACCTAAGCTGCAGTGTCCTGCAGATGAGGTAACAGATGAAGGACTATACTACATTTCTAACTGAAGGTATTGGCTAATACTATTATTATTATTACTACGCCTACTACGTATTGGGATATGATCTTAGAGATACGAATACCTCTTTAAAGTAGGGGACTTGATAATTATTAGGCAGCTCACATAGAAGCTGGAACCAAGTACTGAATTCATTGGTAGGAGAATCATTGCAACTACACACACAATAGTAGAAACAGAGAGAAATAGGTCAGATGAAGCCTGAATTTTGCATTTATCAGGGTAGCAAATGTGTGTCATTTGCATTGAAACTAAAACTAGTTTCACACTAGCATATTTTTGGATCCGTGGATATGTAGGAAATGCTCCCGCACTGCAAAACTGGATGCACCCCTACCATGTGCATCCATTTGCATATTTTTGCGGTATCTGAAGAATACTAATTGACACACCCCCTAGAGGGCGTGTTATTTAGTACTGTGCTCTGTGAATGCCCGGCGCAGTTCACGGATGAGAGACCGGAGGTACAGATTCACCAGAATCCTGCTTCCATGTCTGTCCATGATTCATAGGCCCCCATTGTGAATTCACATGTAGGGTCCTGGATCCGCAGCTTCACATTTTTTTTCATGGAGACAAAAAGTCCAATAAGCTGCAGATTTTGTCTCCGTGAAAAACAAGTAAAACCACGGGGTCCACACGGATTCGTGCAAAAACGTGCACAACTGGATGTACAGGCAGGTATCTCCGTCCCCACTGAAAATCAATGGGGCCGAAAATGCATGCATGTGCATCCAAGTTTTCTGACGCATAGTGAAAAAATATGTTAATGTGAAACCACCCTAACAGTTTAAATATAATCTGGTAAAGCATGGATTTCATGTAGTTCTTTTAAAGTAAAGTCCGGCAACACCTTTACATACACAGTCCGCACCTCCATTCCTGAGATATCATCATTTGAATTGATATCCAAATGAGCTGAAGTTTCTGTCACTCCAGCTCTATTACCTACCCAGCACCACCTCATCCTGTTTGATTGAGCCTCTATGGTGTGTGACTTCACACAAAATAGCAGGTGGAGGTGTTGCTGGATGGTAAATACAGCTGGAGTGACAAAGGATCCAAAACACTACTATATGATACAAATTAAAATGCTGATTTCTCAGTAATGGAGGAATGGACTGGCCATGTAAAGATATTACTGGACCAATCCTTGAAATTGCTACATGTGTTTATAATGAGTTTGGGATGTGAATCTTCAGAAAAACTCTAAAATCCAGAAAGCTAACGTGATCCCAAAGTCCCAGGGTGAGTTCTACAGTGACAAAATGTCCTGTTGCTATTACATACTGACTGCATGATGTCTAAAACCATTTACCAAGGAGGAAGATTTTGTACTTATGTAATGACCCAGAAGGGGCCATTACAAATGTTTCTGCATTCATAGGAGTCTGTGGAATAATTTATGATTTGATGTATTGCCCGATGTCATTCTGTCAAATTAAATGTAAGTAATTGCAATGTAATACCACTGGAGACCAGCAGGTGGTGGTATAAGCATTGGCAAGGAGCTGTATTGGGTGATGTCTGATCAATATCCTCTAAAGCCTGCTTACTACGGTAACCAGGGAGAGTTGACTGTTGGCAGTTGGGAAAAGCCCATCTGGAGGTGATGCCAATGTCAAGTACCTTGGCCAGACAGTCTCTTTGGAGCCCATCGCAGCCAGGCCAAACTGCAGTTATAGATTTGCGATGTCAGAATAGTAATCCAGTTGCCATTCAGCCAGAACCTGTCTGGAAATCCAGTGGTGCAACTAAATGCTGAAAAAATTAGTAATGTCAATGTTATACTGTAAACTGTTTCAACTGTTCATACCAAGGTCTGGTCTACCTTTTTCCTATTTACAGTGGGGAAAAAAGTAATTAGTCAGCCACCAATTGTGCAAGTTCTCCCACTTGAAGGGAACCTGTCATGTGGTTTATGTCCCCCCAGTTATCACTGTCTGTACCTGCAGCTTCATAGTCCTATTCTAATCATCCCTGTCTGAGCTCATAGTGTAATGTGAAAGTGAAAGAAAAGCATTTATACATTTAAATTTCAGTCCCCACCTTGGAGGAGGGGGACTGTCTGGCAGGATAATAGTTAACTCACTATTAACTTGGATAGCTAAAGGACCTGTGTGATGTAACGATCATGTGACCATAGTGGGCGGAGCTAAGCCAGCAAACTTATTATGTTCTATGAGAACTTAGCTCCGCCTATTGTAGTCACATGGATATGACATCACATCAGGTCTTCCAACATGTTCTACACAAGGCTGAAATGTTAACTATTACCCTGCCAAACAGTCCCCGTCCTCCAAGCTGGGGACTGACTGCCTCATTACATAAGAAAATGCAAGTGTATAAATGCTTTTTTTCACCTTTCATATTACACTATGAGCTCAGACAGGGATGATTAGAATAGTATTATAGAGCTGCAGCTACAGACAATGATAGCTGGAGGGGCATAAACTAGCTGACAGGTACTCTTTAAAGAGATGAGAGAGGCCTGTAATTGCATCATATGTAGACCTCAACTATGAGAGACAAAATGAGAAAACAAATCCTGAAAATCACATTGTCTGATTTGGAAAGAAACTTTTTTCAAATTTTGGTGGAAAATAAGTATTTGGTCAATAACAAAAGTTCATCTCAGTACTTTGATCTCTGTCATTGCCAACAAAGGATACATAACTAACGTTTTCTGTAAGTCTTCACAAGTTTGGCACACACTGTTGCTGGTATGTTGGTTCATTCCTCCATGCAGATCTCCTCTAGAGCAGTGATGTGTTGGGGGCTGTCGCTGGCAACACAGACTTTCAACTCCCTCCAAAGGTTTTCTATACGGTTAAGATCTGGAGACTGGCTTGGCCACTGCAGGGTTTTGAAATGCTTCTTACGAAGCCACTCCTTTATTGCACTGGCGGTGTGCTTGGGATCATTGTCATGCTGAAAGACCAGCCACGTTTCTCTTCAATGCCCTTGCTGATGGAAGGAGGTTTGCACTAAAAATCTCACGATACATTGCTCTATTCATTCTTTCAAGTACACGGATCAGATTTCCTGCTCCATTGGCATAGAAATAGCCCCAAAGCATGATGTTGCCACCCCATTCTTCACAGTAGGTATGGTGTTCTTTGAATGCAACTCAGCATTCTTTCTCCTTTAAACATGACGAGTTGTGTTTCTACCAAACAGTTCTACTTTGCTTTCATCTGACCATATTACATCTCCTAATACTTTTCTGGATCATCCAAATGCTCTCTAGCAAATGTCAGATGGGCCCAGACATGTAACGGCTTAAGCAGGGGGACACATTCTTGCACTGCAGGATCTGAGTCCCTGGTGGCGTAGTGTGTTACTGATGGTAGCCTATGTTACATTGGTCTCAGCTCTCTGCAGGTCATTCATTAGGTCCCCCGTGTGGTTCTAGGATTTTTGCTCACCATTCTTGAGATCATTTTGACCCACAGGATGAGATCTTACGTGGAGCCCCAGATCAAGGGAGATTATCAGTGGTCTTGTATGTTTTCCATTTTCTAATTATTTATTCCACAGTGGATTTCTTCACACCAAGCTGGTTGCCTATTGCAGATTCAGACTTCACAGCCTACTGCAGGGCTACAATTTTGTTTCTGGTGTCCTTCAATGGCTCTTTGGTCTTCACCATAGTGGAGTTTGGAGTGTGACTGTTTGAGGTTGCAGACAGGTGTCTTTTAAGCTGGTAACAAGTTCAAGTAGGTGCCAGTCCTTCAGGTAATGAGTGGAAGACAGAGAAGCCTCTTAAAGAAGTTACAGGTCAGAGAGACAGAAATCTTGCTTGTTTGTAGGTGACCAAATACTTATTTTCCACCAAAATTTGAAAAAAAAAAAAATTCTTTCCAAATCAGACAATGTGATTTTCAGGAATTGTTTTCTTATTTTGTCTCTCACAGTTTGGGTCTACCTATGATGTCAATTACAGGCCTCTCTCATCTTTTTAAGTGGGAGAATTTGCACAACTGGTAGCTGACTAAACACTTTTTTTCACCACTGTAACTACCTCATCTAGATGTACCGTGGGAACAGGTCTGGAGCGCCAGGAACGAGGTAGAAGCACCGTGACGCCCCAAACTGGACATCGCAGAAAAGCAACACCACCGTTGGGTACCTCCGTCTGGGTCTAATAGTGCTCCTTGCACCTGCTACTTGGGTGTGACGTCTGTAACACTTACTATATAGTGGATGGAACAATTTAATAAAGCTAGGTGAAACCCAAAACCCATAAGCCATTACACGTAGTCGTAACCTTCAACAGCTTTCAGCAACATCAGGACCCTGGAGCCGCCACAACTACGGCTTCCATGCAAAACTTCACTTTAGAATGTTAAACATTTAACTGGTAATTCATACATCCTAGGATGTATGGAGAAGATACAAGGGAAGCAACTGTCTTTTCTCCATTTCTTTTTAATATGTGAATAATTCAGAAAACCTAGAGGGCATCTGTCACCAGCTTTTTGCCATTTTACCTGAGAATATCATAATATAGGGGGCAGAAACCCTTATTGCAGTTATGTTTCACTTATTGTTTACCTTTTTTTAGTTTTGATAATTTAATGATGAAACAGTGATTTTGTCACTAAAGAACTTGTAACCTTGCAACCAGATAGTCCTCCATATTCTTGAATTTTGTATAACCCCACCAATGATTGTCAGCTTTATGTGTGCACCAAAAGGTGCCAATTAGTGATGTGAGTGGGGTTATACAGAGCTCAGCTTTCAGAAAAACGCTAGATCAGCAGAAGATAAATTAATAATATCAAATGACAGCTCAGTAATTGACATATCGCTGGAATCAGTGTCTCTGCCCCTACATCACGCTGCTCACAGGTAGCAAAAACCTGTTGAGAGCTTCCCTTAAGGACATAAATGTAATAATGCATACACATTTTAAAAAGAAAATATTTGGAGCAGCACTTCAAAGGAAATGAAATTATTTACTAGAATCGTATATTGTATAAGTTTCAATGCTCAGTGTCCTAGTAAAAACAAGTATTAAACTAGAAAGGGAAATGCGTTCACCTTGTTTTTGACTTTACATGTACAAATAGAGCAACTAGTAGGAAGCAGCCAAGATCACATGCTGCTGACTAACGATCTCCGCCAGGACCTCGTGTACCTATATGGCACAGTGTTGTGCCAAATGTCCTTCACGTCACCTGATGTCTGCAAACACAAGCACGATCTGAGAGATTGGATTATTTTGTACAGTCAGGAAGGAAAACACTTAAGTATTGCTAGATGAAGACAGTAGCATCGACATTGTCTAACTAAGCAGCTGTACTTGAGATGCACAAAAGTATCTACAATTGCATTAAAGTATAATGTGTAACATACTGATGCCACAAACCAGTGGAGGAGCTGAACGGACAGTTCTATTACTGCTCTATTACTAAGTGTAACGTTACATGATTATTCCATGAAAGGGGTCTGCAGTCTTCTGAATCCCTGCAGCGCGTGCAGTGCACACTGTCAGGATTCTCTGCTATTACCAGCTAGAGCAATTTGCACGGTCCCTCTATATTCTAAGTAGACGTTGTCAGTCTCGCTCAATTCATTTGTATTGAGTAAAGTTTAGCAATCACATACTTGTGGTCACGTGAATGCCTGCTCTCACCAGCAACACTGGAGAATCCTGACAGTGTTTGGAGCCACCATGGATTCACATGTCTGCAGTCACATATACAAGATAATTTAATATTACAGAGGGTTGTACCTAAGATGGAGTCTTGGGCTAGAAGTGGCAATTAGAGTATAATATAGACGGCATTTTTATGGGCCAGAAAAATAAAAGGAAAAATAATAAATAAATAGTAAAATTCTGGATAGAACGGTCAGTGAAAAAGACTTGCAAGGATGGGTGGACTGCAAACTAAACTTTAGTGTCTAGTACCAGGCAGCTGTTGCCCAGACAATATAATCATGAGATGCATTAAGTAGAAATGACTTTTTTTGCATCCTTCTGGTCCAGCGCCATCCTTTGTGTATCCAAGAAAGCCAGACATTTTAAAAGTGCACAAAAATCAGATATTAACTCAGGTGGAGCCAAACACCATGAGAGGCCGTACATTCTCTGACACAAAAGGAAATGGCGATTGCTAGTAAGCGCTTATGGACAAGATTACATTTCACCCACTAGAAGGGACAAATTGATGATAAAAGGACAGTTTAAAAACATACTATTAATTGTTGAATAGTTCATATTTTATAGAACGAAGATTTAACTACTGTACTATTCTTCTTAGGCCCCCTTCACACCACGGCTGGAACAGGTCCAGGGCTGTCCGGTGTTAAGATGTATTTATCCTAGCACTTACAGGATTTGTTTTTTGTGTTTCTTTTTTGTTGCATATAAACGTTGAATTCAATAAGTTGTAATTTGAAAAGAAAAAAGGCACATCAATTATTTGTGCACTTGAGAGAAAAATATTGCTCGGCACTATTGCGTTACCTCTATCTGTTTCACGGACCAATTCGGTGCCACCTTACTACCAGTGTTGCACAGTCATTAAAGGGAACCTGTCACCTGGAATTAACCCCCTGACCTATCACTAGCTGTCCCTACACCTTCCTAGGTGCTCCCTAACCATCCCTCTCTGTTGTAAAGCCGCCCTGTAAAGTTTTAGAAAAATGACTTTGAACTTACTGGACTCACTGATCCAGCTCATAATCCACCACGGCCGATCACGTGATCCGGCCCAAAATGCACCAGGGCCGATCAAGTGATCGGGCCCATAACGCACCGGGCCGGATGTGACGTACCGGCTGGTTCATCATAGCTGGAAAAGAGGGCGGGAGATTCCAAGAAAAGGAGGAAATCAATACAGAATAATGACGCCCAGCAGGGGCGTGCAGTGAAGCAGCAAGGAGGGGACAATGGAGCCTGGAGCCGCCTTTCCAGTCTCCTGGCAGAGAGACATCCAGTAAGTTTAAAGTCATTTTTCTAAAACTTTGCAGGGCGGATTTACAATCGAGAGGGATGGTTAGGGAGCACCTAAGAAGGTGTCAGGGGGTAATTCCAGGCGACAGGTTCCCTTTAAGATTTGTTGATATACTTGTGCAAAAAAGGAAAAAATAATGGCACTGACTGGTTTATAGTTGCTCTATTCTAATTCCTTTTCAGGTTACTTCAAAAGTGCGGGGAGGGGAGTGATGGGGCAGACGACAGCACCGTTTCGCGGTGAATTCCGCTTCCACGGGTCTGTTTTCCTCAATTATTTGTCCTTACAGCCTGCTGTCTTCAGATTAAATAGTAAAAACCTGCTGACAGATTCTCTATAAAATGCAGGGTAATTTTGCAGCAGGGATCAGTGATCCCAGGAATGAAGTAGAAGCAATGGAGGACTCCCAAAATTGACATTTAATCTGAAAATTCAGAAATCAGTTACACAGTGCATATTCTGCAATGCTTTTATTACTCCAGACCTGTGTGAATTATAATCAGCTATTTATCTCTATGAGATAGAGCCCTTTTGATATGTAGGGTCTAGAGTGAGGGGAAACAAGGGAAGTGCGGGTGCAGATCTAAGGGTAGGAGGATTTTATCACAAGTGTCATGGAAATAAAGAGGTTCTGCTCACCTTTTTTTAGCCTTTGTTCATAGCATGCAAGTCCTTCTGAAGGTAACGTTACACGGCACGGCGTTGAAACGATGTCGGCAACGATTTCGCGGAAGAGTGGTCGTTTCCGACATCGTTTTTACATCGTTGGTGAGATATCACACGTCTAGATATTGTGGACGACGCACCAATGATGTTGTGAGCGAGTATCGTTCGCACAACCCAGCAAACAATACCTAGTCATTGCTCTGAATGGGCGAAGTCGTAAATGACATCGTTATCGCTGTGTCACACACGATATAGAAGGTTGGCTGATCGTTGATCGTGTGATTTGAGAAAATGTTCTGCAAATCTGCAAACAACAATCCAACGATTTATCATTGTCGTAGCGTGCTGTTAGACACAACGACGCTCTTACGATGTCGTTTCAACGTCGCTCAAACCGTGACATTTAAGCAATAATTAACGATGTTGTGCCGTGTAACGGGGCCTTTAGAGGTACTTCGCCCAGGATTCGGTCTTGTCTGGCCTGCAGCTCAACTCCAGGTTAACCAGCCTTCCTTCATGGTATGCCTGTCGGAAGCTTGATTTCGGATAGAAGGATCCGGAGTTGTTATAGCGCTTCCAGAAAAGGTCGGATAGTGTTGTTAATTTTCGAAGATTTATTGAGTATTAAAAAGTCATCAGGATACACATACCACGCGTTTTGGCTATAGATTTATACAGATAGCCTTCTTCAGGTACTAATAAGGAGCAAGAAAAATTGTCTTTATACATAGTATCTCCTTCCTCTTAATTAGCAGGATCCACCCAGTGACCTAATTACATCCTAGCTGGCTGTTGCTAACCTGAATGTTTCTGTTCAGTTCAATTATACATAGAAAAAACTTTTTCCTTTTTTTGTGTAATACTATATGTATCTGTATTGGTTTAATAAATAGTTAAAAAATTGTTTATTTTTTTAAATAAAATATAATGGTAAAAAAAATATTTGTACTTAATCATTGTTTGCATTGGTAATAAGTTATTTCCATAATAAAGGTCATGTAAAATAATGTAAAACATGTTCGAATTCCTGGCGGGTTCAATAATTTCATATTCAAAGTAATAAAACCTGTTTCAAAAATACAAAAAAAAAGGTTTATATCTTAAAAAATATCTTTACCTGCATATATAAGTATAATATATACCATATTTCTCGCTTTATAACACGCACCGGATTATAAGAAACACCCCCACATTTGATGAAGGAAAAGAGGAAAAAATAATTTTTAATGTTAAATGGGGTTCGCCTTATAATGCCAGTGTCCGTCTTACAATCCGTATATATGTCCTCCAGCCTGGAATGTATATCCTCCATGCTGGTACACATAGCCTTCATGTTGGCACTGTGCCCCCTTCCTGGCACAGTCCCCCATGCTAGTACACTGTCCCCCCATCCTGGCACATTCCCCAATGGTGGTACACTGTCCCCCCCATGTTGGCACTGTCCCCCCCACTGTTGGCACTGTCCCCCATACTGGCATTGTCCCCCTTGCTGGCACTGTCCCCTCTGATGGCACTGTCCCCTCTGATGGCACTGTCCCCTTGCTGGCACTGTCCCCTCTGCAGGCAGTGTCCCCTCTGCAGGCACTGTGCCCTCAGCAGGCAGTGTCCAACTCTGCAGGCAGTGCCCCTTCTGCAGGCAGTGCCCCCTCTGCAGGCAGTGTCCCCTCTGCAGGCAGCGTCCCCCCCGATGGCATTGTCCCACATGCTACCGCACAGTTAAAATAATAAACAATCATACTCACCCCTCTCCTTGCTCCCTCCCCGTCCGCGCTATCCGCTCTCTGCTGTGCCCAGCATCCAGTCCTGTGAGCATCGCGCAGGTGATGACGTCACTCTGCAGCGACGCTCACAGGACCCGGATGCCGGCAAAGACGGCGAGATGGCGCGGACGGCAGGGAGTGAGGAGAGCGGTGAGTATGCTCGTCCTCCCAGGGATAGTCAGTGCTTTCCACGCTGTCATTGCGTGGAAATCACTGACTATCCACACGGGACCGCAGCCGCTGGGCTGCAGTCCCACTCCTGTAATATGGGCTGCTCCCGCTGGTGATTGACAGCGGGAAGCAGTGCATATTACAGAAGATAATGAGCGGCCCCACGTGACACGGGGCCGCTGCTGCAGTCCGCTCCTGGCCTCCTCCAGCCTCCTGCCAGCCCCGAACACTGCTCCACAGCCCCCCTCTTCCCCACCACGCAACAGTGTTTCGCATTATAAGACACACCCCCCACTTTCCCCCAAAATGTGGGGGAACAAAAGTGCGTCTTATAATGCGAAAAATACGGTAAGCATTTATGCATTTTAATGCATGTATTAATCATATTGTATGAATAATTATTTTTTATTAATAATTTTAACACAACTCTGAATAATGAAATGACACAGTAAAATAAGATGTAGAATAAAATAATTATTCATACTATGCGATTAATACATGCATGAAAATGCATAAATACTTATATAAAGCTTATACATAATTCTTATATATGCAGGTAAAGATTTTTTTAAAGATATAAACGTATTTTTTAGTATTTTTGAAACTTTGAATATAAAATGATTGAACCTGCTAGGAATTCGAACATGTTTCACATTTTTTACATGACATTTATTATGGAAATAACTTACTACCAATGCAAACATTGATTAAGTACAAATATTTCTTTTACCAAACATTTTATTTAAAAAATAAATGTATTTTTTAAGTACTGTATTTATTAAACTAATGCAGATACATTATAGTATAATACAACAAAAAGGGAAAAAGGTTTTTCCTATGCAGAATTTGTTCCCTGAACTGAGCAGAAGCATTCAGGTCAGCAACAGCCAGCTAGGATGTAATTAGGTCACTGGGTGGATCCTGCTAATTAAGAGGAAGGAGATACTATGTATGAAGACAATTTTTCTTGCTCCTTATTAATACCTGAAGAAGACTATCTGTATAAATCTATAGCCGAAACAAGTTGTATTTGTGATCAAGATAGTATTTATTGAAATTTTAAACAAGACAAGGAAACATAATAAATACATAATAAAATGAGAAAAACATACATTATAATAATATTTACATACTAAGGCTGCGTTCACACATTTGTGTATTTTGTTGTGCTTTTTTGCGCATCTTTTTGCTGCGTTTTTCAGCCGCGCAAAAAAGTGCAACAAAATACGCAGGGGCTTTCACACACTGCGCTTTCTTTACTCCAGAAAGCGCAGTGATGTCACAGAGGGGAGGAAGAATCCTGCTTCCTTCTCCCCTCTGTGACAGCTGTGACTGCCCCATTAGATTTCGCAGTGTATTAATATACGCTGCGAAATCTAAATTAAATAAAGCCAAATGTATAAAAAATAAAAAACAATTGAATACTTACCACTCCGACGCCTTTTCCCAGTGTTCGATGCCGAGACCAGGTGATCTGTGTCCTGCAAGATCCTGCCGTGATGTCAGAGGTGCGTTCCCGGCGCTGATTGGCCACTCGCGGTCATGTGATATGTATCACATGACCGCGAGCGCCCAATCAGCGCTGGGAACGCCACTCTGACATCACGGCAGGTCCTGGCAGAAGACACCTCGACTGGCCTCATTACCAGACAACAGGAAAAGGCGTCGGAGAGGTAAGTATTTGATTGTTTTTTATTTTTCATACATTTGGCTTTATTTTATTTAGATTTCGCAGTGTATATTAATACACTGCGAAATCTAATGGGGCGGTTACAGCTGTCACAGAGGGGAGGAGGAAGCAGGATTCTTCCTCCCCTCTGTGACGTCAGAGGGAGAAAACGCAGGAGCAGCTGCGTAAAAAATTGACATCTCAATTCTTTACGCAACTGCGTTTTCTCCCCGAAAAAGCACTGCATATTTTTACGCACTGTCTGCACAGCAAAGTGAATTTCCTATTCACTTTGCTGGCAGACACAAAACACATTGCGTATTTTGAAAAGCGCGCGTAAAAAAGCGCAGCAAAATACGCAATGTGTGAACGCAGCCTAAAAACAAAAAGAAATCAGGGGTTCTTAGTGTTGATATCGCCATTATTAACTTGTTGAATGTCAGAATCAAACAGACAATATAACCAAATAAAATGTTTGATTCATTAAAAAGACAAAAAAAAAACAACAAAAATATACGTAATGCAATGCTGCCTAAGATACAATTACATGTATTGTGTTAAACACTTCACTGCAATCCAAAATATTTTTAGTAAAATAGTACTGTCATATATACAACTGAGCCATCTTAGGATAGTCTTTTTCTATTACCTTCCTCCTCAATCCCTTCCCTTTCCCTTCCTCTCTCCTTCCCTTTTCCCTCCTTCCCTTTCTAATAAAAATAATATGATAATAGTGAAGAGCAGACAGTTAAAGGCATGTACTAACAACGTCATTAGACCTTAACTAATAAGTTAGGGGAATAAATTGCTAACCAGTCTTCCCACCTAGTTAAGAATTTCCCAAAAATATTGTTTCTGATGGCATGGTTATATTCAAATATACTATGTTGAGAGATTTGTTCAATTAAATATGGTATAGTAGGTGGTTCAATTTTCTTCCATCTTGACGCTATTAATATCTTGGCGGTCAATAAAATATGAGATATTAAAAATCTATGTTGTTTAGGGAGGTCAATTAATCCAATGGATAGAAGAGCAAGTTGCGGAGTTAGTGAGATTTTAAAATTTGTCACCTTTAAAATAAGTTGTTTTATGTTCAGCCAGAAATTCACCAACTTAGGGCATCCCCAAAAAATATGTGAAAGCGTCCCCAATTTCCCACAGTCTCATAACAACATGCAGAAGAAAGGGAAGGGTTAATCATATTTAGTTTGGTTGGAGTATAATACCATCGCGATAGCATTTTGTAATAGGACTCATGAATAGTAGCACACATGGTATGGGAGTAGGATAGAGAGATGGTTTTGGCCATGTGTTGAAGGCCTATTTTGATTTTTAATTGTCTCCCAAGTTGAAAAAAAGGACAAACTGGAGAGTTCTAATTCTTCGTTAAAGATTTAATAAAAATTGTTCGTTTTCCAGTTAAGAAGCTTGTTTGGGGTGTCTATAAAGTCGGAGGAGAGTGGACGGAGGACCCCGGGTGCCTGCGGACATCGGAGGGTGAGATCAATGCGGAGGCAGGGGGCCTCTGTATACTGAAGGGGGGCCATGTGCCAGCAGGGGTCCTCTGCATACCGAAGGGGGGCCGTGTGCCAGCAGGGGGGCCGTGTGCCAGCAGGGGAACCTCTGTATATTTATACATAAATTTAAATGGATAAAAACCACTGTTGCCAGATATTACATGCACAATTGTTCGACAAAATTCCTTTTTAAATAGGATTGTAGCAAAAATATTGATCTTGGTTTTACAAAAAAATCCTTACGTGATGGATAAAAATGGAGGTCATTTTCGTAATCAGCACACCAAATTACATAAAAATCAGTGAAAACTTCTCTTGTATTTTTCAAAAAAATCAATTTTGCAGGGTTGTGTAGAAGATAGGTAGTAATTATAAAGGTTTGGGAGTCCCAACCCAACTTTTTTTTGCTTTTTTCCAGGGAAAGTCTAGCTACCCTTGGCCTTTTTTTCTCCAAACAAAGTTCCGAAGTTGGGTTTGGAATTTATTGAACCAGAGTTTGGGGATAAGTAGTGGCATGGCTCTAATAACATATAAAAACTTAGGTAACAGTCATTTTAAATGCTTCGATTTGGCTTAACCACGAGAGTTCTAACTTGGAAAGATGTAGAAAATCTGTATGGAAAGTTTTAAACAAGTTTGTTAAGTTCTCATGGATTGTTGAATGAGCAAATTTAGTTAATAAAATATCCAAGTATGACATTTTTTCTTGCCACAAAAACTAAGTTAAATAAAATAAGTAGTGTTTCATCAAAGTTGAGTTGGGATTTTTGGGATTTTAAACTATTGACTTTATAAAGTAAGATTTGGGAAAATTCTTCACAAGTTGTATTTGTATCCTGATGACTATTTAATACTCAATAAACCTTTGAAAATGAACATTATCCGATCATTTCTGGAAGCGCTATAACAACTCCGGATCCCTCTATCTAAAATCAATGAGCTATTTATTAGTCTTTCTTTGGATAACACTGTAGGCCAGATGATAAATAACAGTTCCTTTGGTTCTCATATGTCTTATCCTGACCACAGATCCCCAAATAAAGAATAAACCCTTGTAATCTGATCTACATTCTCCAACACAAACATTTTAAGTAATGAACTACATATTAACCCTTAACACCAGGAATACTTGTTATTTCACATCAGGACTATGTTATTTCACTGCTGTGGAGCTGAATTTGTCATTTATCCCTTTGGACCTGGACAATGTTATAATTGTCCAGTATACTGAATAGGTTTACTTGAAGTTCTATGTATTAACAGTGTGCAATGAAGATAAAGAAATCTCTACTTTTATCCTTTAAAGAGGTTTTCCCTTCAATTTTCTATGAATTTATAGTGAGATTGTCCTATGAAAATGATACATATTGTATATTCATTTGTGGGTGTCCTACGTTCTTCTGGTCGGGTGCCTCGCCTGTCCCTAGTCCTTCTCTTCCGGCCTGGTCAGCATGAGACCATTGCAGCCAATCAGTGCCACAGTACAGATGCATTGGTCACGGCTATTGGCACTCATTGGCTGCAGTGGTCAGGTTCCGACCAGGCCAGAGACAAGAAGAAGGGCTGCGGAGCGTCCAGCCAGTAATGTGATTATGTATTGGCACATACATAGATGTCCACACATGTGGGGCTGCAGAGTGAGCATAAATCACCCACTAAACAAGAGTCTACACAACCAGCTGGTCCTGGGCTCAATTTACCTGGACGACCTACATCGTATTATGGAAATCGTATGTCTGTAACTTGATCATGGGCTAATAGGAAGGAGAATACATGGCATATTAAGGTACGTACCTTTTCTTCAAACCCTCCATCCCTAAAGAAGATAGAACCTGTCCAGCCTAGCTATAAGGGACTATCTGCCCACCCATGATGACTAAATAGATGTTATGGCCCTTTGTATTTTACTGATGCTATAATTTCCCTTACAAATATAATTACTGCAGTTATTAACAACAAGCTAATTCTATGTACATTTAATTTACTATAGCCATTAAAGATTTTTTTGTGCTGAGCATAAACTATATATCATAAGTCATACAATTATATAGTCAAAGTCCAGAATGACCTGTCAATCTAGCTTTGCTATATACTGAATTGAATGTCTATGTGGTACACGGTATGCAAGTCGGGCTACATATGAGCTCCATAACCGTCTAAACTCCCAAAGACACAATATCCATAAAGGTTTTTTATTACATTGGCTGTCAAGGCATTATTCCCAGACTCATAATATTCCTAACCCGCTTCATATTACTCCTATTGAACATTGTACCCCATTATGTTCATAACTGTGTGCATGTCTGGAACAAAAAAAGAAATATTCTGGATATGCAAACTAAAAGGTGGCCTTAAAGGGATCCTGTCACCTCCAAAACGCCTCCTAAGCTAGCAAAACATGTCCCTGCAGCATCCCATCACTAATCTCACACTCCTTTTGTCTCCTAAAAGCATCCTGTGAAAGTGCACAAAAACATTTTAATACTCACTCATTAGTGATTATAATTAGCAGAGTGACTATTCTTTAGTCACCAAGGCGGGCTGTTGTGCAGCTCCAGGATCCACCCTCTCTCTGTGTGTTCTGCTGTGATGTGCAGGCATTTCCCTCCCCCATCTCTATCACTCACAGAATGCAAATCATTAGTCCTGCCTTCAGTTTCAGTTTCACTTAAGCACAGACAGAGAGAGGGCTGGATCCTGGAGCTGCAAAACAACACCACCTGGTGACTAAAGAATATAGCCCCTGCTAATTGTAATCACTAATGAGTAAGTATTAAAAAGTTTTTCTCCACTTTCACAGGATGCTTTTAGGAGACAAAAGAAGTGTGAGAATAGTGATAGGATGGTGCAGGGACATGTTTTGATAGCTTAGGAGGTGTTTTGGAGGTGACAGGATCCCTTTAAGCAAATAACAGACCTTTTTCATTAATCAGTAGTTCTCATGCTTTCTTATTATTAGTCTCTTTATTATATATAATTACTGCATAATCTCATTTTTCTTTTTTATTTGTATATATTCATTATATTTATGATTATATGTCATTTTAATATATGGCTATTATGTATTTTTAATGGTATTTATTGACTTCAGAGTAAATAAGATCAATTACACTGGAACATGTAATACTATATAGGTGAGTAAAAATAAGCCTTGCGGAGGATAAACCAGTCAGAAATTACTAATGGTAGTATTTTAGTTATTGGAATATACTAATTGAGCAGAAAATATATAGCTATGAATGTATGAAGCAAGAGGACATACATGGAATAGAAAAACATTACCATTGTTACTAATTACTTGGTGTTAAATAACAGCTAAAAATATAGTTGTACTACAGTATGATGTGCGATGTATTGCCGGCTTCCATCCAGTTCAACACACATATACTGTAGTTTGCCCATCCACATAGGGACTCATACTATCTAATATATAAAGCTGAATGTGTGTATGTATGTGTGTATATCTGGGATTGGCATCTACACCGTCGCAACTATAGCCACAAAATTTTGCACAGTCACACGTCTCAACCCCGGGAGCGTCATAGGCTATGTTGTGAGGCGAAATTTTAACCCTGCGCATTCCAGTTCACCAAACAATTTTGGCCCTATCTACATAATGGGGAAAAAGTGAATGGAAAAATATTGGAGGAAAATAAACAGCTGTCAGCTATTGAGACAAAATTTTGCACAGTCACACGTCTGGACCCCGGGAGCGTCATAGGCTATGTTGTGAGGCGAAATTTTAACCCTGCGCGTTCCAATTCACCAAACAATTTTGCCCCTATCTACATAATGGGGAAAAAGTGACAGTTACCAGTTGACAGTTGTGAATGAGAGGGGCTTAATGATAGCGCCAAAGACTAACAGCACATACCAGCATATAGTCACTAAGGTGGGGCCCCAACATGAGATGTTCACCACGCACGGGGACATGTATACACAACACACGCACACAAAGAGTAACAGCAAGTGTATAGTCGCTAAGGTGCAGCCCCAACATTGGATACTCACCACGCACAAGAACAAACACACACACACACCACAAAAGAGACACACACAACACAGAGACACACACACACCCCCAAGGCCACCCTATAGGGACACATGCACTCACCCCACAGGGACACACACACCACAAAGAGACACACACACCACACAGACCCCCCCCACAGGGACACACACACATACACACCCTATAGGGACACATGCACTCACCCCTCAGGGACACACACACACACCACAAAGAGACACACACCACACAGAGACACACACAGCACAGACACACACACAGCACAGAGACACACACAGCACAGAGACACACACAGCACAGAGACACACACAGCACAGAGACACACACACCCCACACAGGGACACACACACATACACACCCTATAGGGACACATGCACTCACCCCACAGGGACACACACCACAAAGAGACACACACAACACAGATACACACACCACACAGACCCCCCCACAGGGACACACACACATACACACCCTATAGGGACACATGCACTCACCCCACAGGGACACACACACACCACAAAGAGACACACACAACAGAGACACACACCACACATACACACCCCAGGGACACACACCACACAGACCCCCCCACAGGGACACACACACATACACACCCTATAGGGACACATGCACTCACCCCTCAGGGACACACACACACCACAAAGAGACACACACACAACACAGAGACACACACCCCACACAGACCCCCCCTCCCCACAGGGACACACACACACATACACACCCAATAGGGAACAAGCACTCACCCCAAAGGGACACACACCACAAAGAGACACACACAACACAGATACACACACACACCACACAGACCCCCCCACAGGGACACACACACATACACACCCTATAGGGACACATGCACTCACCCCACAGGGACACACACACACCACAAAGAGACACACACAACAGAGACACACACCACACAGACCCCCCCCACAGGGACACACACATAAACACCCCAGGGACACACACACCACACAGACAGACACAGATGTGCACAAATCACCTCACACAACTCGCCTCACATGTGTGCTATCTTTATTTTCCAAACATAAACATCTGATTAAAAACAGCCAATGTGCAACACATGTGCCATATAGGGAATTAAGGCAGATGTCAGTCACATGAGCTGTCTATTATGTGTATGTGTGAGGTAACATATACTGCCCGGCCAGGGGGAGGGTTTACTGTTGGCTGGAGATTTATTAGGCTGCCTATAGCAATCAATCACAGCTCAGCTTCTATTTTCCTACAGGTCATTAATATGGCATATTCAAATTCTATTTTGTTATAGCTAACAGCAGTTATTTATTAACCCGGGCGTAGCCGGGTACTACAGCTAGTATATATATATATTTATACACACACACAAATACAATATTATAATAATATACAAATACATATTGTATATATAAGCACACACAGTGGGTACAGAAAGTATTCCGACCCCTTTAAAGAGGACCAGTCACCAAACCAGGCATGGTGATCTAATTACAGCACTGGATGCAGCATGTCTGCAGCATGCAGACAAGGGGTCCCCCAGCACTTGAGCAGCCCTGTACCCCGAGATAATACACTTAGAAAACTTACATGCTACAGCCACTAAGGAGGTGGCTAGGGGCTGCAGCCAAGGGCAGATTCACACCCCCTGCCTGTGTAATCTGCCCACCGCTGCCAATCATTCTCTCCCTGTCTGCAGCATTTAAACAGAGCTTTTTTTCTCTCCCATTTAGCCCTGCCCCTCAGGGAGAGAGAAAAAAACTCTGTTTAAATGCTAACCATTTGAGCCACCGTGCTGCCCGCAGGAACCCGCCGACAGCAGAGAGAGCTCAGAGCACTGCTGTGAGCCCGCCTTTGCCTGCCCACCGCTGTCTGCCCACCAGCGCTCTGAGCTCACTCACACACACTCTTACCGATCCACCGCTGTATTCCAGACTGCCAGGCATATACTGGAAGCCGGCGGCCAATCAGACGCCAGCAGCCAATCAGACGCCAGCAGCTGCTGGCGTCTGATTCGCCGCCGGCTTCCCATACATGTACGGGAGCAGAGAGAGCTCAGTGCGTAGCCTAGCAGTCTGGAATACAGCAGCGGATCGGTGACAGTGTGCGAGAATATGTGTGTGTGTGTATTGGGAGATGATGGGGGCTGCAT